>SRSE01000124.1:0-1200000 GCA_005024645.1 Planiliza haematocheilus
TTTTAAATCTTTCTGACTGAGTAGCTTTGCAAGCAGCCAACTCATCGGCTCCATCTCACCTGTTCTTCTTTCACAGAGACAAGCCAATGTGAGCTCAGCCGCCGTCCAACTCCAGCTCTGTCATTTTGACTTGGCAACTGTCCTCCTCGCCGTCCCTGCGTCACTCAGACCGTCCTCTCCATCCCTTCCTATTAGTGTTCAGAGGGAGTCCTGTCTGCGCGCCACCAGTCAGGTAATGCTCTGCTCATAGTGCCATTATATCATGTTCCATGCTCTTCGGCCCGTTCAGTCCGCAAAGTATCTTAAAGCCGGCTTTACCGAGAATTAACTCAACGTGCTCGCAAAGTCTTGGAGGCGGGGGGAAAATATTGAGTGGGGGTTTGCACGACAACACTTACACCCAAACTTAATGTATTCCTATAAACACTAAGACTCTTACACAGTTTATAAAACTGTGCAAAATCATAGATTGATAAACTGTTACTTCCAGAGAATACCTTGGCATTAAAGCCAAGTATTGATTATTGAAATCAGGCTTCTAACTGTAACTCTCTCACCTTAATCAACTGTATTTTAAGCTTATTGCACCACCATGTAATCACCTCCCAGTGGTGCTGCAGCTCTGCAACAGTCTCCTGAATGACTTGTGTGGAAACTGGTGCAGCAGCATGATCCTGCATGACCACAAAAGCCTCCAACAATCTTGTAGTTTGTATTACTATTAAGATAAGATAAGATAAGACAACATGAGAACGATACGATACGATACGATACGATACGATACGATGTGATGTGATGTGATACGATGTGATACGATACGATACGATACGATGTGATACGATACGATGTGATATGATACGATACGATACGATACGATACGATGAGAAATGATACGATACTATGACAAACGATACGATACGATGACAAACGATACGATATGATGACAAACGATACGATATGATGAGAAACGATACAATGCGATACGATACGATACGATGTGATACGATACGATACGATTACGAATACGATACGATACGATACGATACCTAAGATGTATACGATACGATACGATACGATACGATGTGATACGATACAATACAATGTGATGCTATACAGCGTGATACGATGCGATACGGTGGCAGTGCAACAATATAAGTTCGAATAAAAAATAGATTAAGATTAGAGAAAAACTATAAGAGCAAATATAATAAATAGGGTTTAAAAAATAGTAGCAGCACCAAGCAAACAGTAGCTATACCAAGCTTAAATAACCAAACTAAAATAACCAGAGTATTTGTGAAGAATTGTACTGAGTTGGCGTTTTCCTAATTTTATAAAAAAAAAAAAGTCACTCAGGACTGTGAAAATAATAGTGTGAATAAAATAATCTTAGTTTTTATATGCCCCTATTGTTCATTTTCATTCTATATGATGATACACAGAAGGAAGGAAAGTGTAGAGAAAGTTTCAGGGGTACCTAGTATCTGATCTGATGAACTAAAATATTAAACAAAAATTAAAACACAAGAACTGAGACACGCAGAATACTTATGTCACAAGAAGACAGATTATTTCAAAACTCAATTTTCAGTCATTTCTTCCGTCTCTTTTTCTCTGTAACTACGCAGCCATGTAAGCCCAATTAATAGTAAAGTCACAGCTGCTACTAGACTCTTACAATCTTGTATTTTGACTTGTAATGTCCTGGCCTGACCGTGTTCCTACTGCTGTAATTATACCAAGAATGAAAGCGCAATCTTGACCTTAAATGAGTACTTGAAAGAATCTTAACCTAAGGCTCTTTGCGCAAAATTTTAAATCGAACCTTCTCGCTTGAAATTTCTGGGGCTGAAAAATAGTTAACGAGTCTTGAGTTGCATTCTTTCTGGGCTTATGTCACCAGAAAGATTTGCTCGGGTTGTGAACAAAACCTGAGATTTTAGAGAAGCCAATACACGACTAACTCTTTTTTTCTCCCTGTAGTTTTCTCCTGTGTTGGTGCACTCTGATGGATCAGCATGTCTACCACTAATAATATCGCCCAGGCCAGGAAACTGGTGGAACAGCTGAGGATCGAGGCAGGGATTGAACGCATTAAGGTAAAGGCTTTTCTGGCATATTTTTTTTGTATGTATATGTGCAATTATTCACCTTCTTCCATCTTCCCATTCATGTTCCTCCTGGGCCGATTCTCCTCCACCCGTGCTACCCTTTAATTTCCTTATCTCCCTCTGCTTTGCCTTCCCTCACCTACCCTCCCCTCCCTTCCCCTCCGTCCCGTCAGGTGTCTAAAGCGGCGGCAGACCTGATGAGTTACTGTGAGCAGCACGCTCGTAGCGACCCCTTGCTGGTTGGCGTGCCCACCTCCGAAAACCCTTTCAAGGACAAGAAACCGTGCATCATCCTATAGCTGCGTCCCGCGTATCCCGTCCTCGCACACACTTACTTACTTACATACACTCATGCACACACACACACACACTGTCTAAATTGATCCTCAGACTTCCCCCAGACATGCACACAACTTCAAGCAGCCCTGTTTGATCACAGAGGAGCTGCACACACACACACACACACATATACACAAAGCAACACGCATACACCCAAAATAGCCACTCTGGAAAAGCGCCATACCCCAGAGCCACAGCTAGGGGGCAGGTATCTTGTGCTCACAGTGGCTGAGATCAGTATATCACTGAGTATGATCCAAGGTGCTTTGGTAATATTCATATATGCTGGTGAATTAACTACAAGTGTCAGCTTAACTTGAAAAGGGATTTGGACATTAATAATCCGTGGGGAAACCAGTATTTTCTTCCTTCTTTTTGTCATGAAGGGAGGTGTTGGGTAAAGGGTGGGCAGCTGCGCCATAGGCAGGGAGTGGGAGGATGCATGTGGGCAACCGAAAATGGGACGTAGGCGCCAGGCCAGCCGTGCCAAATTCAACCTGGTGTCCCACAAAAAGCTCGATAAGCGCTTAAGTATTTATTTTTTATTTTTTTTTTATTTTCTTTTGTGGGAGTTTTGTCCTTGAGTCATTTCGGAGCAAGTGGCTAAAGCCTTTGACTCAGACTACAGCATGTTCCCACCCCAAACCTGTACCAACAGACCTTCTCTGCCTGTGGCCTCACTATGGCTGTCTGCAGCCTTTGGCCGAGCCTCCAGCTGTGCCAACCTGTACAAAAAGTCGTCTCTAGATGCCGATCTGCCGTCACTGACGCCGCTGCAGCTCGCAATGGCTGCTGCCGGTTGAAACCCGATGTCTAATCTGACCTCAGATCTGCACCTACGAGAAGAACACGGCTCTACACAGAACTCAAGCTATTAACCGCGGACGTTTACTGCATTTTTTCTTAAAAAAATACTTGTTTGTGAACTCAATGTATGTTTAGATATTTTTTGGAGCATTAACAGATAAGATAATACTGTACTTTCTTTCGATTGTTTTGCTTTGACATAGGTGTTGC
This sequence comes from Planiliza haematocheilus, assembly GCA_005024645.1. Classification (NCBI taxonomy): domain Eukaryota; kingdom Metazoa; phylum Chordata; class Actinopteri; order Mugiliformes; family Mugilidae; genus Planiliza; species Planiliza haematocheilus. Next base: position 3,468 of record SRSE01000124.1, read on the forward strand.
CCCTGGCTGATCGGGTTTCTTTTCCTGCTTGTGTTAATGAAATAACAGGGGACCCAGTTGTGCGCCAGGGGTAACACCTAACCAGATCTTAAACAAAGGTTTCTACTGTACATCAAGCCTCCCTGTGCTTTACCCTGAGAGAGGGCGAGGTCGCTGACTGACCATACCTAGAATTTGTCTGCAAGGACTACAAGGCCGGAGGAGATACCCCAAACTTAAAAACTTAAAATGATCGTGTCCCTTGCTCAGTTTACTCGCTCATATTTGATTCTTTTACCTGTCAATTCCTGTGAAGTTACAGGAAAGGGATAGTCTGCAAAGAAGGAAGTGTTTGTTTTCTTTGCCAATACAGAGAACAGGTTTAGATTGAATGCATAACATTTCTAACTATTAATCAGAATACCAGGCTTAACCAGTCTTTAACGGTTCCAGGTTCACTGGAATGTGAGTTCAGCCTGATCAGGGGCCGAATCGGCCGGTCCCCCCTCCCCTCCCGTGTCCTCGTTCCAACTCTCCTCCACGGCTCTCCTCCTCTCTGACAAACCAAACTTGATTGTAAAAACTGAAGATGAAGCAGAAAAAAACGACGTTAAGAGAAACAAACTAAGTGTATAAACTTTCTTTCAGACATGTGCAGAAGTGATAAGTTGAAGAGTAGCTGTTTTGGGTTTTCTTTTCTTTTTTTTTGTTTTTCTGTTTTTATTTTTGAGTTTTCTTCTTTCTATGGAGTCCACGGAACCTGGTCAGTTGAGTATTACCCTGTACAGTGTTTGTAAGATACAAAATCTAAACACAGAAGTCCCCTCTGTGGATGTTTTTTTTTTTTTTTTTTTTTTAAGTACTACTTATTCTGTTTCTGTCGGTCAGGATCACGTCTGTCCTCTTCTTCCATTTGTCATTCAGGTTTTAGAGGCTCAAGATGGTGGAGGTTGGTTTTAACCACAGACACAAATACACCTGATGAGGATGAAGTGCCGCAAAAGCCCTGCACGGTTTAGGATCCTGTCCTGTTAGAGGATGACTCAACATCGGACCTCATTCCTGTGGCAAAAACCAACCTCCCGGTTTTGTCTTTTAATACCGGAGTCGCCCACATTTTTTAAATATTTTTCTCGAGTGTCAGTTTTTGGGCAACACACAACGTGATACACACCTACATTCTCTCTTGCAGGTGCTTTTTAGGTTGTGAGAGGCCAAAGGCGATGGGAGCCTGTCAATGAGAGCTGATGGCATCATATTTGCGCTTTTGTCAAAAGTAACTTACAGCAACAGAGCAGAGTGGGGTCATTTAGGCAGGACATAGGCTGTCGCAGGGGTTGATCCCACTGCTTTTCTGTTGTCATATGACAAGGTCAGTATGACCCAGCTGCTACGCTGACTTTTGGGAGTATACTTGGAGGTTTATCAAATCTGTGTTAGAAGCAGCCAGGCAAAAAAAAAAAAAAGACGTGTTAATGGGCTGATTTTGTTCCCTTCAAACACTGGACCAGCCACATGTTCTCCCGTTTCCAGTCTTCACACTGAGCTCTTGAAGTGGAAAAAGAAACAGCCTTTGACAAATACTACCTTTCAGTGCAAGTTTAAATTGCTAATTAGCCTTGCCTCGCTGCATTTATCATTTGCCTTTGTTCCGAAACCGAGAGAGCCGAACCGGTGTGTGAGTTTGTGTGCATGTGTGTGGGTGCCGGTGTTCGGGAGCTGGAAAAAAAGGACGATTTTTGCAGAGCAGTGGGCGGAGAAGAGAAAATAGAGGCACAGGCATAGTGGCATGTGTGTTTGTGGGAGAGACGCTGTGTGAAGAACACACAGTGCCTTCAGTGCGTCAGAGCGTCACAAGGTAATGTCCACCGCGGTCCTGCAGTTCTAGGTCGGGGTCAGCGTGACTGGGGGAGAGGTCATGTGTTGGTCTACTACCAGACAGAACAGCATGTTTGGCATCTGCTGGGTCATTTTATCACTCGGAGGCTGGTGTGCACGCTCCAGAGAAGAGTAAAAAAGGGATTGTGTCACCGCCCAGAAATTGTTGAAACGTGGGAAGCTATTTTTATTGTGATGAGCAACAGTTACCCACACAATGGTCACGAGGTTGTTAGACTCACTTATTTAAAGAGATTCTTTTACTTTTTAACTCTGCCCGGCCTCGGCTTGATTATAGCGCCCGCTGGTTATTTTTTTACCACTCATTTATGCCTTGTTTGACATTTTGGGAACACTTTTATTCCTGTGAGTTCATTTAATAGCTAAGCTGTTAGCTAGCTTAGCTGAAAAACTGGTACAAACTTATAGCCTGATTTTGGCTAAAGCTAACAAAATGCTAAATGAGCGTGCTATACTTATCTTTGACTTATCATGAAAAAATAGAGGAGCTGGTAGACAGATAGTAGTGTTGCTAGGCTAGCTGTTTCCACTTATTTCTAGTCTTTAAGCTAAGCTAAAGTAAGCAGCTGCTTTAAAAAACGGTTCAGTTTGAAGCTAAATCCAGGCGCTAGTTAGCTTAGCTCAGGTTAAAGACTGGAATGGGAGGAAACGGCTAGCCTGGCTTCATCTAATGATAACAAATGATGCCTCTTTCTTGTCTTATTGAAGTGATCGTTATACGTTATGAGCCTATAGCTGAAGAAGTATAATACGTAGGCTACATATAGAAGTTTAAACCACAGGGACGAGGAGGAAGTAAAGCAGAATTTATTTTTGCACAGCCTGAATTATTGTGAGATTCTGATTCGATAACTTTAAGAGGAGCAAACGCTGTCTCCTGTAATTTCTTTGCAAGCTAAACTCAAGGAGGGTTACTAGCTGCGGAGGTTTCACACAACATAAAACAAGCATGCACATCATATCAGCACACACATGCACACACTAATGTTGTCCTGAAATGACTATTTTATATCATCGTTTTTTTTTTTTTTTAATTTTCAATCATTCCATTCCTGGTTGGGCTACAATCAGAGGCAGCCGGCCTGAAATGCAGGGCTGGCTGACAGTGTGTCTGATCTGGTTGTTTGTTAGTTTGCCTTATAGTGGCGTATATTGTGTTAATGCTGGTCTTGGGGTTATCAGATCAACAGAACGAACGGTCTTAAAGCGTAACGCAGCGGCTCGAGATGGGGAAAATCCACCGACACAAAGTGAGCCCGGCGTAATTCACTTTGTTTCCCCGTGAGGCGGGTTGAGGCTCCTCGCCGGTGGACTTTCGTATTATCAAACATCACTGAATTGGCTCTGAGCCTTTCCTGAGACTCATCTTTTGTGTTCTGATCTCCTGTGTATGCATACAGTATATGTATCTTTTTGCCTTGACTGATTATGAAGAAAATATATCTATTTTTTGTAACTGTTCTCTGATGTGCCATAACTCATGTTTTCTTGCACACTGTTAATATTTTGTGGATATTGCTGTTAAAAAAGAAGAAGATGATATTGAGAAGTAGATAACATTAATAAAAAGATGATATAATAACAAACGCTGTTGTGTAATTTTTATTTGCTTTTTTATTCCGTCAGTCATCACTTTGGTTTCAGCAACCTTTGGATGAAATGGTTTGTGCAACAGCTCGAAACATATTAGATGGTATGATGGTTTGTGCAAATATGCATTCCAGCCTTGATCAGCTTAATTGCAATTTGTACTTTGGTTTACGATCAACCACCTCCAAATCTAATTGCATAACTAGAAAATATTAGCATGAGCATGAACGTGGTAGACATTTGCACGTTAACAGGCTGGTGCGGTGCAGGATGGCTGCAGCGTCGAGTTAATAATTACCTGCAGTTTGTTTGCTTTTTTTTTTTTTTGAGATTTCATTTTCTTTTGGAAGCAAACTGAAACGCTCTCACAATTCCTAACACAGACTGTAAACACATCCAAGGCACATGTACGCACATGCTGTCTGGCCTAATGGGTACATGGCGTGCAGTGCACAGATGGAAATGTTAATTCACCAAAAAAAAAGTAAACAAAGCACCCAGGTAAAGACTACCTGTTGGGTCATTTCACAGGAATGTTATTGTTGCAACTCCTCTGTCTCGGGCTTTTTTTCTTTGTGCCTTTTTAAGCCTCAACATTCAGGGGCCTATTCTAAGATTCAAACAAAACTCTCTTCTGACCCTCCTACGAGTCACGGCCAATCTGGTTTAAGGTGGGTGACCCACAGCCAATTAGGAGCCAGTGCCCACAGCAGACACTCCTCTGTCCAGCTGATCGTAAACAAGTGGGAGGTCCATGTGCCTGAATGTTCCTGTCTCCCGAAGCTCTGCAGCCGGGAGCCGTGAACAGACATGTGAGAGCGGAGGGTGGGGTAGAGAACAGAACAGAACAGAGCGGCGATACGGAGATCAAGTGGAGATACAGATGCATGGGTGGGGTTATCTGCACACACTCAGTTTTAAGATGAATTATATAAAACGTTTACACGACTGAAGTCTGGCTTGGAAGTAATCAGAAAGTTTTTCAATCTGTTCTTGCAACTTGTTTCGTTGCGTGCCGACCCGTGGAGACGGTAGATCTGCATTGGCTTGTTTTGCCTGTTTCTCCCAATAAAACAAGTTTCCATATCCACCCAGGTTTCACTCAGACTTAGGTTTTATACAATAGACAAATATGCCATTGTCGGGAGGCTTTGTGTGCATGCAGCTTTCAATGCTTCAGCTGGAATGTAAACTGTTGTTGTGTGACTCAGTTTCCATTGTGCACACATAGTATAAAAGCAGTCCATTATTACTGAATATAATAATTTATTTACTTAGTTAACAGAGCACAAAATAGTCCACAAATAGCTACAAAAACACCAGGAACACTAAATAAATTAAACAGTGTAGCCACACAATATTAGTCATCTGTCAAATAGGGCAGCACTCTTGAAGGCACAAACATTTCTCCCCGTGGTTTCATTTTCAGCACAACCATTTGAAGTTGGCCCGTTCACACGAGACAGTTCATCCTGTGTCCTCCTGAAACTTGAATCCCGACCAAGAGACATCACGTTCTGTTTTGTTTTGTGTTTTTGGTCCTACAAAGCAAGCGAGTCCCGCGTTTTGCCTTTAACTCCCAACATCTTTTCCCGTTGCAGTTTCCATGGCGACGAGTCCTCCGCAAAGGCTCCGCTGCCGATTTCTAGAGTGCACACGCTGCACGACCAGTCTTTCCTAAAGAAGGACACGGGTATTGTATATGAATACCACACATTCATACACGCCCCTCCTCTCCGGGGACTATCCCATGTCAGAACACACAGGAATGCCGGGTACAGTTTCACCCATTACAACATTCCTGTTGAGTCAACAAACACACAAGTCTTCCAGGTACGAGCTGGGGTGTGGACACGTTTCTTTCAAAGCTTCTACTCCTCTTAATGATCGGTGTCACACCCCGTAAACATTGTGAGTACCCAAACAGAAGCACTAAACAGAATAGTTTGTGTTTTACTGAAAAAAAAAAAAAAACGTGCAGGCTGAATGTGCTTTTTTTCTGTCTGCAACTTGTGAACGAAACACAGATTGTAGAAACCAGTCATCAGTTCATCATCGGTGGACTGGCACCGAGTTCACTCTAGGTCATCCCTCCTTGAGCGTCGAGATCCTTCATTCACGAGTATCGGGACCCGGGAAAGCTCCTGCGTTTTGTTTCCTTTTTGTTTTGTCCTTTTTTTTTTTGTCAGCGTTCCTGCAGAACTAGTTCAGGCACCCACTGGTCGAGGCGTCGACTCTCCTGGCAGTAGCTCCCCACTTCTTCTAGTCTGCAGTGGTCTGCCTGAGGGTTCTGCAGGGAACAAAAGAATGCACGTTCAGATTTCAAGGTGAATTTGATCCGCAGACAATAAAAGCCAAAAGAAACGACAGATACACAGATTTCTGTAAACTTCAAGTAAGTGCAACATTTCAGCCGGTGCATGTAAGCAGCCGGTTTAATAATAGCAAATGCACTTTTCAGTTTCAGTTACATAAAACACGGCTGTTGTGCTGAGTCAACGCACCGTGACCAGCATGCAGTGGAGGTCTCCGCACTCCTCCTGGTTTCTGTTGGCATCCACGGCTCCGAGCAGCTGCTGCAGCCGCTGAACCCCCGACACTCGCAGGATGGTGATACCGCTGTCGCAGCAGAAGGACTGCAGCAGCGTGAAGTGAATCTGCAGCGCCACGTCGTCTTCACCGTCGTCTGCCAGGACGCAAAGAACCACACCGTCTGGGTCGCTGAGGAGTGAAAGAGGAGACGAGGGGGGAGAAAAAATAAATAAATTAAACTCACATGTCCGGGACAGTTAGGCAAGGAGAAGTTATTGGAATGTAAGGGAAGAGAGCTGAAAACATTAGGAGGCATTGTGAAGCCAAGCTAAACAGTTGAACTCACGCATTGAGAAGTTTTGCTGATTCATAGATGCCAACAGTCAGGCAGTCTTGTTTCTGAGCCGTTACCAACAACTCCTCCAGAGCCAGGCCCACAGACTGCATCCTGAGGGGTGAAGAGACACAACAATCAGCCTTTTGTATTCTGCAGGAAAACTTCACTCTGGAGATTTCAAATGCATGCTGCAGTTCTTTTTTTTTAAAGCTGCCTCATTATTTTGCACAAATGCTGTATAAAATAACTGATAATCAGTTTCAGCAGACATATGTTGCGTGTGAATGTGAAAACCTAAGCCTTATAAACATAAATAGTGTGAGGCTAACTGCAGGAGGTGCAACACGCATGCATAAGATTGTGCAAGAAGTGAATGCATCAGCTCTGAAATATATCCCGTGCAAAACTTTTATGTCATTCCTGGCTGCGTGGGTCTAAAGGACGAGGAGTATGCCTGTCCAGCACATGATGTCCATGCTGCATGCACGCGTAAAAAACGTGTAACACTCGTGCACGAAACCGAGCGCCCAGATCTCACCTGTTCTCGATGGAGCCAAAGCTTTCCTCGGGAATCATGCTTGCGAATCAAAATCCAATCCCAGCGTGTGAAAGCTTGACAACAAATCCGGCGGTTTGAATATTCCCCAAGCGTGTCCAGCCTCCTGCAGGCAGCGCGTTTGCAGCGTTTTGTTGTTGGCAACGTTGCGACACACTCTTTATACCGGGGCGGAGAGAAGGGCGGCACCGATACTACTCGAGTTTTGCAATTGGCTCATAGGAAAACCAACAACTCTCTTTGTCACTATATGCACTTGATGGTTTTCATTTGTTTGGTTAAAATGAGTTATGACTTCGCACATCACGGGAATACCGTTGCATTGTCTTACTGGTATTTTGGCGAGGTACGTGCGTAAAAACAAAGATATGTGAAAGTTAAATGGTCCCAGTAAACAAACAGCTGCACCACTTCTAAGCTCCTGATCGTTTCATAACGTTCAGTTTCCATAACTGCACAGCAGCCATTACAAAATTATGACTGACATCTTGTGGCTGACCAAGAGAAAAGGTTCATGGAATCTTTTCAATTATTACAAAACAGAGTGAAAGAGCGCAAATAAAAACCTTTATTGACCCCAAAACAAAACAGAAAATCTGTCATAAACTATTTTTTCAGTAATGTGTGACACTGCAACAGTAAAATCATTTGACATTTAACAGCACAGGTTAAATTTGAGTCAGCTCCAGGAGACCACATCAAAAAAAAAAAGAACATGCAGGAAAGTTGCTGAAATAATCTCCAAAGCCCACACATTAGCATTTCTGGAGCTTCCTGACATATCACATGATCTTGACTAAGTCCCCGGAGAGATCAGTAAACGTCTCGCACTTTCATAACCGTTTCATAAAATGCAGTACAGTGGAAATGTTTAGAGATGGCACTTTCAGGAATGATGACGTAAACAGGTTGTGCGTTTGTTCCGTTAACTTCGTGTGAAGTAAAATTCAATAAACAAATAGCACCCAAGTTACTCAAGATGGGCTGTTCCCAGCATCTAAGCTGACTTCATATCTTAGGTCTTCGTGGGGTCCGTACGTATTGTATTAGAGATTGACTACCTAACGGATAACAGTCTAAGAATTCTGCTAAACTTTTGCACAGTAGTGACCGTACTTTAGTCATTAGTTTCTATTAATTATGTTTTGGTCACTACTTCTGTAGAGCTCCTCACTTCCGTCTTGATCCTCAACAATCTGGTTCTCGAAGAAGCTGTCTGCAAAGTTGAGCATCTGCTCCACAGCAGAAAACAGCAGTATGTCGGTGTCCTGGTCCAGGGTCAGCTCCTCGCTGTAGTTCTTCACTGGGATCACGCAGTTCAGAGGGATTCCCAGACACTCACTCAGCTCACGGGCCTGAAAGGAAGCGAGAAACGTGCAAGAGTTCACCGAGTGTAGCACAAATAATTTACGCTTGGTATTCCAAATGGCTGTAAAAAAAAACTTTACCTTCTTCTGGATGTAAACGCTGTGATAAACTTTCTTCAGGTCGTCTGCTACCAGCGGACAGGCTTCATCTACTTTAGTCATCAGCAGAATCTGAGGGATTCCTGTCGGGGAGCAGAAATGGAGCAGAAGATGACAAAAATCAAACAAAAACCTTCAGACACAATGTTTTTGCCATGATTCTGCTGCTAACCCAGCTGGTTGGTCTTTTTCCGTATCGTTGCGAACTTGTCCAGAATCTTCTGGCTGAGGAGCGAGATCTTGCAGGTGTCGATCACATAAACCACACAGTGGATCATGTCATTCAGAGTCGCATTCTTCTTAAAGCCCGGAGCGTCTGCCGCGAGAGGGGCGTTTGTGCTGAACTGAAGGACGCACAAAATATGTGTCACTCATCAAAGCAGCTAGCCTGCAAAAGTGCACTGTTGTGCATTGTTAGGACTTTAAATAGGAGACCTGGTAGCGATCTTTGACGTGACCCTTGTAGATGTTGACCACGTCCTCAGTGTCCAAACCAGCATTAGCGTTTTCTTCCAGCCCCATTGTGTCACAGAGGACCAGGGGAAGTGCTCCACCACCTTTCCCTGCCTTGATGGTGTAGCTGCGAAACTGCACAAGAGACAAGAAATTTTGTTTAGTGAAACAGACAGCACAGTTTAAACATGCACAGCAACCTCAAGCCTCCCTTCTCTCTTATTCACAGTCGACTATCTCAGAGGCTAAAACCTGTGCCAGTACCTGAGTGGTCACACTCGTTCCTGCTGTGCCAGCGATGGCCTGGACGGTCATGTTGCCTCGAAATGCTGAGTTGATGGAGTTGAAGAAGCTGGATTTGCCAGCGCCGACAGGTCCCACCAACAAAACCCGGGCTTGCTGGACCGTTTTGATGTCAGGTTTAAAGTTTGTGATGTATTTCATCAGTTCTTGTTTCCTCCTAGAAGGAACAGATGAATTAGTCTGGCCTGTAACTACATGCAGCGATGTCACGGTGCACATTTCTACATGGGTATGTGAGAAAATGAAGTTATGTAACATCTTGGGCTAAATGGTGGTTAATTAAAGGTACTATAATGTCTTGGACCTCTTGAACTATGCGGCCATGTTTGTGTTTTTGTTTCTTTTGTATCATGAGAGTGGACGAACACTCCCATAGATGCCAGTAATTCCAAACAGGATGCCAGTTGCTCTGCAGTTCTGTTGATTAGCCAGAAAAACCAGTGCTGGGCAAGATAGACTGTCATGTGATCTCACATCTCGTCAGAATCCAGCTTCCTCACAAGGAGCACAAGCAAACACACGTAACGTTTCATGCCAGTCATTACACCGACTAGTTTCTGGAAATGATACACTCACACTTACTAGAAATACGCCAATCAAGCCTAAAGAGAGAAACTGAAAGTAAAACACTCTTTGGCACCAACAGCAAAAGCTACCAAAGAGTTTTACGTACTCAGCCGTCCACTGGATGTTCCTCCAAGGTTTGGGCAGGAGCTCTCCCAAGCCTGCATGTACACAAACACATTTATTGTCATGTAATCGCAGTATAAACAGATTCAGGTTATTTATTTCTCACTGTCACACACACCTTCAACGCGATACACCTCAAACTCTGTCAGTACCAGGTCGTTTCCGTGCATCGCTGCAGCCTCAAAGTGGAAGCTTCTGCCTGGATTGGACTCTACTGCAGCTGCGTTGCCAGCCAAGAAAACCAAAGCACCAAAGTTTGGACCTTGGTCGTGATCCGTGAAAGCAGGCTGTCCGGTGATACCTGCCACCCTCAGGGGTTTGTTTTCCTTAGCACTGATGCTGTAGAGGAAAGCCTCCACGTCGACCACAGCGTCTCCACTCTTGGTGTAGTCCTTGGAGGTGTAAGCCCCAAAGGTGAACCCGGCGGCATTGTAGGCGACAATCACAGTGGGGCCCTGTTTGTCGCAGTGGTTGTGGAACGCTTCGGCGGTGAAGCCGTGAACGCTGGCTTTGTAGAGCAGGTGGAGTCTGGCGTGAGCGAAGAGAGAGACCAGCTTCTTCTGCTGATCTTTAGAGAGGCTGGATGTGACTGGCGGCATGGCGGAGAGTTGACGGTGCAAACTCACCTGAGGGTGTAGAAAATACGGAATGATTTCAGGACAGTCAAAAAAGCGTAGCGAGGGAGGGAGGAGACCAGGAGTGTCAGGTTACATCCAAAAAGTCCAACAGCCACAGCCGTAACCAAGGTACACGGAGCGGGAGATAAAATGGCTCGAACAGCTGGAAAACAGGGGTCTTACCAAACAGATGACTTGACGAGGCAAAAGACAAGAGTGATATGCACAAACACACACAGCAAAGTCACAAGGCGAGATATGAGAGCGTAATCACAGGGGTGGGAAAAGACACAAACAGAAAGTGAAAATAACTGAAATGCAAAGAAAAAGCTGATCCAGTGTCTAAATATATATTTTCTTCTCCATTTCTGATACATTTGCTCATGTGCAGATTTTGCAAACTAGTTTTTTATTTTTATTTCATTAGATTACATTAGGTTCTTGTGTATATTGACAAAAATATATAAAAAAGATCATTTTCAAACATTTCTCATCTGATTCTTAAAAGAATGAAACTGAAACTGAAAATGGCTATTGTTATTTATATTATTTAATGAGATAAGGTTATGTCTTTTTGTTCTTCATCAAGCAAAGCAACACTTTATTCATGCATTCAATTATTTATTTACTTATTTTGTAATCTTGGACTTTTTTTATGACATGTGAGCATTTTTAGTTTCATTTTTGGCTGATAAGGGAAATGCCCACTATGCTTTCACTTAGTGTTTGCAGCATTAACAAAATAATACAGCAAATATCACAACTTTAACTTTAAGGAATAAAAAAATAAAGCAGACTTTTAAAAAACTCTTTTTTTCTCTCTCATTATACAGAAAGCAAAAAGTGCAAAGCCTCACTCATCAGACTGCAAGAAGATTCTCCATCAATAAAGTGACTAACAGACAATCAGTATATTATTCACGCGTTTACTATCGAGCGTCAAATCAAACTCACCTGAAAAGAGCAAAAGACTCACGATTTAAACGCAGCTGCGATGGAGAGCCTGTTCCTTTGTGGAGAGTCAGAACAGAAGTGAAAGTGCTCTCCTCTTGAGGCCCAGCCTTTTCCCCTAAGGGGTCCTATCCCTTTTATGGCACAAGTACAATGTTCAGGATGTATATGAGTCACTGACACGAGGAGTTGGAGTTGAACTCTAAGACCCTTTCTATAAGACTTTGATGCAGAATGGAGATGTTGGAATATCTAAAAAGTTAAAGTAAGAGGTCAGACGGTAACTTAACATTACAGAACTGAGGTTTTAATGCTTTTCTTATTAAACTATTGCAGGGACTTGTTAATGCCCTCCTTTTTTGATGTTAATGAGCTTTAGGTTTTTTGTTTTTTTTTGCACATACGGCCTCAAGGTGTCACTCTCAACAACATCCGGTTGGAACTTAGTTTAGGATACAGGCGTCAAAAGTGGCCCGCAGCAAGAATTTGAGAAAATGACTCTAACTTGTCCACTGTTTTTTAAAGAGAAGTGGACAGAATACAACACTGGGACCCAGGACTAAACAGCAGACAGCAAGGTGTCCAAATTGCACTTTCTTTTCTTAAGAAATTTAATTTTTTTGCACTAAAACAAATGGAAAAAGTCTAGAGTTGTCATGACTTATAGGTTATTATTCTGTTATGTTACGGGTTCGGCCCGCATGAGATCAAATTGGGCTTTATTGTGGCCCCCAAACTAAAACCAGTTTAACACCCCTGGTTTAGGACATAGCCAAAGAATAAAGCCAGATGTAATATAGGTATAATTGCCAAGTACTGTTGCTTTGAACTCTGAGCTCCACGATAAGTTGGGGCCACTGCAAATAGGTAGTGATCCAGGTTTTGTCTTAAAACATTTGACAGTAATTAAGTAATTATCTTGAGGAGGAAGACCACGCCTCGTGTAATTCTCTTGCCTGAGCTTACCTATGAACGCGCATCCAAACTCTCTCTTTTCTCAGCTTCCTCTTTTGTTTCAGCAACCATCACGACAAGCAGCCGAGGCTTCCTTAGATGAGATCAGCCTCGCACCCCGGGCTCCTCTGTGTCTGAAGAGTCCATCATCCTTCCATCATTTTCCACCGGGTCCTGTAAACTAGCCTTGTGAGTGAATATTTTAGTATCTAATATGTAGTGATGGCAGTATTATGCCGCACAGTTTGTCTGGAGTGGACTCTTTCAGGGGAACTGTCTATTTTCCTCTATTGGTAATCTAAACTTAGACTCATAGTTTTGTCACCAGTAAAAAGAAGCCATGTATACTCTGTTGAAATATCCTGAGAATCAGAACTTGGAAAAAGACCTAGGAAAAACTACTTTAAACACAATATCAGGCGGCTTCTTTTAAAAACCTTTTAGTTTCTACAGCATCAATCTTGACCCTGTCTGTAAATTTCGTCCGATATTTTGTCACTGCAAAACTCACCAGCCATTTCCTGTAGTTACTAAGTATTAATTCCCCAAAACGTTGCTTCATCTTATTGGGACATTTTAACCAAAACTGAACAAATAAATAAATTGCATAAAATTAGGTGGGTCAACATCTTTTGAACTGCAGCACAATGATCATTTCACTCAGCCTCCACCGGGCTTTGTTTGCCAAAGAACAGTACTCTAAGCAGACACTTCCGAATGGTGATGCACATTCTTTATTCACGCGACGCTCCCAGTCCGACTACCCACACTTTATGACATCGTTACTGTACGCACTTACAGACAATTACAAAGTGGAAAGGCTCTCAACGTTCAACCCAGCCGCCCTGCTCAGCCTCGACTCTCGCTGTCTTCATGAATATCATGAATGAAACAACATACAGGTACATATTTCTACACATGCGGGACACATACACATGGTTACAGATCACTCACTTGGCTACTGTGGGGTCCGAGTAGCAGTCGCCCATCTCCATTCCCAATAAATAACTTAAAATCTTAGAAAATAAAAAGGCAGAATATAGTCATCAGGGCTGCAAAGGATAACATTTAAAGCCTATTATCTGAGGATCCAAACAAATAAGGATAAAACAAATGTGCAAGTTTCAAGGCTAATAAAAAGTAGTTTTTTTAAAAAGTGCATATACATCATTACAAAAGACCTTTCAGATCCTACAGGGATGATGATTGAATTTATTCTATATTTATCTATATGGAGGTCGCATTCAGGCGCAAGAAGTGCATAATGGGAAAATGAACCGTTGTCTGTGACTGCATGCTTTGGTATTGAGGAGACTCTGTGCTCCACCTGTGACCTGAAGCCAAATAAGCAACAGAGGAAATTGAAGGAAATTAAAGGAGAATCACCACCTGGACCTTATTTCTAGCATAAAATGCAATCGTTTACTCACCCACATAACTTTGATGTAATTTGGAGTTGTTTAGAAGATATTTAGATCCAGCGAAGCGCCATGTATATCCATATAATGGAAGTGAATGGGGCACCGAAACACAACCTCTAAATAACGCATTATCTGCTGCGAAACTCGTCCATTTCACCAATATTTTGTCATGATACGCTAGTGCTATATCCCGTTGAGTCTAGAGTTGCCTGATATCTGTTCGCAGACATGCAGTGGTTTGTTGTTCTTTGGCCAGCTGTTCCTCTCAACGAGCTCCTCATCTGTATCTGTATCTGTATACTCTGGGTCAAAACAGTAAGGATGTCCATCATAAACAAAGTCGTCATCCACAACCTCAGAATCTGAAGAATATTCAGCCATGTTACCAAAAACTAGCAGTAGCAAATTACAGGTAAACAAGCCGCGCAGGATGCATGCGGCGCTCAGAGATGACATCATCCAGGTCAAAGGTTAGCAGGTCAATCAGACCCTGGATGATAAGAACAGGTAACTCACTCAATGGGGAATAGCACTAGATTATCATAACAAAATATTGGTGAAATAAACAAGTTTCACAGCAGATAATGTGTTATTTAGAGGGTGCGTTTCGGTGCCCCATTCACTCCCACTATATGGATATATGCGGTGCTCCGCTGGATCTAAATACCTTCAAAATGACACCAAAGTTATATGGGTGAGTAAACGTCATATTTCATGCCAGAAATAAGGTCTCATCGAGTGGCAGGTTTTAATTTATAACTACACTGGGATGAAAGGAGAAGGAAAACGATAGACAGTGAGGGGCTAAAATGTAATGCAACACATCAAAAACAACTTGAAATTGCTTGTCTGTGTGCGTGAATTACAAGGAATCGAGATTCAGTTCAGTTTAAATTGGTTTAATAATGCTTTATATTTCTATAAAGCATTATTAAATTATTAGTGCTAAAAACTGCCTTTAAAATTGGATCTTTTAGAAATCTTTCAGTAGAACTTCCTGTTCACCAGTTCAAAAAAAAAAGTTTGCTCTCGTCAACTTAAAGACAGTGACTATAAATTAAAAGGTTATTGACTGGCCTGTAAAATAACCTGTCATGCATACTGTCGTCTATTTAGTAACTGAAGCGACATTTCTGATGCCTTTGGGATTACTTTTCCATTCAAATACAATCTTTACGTTTTCTTATTTACAGCTCGGAAAGCTCCCGTCACCTCCCGCTGCGACTAAGCCCTGACTTCATGCTGTACGAATCATCTTTCTACAACATGTCGCAATTAAAGTCCACAATTAATCCACAATTAAAGTACATGTCATTCCTTTTTTTTTTTTTAGTAAGATAGCAAGTTAACATCTATTTGTACAAAAGCGTTTGCAACCTGGTTCCTGATTAGCATGATTAGAAGCACTCGTAATGGATTACAATTGCAGGACCACTGTTAATAACACGATTGCTGTAATGCTATCAAATTTAATCTCTAATCCCTTTACTGACAGATTTGCCTTCGGAGTCGGAGTAATCTCAGATCCAGTGATTATCATGCGCTGACAGCAGACGAGGCCCCGGCGTTCACCAAGTACTTCCGAGAGTCTGCCTGTCTGCTCGGCGCAGATCTGTCGGTGCACATTTAAGCCACGGAGGCACAACACACTTTTTAAAGCAGGCACAACAAACAGCACAGGCCGCCTCATGTCTGCTCACGGTGCTCACAGCGAAACACCTGGCCGCGCACTTGTTAATGCGGTTACAGAGGTCTAATTTAAAAATAAACTAGACACGATGCAAGCATTTAGATTTTCCCCGCAGCCTGATGGATGAGCGTTGCATAAGAAGCAGCCAAAACGGGCCCAGGTACGTAACACGGACTACAATCACACTTCAGTGCTTTGAGAGAACAACCCTACGCTAGAGCCCGACAAACACACGGATATATCGGTGCCGTTACGAAAGCGTTTTTGCAGAAAAAGATGCCACGGTTAATTTAATTTAGAAGTGGTGTCATCTCACTGTTTGTCCAGCAGAGGGAGCTCTGACTTCTGACTACATTGTTTGCAACACTCCCTGCACTGTCTGCAGCACACGAAGGAGCTGAGCAGACGGTTGCGTGGAGTCAGTCTGTGTCTTTGCGGTAAGTTATTAAAAAGTGACCCCATCAGTTTTCCTCCTTCAGTCTATACTCTATATCAGGTACAATAATCAGGTCACTCTTGCTTGTCACATCCGTTTGCGTCGTTAGCGAGGTAGCTAGCCTGCTATAGTTTCTCAGTGTATGTAGTATATAAAGATTATCTACCTATGTCTGAATTTTACTCCCAAAAACTTTGGCGTTGGCTCCAAAAATCTAGTACACGCAGTCAGGCTGTTGTGGGCAATTTACAGCATCAGCTTTCGATCTCTCTGTGCGTGTGCACGCTGACATGCTTCTCTTGCAGCCATTTTGATCTCCTCTCCTGTTTATGCACAGGGTCATGGGTCAAAAGAAATCATGCAAGGGATGCGATTTCTCCCCAGGACAGGAGGAACTAGGGCCTGCTGGGGCAAAAGAAGCCAAAATGGAGGTGATACACCAGAATGGACTGGTGTAAACGCCCCCAACATTATTATCATTCACTCATTCATGAACGTGCATAAAGGGGGCTTTACGTTTCCCCATAATCACTGTTTCTAATTGTTTCTACCACCACTTCAGACCTCACCCTTTCCCTCTTGCATATCCACCCCCAATCCTCCATGTTACATCTCCACCCCTATCAGAACTCGATCTTGCAGGCAGGAAAGGTCTCGTCCTGCATGGCGACAGTGCTGTTGGAGCCCAAGACGGTGATGCCCAGCTCCCTCTGCCTGTCCAGGGTCTGCTGGTACCAATCCTGCATCGACGCCGACTCAAAGGTAGGAATCACTGACACCTGGAGACGCGTAAGAAGGACAATTTTAGTCATGCAGAAGGTTGTTTTCAGCATGTGGAAGCTGCGTGCACAAGTCAGTCAAAGAAGAAACAACTGTATAAATCAGTCTGCAAGGATCTGATCGTGCACGTCTCTACCTGCATGTTGTCGGGCCAGGATATCTTTCCATCCAGAAGAGCGTCCAGCGTTTGCCTCAGCAGCTCCTCCCGCTCCGGACTGTCGCCGCTGATGATGTAGCAAGAAGAGCGGACGCACCTGAAGAAGTCCACGCTGACTGTGGAGGAGGAGGCTCCAGAGGGGATGTAGGCCAGGTCCACATACACACTGACTTCACCACCAGAGACTGACTTGGAGCCTGTGACGGACAGAAGAGGAGAAACCGCTTCTTTATCACTAAAGTCTGCAAAGATGCTGTTGAAGTAGAGTTCATATTTCACAGCTCGCACCTGGACTGTTTGAGGACTTCGCCGGTGCTGACCGAGTGCCGGCGGACGGTTGACGAGTGGAAGTGACGTTCCCCTTTGCGGTTCCACTTTGGCTCCCTGTCCTGCTTTTCTGGCCTGATTTTTGGACTCCATCAATCACCTGCTGATTAAATATTAGACTGACTGTCATCATATCCTCAAAATAATCAAAGGTTATCAAGGTAATGATGTCAGCTGTAAGCATGTGCGTAGCTTTTATGAAATCTTAAGGACCCAATTTCCTTTTCTTCTACACTAATACGACTGACTCACCCCGAGCATTTTCTTCCCTCGCGTCCCAGCTGCTTTCGCCCTCTTCCCATGGGCGTCGGATTCAGACTGAGGAACCGGCATGGAGGCGTCAGGATGCGGAGGCAGGGGCGGACTGTCCCTGAGAGGGGCTGGCAGAGGGTCCGGGGGCAGAACCTGATTCCTGTGGAGGTCGTGCGGGGAGTTTGACGGCTCACTGCACGACTCATCCTCGTCCGAGTCCAGGGCTCCATCTGCTGTGGTGGATGGGCAGTCCTCTGTGCAGACGGGGGCGTTTGATTCACTGGGTGACGTGTCCTTGGGGTTGTTATTGTTGTTGCCGTGATGATGCGGAGCAAAGACACCTCTCGAGGCCTCGCTGGCGCCGGAGCCGGAGTCGGGCGCTTTGAAATGCTTGAACTCGCAAGGAGAAACCAGACATAAGTCCACGTCGTGAGCCAAGGCCTCAAAATGGAGCGTGTTAGGAGCCGGGGGGCGCCCCATGTCTGAGCCCTGACCTAAAGATCTGGGAGGCTTCTTCATTGGTAAAGACATTCCCACGAAATGACCTCCGTTGGAGTGCGAGAGGTGAACACTGTCGTCTCCCTCTCTCTGGCTCACAGTGCTCGGCCCCTGCTCGAAGGACATGGACAGCGATTCGTCTACTTCCGTGGACTGAGGCGAGCTCACCTCTGCTGGCATGGAGTGTGTGGTGGTGGTGGTGGTGGTGGTCAAGGACGGAGAGGGGTCTGAGGATCCATCTTTGAATGATCCCAAAGAAAGGAAACTCAGATGCTTCTCTCTGGGGTTGGACTGGTTCTCTGGCGTGTTTTTGGGCTGGCACAGCTGACCCTCGCTTTGCCTGGCTGACCCAGTTGGCTGGTTGGCATCAGCTGGATCTAAGTTACTCATCTGGGCCTGCAGCCTGTTTAGAGTGGCCCTGTTGCACCATACGTCACCTGGGGACAGGCAGTAAGGAGTGTGGCCTGCGCTGTTGGGCCGTGAGTCGGGGGAACCCGGCTCTACGGTCTCCTCGTCAGGACTGTTACAGGCCTGGTTCTCTGGAGAGGATTTCGAGGGAGGGCTGTTTCTCAAAGCCCCGTCCAGAAGTGTGTACTCAGTCGGGGTTAGGTCTAGCTGGGCTACAAGCTCCTTCTTTGGCGCCTTGTCCAGGGGAGATGGAAACCCTACAGCCTTTACAGGTTTGGCAGCATTTTCAACAAGGCTTATATGCAGGTCACCTTCCTCCCTGGTCTCAGTCTTCACTTCATTATCACCACTCTCTGCTCTGGTTATCCTGGAACCACCTGCTGCTTCTTCCACTGAGCTTTCAGCAGTTTCATTACGCGTCTCTTTACCCAGGCCTCCAAGGATCTTCTCATTTCCTGGCTCGCTTCTATCTCCTGTCTCCACCTCTCCTCGTTCAGTTTCCTCCTTGAGCCTGAGAAATTCAGCGGTCATGTCCTCAGGGGTAGACACTTTGGAGCCGCAGGCATCCTCCTCAGGCTCTTTAACGGAGCTCTCTGTCTCTGGGATTTTTGACGCAGACCCAGAGTTGTTATTTGGCAGTTTCTTGGCATCGTTCGCTTCCTTCCCCGAGGGCTTTCTTGTCCTCTTCCCCCCTGTTTTCGAGTCGTTTTTCACTTCTTTCTTCAGTTTTGTTTTATTTTCATTCTTTGGTTTGGATGGGACACCGTTCTTCTTCACCTCCTCTTTGTTGCTCGTCTTCTCCTCTTGTTTCCCATTCTTTCCTCCTCCTTTTTTCAAAGTGTTCTTCTCTGACAGCGATGCTTTATGCTTTAAGCCTGTCTCTTTAATTTTGCTTTTATCTGTATCCCTTACACCATTTAATGCTTTTCCCTTTTCCTTCAAAGACGCCTCCTTCCCCTCTTCTCTAACTCCTCGCTCCTTCCCAAGTTTGGGTGCTCCCTCCTTCCCTTGTGACCTACCAATCTCCTGGCTCTCTCTCCTCTTGTTGTTTCTGTCTTCCCCCAGCCCCTCTAGGTCTCCAGTGGTCACCGCGGCTTTCTGGAGGAAGGCCAGCCCCTTCAGCTTCTCCAGCCCCTGCAGCAGCTTCGCCTGCGGGGTAATACCGGGGAACAGCACCCTGACCACCTTCTCTTGAGGGCAAGCCGGATGCCACACAAGCAGAGCAGACACGGACGCCAAGGCGGTGAGAGGGAGAGTCTGGGATTTGGCCGCAGATGACTGTTCATCGGGCCAGTTCTGCATGAATGTCTGGTACTCCTGGCTGGTTTTGCCTGGACTGAGGATGTATAAATCCAACTGCCCCACTCCCATCTTTTGGAACAGGGTTAGCGGCTCAATGGGGGCGCCTTGAGGTCGGAACATCGGTTGCGGCCTGATGTCCAACTTCTTTAACAACTGCAGGGTTAAAGCAGCCTGCTGTGTGCTCTTCAGTACATTGTCATCACCTAGAAGAGGAATTAGAGTCGTCACTCATAATACTTTTATTACGATTGCAGGAGGAATATGTAATAGCTTGCAACTTCTCATTTCAAATATAGATTATTTAACCTTTTACTTGTGTAGTTTAAAGTTTTAAACATGACTCACAAGGCTGTTGTTCCACCTGCAGCCTGCTGGGGGCATTAAAGAACACAACTCCAAGCTCTGGAGAGATAAGCCTCTTGGACAAGTCATCTGCAGACACAATAGGAAACAGATAAAGACAAAATACTCTCAATATACTTCTCAAAATTTCCTTAAAAAAACATTATTATCGTACCTTTGACATCAGTCCTCAGCTCCATCTCGGCCACCTTCCTCTCCAGGAAGGTGACGACACCGGGGAGGTTCTCCGTGCCGACGTGAGTCAACAAAACGGCATCGACTCGGTCGAGGTGGCGGACCAGCTTCCAGAAACAAGCCTGAGAGTCTGAGCCTCCGTCCACCAGCACCGTGAACCCGTTGACGGCAAAGAAGGCACAGTCTCCGCGCCCGGCGGGGAACACGTAGCAGCAGGGGCGGGACAGCTTGAGGAAACCCACAGTGGTGGGGGGTGGCAGGAGGTCAAAGAGGGAAGGAGGGCAAACGGTACCGGAGATGAGGGACGTGAATTCCCCCAGAGACTCCATGGCGGGCAGCACCTCCGGGGGATTGATGTGGAGAGTGAACGGACCCTGCAAGGGCTGGCCCCCCAGGAGAGTGTTCCTCCACTGGCCGATGTTGGGGCAGCTGACGGTCAGACTGATCTTGGAGGAGGCGAGCAAGGAGGCAGAGCTCTCCTGATCTTGGAACTGAAGACAGAAACATTTTTCATTGTTACAGGAGGATCCAACAGCTTCTCCAACAGCTTCTCCTCTATTGAGTCCTAAATTGAATATCTTTATTTCTTAACAAAATAAGCCTCCTGCAGACTTCAAATTATTGTCTAAACATCTGTGACACTTTCTAGAGCTGTACAAACCAAACAAACAAGATGTGCAAACTCAGTTGCTGCTCTAAACTAAGCCTCAACTACCAAAATACTGGCACTGTGCTTGAAATATTGTTTTATTTTCCATGCTGCACAAGTTTGCTTTCAATTTTTCAACATTCTTCACTCAACAAATCGGGCCAAAGCTTCGTACCTGCTCCGCGAGTATTTGCTTGAGCTGGCGCGGCGAAAACAGCCCTTTGTGGAGGAGCACGTCTCCGCTTTCCTCCGCGCTCAGGCCGGCCAGGATCAGCAGCTTATGGGCCGACTCCCTGGACAGCAGAGCGAACACCTGACCGGGGGAGGAGAGAAATGGAAAATCTGTTCTGACATGCTACTCAGGGAAAGACAACAGCCGAGGAGGAAGAAAATCAAAGGGTGTGACATCAGCGTACATCAAACAGCGAAGCCCTGTGAGCGAATAGAGATGATGTTATTTAAGGCTTTATGGCGATATACAAATTTAGAGCTAAAATTGGCTAAGTTGTGTGAGAGACAAATGGTTGTCCTTGTGGAGAATGACAATGAAATACTAGTCACAGGCCTCTTTTGAAATGAAAATAGAAATTTGCAAAACTCTGTCTGCCACATGCAAACCATGACAGTCAAATTCATGGTTGTACTGCTTCAAAATGTGAAAATGTTTATACAGCATATTTAAGTGATTTGCATCATTAAAGAATAATTGCATCGTCGTATTATTTTAGCACCTAATTCATGCTCACCTCTGAAAGGACCTGCTCCTGAGACGGACTGATCAGCACCTGAGTGTCCAACACTCTGGTACAGTGGCGCAGGCACTTCTGTCCTGAAGGGGCAAAGAGAAAAACAACAGATAGGAAGAGAAGGACTGAGCTAAAGGGAGACAAGGCGACAGATCCGAGCGGCGAGCGAGAGGCCGGTAGACGAAAAAAAACAAAAAACGAAGGGAGCTCAACGGAGTCAAACAGAAAGCGAACTGGTGACCGGACGGTGCCAGCAAGAGGAAGGAAGGAAGAGTGGAACAGCTGAGTCAGACGGACCGACTGGGGACGAGATGCCAGGTTCACTCAGTCTGCAGTGGGAATCCAGTCTGAGGGGGACTGGACAAGCGTCTAGGGATACGGAGGCGAACACAGCCGACTGGAAAATAATGACCCAAATGTGAACAAAAGTTTCTTTGTCTTAACGTAAACGATCTAAAGGCAACCATTCCTCGGCGGCTATTTCACAGGATTTTTCACATTTTCATCCTTTTATCAGTTTGGCCATGAAATGCAGTGGTATGCACAAACAGAAATAGTTTTGACAGTCGCCATTTAAAGGAATAGTTTTTGGGGTTATTGTAAATGTCTTGCTTCTATGCTGCAATGTCAAATGAGCATCTGTTGTTTTCTGTGTTTCATTGCGCACTTGAAGCTAAGTTTGCTCACTGAACGTGCCAGACTGTTTCTAGGCCATTTCCTGGACCGTCCACTGGTTGCCGCTGTAAAATCTCACTCTGGTCTTTTAAGTCTTACGTTTGATTGGCAACACTCGACCAAAGAGGTGGAGCGTTGAGTGGAGAGGTCACGTCTTGGTGGAAAAGCTACACCCTTTATTATGCACAACTTAATGGCATAAACATGTTTGTTTATGTATTTTAATGTAGAGATCAATGAGTGACTCTCTTTAGGATCAGCCTCAAGTGGTCGTTTGAGGAACTGCAGCTGTTTTTATTTGAATTTTTTTATTATTATTCAAATCCCTGATTATTTTAAGATATTAAAATGTGCTGTTTAGTGAATTGTGTTATATTTGAAGATTAGCTGCAGCTGTTTTTTTTTTGTTCTAACCTAAGCTAAGCTATGCTAACTAGCTTCTAGCTTCAGTCACATATTTACTGTGAAGGCCTGAGAGTGGCATCGGCCCTATTTGGAGTGCAAGTAAAAGCATTTCCATCTCCATTGCCTTTCCACAATATTAAATCCCCTCCTTTTGATAAAACCATGCGCACACAAAATAACATGTCGGCCCTTTTGTGCGTCTGCGTGCGGTGTTTAGTACACAAAGCACAAGCAGTCTTCCTGGGTGCCATTTTGTGCCCGGCTGGAAGAGAAATGTCTGCTCTTGACTCTGTTCATCGCTTCACTTCACAGCTCAGCTCCAACGCGACCGCCTGACACCGCTTGTCTGCATTTTTAGCATTGTTCTCACTCTGCACGCCAAAAACACAGCAACACAGACACAGAGAGGGAGAGAGGTGGCACAGCTTGGCTACAGGTTCCTATTGTTTTCAGTCGAAAGGGCCCACCCATGTCTAACAATTGCCCTGCTTCTGCTCCACTCTCCTTACTTCCTTCCTTACTTCCTTCCTCGGTGACCCCAGACCGGCTGAGCTGGCGCGTTACCTTGGAGACGGGGGGCGTCAAAGAGTTTCTGCGGGAACGATCACTGTGAAAGTTTCTCACCTGCACCCTTGAAAGACGCCGTGTGATGGGAGAGGAATTCTTGGAGATAGAGGCTCAGGTTACAGGATTTTAAATCCACGTCCCAGGACCGGACACCTGACAGCATGAGGGATATGTGTTGTCAGATGGTGATTCACATAAAAAGCCTGAAAGTTACACTCTGCACGTGTTATTAGTTGTTTTTGGTTGGCAGATTTCAAACGGTCTCTCATTTCTTAAGGGTTAGGGTTAGATCTTTTTCTTTGACACACGTGAAAGTGACATAAACAAAAAGGAAATGGAGTCTGATTGGATGTCTGTTGGAACAAAGAATTAGTCAATCATATTTCATCTAATTTCATAACCACTGCGTGATAAATTAAAGGAGCATCTCTTACCTCGTAATTAATTTTTTGCAGTAAGCAAACACATCAAATATTCATCGTTTCTAATGCAATCTTTGGCTTTTTGACCCTTTGCAGTTGAAATCTAAATTATATTCCGCACTATTCAAGCATTTTGTAGCCCAAACTGTTTATTAACGTAATAAAATAAATCAAAAATCATCTTTAGCTGCTGTCCTAAATGAGGGAACCTAAGAAATGTATGTCTAAAAAGATGAAAACAGGGCTGTTTTGCTTAGCTCATGAAAAGTTGATGACATTTGGAACATGCTTTCACCAGACAGTAATGAAACGTTAATTATGTCTGTTAGCTGTCATGCTAAATATATTTCTGCCTTTATCTCTCTCTCTCTCTCTCTCTCTTTGTGGTATCTGTCTTCCTGTTTCAGAATCTATTTCCCCGTCTGTCCTGCTTTGCATAGATTACGTGCACCCTACTCCTTATACAAATGAATAGCTGTAAAGCACTGTAATGGATGACTGTGGCCGTGCACTGTCTGTACATTTGCTGCTGCGCGTAGCCAGTGCACATAGCTGAACGGCACGTCGTTTACAAGTGTTGACTTCTGCAGCGTTTCCCCCTCCCCGAAGCGTGTCCTTACACAATAAAACGAGGCGAAAGACCCTCCAGACTCCTTTTAATTCTAACATGACTGGAGGGATGAGGTGATGCTGATGGTGGAGAACGGCCAGATGACGCATCCCCGGTTAGTGGGGTAAAATGACATCAACACTGCAATGTGCTCATCCACAGAGGGGATTTAAGAGAGGAGAACTTACAAGCATTTGATTTTTTTATTATTATTATTATTATCATTATTCAAATACAGGTTGGAAAAAGAAAACGCAAAATGGCACAGCCTGCAGTGGCTGCAAGAGGCTGAGGAAAAACCTACCTCGGTCAATCTCCCTGCGGATGTGTTCCGTCTGTCCGAGGCGAGGGGTCCGTCCGATAACGACGAGCAGGGAGTATTTGTGGAGGCAGAAGTCGAGGTTTGCGGTCGCGGCGCGCCTCGGCTCCTCCTGGACCTCCCTCTCCGGCACCCGGCTGGACGCCATGTTGGAAAAACTCGCACTCGGGTGTGATGTCATTGAGAAAAAAAATAAAAAAATAAAAAAATAAAAGCCTGACAGTGGCTTTTATTTTTATTGCAGGGAGATGACAGTTCGGTGTGCTGTGCTGGAATGGCCGTGCAGAGGGGGATGTGTAGGAAGAGGCTGAATTATGGACGACACGCTGCAAAAGGGATCAATATGTTTTTATTTATTGACTTTCCTCAAGTGTTTTTGTAGTGTAGCAGTGTAATCAAAAGCAACACGTGACAGCCGGTGATGAGTATGGAGATATTAAAAATCAATGCAGCTGCTTATAAGTCAGTTATATTTTATGATATGGCAAAACGCAGGGTGTCAAATATCCTTTATCAATCGCTTTATCAACTGCAAATGACAACACAACAAAGTCTTGGTTTTAAAAGTTAATTTAATGACCTTTTCATGTTACAAATATATTTAGAAACCAACTCTTGGCTATCTTTTCCATAAACAGAGACAACAATCAAACAAAACTACGAAAAATAGAAGGCGTTTATGACAAAAACTACATTCAAAAAGTCTTCCACAGGATACCATACACATTGAGCCCCCATGACACGATCCTAACATGAGCCACAGGTGCACACGGGCCATTATTACTAGGACAGTCGAGGTTTATAAAAGAAAAACGTCACATTTTACACTCCATTTTATTCTATCTTGTTATTTATTTATTTTGTCACAAAAAAAAAATGAAAACGGCAGCAGGGCTCCCTGACATTTTTCACATCTCGCTACTGACATTTTTTATTTATTAATTTATGTATTTGCACCTCTGTTTTGTTTCACAAACATTTGAGAACGTAGAAGTTGCAGGAAGTCCCCCGAGGGCAGCCGCACAGCGTGCCAATGCGCGCACCTTTACGCACGGCGCATGGCTCCCCAGCGTCACACTGAAATTATATAGAAAAGACAATGATGAAGCATAAATTCCTAAACATCTGTCTTAGCAGACAACGATGTATATCACAAGTCTTTCTTTCAAGTTGTTTCTGCTTAGAAAAACCAATTATCCGCGCTGAAATACAATTAAATACGTTTTATAGTGTTTCGTGATTTCTAATTTTGCTTACTTACCGAAGGCAACCAGCCAAGCTTTTTCTCTAAAGGCATCTCTTTGCTCCTCAGCTTCTCTAAAACTTCTTGCAAGGCGTCAATCTGCACAAGAAAAGAAATTATCCAAAGGTTACATGGGTAAAACGCAAACCTTTTACACACAGGTCAACATCTCAGGTACTCTGGGTTACTTTTTCTAATTAAACCTATAAAGCATTACTCTCACCAGATCTTTCTCTTGCTGGGTTTTCAGGGGGAAATCCAGCGAGCGCGTCTCCAGTGAGGATTCCTCTGCTCCAGTGAGAGACAGGTAGGCGCAGCAGCAGGTGACTGCAAGGAGGAGAGTCCGTGCGCTGACCATGGTGCTGAAACGCAAACGGGAGGGGGTCCTTTTGTTCTGAGGGTGGAGAATGCGAGGCTCGAGCTTCCTGGACGTGTGAATGGTTTTGGAGGTCTCCTTTTCTAAGAGGGTCTCTTTATAGGTGCTTTACAGATGCTGTTGACATCAGCCACCCTCTGAAATATTCATGGAGAGGATGACTTGGATGACACCTCTCAGCACCTTTGTATCTTTTAACAGGAAGGGATTTGACCAGGTGAAAATGATTAAATGTGGATTTAGGCTGGATGAAAGATGTTTGTCTAAAGGCTGGAGAGAAATCAAACTCCTTTCCTTGACTTTTTTTGTTCCAGTCTTCACAGTTGTGTGGAAGATCCCACTGAAATGTGCCTTTTTTTTTTTAGCTCAATCTGTGGCCTCCCGTGGGCAAACTAAGGCTTTTCATTTGAGCACACTTTATATCTGACTCACCAATGAGTCACTTCAGTGTGTCAGAATAAAAAAAAAAACTCGAAAGCTTCTCCGAGCAAAACTGTGAAGCTGTGAAATTGTCAAAACAAAAGAAGAAACAAAAGAGTCATACTCGTATCTACATCCAGTACAGGAATCCTCAGTAAAAACCTTTCCCTTCTTCTTTGGTTTCCTACCCCTCTATTCTGCCCACCGTCTCTTGTCACCGCTCTCCAATTAAGCTCAAATCAGACCTCGGGTCAGCCCACGCTGACACCAATCTGTAATCAAGATCCAATTTCCTTTTGTTGGAATAACCTCAGCTCCCTCCTCTGCCCCTTCAGAGGCCACGTGTGTCGCTGACAGGCTTGTGTTTAACCGTGTCAGCGACCCCACATCAGTGACAAATTGCATTACCCCTGAGAGGCCATTCATCCATTCATTTGGTCATGAGCTCATGCGCTGTCCTCCAGAAAAGACAGATAGAAAGCAGCAAATGAGGGCAGTGGTTAATAAATAAAGCTTATGCAAAGGATCAATATATTTAGATGTTGATCCTGTTGCCAGTCACTTCTTTAAGAAGATTATAACGTAAATCATTATTTGGAGAGGCCATACTTTGCCTATGTTCCAAGTGACGTCTGGTCTGTCTTCAGTGTATTTGTGTTATCGCAGACTGATTCTTTTACTTCCTAAATATTGTCTGGTAGCATATTAGTCAACATCATTGGGTTGATGTCCATGATGGATAAGAGCCTAACTTCTAAAATGTCTAACAGCACTGTGCAGTGCTGAAGACAGCCAGTGGAGCAAAGAAAGATGAACCGATTTCCTCATTGTGTGTAGGACGCATGTAATGACTCACAGCGAAGGTAGAATTTAGCATTCAGTGCAAAATTTGGCCCTTATATCAATGAATATAAATGTGATACAGCTTTAATGAGTGTAGAAATAATCAAGGACAGGACAGTATGTTATATTAATGTGTATGAGAAACAGTTTTTATCAAAACCTGAAGATATACGAGGCTTATTTTACACACTGGTTCATGCTTACGCTGCATAGAGGGCAGACAGTCACTCTGGATTGGGTTGACACTTCATATTCTACTATATTTTCTTTTATTTTGTCAGTAACTTACAATATGCATGATGTCATACGTACATAAATTGCACTTTTATTTTCTTTTGCCTTCTTTTTTTGTGTTTTAATGGCCAAAAAGTAGGTGCTTAGTCTCTTTATACACGCACTTAAAAATCCAGGGTGTTGTAGTTACTCACTTCCGCCGCATGGGGGCAGCAGCATGTTATGTTTTACGGAAACTAATAAACGAGACAACCGGAAGTTTACAGTTCAGCCTGTTAGCATCGCTGTGAATTAGCTCTCAGTCGGCTACTTCTGTATTTTCTTTATCCGCTTCAGTTTTCCAGCAACTGCAACCATGTCTGAAAGAAAAGTATTGAATGTAAGTGTGCAAATGTCATCCTTAATATTATCGTACTTTAAAATAATTAGAAACAGCGCGAGAGCGAAGAAAACACATGTGCTAATGTTAGCAGCATAGCTAAGTGAAGTGGGTTTATCAGCTTTAATTTCACTCAGTTAACGTTAGATAGGCAGTTTTGTTGCCATGTATTATTGTAGGCTGATTTATTGGTCGAATGGCTGTATACCACTGCATCTATTTAGCAACTAACCCACGTTGCTTTTCTCTCCACAGAAATACTACCCTCCGGATTTCGATCCGTCCAAAATCCCCAAGCTTAAACTGCCCAAAGATCGTCAGTATGTGGTCAGATTGATGGCCCCGTTCAATATGAGGTATATCCCACTCATCAGACGTGGTTACACAATTCTTCTTAAGTTTCTTTTGTTGACATGTAGGTGTGGAGTCAAATGAACCAAACCAATCAAGTGTGAGAAGCAGACAAAGTCCAATCCTTTCCTTTTGTCACATATTTAGATAGACTTTAATCATCCACAAGGGAAATTGTTTGGTTATTTATAAGTAACATCTGCACTGCAGTGGATTCCCTGAGTTTGCAGACTCCCCTTGCTCATTAGTGTTGCATACACATTCAGAGAATTGGACCGGCATGTAATCCATGATCTCTTCATTTTGGTTTGTCCGTCTCGCTGGCTATCTGTCTTTTTCTTAGAAACCACATTTTCAGCTAGATATGCAAATTTTTAATCTATTCATACTCTTGATCTGTATCATTAAATCTCATCTAGTAAGGCTGTCTTTGCATTTTCAAGTCGTCTGAGGACACACGTCTCCTAATGAGCTGTTTTTACAGATAATGTCAACTTCAAGATTCAGTTCAATTTAGTCCACTTTGAAATGAGAGCATTCATTTCCATCATGGTCCCAAGATGTTAAAAGAATATTTATTACTGTTTTCCAGGGAGCACTGGGCACGTGTATTAGGACTATTATTATGGCAGTGAGAGCAGGAATATTGTCCTCCGACTATAGTGTCTTCAGTGTGGCCTCTCTGCTCCCTTGCAGGTGTAAAACATGCGGCGAGTACATCTACAAAGGGAAGAAGTTCAATGCACGCAAGGAGACCGTTCAGAATGAGCTGTACATGGGACTGCCAATCTTCCGTTTCTACATCAAATGCACTCGGTGTCTTGCTGAGATTACATTTAAGGTGAGAGTGATTGCTCTGGTTGTCAGAAGCTACAGCCGTGCTTGTGCTTGTTTTCTGGAGCTCAGATCCTCAGTATTGTGCCAGACAAGATTTTTGACGCTTCGTGTTGTGATTGTAGACCGACCCAGAGAACACGGACTACGCCATGGAGCACGGTGCGACGCGAAACTTCCAGGCGGAGAAACTTATTGAAGAGGAGGAGAAGAGAATCCAGCAGGAGAGGGAAGATGAAGAAATGAACAACCCCATGAAGGTAAAATTAAAAAAAACATTCATTTTGTTATACAGTCATTTGCACAGGGAATGAATAATTGATTGTCATCTGACTCTGAACCAGGTTCTGGAGAACCGCACGAAGGATTCCAAGCTGGAGATGGAGGTCTTGGAGAACCTCCAGGAGCTGAAGGAGCTAAACCAGAGGCAGGCTCAGGTGGACTACGAGGGAATGATCGACCAATACAGAGAGTTGGAGAAAAGAGAGCGGGAAAAAGAGAAGGAAGAAGATGAGCGTGAAACAAAGTGAGTGAGGAATGCTACTGGCCACAGTTAACGCAGGCAGTAAAACAAGGTCTCATGCTTATATGGGAGGAAACTTCTCAA
Organism: Planiliza haematocheilus; assembly: GCA_005024645.1. NCBI lineage: Eukaryota > Metazoa > Chordata > Actinopteri > Mugiliformes > Mugilidae > Planiliza > Planiliza haematocheilus. The sequence continues at coordinate 33,283 of SRSE01000124.1, forward strand.
TCTTTGGTGTGTATTGTTAAGTTTTACTTGTCAGGTGTATTCTGATGTTTTGTGTTAAAATCCTGGCGTTTGATTTACAGAGAGATGTTGGAGCGGGTCCTCGTGAAACGACTCAGAGACGCTGACTCTGATTCAGAAAAGGAAGAGGAGATCAGCAGCACACAATCGGCGATGCCCAGCAGCAACAAACCAACAGATATCCTCACTATTGACAAACCATCAGAGGCACAGGTGTGTGGAGAAACCCTCAATTGTGTGTGGCCATCACCTGAGGCCAGGAAATAGCTCCCTTAATCTTTATTTTTCCTGCACATTGAAACAGATAGCTTGTTCGGGCCTAGATGCTTTCAGTTTGCCATTGCATTGTTTTCTTTAATCTTTTAAGACTTTCATAAGATACAATGTGTGCACCAGCTATTAACAAATATGGTAAGCTTTATGATTTTATTTTAAAGAGCCTTTCAAGCAGACTGAAAGAATGAAACTTACTTTCTCTTTACTCTAACAAAGTTCAGACAAAACTAAACAGTTGTCATATTATGTGCAAGAAATGGTGGATTATCTCACGCTGTGTTTCCACAGGGAACGTCGGCTAGTGGAGTTAAGAGGGCCAAGGTGGAGAGCTGGGAGAGGAGTGTGGGGACGCTGGGCGGCGGAGGAGCTTTGGGTTCCTTGGTCGTGCGGAAGAAACCAGCAGCGACTGTCAACAAACCAGTGATTTCAGCTGCTGCTTCCACCTCTCAGACAGGTAACACATTTCAGTAGTTTTTGAAGTCTTAGACATTTTATTTTTTTTCTCCCTCACATTCCTGCCTGTTCGTATTCTTGGAAGCCGCACTCATTGTGTATCTCGTCTCACAGATTCAAAGGCTTCCTCAACCGTCTCAACAAATGCCGTCACCGCACAAAATGGGTCATCGTCTCTCAGCCTGCTGGGGGCGTATTCAGACAGTGACAGCAATGACAGTGAATGAGAAGAAGATGACATGAGTGACTGACACACAGTTATATTAGCGGTGCAGAAAGGAATATGGACTCTTTTGTAATTCACTACAAAAATGTAATGTGTAAACCGGTTTGTGGGAGATTAAGCAGGATTTCGGCTGCACAAAATCTTCTGAAACGAGAATAATTTTAGCAGATCTGCAAAAAATGGATCTGCTGAGAGTTTAAGAGAAAAAAATGTGAAAATATCAGTTGTATATTTTAGTGTTTAATAAATCTGATTTCCCTCTGTGCCCCTGCCATATTTTTTTGTGTTTGTGTTTTGAAGAATATAAGCAATGTGTTAACTGCACCCTGTTGAATTTACATTGTGGTATTTTATGGTAAATATTTGTGTGATTTTTCAAGTGATAATATTTCACAAGTACCATGCCTCAAAACTGTATTTGTGTTTTCAAATGTGGCATGACGATTGTTGGAGCTGACACGAACCGACCTCTGTAGCAGAGCCCACACTGTCAGCACCTAGTTAAACCAGAAACAATAGCAACAAAGAAAAAGGCAAATCTCTTTTTTTTTTCATCCCACATACCCCTTACTCTTCATCCCACAGATGTGGCACCATTTAAAAGGGAAATAAATAGATTATATATATATATATACATTGCTACAACAAATAAATTATCTACCAAACACAAATGTCCTTACTTTTCGGGCAATGTTTCCAATATATACTATTACTGTGAAATACGTACTGAAGTCCCTATTATTGGGCTAATTTTGGCTTGTTTGCCATTTCACTTCTGATTAAATGCCCAACTGCATTCTGCCTTGTATGTACCTGCACTATATAAAATTACTAACATTATATGGGCGAAATAATAGCCACAGAATAAAATTTACCGCATAAATATAGTCCCAAAATCACAAAATGACTTGAAGCTTTAATGTCGGCCCACTAAAAAATATATATCTCGCCACTCCCCTTTAAGCCACCAGCGAGTGTTGTGTCGGAGACTGTCTGCTGCTGCTGCTTCTCCACGGTCTGGTCTGGTCTGGTCCAGCTAACGGTAGCCGACTGACCCGCTTGGCTCTGGTTCCACCAACGTCCATGCTTTATTTATTTATGCCGGACCGCGTAGATACGAGACGGCGGATGGTAACCAGAAAGACATAACTGTAACGGGTAACCGTCAATGCGCAGAGAAAGGGTGAGCGTTGAAGAAGTAGCGTTAGCAGTTGACTTAACGGTTAGGACGCCTCGACGTTAGCTGCTAACTTAGCAACAGATCGGTTGCAGTGATTTGTTCCATCACTTTATCTTCTAACTTTTTAAAATAAAAAAAAGGACTATTTTTTTTAAGTTGTCGCTGATAGATAAGCAGAAAATGCTGCGTTTAATAGGCTGTTATGAAGAAGTGGAAGATAATGAACCCTTTAATTTACTCCCCTAATGCTAACTATCTATTGTCAGTTGTTGCTGAGATTGTGTTCTGTTAGCTGCTAGCATTTAACCAAGCAGAAATGAGTCTGTGCTTCACCTCGGAGGAAAAGTTATGAAAGCTAATTGCATGATGTTAAATATGTAAACCTCGACTGACCTGTTGAGTACACTTGGCTAGCAGTTGCTCTCCTCTTCAGGGAATTTAAAACCAAGCCCTTTACACTTGTAGGTATTGTTTGACATTTAGCTAAAACAAGGCTGCATGTGTCGTGACAGCTGCAGCATACATGTCTGCACAGTTCTGAAACTAAATATCTTAATCATGAATGGTTTCGAGCAAGTTTCCTTTCAGATGAATCATTCACAGCTCCTGAATTATTCCCTGCAATCTGTTCTCCGCTTCATCCACAGATCCATGGCAAAGTGGCTGAAGGACTACCTAAACTTTGGCAGCAGGCGTGATCCTCCACAGCCCCCGAGGCCAGATTACAGCGAGAGTGAGATTTTAAGGGCCTATAGGGCTCAGAAGGAGCTAGATTTCGAGGACCCGTACCAGCACTCTGACAAGGAGCACAAGAATGGCGGTTTCAGCCCCTGTAATGCGACAGTGAGCCTTCCCTCTTTCCCTGCTTTTGGCTCGGTGCTGCCAAATGGTGTGGAGGTATGGCGTGTTTTCACAGTCAAAACACCTTACATCACCACATAATATGTACCCTTTCAAAATAAAGACTGGCAGAAGATACAATTAAAGCATTTAGGTGTTTTTTTAGGAGTTTGAACAATTACTGAAAGTGTTTTGTTTACGTGTGTTGTGTTCAGGTGAAAGTCGTATCTCCAAAACACAGGCTGATTAAAGTGGACTCCCAGGAGTTTGGTCGCTGTAAAGTCCCCCTGAGTCCGGTGACGGTTCAAGAAGAACCCGTAAGTAATGGTTTTGTCTTTTTATAACAATCCTTATTGTATGGTTAATATTTTGGCGGTTAGATTCAGTTGAGAAGGGACGTCAGACCTTTCGCTAACATCCGTCCTGCGGAAGCCGACCACAGGTGTTAAGCTAAAAGTACAGGTGTGAACATCCCCAGGATGCACTGAGATCGCATTAGAGAGATGCAATCTGTGACCACATTTGCTTACTTATTTTCAAAAATGGGTGATTCTGCATCAGTGCTATTCCTTCATTAATTTCTGAAGAAAGTGCTATTAATAATTAATAATAATTAATAATTAAATGATTGTAAGAATAGGAAAAGGCTCTGCAAGTGATGTCTTTTAAAATATTCAGTCTTTGTAGTGCTTAACTAAGAAAACAAAACAAATGTATTCAAGAATTAACAAATGAAATTATTCATGAGTACAGAAGTGTGGAATCCCTGGAGTCTAGAGTCCAGACGGAAATGGAAGCTACGGTTGAGATACCCGGGACAATCAGGATGAGGTGGAGATGGGGAGGAGGAGGAGGGCCGCATGACAGATGGTCTGAAAGGCAGAGTGACAGAATTTGCATGAATTTAAAGAACAGTTACTAGGAACTTATTGGCTCAGACAATGTGGGCAAATGGATCATAAGATAAGAGTAGTGATGTTGAAATTGAAAATGTTATCACTTCTCCTCCTACCAGGTGGTTCCCTCTGCGCCAGCGGCGTCGGATGCTGACACAGACTACTCTGATCCGTTTGATGCACGTCCAGACCCGAGAGCCAGACCAAACTGGGAGCCCAAATCTGCACCTACAGACTGCTGCAGCTACATGGAGCCATTTGAGGCTCAGAGGATTATTTCAGGTTATAAGATCTCTTAAAAATCAGACAAGCTATTGATAAAAGTTGTTACATAAACAGAGGATCAAACACGAGCGTGCTGGATGCTGATAGCATACGATACTACATGTGGCATCAGTTACTGGCCTTATTTATGGGTACACTTGATGCTGAAATCAAAAATGTGTTGGTGTCCATAAATGTGTGGGCCTAATTCTGTCTTTATCCGTGGACAGTGTGTCAACATGAGATGAGTCAGAAAACTGGCTGCTCTGGTCCATCGTGACATTAAGCACCATTAACCACTCTACGTGACAATGTGCACTTTAACAACATTTCATTTTAACAGAAAATGATAGCCATGCGTCAGTGTTGCCTCACCAATACATTTTGGCTGACCTGTATGAGTCATTACTCGAGAACCTGAGGTTGATGTGTTGAAATTGCACTGGGATATTTCTGTTCATCACTGAGCCAAGACACTCAAAATTAGTTTTGAGAACAAAACAACATTTATCCTCATTCCATCAGTCCACATTCAAGTAAAGGTAACTCAGTTTAGAAAATATCTAGCAGTAAAGAAAGAGTGGATTGTTCAACACACTAAGATCTGTAAACGTATTGAGTGTGTGTTTGCGTTTGTTTTGTAGAACTGCAGCACAGCGTGATGACTAACAGATCAGGGAGCGGCGATGGCGGCCAGCTGTATGATAACCCCTACGAGGAGAGGACTCGTCTTCACCATCGAGGTACCGCACCGACGCAGCAGCAAGCCCAGAAGGTTGATGGCGGCCTGATAGACAGCAGGGAGAGCAGGCTGCCTCAGGACGATGAGAGGCCGGCGGATGAATACGACCAGCCTTGGGAGTGGAAGAAGGACAATATCTCCAAAGCTCTAGCAGGTAAATAGGTCCTCCTAGCAGTAGTGTTGTCTATCAGATTTGTCTTGAACTGGCTGTTTAAACTGACCTCTCTTCTCCTTTTCTGGCTGTAGTTCAGTTTGAAGGAGCTGAAAGGGAACGCTCACGAGCTCAGACAGAACAGAACAGGCTTACCAAGCCCGGCACTACATCTACCACATCAGAGTCAACTACACTACGTCTTGTTGGTGACACTCCTCCTCTCCTGGGAGAGAGAGTGGACCCATCTCTGCCTCTGGAGAAGCAAGTGTAAGTGTCTGTAATGTTAAGCGATAATGTCAGTGTTTCAAATGTTTTCTCCCATCCCACTGAATAGCAGTGATTGTCTTTCTCACACAACAATAATTTCTACTTTCGTTTTGCTTCTGAGTTGAATGTCTCCACAAAATGTATTTTTCCCCTCTGGGTTAAAACCCAGAATTAATTCCACAAATGTTTAGGGATGATTGATAATTTGGCTCATGATATGTCAGAAGGTAAAGCTTTTCAATTAATTGATAAGGTTAAAGTCGGACAAACGCCAGTCCATGTCACTACATGTTAGTGTGATGTTCCAGCAACCGTCTAAACAAGCCAGATTTAAAATAGTTGGGAGAGGAGCGGCATTTGTGTACACTTCAATGGATTGCCCGAGGCATTTTCTTTACCATTAGCATTCCTTTTTGTTTTGTTGTCTTGTTGCTTACCACACAATCTGTTTCTTCCTGGTCACCTGCAGATGGTACCATGGGGCCCTGAGCCGCTCCGAGGCGGAGGCTCTACTGACCCTCTGCAAGGAGAGCTCCTACCTGGTGAGGAATAGCCAGACGTGCCGGAACGACTACTCGCTCTCCCTCAGGTAGACGCTCCTGCCCCCAGCAATCTGTGTACTGTGTCTGTTCTTAAATATTCCTCCTCACGCAAAGTAAGACCGCTTTCCTTTCTGTGCCAGTGCCTGTTGAAACCTGTCAACCTGTCTTTAACTATAGGCAGTACTGGATTAAAAATAAAAAAATAAAAAAAATGCTCCTCATTTTGTTTTAATTTAAAACGTCACCACAATCCCTTCTAGGTGAATTCTTCATAATAACCTGCACTCACTCGGCTGTGCCCAAATCTATCTGATCCAATTTTTCCCTAATTTGACTAACATTGCAAACTGTTGGAGCCTCAAGGCAACTTTTAATTGGTCACCATTTTTCATGTTGTCTCTATTCCCATTCTGCGGCACAATGCATGCTGCCGTTTCCTTGCCCCACCTTCGTTTCTGGCTTTGTTTGCGTTTTATCGGCCTCTGTGATAACATGAATGCAGCTGTCTTGAAAGAGAGCCTCAGCATGTTGTGGATAGCTCCTCACCATCCATTGAAAGCAACGTGCATAGAAACTAATTCATTGTATTATATCAGACTGAAAGCCTGTTTTTACAGCTGGAGTTCACCCTTACACAATGTTAATAAAGTCCCTGTGAGATCCTAAGAATTAACACCTGCTTTGAAAAAGTTCATGTGTCCAAATGTGCCTGGAGACAGGATTTAAAGCCAGTAATGGTCTGTTTGTCTTTGACTTAAATTAGACACGCGTTTATCCGATATTTAAAAAACATATTAATGGGAGACACAAATTATTATTCAGGGTATTTTGATACATACTCTGCCTGGAACGGATCTTGCAATGGTTTCATATTTCACAGCTTGACATGCACAGGCCCAGCTTTATGAAAGGTCAACTGTGCTTCAATGAGAGTGGCGAACCAAAAGAACACAACAACATGTGTTCCCAGAATTCACCGTGTGGCTCCGATTGCTTTCAGATAAGATATTTAATTCAGATCAGGACAGGATAGTATCTTGTTTTTATTATCTTGTATTCCTTTTTATAGTAAACCATGGATTCGCTATGTTTCTGACTTCCAACGATAAACACTCACTCGTCTGTTCTCTCTCTGTCAGGAGCTGCAAAGGCTTCATGCACATGAAGTTCACCCAGTTTGCAGACGGCCGTTTCGTGCTCGGAGAGAACAGCCCGCCCTTCTCCACCATCCCTGAGGTCATCCACTACTACACTACACACAAGCTGCCGATCAGAGGAGCCGAGCACATGTCCCTGCTGTATCCCGTCATAGTGCAGACCCTCTGACACTGACCCAACACATACGTGTTCCCCCTGGTGCTACTGAACACAATATACACTTAGTATTTACCCATTTTTACCCCTTTCCTACATGTTTTGTCACTGCCAGTCTACCTGCGTCGCTTACAAGTGAGTGGACTGTTCGATGCCATCATTTCCTTTGCTGTTTTACCGTAATCCCAGTAACTACACTGGCAACTTAACAAGAGAGCTCAGTGCCTCATGAACGTACGCCTGTGAAATGGTATTGCCACTGAAGTCCCCGTATTTTGACGCCACAGACTCCTGAAAATTCAGCAAAAATGCAATTGACAATAAAATGGGCAGCTGAGTAATTTTAGGTCAAAGGGAAAAAATGAACGGACGGTAGGATTTTCATAAAACTGCATGGAGATTTGTATCTGTTGCGGTCGTGCATAACTGCCAAGGATAAAAGTGGTGTTTTTTTGTTTGTTTGTTTTTTTAAGAGCGTGCCAATAATCCTGGTAGATTTGTTTTAGGTCCAGACAGTCGTTACATCTTATCTAAACTGACAAAAAGCGCAAACAAAACTATGAAGGTTGGGAGAGAGAGGATTTAAAGTCAGCAGATAAATATGCAGTCGAACACGTGCTGTAATTAAGCAACACTGTTATTGTTGTTCTTTAGATACCATACAAACCAAACACTCTCTGAGGCCCGTGAATGTTTCGTGACGCTGTAGTCGTGCGCCCCGCGGTGTTCTCGGTTCATCGTGTTAATGTGTGAACGGCATGGTCGCGCGCCTACGACGTGTTAGCTTCACACAATAACAGACTCCTGCAATAACTAGTTTAGAGAGTAATAACTACAGTATTATACTGAGAGCTTGTGGCTTTGTTGTTATTATTAAAGAAGCTTTGGTAGATTATTTACTGTGCTGTTTTATAAGATTTTAAATGTGTCTGTTGAAAATAAAGGTGTGTGTTTTCAAATCGCCTGTGCATCGCGTTTCTTTTAATTAACATCAGGCTACAAAACTGAGGTAAGTGGAGTTAAATTAAATATGCAATTAAATTATAATTACGCTTTTATTAGAGATTAAATGCGTTGGCGTTATCCAGCTCAGATTTGTACTGAATGAGTAACTTGTCTCACTGCTACAAAAATATCTGGTCAATTGTGAATCACATGGCCCTTATTGTATTAGAGACCTTTTTAATTTTGTCTCCTGTTAATGAACTTTAGATTTAGAGTGAAACCGGGGAGATGAAACTGCAGCGGGGATGGTTAGAACTTACTGAAGCCTTTCTCTAATATTTTAGTGTTGCATTTTCTTTTTTATTCTTGCCATTATCTCTACATGTCTGTACTTTATTGTCTACCAAGTAGTCCTACCAATGTATAAATAAACATGGTTGAGGTTGAAGAAATTAAGTAAATTTGGATGTTTCAGCCTTAAAACTTCAATCTGTAGATGATAATATTTTACTCATTAAGTATGTCGGTTATCTCCCCGTATTTTTAACTGTTTTTCGGTAATTAAGAAATATAGCAGCAGCAAAAGAAACTCTGCCATCTTACCTCGCCCTGCACATAGAGGATCTTTGGTGGACTGTCATCTGATACCATAGAAACCAGCAAGAGTCGGTGTCACCACAGGGAATAAACAAAGGCTGGACAGGTACAAACTCTACAGGTACTGTAAGTATTCTGTTCAACCAAAAAATGTGGACAAACTTTTTTTTTTTTTACGTCATGTAATGCATTTTATGATGCAGAACAAATAGTGAGTGATGAACAGAATTAGCACCAAGTACCGTCTGTCTCTAAATCCTGATAAAAGTCTTGTTTGTGCATTACTGTAATACCCGTATGCCTCACACAGTACGAGTGGCAATCTAACAAATATGTTGGCTCGTTAGCTTGTTTCCATGGCAACCCGGCTCCAGCAGCTCGCTCAACCCAAACCCAACCGACTAAGACATCCAGATCGGTAGGCCTGACGGACACCCCTAACCCCACCACGTGTCCCTCTTTGTGTCCCCTTACCCCCCTGCCTCTCATTCTCACTGGACGTCTTTTCTGTCCTCCAGTCGGTCCGTTTACTGGCTGGATGAGCTGCCGCCGGAGAGGACAGAGCACGCCACTAAAATTGGTTCGCCACAGTTTTCCTGTTTGCAAACCATGTTCTCTGCCGTTCTGTTGTGATACTAAAACTGTTTTTTTGTTGTTGTTTCTAACAGAGTTAACGCCTCGCTGGTCAAACCTGTGCAGAAGCAAAAACTTCTACACTCAAACCACGTAAATATTTTATGTAGTTTGAGAATATTATACATCAGTTGTACAAAGGTATTTCATTCTATCCCTTTAAGAAAATCTGTTATACAGTATTTTGACAATATTTAACAAAAATATCCAAAGTAAAAGCCCTTTGGTTGAAAACACAAATAATTAAAGGTGTCTTTGTTGGATTCCTGACCACTAGTAGCGCTATGGAGCAGATGTTTTCCCGAGGAAGATGCTGCTTTGTTTGTTTAGGTCACATGATACACATTCCTCTCAATGGTCTCCAATTTATTCATGTTTTAAAACGCACAGATAGATAATGCGAATATAATCCACGTTGTTCCTCACAGGGAGGCGTCGTAGAGTCGAATGAGCTTCTCTGACTAACTATGGTGTTGTGAAGAGGGTGGTGGACATTGCTTGTGATGGACCAGAACACACCACAGTGTAGAAGAGGGCACTGGCAACGATAGTCTGGTAGAAGCAGCTTCCGGCAGATATTAAACGACCTTAACATCCTAAGAAAATGGACGGCTCTGATCTTTTTTGTATGCTGAGTCTGTGTTAGCCGACCAGACCAGTCCAGTTTGTGATCCAGCTGTATACCCAGGTACTTATAGGTGTGAACTCCCCATTGATGGTTACAAGCTGCAGATGAGGCCTGCATCTTCACTCCCTTCACCTCCTCTTTATTCATCTTCCTCTGCTTTTTTATCTCCTCATTCCTGGTTGTTCTAATAATATAACCCCCCTCCCATCCCACGTCTCAGAGTCTCTCCCATATGGGAGGTGAGTGAATGGGCTCTCAGGGCCGTTGCATCTGAACGGTTGTGTGGCCTAGCTCAACCTCGGGGCCCCGCGGCTGGATGGCAGCCCGAACGCCCACTGCTTGTGCCCGTAAGTAACACACGGCATTTCCTGATAAACTGGTGAATGTGTGGTGTGTCAGTGTTTCTGGTATTTTTATAGGTCTGTACGTTGAGTTGTTTTTCAGCGCTGCACTTGGTGTTTTGTCACTCTCTGTGGTTTTAATGGTTGAAAGTTACTCCCGGAGAGCATGAGTGCCTGTCCTGCCTCTCTGACTTGTGGTTTTCTGTGTTTAATACAATCTCATGGCCTGTAATGTGATTGCAGCTGAGCAGAGGGACGCAGACGGCGATCGCCACTTCGCGGGTTTGCCAGCTCGCCCAGCCAAAGAGAAGACTTCTGGAAGGATCCGGCCACAAACCTAGACCTGTACCCATCACCGACTTGCCCTCTAAAGCGACTGCACACATAGAGCTGCTAGCCGGTGAGTCTACATTTACTATTATTTCGTGTTCCCGGCTTGTTGTTTACTTGTTTAACCTGTTTGCTTTTGTCTTACCAGCCCCAAAGCATGACCATCCCAAGTTCGAAGGGGAGCGCTCGGTGTGCTGGCCGGTTTCCAGAGCAGCAAGAAACTACATAGCCAGCAGGAGACTTCTTGATCTTTCCAGTCCCAAAGAGAGGAAGGCTCTGTTTGAGGGGTATGATCCATACGTCGTGAGCCGGGCAGCCCGCTCCGCCAGCCCCTCTCCTCGAATACAGCAACTCTGTCGGCCACTGCCTCGCAAATGTAGCTCAAAATAGGAGGAGGGACGACAAACGTTTGGAGAGTCATTGAGATATTTTCTGTGTGAAATGCATTTTATTTGCTGTGCGACATGAAGAATACACCTGGGTAAAACAGCACAGTACACTTTCCACTTCTTTTGTACATTTAATTATTAATTAAACCGCCAGACATCATTTAGCCAGGATATACTGTAGCTAATCCTGTCTTAAAGTGTGATTTTTCCTCTAGGGCTATGCACTGTCATTTGTTCCTGCCACTTTGAACCACAGCTTTTGACTGGCTGTTAGTCAATCACTGCTCCCGCAACTCTTTTGGGGAAATTACAATCCCAAGGTCGTGCTCATAGACTCCTGAGGCAATGGCTCTATTCATTGTGGTGTGTTTGTGGAACTTCAAAAAGGTGAAGTGACTGTAGCTTTCTTCCCGTCAGTTTGGTGCGTCTGTACCTTTAATCGTCTTGGCATACCACGAAGAGATTTGGCAGGACCCGCCACTGGTTACAAGATTATTAGTTTTCAGTAGAATGACTTTATGAATGCCTTTCACACCCGCTGCAACCAGTGTGAAAAAAAAGCTACCAACGGCATCAAGTGTAAACAATGATGCCTTCGCCATATCATTAAACATTAAATAAAGCAGACACCAGGGGAGAAGTCGTTGACTACAGCTAAATTTGCTCTGAGACATCCTGCAGCCTCTCATCCGAGTCACAGATCATTCACTTCTTAATTGTCATCTTATTGTTATCAAGAGATGGAGGACCAGTGACTCAGCTCCACTGCAGAATGATAACAGATCATTAACACAAATTAACCACACGGAGAAAAAAATGTGAAGACGGCATCTGCTCGCATCTCGACTTTAGTCGCGCAAATGACACGCAGGATAGATGAAAGAGAAGATCGGTCTGGACCTTGAAAGTAGGCTTTCCGCGGCCCTCCACGGGGACCGCGAACCTCGTGTTGGGAACCATCACGTATAGCCCCGGAGACATTGACATAGACACACAGCGGCGCGGCACAGATGTGCTGAGCTGTGAGGTTGTGTGGTTTGATTTGCGTAATCGCTTCGGAAGGACTTGATGAGACGCATGTTGCTGAATCTCAGCGCGGTAAGTTTGGACCTTTTAAACGTTTCCGCCGCTTTAACTTTGTCTCAAGAGGCGCTAGTTAACATGATGCAGGTAAATAAGCTAAGGTATACTACTTGGTGAACTTATTGTGTCAGGTTTTTAATCTCTCTTAATGATGTGTGTGTTTGTCATTCATGTTTCCAGTGATGTTCCGTGTCTCGTTACTTGTGCGTTTTGTTGCTATTAATTGATTCGGGTAATTCAACTACTTAAAAGTCCAATACAGATGTCAGGTTTTTTAAATTAAACAGAAAGCTTACTTTGAGATTGTTAGTCACAAAATGAATGAAGCAACGAGTAAAAGGGAGGCACCTGAGACGTTACTCATCACTCACCTCATACCATCTCATTCTTTCAGTTTCTTCAGAAACCCGTTCATCTGATAACCAGGTAGTTGCAGTTGAGTATTATGTCTTAACAGGCTCTGGTTATGATTTTCAGCCACAGATAAAAGTTGAATTGTGAATATTTTGCCCAAGCAATATATTTGAAGACGCTCAGCCTTCCAGGTGATGCTGAAGCAAATTCAACTCACTTGAGATTTCTTGACAGAGCTTTACCACTCACCCCAGTTTCTCCTTCAGTTCTGGTGAGGGGTTTTATTTCAAAACATCAGTGTGAGATGACCACATGAAAAACTCACTCAGCTAACACCTGTTGCTGACCCAATATCACCGGCAATGGAAGGCTCTCATTCAAATTAGCCAGGGTGGTATGTTGACGTTCACTCCTCCTTCCTTTACTCCTCTTTCAAACCGTCTGTCTTGTTGTCAAATGAGCATCTTTTGTCCTTTAGGTGAAGGTGGACTGCTGACTTCTTATTTGACTGAGTGTTCTCATTTATGACAGGTATACTGCAGTGTATGCAGTTGTATACCTGCCATCAGTTGAATGCATTTGTTTTCATTTGTTTGCATTTGGGTTTAACTCATCTCTGGGTGATTGCAGTTGAATGCGAGATTCAAATGATGAGTCCCTGACAATATATAAGGCAATTCAAATGAACATTGCTTAAGAAATTCTGATGCATCAGTAATAATAAACTCATACTAGTACAAGCAACATCACATTCTTACTCCTGCTTTACTTCTATTTCTATAAAATGACTAATACTTCAACTTCAACAAACCACCCTAAAGAATAATTTGACTAAACGACTCGGAGCTGAGAGTTTCACAGACGTACAAGAGCTTTTGATTCAGATTTCACTTCCACTAGGATTAACAAAGAAAACCTCCGGCTGCTTTGTGCTCGTCGTCGCACCAACCCGAGCTGAGCTCTTACTGTCTTCATTTTGTTTGGAAAAATCAATCACAACATACACACGGTTACGCAACATTTACACACATCTCATCCTCGGTGCAAAGTCTGGTACAGTTCCCTTTACGCTCTCGGTGCCAAATGTGAAACCGACAGCTCTGCTTCGGAAATGTTGAAGTGAAACTAGTTTTCCTTGAGGATCCACAAGTCTGTTTACGCTCTTTACAGTTGGCAGGGTCCCCGTGACGAGTCTGTGTTCATGGAGCGGGGCCTGGCTGGAGTGTGGACCTGCCTGCTGGTCTCTGGATTTGCCTTGGGTAATGTGCGTTTAGATATAATTCGTCTGTTGTTGAATTAGTCGTTAGAGGATGCAAATCACTGTTTGATAAGAGAATGTTTAAACAACACCTTTAGCGTCTAGTTTTTGCTTTCAAAGCCACCTGTCCTGCACCAAACTCTATCTGGCGGACAAAAACAGCAGGCGGCGTGTGAATTAGCAGCTTCGTATATATATTTTTCAGAGCTTGTGAATTCGCAAGCTCCTAAAACATGTCCTGCAGAGGTGAGTCAACTGAGAAAATTCAACGTGCAGGAGGAAGCATGGGGTTGCACTATTCAGTGTCACATGCACTGTGTTGTGAGTCAGACAAACGCCTTGTGCCATCTTGTTGATGTTTCTGTTGAAATTTGTCAGAATCTGAATCAGACATATCCGTGTGCAATCGCAACTGCAGACAAGCTGCAGCTCAGACATTTAGTTTTTATGCATTTGCTGTTGTACTGACCTGTGTCACTAACTTGCAGATCCTATTGCTTGAGCGTAAAAATGAAATCAAACATTTCTTTAGACCTTCAGCACCCACCTTTACCTCGGCGTCTCCGCATCCTCTTCCCCCTCCCTGCAGCCTTCTCCGTTACAACGCCTGACACGGCCTTTTCCAAACCGCCCCAGCTAAACTGGTGCGTGTTCGTAGAAAGGAGAAACGTCACCTGCCACTGGGAGCCTGGAGACCCCGCGGAGGCCAACTACACTCTTCGGATCACGCAGATGTGAGTAACACCAGTATGTCTCTCCGGGTGCTCCGGCTTCCTCCCACCATCCAAAGACATGCTTTGGCCGTAGGTGTGAGTGTGAGTGTGAATGGTTGTCTGTCTCTTTGTGTTAGCCCTGAGATAGACTGACGACCTGTCCGGGATGTACCCTCATCTCTTGTCCGATGACAGCTTGGATAGGCTCCAGCAGACCCCACAACCCTTTACAGGAACAAGTGGTTACAACAAATGGATGAATGAATGCATAACACCAGTATAATACTAATAAAGTTGCAGTATATGTCCCCTTTCATAAAAGTAAAAGTATCTGGTAATTGTGGCACATTTTTAAATGGACGCTTTGTGGTTTCTGAAAAGTTCTTTCAGTATTATTTATTTATTTTTTTGGCACTCAATCTTCTTCTTCTTACTTTGAAAACTTGGCTGATGTCTCCCAAGCACTGCAGCTCACATCAAAACGATCCAGACGGATAAATAACGTCACAGGGATGAGGGAGGAAAAAAATAGATTTTTGGATGAACCGTCAATTCAGATGCACGTTGCATGAGAATCAGGACATCCACATGTGCATGTACAAATATCTAAATTATTATATCTTCCTTTAGATGGTGGACAAACATTTCACTTTGCTGCTAAGAAAAATAAAATTAAAAAAACCTGTAGATTCATCAGCCATGAGCTTCTAGACAAACTAAGATCTGCTGGACACAAATGAGTAAGATCAGTCGTGGCAGCCCTCATTTGTTTGCAGACTGTGCGTAATCGTGTTTCCTAGAGAGAAGATGACAAACTGTTTTAATTTCGCCTTTTGATGAGAGTAAAATTGAATCCGAAGAAACGCCTGACGCCTTTTGAAGTACTGAAGAACATGTGCCTCTGAGCACAGGAAGCATGTTATCTCATTAATCTTTGACGTACCTTTGGTATCTGGCACGTAATGCTTGTGTTTTATGTTTTATGTTTTTTTTTTTTCATATACTTGCAGGCAGAGCCTTTTAATGCGTTTCCTGTTGTTTTTCTACTTTGCATCACTTTTCTCTCTTTTTGTCATTGTAAAGGTTCACAGTTGACTAATATCTGATTGTGTGCTTCTGCACGATAGCACAGGGTATGTGATAGAAATCCAGCGTGCAGGTACACATTTGAGTTCATTCGTTTCAACTTTGGGCAATATTGCCACATTGTGTGTTTCCAATAGCGAGTTGCAACACAGTGTTGCAAAAGGAGATGATGAGACAGATACTGTGTTTCTGCAAGACACGCACAATATGAGCAGTCTTACGTGTACATGTGTGTGGCCAAGGCTTTGTTTTGCGAGAACGATGACAATCTGAAACGCGCCGCAGCCATTTGCATAACGGACAGCTGGAATATGTTTTTGTTTGTGTTCCTGGCCACGTGTAGGCCCATTCTGAAGACGTTCACCTGCACCACGGCTGACACCAGCTGCACCGTGGGAATCGACTCGGCGAGGTTTGACTTTTGCATCACCGTGACGGCGCACAGTGGAAGTCAGAACATCTCATCAGAACGTCGGTGTCAGTCCGGTCGGATAGAGGGTGAGGATGCGGGGATCCCTTTACTCACGCCCTCGCAGCTTGTCTCTCCATTCTCACTTTTGTCTCCTCGCCTTCCACAGTGATGCTGCCTCCAGTGACTTTGGAGAGTGTAAAGGCAAAGCGTGGGTCACCCAGCTGTCTAGACGTAACCTGGAGTCGTGACATTTTGGACTTTCCGGTGTCTGAATCTGAAATCAAAGACTTAAATTCCCAGATTCAGTTTATAGCACAAGGGCAGGTGAGCCACCACCAGATAAATGCACAGCTTAGAGTATGCAGGAGGCCATTCATGACACTTTAGAGCAAAGTAGTCAATAGATTAAAAGAAAAAGTCAAGCTGATCCTCGCCTTGTTCCTCTGCTCCACACAGCTGGACGCTCAGGTCAGGGACGTGAAGGTGACCGGTTACAGTTCCGCCGTTTGTCTCTTCAGACCGGACACCTCGTACGCGATCAGCCTCCGCCACCGCTACCGGGGCCCCGCCAGCCCGTGGAGCCCATGGAGCCAACCGCGTCAGGGAAGGACAGCGGAGGACGGTGAGTTGACAAGCACCATGGTAGGCAGAGGAGACATTAGAGACATGCGGTTTAGTCTGGCCGGTCCTACGAGAAACTTGTGCTTGCAAAAGGTTCCAAGGAATTTTTTGAATGTGCACAAACCGACATTGGAGTATTACATGGGTTATTTCGTCTGCAGTCTGAACGGAAACAGCGCGTCACGAATTCGCGACACTAGGCATGAAGGGGTTAAAAAGTCTGACGCTGAGCAGCAAATTACAACATGCAAGGTTTGCAAACAAACAGTGCATAAAAAGGACAGTAACACGGCTAATTTGTTCCACCACCTCAAACACAAGCACAAACCAGGATATGAAGAAAGCCAGAAAATGCGCCAGGATGCAGAAGCAGCGTCGACTTCATCCAAAGAGTCTGGTAAACAAAAACGACTCGTATAAAACTTGCCGATGCATTATAGTCATAAAGATTAGTCTGAATTGTTGTTTATTTATCGTGATTTTTATCGTTACCATAATAAATACCAGAAATTATCGGGATACTTTTTTTTAGTCCACATCGCCCATCCCTACTGTCCTCCTCCTAGTTGGACACGCTCTGATTATGTCCTGATCTGGCCTCATTTGCCCAGAATCCTCCAACAACACAGATTGCCAGCTGAGAAAACAGAGACGTCTCTAATGATACAAAACATGGATGGATGCGCGACAGTGACGAGCTCAGCGACGAGCCCCCCCGCCGCCGGGCTGCCTCTGCAAATATTCCCTTACCCGTGTCACGCTGCATCTAAAACAAAAGGCAACTGATCTTGGAAGACATTGAAAAACACAGGTGCACAAAGCAGAGCCAGTTCTTGAGTTCAGGGCTCGGGCAGTCCGCCTGCACCTGACGGACAAGGGACACTCTCTTGAGGACAACGCATAGAGAAGACAGATGGTTTGAAAGTAAAAGAGTTTGCTGAGTTACTGTCCCGGTTGTTAGAGAACCTTTGAACTCAGTAGTTGCAGGTAAACACCACCGACAAATGTTCCAGATAGAAACCTGAACAGGAGAAGCCCGCCATACAAAGGCTAGAAGGACTCTCCTTATTCCTTTGAATGAGTGAAGCACAGAGATCCTTGTAGCTCCCTCTTAAGCTTAGGGTTATCCATTGTGTTGCCCTGATTTACTGTATTATATCTTTATTAATGGACAGTACAGACAAGACATATAATAAAAGTGTTTATTTATTACTGATTTGTCTGAAGCGTCTGTAAATATCACAGCAACGCAACTGTGTTTTAGATGTTACCAGAAGGACTCGCCAACCAACGCTGCAAGTGCCGCTGGGGAAGCATAGAGCGGATAACGGCGCTGCCAAACCGCGCTTCCTCAAGAAAAGTCCAATCATTTTCAGATTTTTATTTTTGTGTCTTCCCACCAGCTCCATCCGCCGCGCCGGCATTCTGGAGACAAGTGAATCAAACGAGCCGGAATGGGCAGAGACTCGTCTCTCTGCTGTGGAAGGTGCGTGCGTCGAGCAGCTGTAATGCTTTCTGACTATCACTTTGGGTTTACAGCTTAATAATCTTTGGGCTTTCATTAGTTTTTAATCACCATCTCCTCCACCCCCAACGCTGTCCCTAATTTGTTTTTATATCTTCCTGAAGTTGCTCATTTATTGCATTACTGTTGTAAACTGCCGATCGAAACCGATGAAATCCTCCATCACACCAGCCCACTCTCTGCTTTCTTTCTTTCCTTCTTTGTTTATGTGCGTGCGTCTTCATTCAGCCCTTGCCTCACTTCCTGGCCAATGGAAGAGTTGCCTTCTACAACGTGACTTGCCGCAGTGGAAGCACCCCGGCCCTGACGGATCACGGGAGCTGCAGAGACTTGCACAGTGAGAGCGCTTCCTGCAGCTTGACTCTACCTCCTGGACGTTGCTCCTGCTCGCTGACGGCCTCCACCTCTGCAGGAGCCTCGCCGGAAGCCACGGTGTGGCTCCTGGGAGCCTTTGAAAAAGGTCAGCGCCTCGGCCCCACGTTTGCCGTTTGGTCGGTCATGCACGGGCAGTTTGCTGCATCGTTAGCAGAGACGGACTTTTGGTGTAGTTGGAAGAGTTGGAGTTTTTTTCCGGAAGCATCAATGTGTCGATAATAGCAAGAGCCATACAGTAGACTGTTAATCTCACAGTGTCTTATGAGAAATTGTGTCATATAGATTAATTTTTCTGCGTAAATTATTTCTGATTATACATCCCAAATGTCTATTCTGGTTGGCCCTCGTTCTTAAGTTCGCCCCAACCTCTGATTGACTTTTACACCACTTATCTTAGACGAACAAACAAAATCCTGCAGAATCAGAAATTGTCCTTCTAAAAGAGACTTTGCGTGTAGGTGATAAAAGGTAGACTGCGTCCTTCGTGTTCTTCAAACAAAGCGGTTGTCAGATCACGTCTCTTTAACACCTTGCTTGAACAATGGCCGTCCTACTTTGTGCAGGGTTCGAGCCAAGTGTGCGGGGGCTCTTCAGGGTCTCTTTTGTAATTTTTCTGTGTACAACAGTATGAATGGCATCAAGGAGAGACTTGGTTGTTGTAACCGTAATTAAGACAAGCAAAAAAACAAATAATGGTGCAATAATGCAATCTGCATTTGTTTATTTTCTGCCATAATTAAAAAATAAATCCTGATTCCTGTGATATGAGGACACTGAAGAGGTCCCCTTATCACAAGGGCAGCTCATTCTTCCACTTGTCTTTATACAAGATATCAACCAGGGTCCTTCAAATCGTATTACAGTACAGTATGTGCTCTTAAATGTATTTATACTATTAGTTATTTGCTCTGTGTTTAGTTTGACTTGATGTTGGGCAAGGCACGACTCCACTCAGATGTCAGAGAAATAAAAACGTTTGTCATCTTGTCTCTTCTTCAGATCTGCCGCCCCCGAGCCAGATCTCTGCAAGGCCACTGGGCGACATGAGCTTGGACGTTCGCTGGGCGGCTCCAGAAAATCAAAGGGTGAGCGGTTTTGTCGTGGAGTGGTTCGCTGTCAGAGAGCAAAGCAGCACCGTCCTGCACTGGGAGCGGCTGAACAGTTCCCGCACAATGCTGGTCATCACAGGTAACCCGACATCACCTGCAACTGCTCAGCACGTGAAATATTCTTTTGTGGTCGAGGCTGCACACTTACGAGATGCTTTTCATTTTGTTTCAGAGGGAGTGAGGCCGACGGAGCGTTACGCCGTTTCTGTCAGAGCGCTGTACGGTCAACAAGGGGCGGGAGAAAACAGGAGCCTGCACATTTATACAAAACAAGGAAGTACGTGATCTGTACTGTATGTACTGCAGCTGACTCATGTTGAGCTTTCAACATAATATGATTGTTGCTCTCTTTAAGGATAGAATGATCCCTTACAGTAAGGGTGTCAAACATACGGCCCGGGGGCCAAAACTGGCCCGCCAGAGGGTCCAATCTGGCCTGCAATAAAAGTAACTGTTATTCCTGATTTGTCCACTAGGGGCTGCACTGTTTTAGTAAATCTTGTTACATGCTCAGCGAGAAGCAAGAAATTTGTTCTTGCTCTGATGGCTACAAGAACAAGAAAAAAGTTCGAGGCCATGTAATTTATACGTCACAAGAAAATGACGAGGCAATTTTCTTATTGTTTTGGGATATCGGCCAGTCATTTTGACGACCGTGTCCGTTTGATTGTGTTGTTTATTCAGCATGCACCCGCTAACGGTATGTCCATCTCTAGCCAGGAGAGATTAGCAGCCACAGGGAGAACAAACTTCTTGCTTCCTGTGGAGTATGTAGCAGCTTTAAAGGGGGAACTCCCGTTTTTTATAACCTGAACCTTATTTCTGGCATAAAATACGATCATTTATTCACCCATATACCTTTGCTGTCATTCAGAAGATATTTAAAACCAGCGTATACCCATATAGTGGGAGTGACTGGGGCACCGAGACGCAGCCACTAAATAACACATTATTTGCAAGCCAACCGTCGCACGGCGTTCAGAGATGACATCATCCAGGTTAGAAGTTAGTAGGTCAATCTACAGACCCAGGATGATGATAGCAGGTAACTCCAGACTCAACGGGGAATAGCACTAGCGTATCATAACAAAATATTGGTGAAATGAACAAGTTTCATGGCCAATAAAAGATATTTAGAGACCGCGTTTCGGTGCCCCATTTACTCCCACTATTTGGATATACGCTGATCTAAATATCTTCCAAACGACTCCAAATGACACCAAAGTTAAATGGGTGAGTAAACGATCATATTTTTTACCAGGTTGTAAAAAACGGTAGTTCCCCTTTAAGAGCTGCAGATATAACACAACACTAAGGCCCAGATCTAAACAGATAGATGGCAGCCAATGCACCGTTACACTTCTTTCTACTGAGAAATTTCAAGGTGTTATACAATCATTTGAAGTTGTTGTTATTTATAGATTTATTATGTTCTTATTTTCAGGTGGTTTCCCTTTGAGACTGAACTTAAATTTGTGTAACACTCGTGCCTTAAAGAGCTTTTGATATGTGGTTTTGATAAATAGACTGATTAAGATTTGTTAGTCCACTTTATATCTGATGATCACGTTATGCAACATGCACATAAAGCTGACTCATCTTTGGTGGTGAGAGCGATGGTGCCAAATATCAGAGAGCTAGTGGCTAAAATGTTGCACATTAAAAACAAATTAATCTTCGATCATTATAAAATGTTGGTGAGAAAATCTAAAAAAAATAAATAAAATGCTTTCGATCTTCATTTTCAGACGAGGCAAGATCTTTATCTTAACAAACTTCACATCAGCTGAGCTATCAGTTGTTGCGAAATAGAAATGGAGCCTTGTTATCTCAACATGTGCCGCTGCCTGCTCTCGCCTTTCCTCGCTCACAGCGCCCTCGGCGGGCCCTAACGTCACGGTGCAGCGCATCTCCGGCGGCAGCGTGGAGCTCGCCTGGAGTCCCGTCCCCGTGGAGCTGCTCGGAGGTTTCATCCGCGGCTACACTCTCTACTACCGAAACAACACAGAAGGTGAGGACAAGTAATACCTTAGATCGTCTTGTGACAATTCAATGTTCTGCTGTGAAACTTTTGAACCTGGCATTCATGTGGATGTTACTTGGATATGTAGCACCCTAGACCTAGACCCAAAGGCCCCACACTAACAATATCCTGTTGTCAGACACCACAGGACACCCTCAGAAGGCCCACATCCATTCTCTGATGAGTCAGAACAGCACAACGGAGACCTACACAATATTAGGAAGGCGGTCATAATCTTACGCCTGATCTGTGTATTTTAAAATATATAAACTGAATCGTTTCTAGCTTAATGAGACACCTGCAGTAAAGGGAGAAAGTTGCGTGCATTTGTGTAGCCCGAACAGTAAGTTATCCCAGACAGGATCCGTAATCCGTAAGTTTCTGCAGACGATTCAAAATCTTGTCAAAGCTTGTATGAGACTTTTGAGACTTCAGTGCTAAACTTTAGCTTCATCTTAGTGTATTTGGACAGCGCAGGTGCACAGACGATTGTGATTGCTATCCTTGGGTGAATTAAAACAATGCGACATTACAAAAGACAGTCACATTTAGTCTCTTCTCTTTCATCCAGGCGTGTTTGTCCCCGGCAACGTTCACCACTACACCCTGAGGAATCTGTCACCCGGTAACTACAATATCTTCATGCGGGCCAACACCGACGCCGGCCGCGGACAGGCTGGAGCCGTCGCTAACGTGCACATAGGTGGGGACGTGACGCGTTTAGACACACACAAAGTCTACGTTGCTGAGTCTTTAGTTTAACTTTGTGTCTGTGTGAAGGCTCTGAGGAAACCTGGACGGTGTTCTATGTCGTCCTCCCAGTCGTGCTCACCTCACTGGCGCTCATGCTGATGATCTGCCTGGTACAGATTAAGACGTAAGCCCGCACAAATACACCTACTCTCCATAAAGCTACTTTGCTGTGTTGTAACTTTTTTTATTTTTTTAATGATTTGATCTTCAGTGTGAAACAGAAGCTCTTTAAAGATGTCCCTGATCCGTCCCACAGCAGCTTGTCCCATTGGGCCCCTGAAACCACTATGGAGGTAATCTGAGTCTTTTATCATCTCCATCTATATCAGTTTGAGTGGTATTTAGCATATCACCACAGCTTTATATCGCTGTCAGCAGCTCTATCACAAAGATGTGATAGAGCTGCGATATTGATCTACCCTCTCCACCAGACACTATTGAAAAAAACAATAATTTTATCACGCAGGGCACAAGGGTTGCTGCTCCTCCGCAGAGTTGACTGCCTAGTTTTTTTTTTCAATAAATGTAACTGCTATTCCTAATTTGTCCACTAGGGGCACTTTTTTGGTAAATCTTGTCAGTGAGACGCAAGAAATTTGTTCTTGCTCTGAAGAGAAGAACAAGAAAAAAGTTCAAGGCCTGGACCTTATTTCTGGCATAAAATATGATCGTTTACTCACCCGTATAACTTTGGTGTCATTTGGAAGATGTTTAGCTACAGCGCAGCGCCGCGTATATCCATATAGTAGGAGTGACTGGGGCACCGAAACGCAACCACTAAAATAATGCATTATTTGCATTGCGCCCCCGAAACCACTATGGAGGTAATCTGAGTCTTTTATCGTCTCCATCTATATCAGTTGGAGTGGTATTTAGTATATCACCACAGCTTTACATCACTGTCAAGCTGCGTTTTCTGACAAAGATCTGATAGAGCTGCGATATTGATCTACCCTCTCCACCAGACTCTGTTAAAAAAAAACAATAATTTTATGACGTAGGTTGCTGCTCCACCACCGCCTTGACTGCTTAGTTAGTTTGTGTTATTGTGTAACTTTTATGTGCTGACTAATGAATTCGGATCAGAACTGAATGCGTTAAAAGACAAAAAGTCGCTTAGAAGAAGACCAACGTCTCTGTTCGTGGAGGTAAAATTACTAAAATTATTGAGTCTGGTGGCTTTATCCAACTGGATAAAGCTGATGTAGTGTACATCTAAACTGAGCCACAACCCAGACTACCCCAAACTATCACTTTAGATGAGTCTGATCTTAAAGTCTGGTAATAACTGATTATTATTTGAGTAGCTAAGTCTCTGATATATCTGATAATCTTATTCCAATGTGTCACAGAGGAGAAAAAAATGTATTTAAAAACAAATTAATGACATAAGACTACGATGAACACAAGCTCCTATCCACAAAATAACAAACTAACCCTAGCTTCACTTCTATTAAGTAACATTTAATAAAAAAACATGACCTCTAGCAGCAGCAGCAGTATTTTTAATTATTTATTTTCCTTCTATTTCAGGGTATGAAGCAGCTCATGGTGCCAGAGAATCCTGAAATCAAACACTCTGAAGTCATTTTACTCCGTGAGCTCCAGGACTCAGACGTGGATCAGGACCACGGTTACCAGAACGCGTACCGCCGCCTACAGTACGCTCCTTTCCTCCCGGTCACGACGTCAGAGAAGATGCCCTTCTGCCCCTCCGTCGACATCATCTACACTCAAGCTGTCCAAAGTCTGCCACCTCCCGGCGTGCCCTGCTCCCGTTTTCAGCTCAGCACCGTCAGTGACTTTAATCCGCCGCTAGATGGAGCCAGTAAACCTCCTGCTTCGCACCTGCCTCCGGCTGCAGACAAAATATCCTTCCATCAGTTTCTGAAACAGCATCAACGTCCCGTTTCCTTACCCGGCATCAGCAGCATCTCCCATTCCCACGTGTCACCCGCTCACCTAGCTGGGGTCAGTTTACCCAAACATCCTTTTTCTCAGAGCAGCTTCAATCCGGACCAGCTGTTTGACTCCACTTTGACTCCTTCCTTTTCACCTTTTCCTCAGTCGCTCTTTGTGGATTTTGCGTACTGCTCTGTCGACTGTGGCCCGTACACCTCCTACGATGTTTAGTTGCGTACCAGCCATAAGCACAGGAACCACGTTCTGATTGGACAAACTGAGCTTCTTGTAAATATTCACCTGAAACGTCAGAACTCCCTTAAAGCTGATGGCTTGTGTCCATCAAAGTATGCTATTAAATAGAAAAAATGCTGTATTGTTAATGTTCAGTAAAATAAAATAAAACACTGAAGCTGTTTGTGATCGTGGAAATTGGTGGATCCCACTTTCTCCGCTGAAATATGGAAAGATTGCTTATATTTACAGACGGTGTCTTATTTGTGTGTGGTTTGAGCACTATGAAGTTCACGTAAATGTGTTTTTTTGTTTTGTTTTTTTGGACAATACTTGATCCATAGTGTGTGTTTGAACCCACAAACTGCAGCCTGCAGGATTGTCTTTTACTGATGTTTGAGAATAATGTAATATTTATGAATTTTACAAACTTATTCTTTGTATATTATTGCTTGTGCACGAGTATTCACTGCATTTGTTACCCCCTCTTGTTTCCCCCCCTCTGGGAGCTGTTGACGCGTTGCATGCATTTCTTTCTGTAGCCGTTTGGACGCTCTGGCCTCTGTGGAGCTGCGTTACCTCGTGTTGCCTTGCAAACACATACTGTACCTCTGAGTCCGACCACTCTTGCCACTCTTGTAGCTAAACTGCTGTAAAGCACGGGCCGTCTCCGTTGCAGCGAACTGTACGTGACCGTGATTGTGTCTCGGCCGAAGTTTACACTGTTTGTGACTAAATCATTTGACTGAAACATTAAAACTGTGCATATGCTGAGAAAAGATTCAGTGTTTGGACTTATTTCTCCTACATAACGTGTGTGGTTGGAGTGTTTCTGCTTCTTTAGACTTGAACATGTACACATATTTCATTTTATTGCGGCAGAAACAAGAAACAACACTAAGGATGGATCTGTTCTTCTATAAATAGATAAATATATATATCTGCTCCTGAGACCTTACCTTTTGTTTGGTGTGCATTTTTAATTTCACCAAGGTATTTGGGATTTGTATGGCCTAAGAAGTATTAAAACTAAGCATCATCTTTGAGCAGGAAGTCTTTTTTGAAAAAAAAAAAAATGTCCTCATATGTGGACATGGGGATTACTTCGCTATATATTACCAAAGTCACCAATGTGTAACAAAATAAAGTACTTTTTAATAGCTGAACATTGCTGTGCAAAACCAGAATTGCAAACAATGAATCCCAGTGTCTTCAAATGAGTACCTGCTAATTAGTGACATTGTAGCTTGTTACTATCAATAAAATTTGTTAAATTTGTGTTTCATATCAAAATAGAAAAGTTAATTTAATGAGGTTTTGTACCTTGTCCACTTTTGCTGCGTGTTTGGCTGTAGGATGAATCAGCTGAAATGCCCGCTATCATGTTGTTACACCCTTTCCTAACCTATACTACCACTAGATGGCAGACAAGTTTGTCCACTTATGAGGACAACAGGTCTAAATGAAGCAGAATGCAGAATAAGCTTCCACAAACCTAAAACGTCATGTCCACATATGAGGACGCCGGGTCTCAAGAGGATATATACTCAATACCAGGGCACTGAAAGGGAAGCTTATAAATCTATCTGTTTTATTGGCACCAGAACTTTTCCTTCTTAACTGATATACTGATAGAATCCATAGGACTCATACTGCTGGATGCCAGATGTGCCACAATAGCCACTTTGGCTCACATAAACGGACTTCTATTAAAATCTTCCTAAAATGTCTTTGCTTCTCTTTACTGGTATTGGTCTTGGTGCAGGTTGTGTTGCACTAGTCAAGTTCTTACACCTCTGCAGTGAGTGTGGAAGTAAGTATCACCTTTATAATAAGTCAGAAATAATACAAATAAACCATGTAACTGCTCGGATATACTCCATTTCTTTTGGCATGTCATTTTGAAGCAGGAAGCATTTTCGAGTAGGAGGCCAAGGGTTTAAGACATTAAACACAAGCGGCCAACAAGTGCCAGGAAGCAGTGAAAGATGCTTGTGTGTTGGGATTGCAAAATATACCCACGGTTAAGTCAAATTGATGGGACGTGTTTGGCAGAGGCACGCTAGGACACATCTAGATAAGAAATATGAACGGATTTCACCTAAACTGATAAAGAGGAGCCAATTTGTGGATAAGGAGGTATCACACGTTCACGTCTAATGTCACGGAAGTTCATTTTAGCCGGGAGTTGGAAAGATTTACAACAACAATACTAATATTTGGACAAACTGTGAGATATTAAGTTGAGATGGGAAACTATGAGTTGTATCTGATTTGGTTTGGAATCGGTATTTTCTTTTGTTGAGATTAAAACATTATTCCCGACGCCTTGACATGTGAGCAGCTTGCAAATGTCCCAGCACTTTTAAAAACATCTGCGCAACTGATCTTATGATCTACATGTAAGAATACGGATCCTTAAGTATCTAATGAATGTCAAAAAGCAGTAAAAAGCAGAATATTAGATATAAAATTTTAGACAGAGTATAGATAGCCTACTTCTAAATTGTACTTATAGGCTGAGTAAATGCACGGAGTTTGATAAAGCAGAGACAAACCAAAACATATAATTTATTGGTTGTCATCTTAGAAGAACTTTAAAACTTGAAAATACAGCGTTAGTGGAAACTCTTGGTCACGTCTGCTGTTTTTGGTGCGCCATGCCTTTTCCCTGAAAAAGTAGCCACACCGTGTCGGTAATGGTCTCTGCTAATATTTGGTTTCTCAAATCCAAAGTGAAGAGAGAAAGTCTTGGGGGTTTTCCCCACTTTCCAGCTCTGCTCTCGGCTTGGACTGATAGACGCGCCCCCCGCGCGTAAATAGGCGGGACAGACGCCGGATCGACCTCCTCTCGCTGCTCACCTGAACCAGCGCAGTGCAGGCAGACACAGAGAGGCGGGCAGGTAGACGCTGGAGCAGAGCCGGAAGAGCAAGCAGGTAGATTTGGTTGTAGTTACACAAGTTGCATATACATATATATACTTTTTTAACATCACAACTCTGCCGTCTCCTTCTTTTTGTTTTTTTAAAATCACACTTTCTATATGAAAGTGACTCGGCGTCAGAGGAAACATGCCAGAGCAAGGGAAGAAACGGATTCTGATCGTGGTGGATATTCTTTGTGTGTTTGTCGGTGAGTGACTACCTTGCCCTTCCTCCTCCTCCTCCTCCTCCTCATCCTCCCCCTCTCTCTCTTGACAATGTGGCTGAAAATGTGATTAGTTTCAGGCTTTGGCAAATTTAATGTCAGTGGCAACTCACGCGTCCGGTGATCAGTCAGTAATATAACTGCAAAGTGTTATGTAAAACCAACTTTTATTGTACTTGCGCACGGGATTGCACAACAGAAGGACGCATCTGATTTATAGATCTAGTACTGACACTCCTCGTGTTGCCTCAGGTGTGAGTGATGAAGTGATTTTAAGGCCTGGAAGTTGCTCAATTTAAAATAAAATAAAATAAACCACGCTTTCAAAAAAAAAAAAAAGTGAGTTTGCTATGTTGCTTAAAAAAAAAAAAAAAAAAGTTACCACGAGGACCTGGCAGCGACTTAATGAGGATTACATCTCCTTTCCAAATCATCCTCGCTCTCTATCTTGTTCAAACAAGCCAAATTGAACATTTTCCAACATTGAGTAAGAACTGCTGATGGGACGTTTGCTGATCGCTGGGTGCCACTGATTTCTTCACTTCAGTAGTTTGGGTTAAGACAGGACATGCGTTATCTTATCTGCTGTCACAGAGCTGGGCTTTTGACAGGCCAGGCTCTGTCGGGTGCCAGCAGCCAGAGAGTGCAGTCTGCTGAGACCTTTTCTTGGTTCCTTTATGAGAAATGCCTCTTCCTCCTGTGTCCATGTTTCTCTTTGAGTAAGAAACATGAGCAAGGATCACCGTCACTGAATCTCTGCTACAGTTTAAATCCTGTTTTGGAAATTATAGGCCAGGTGTGTGTTTGTGTGTGAGTAACTGTTGAGGCTCTTGAGTGTGGATCCTGTACAGGGAACAAAATGGCCTGTTGCGACTTGCTCTGCTCTCCGAGAGCGACACAAAGGTCTCTTCCAGGTGTCGCTGTCAGATCGTCTCATTTTTCCAACACCGACGATTCTCGCTTCAGATTCTGCAGATGCATTTAAGGACAGAGAGTTGGAGGAGGGGGTTGAAACCAGAGCTCGGCTCCAATGCTGCGAGGATCACTGGTAGTTAAGGCATTTGTGTTCATGTGTGTGTGCCTCTTTTTTTTCTTTTTGCATCCAGTTGTGGACCCAGCTGTTGACTGACAGGGAGGAATGATAATGACTGTTCTGCACTCAAGATTCATGTCTGTGTGCACCTTTAGAGACGTCCACCGTCGACGCCCTGCATGCTACTGTAGTCGACGACAAAATACTCGGTAAAAACATGCAGGAGCGAAGGGAAATTTCTCATTGTTTAGCTGGTTTTGTGAGGGAGTCGTCTTTCCTCTGCTCCTGGCATGGAAGAGCGCAGTTGTGAAATCAGAGATGAGGCATCGTTTTCAGCTGATGATGATAATGATTAGTCAACTTAAGTGTTCTCAGTTGGCAAACTCTCATTTTTTTCACCTTACTGATCGTCTTGCGGTCGGCCGCGTGAAAGTGAGACTTGGATTTTAGTCATGAGGCTCTTGCCAAAGAGAAGGGAGTCATCTCTTCAGATTTCCCAGTGCCCCTCTTATGCGGTTTGATGATAAAAATCTGTGTCACAGTGAAAATAATCTTACTGCGAATTTGCTGTTTTTATTGCCACTTACAGCAAATTGAAAATCTTAGTATCAGGCAGTTTATTTTTGGACAAATTGAGACATAATGTGCAAACTGTGATGTACTATTTGCATATTGTTCATAAGATGACCACAGGATGAAGCATCACTTGCCCCAGAACCCATTGAAACTACCAAAATACTGCCCCGAACCCTAAAATAGTCAGTGTTTCACACGTAGAAAGGCATCAAATTGTCTTGTCTGAGAAGATGAAAGCATCAAATGTTTACAGTGTTTTATCTGAACGATGAGTTAATGACGTAATTGACTGATTGTTTCTGTTTACAAAGACTCGGAAAAGACCTAACACTTCATTTATCTGATGGTTTATAATGCCCCGAGCCTTCGTTTTCCTCCTCCCTTGTTTGTCATTTGATTGCGCTCTCCTCCACAAAGCGGTAATCTGCTGTTAATCTGCGCGCTAGAGTAAACCATCGGCCTCAGCTGCAGAACTTTTAAGTTGCGTGTCTGTGCGAGCGTGTACGAATGAGTGTGACACGGCAGGAATGTGCTGAATCTCCAGATTGTAACTGATCTGCTGCGTTTTATTTCTCCCTCTTCCTCTCTGCAGTCAGACCCCCATCCTGCCACACAGTAGATGCATGTAGGCTACATAACAGCACAACACGACAGTCATTTGAAAAGCACGGACCTCCACTTCGTCATGAACAGACGGAATACAGAGCAGTCAGTTTTTACTCTCAGCTGTGAGTCAGGAATGTAAAAAGAGGGGAAAGAAAACATAGGGAGGGTATTTATGTGTCTAAAATGTGACATATCTAGACTATCTTTATATTTCTGACACTTTCAGGAATGAACGAACATGAATTTTATGTATGTAGTCATGTACTTATTTTGCTTTCTTGCCAAGAGTTGAATGAGAAGATCAATCCCTCTCTCATATCTGTACACTGCATATGAAGATACAATCAGAATCCTGTCATCCGTTTATCTTGGCAAAAACATGGACAATGTTATACAGGAAGTTTTCTTATAAGGAGAAAAAAAAATGGGTGCAGGAGTATTTTGACATTTTGGGAAATGTACTTAATACTTTCTTGCTAAGGCTTAAAAAAGAAAACTGATAGCGCTCCCTTATCAGTGCCTTCAAACATGAGCTCATTAAAAGGGAATTCATGTGAAAGCTACAAAAAGTTTCAAGTGGTAACGTCATTAGTTCCTGAAAACCGATAAACTTTGAACTGTTTGCTCACTTAACTTGTCAAGAGTTTAAGTTAACGATGCTACTCTTGTATCTGTGCAGTAAAAGAGAGGTTGTCACGAGACCGTTAGCTTAGCTTAGCTTAACAGGAAATGGGCAGCTAGAGGGTCAAGATTTAAATTGATGCCAAAAAAGTGATACCACTAAATATGAAGCTAGCTATTTTAGCAAAAACAAAAGGGGAACTGTAACTGAGAAGGTTTAGTAAGACGGACATGTGTTAAATGACTCCTTTGATATTTCAGTTCTTATTTCCCAAGAGTTGAATGAGAACAGTGACGGCACTTGTAGCCGTACAGTCATTGTACAGTTAGTCGGGAAAACATTTGATTTAACATAGCTGGAAACTGTCAGCTAAAAGCTACAGCTACATTATGGATTTTTTTGCTTTCTTGCAAGAGTCGCATGTGAAAAAGGGAGTACTGCTGTAACAAATGTACAGTTAATATGATGCTAGTCAATTAGCTTAATTAGCCAAAAAAAGTTTCAGTTGTAGGATTAGGTTTATATTTTGAAAATTCACTTGTTTTGCTATCTTGCCAGTGTTAAATGAGGAAAGAAATACACCACTCTCATACATGTAAAGTAAATATGAAGCTAGCTATCAGCTGTCAGCTTAGCTTAGGTTTGTTTACCAAAAAATGGGAAGCAAGAAGCACAATTGATAAATGAATAGCTGGAGTTTTTAGAAGTAGATTTGTTCACTTTTTTGTCAAAAGTTAAATGAGAGGACTTTTTTACAGAGAGCATAGCTAGCCAGGAAACAATTAGCCTAGCTTAGCTTAGCAAAAAACTAGAAACTCTCAGCTAAAACGTTTCTTAAAGTAAATATGGAGCTAGTCAGGAGATAGCCTAGCTTGACTTATTAGCTAAAAATAGTCAGTTGGTTTCTCAAAGAATCATAATGGTTAAACTTACTTGCCAAGAGTTAAATGAGAAAAACTTGCACCACTTGCATAAATGTACACTAAACATAAAGCAAGCCAGGGAACAATTAGCTTAGCACAAAAAGGAAACGCTTGCCTTTTCCTTTTCGCTTTCCTTGTGTCTTTTGTTTTCCTGCATATGGCACATTTCCAAGGACGTACACAATATATTTCCTGGCTTTATGCTAACTTAAGCTAACTGTTGCCTAACTAGCGTCACATTTATAGTACAGATGTGAGAGTGCTGTAATTTTTCTTGAATACATCTCTCGGCAAGAAAGCAAATGAACTCCTGCAACGATTGTTTATGACCCAAAGCTGAACAGCGTGTGGGGGGACGTGTCTGAAGTCACTGCCATCAGCTTGTTTTAATGTAGTTTGCCTCAGTTTTACTCATTAAAACACTCTGAAGTGAGCTGCAGTCGTTCCAGCTGTCTGTCAGCGCGAGTGAGACCAGCTGTTACTGCACATCTCAGCTATGCAGAAGTCACTGGGGTTGCAGTCATTAACGTGACTCTGGGAAGTCTTATTTGTTTAATCTAGCTAAAAAACAGATCCACCAGTATGGTTTTAGCGATGGAAACAGTTTATTTCCACATACATTCCTAAGATTGAGAGCAGCAGTTTTATATTAATATTTAATCAATAAATTAACAGCTGTAAACTAAAAGAGGGTGTTGGTGAAGGGCAAAGGGCGGTTAGATGGTGCTAAAGTGGTGTTTAAGTGTGGGGCAAATAAAAGGGGAACATTCACTATGAAAGGCGAAATAAACACACAAAAAATATAATAAATACTGTGCGTGTGTAAAGTTAATTGATGATTATGATTGTTAGGTCCTTATATAGCTCATGATAAGTCTTAAGAAATTTAACAGTTTCCAAAACCTAACCGTAATCAATGTACTGTCATAGAAAATAGCAAATATTTCCATATTATTATTATTAAGTTTTTCATCTTAAATATTCAAATAATTCATCCGTGTCAAGATATTTGCAGATTATCTTTCTGCTGGAATGGATTAACAGATTATTTGACTAATAATTTTAGCTTTAAGCGTATAAAATGATCATTAGTGTGTCAACGGTTGGTAATGGCACACAAATAATGTTATGCCAAGTTGAGAATTAACAATAAGACGGTTAAACCGCCTTCCTTGTTTGTTTTGTTTTCCTGCGTACGACTCTTTTGCAAAACTAGGACCGAAGCAGCATTTGAACAGTTGTGCACATCGTGGTGACCGACAGCAGCTGTTGTCGTTTGTCTCGGCCAAATGTTATTCATCTGTCATTTTAACAATTTGCCAACGTGTATGAGATGCTCCTCCAGCCGTTATAACGCACACCCACACCCAGAGTAACTGCTTCTGTCAAATACGTGTCAGAGTCAAGTGAGAAGCGTTGACTTCTGCTCTCTGACATTCTTGTGCGAAAATGGAAGCGGTCTGTGCGTGTTGGTTAACATACGTGATGTCTGTTACCCTCTGTGGTTTTGGCAGCTCTGTGGCGGTTTCATGTAAGAGAGGAAGAATTATTTCTGTTTTCTCTGCGTTTGATTAAAGGTCAGGAGGCACACATCGGTAAAGAAGATAAGATCTCCCAGAATGTTTGCTGCAGATATTTCGCAGGTTGAAGTTATTGTTGGCTTTGGCTGCAAACCGCTTCAAACTTTATAGCAAGATATAAAACTGACTTTAATTACAAAAACACACAAAAAAACACATGATTTTTTTATTTTTAAATTATGTTCATTGGTGAGAAGTTCTTCTGAAATGGTCTAATATATAGTCTTAACTGACCTTTAAGGGACCTTATTATACTATAGTACAATGATGTTTTTAGAATGAGTGTACTGTGCAAGTCATTGCATACAATGAAAGATGTTAGACAGGTTCTGCTAGTCAAAATCTAAACTTAAAAGCATTTTCACTTTTTAAATGACACGTCTCCCATGTCTGCACTGTACAGCTGGACTCACCGGCTAGCTTAGCTTAGAAAAAAAAGACAGGAAATGGCTATCCTGACTCTTTTTTTTGGCGGCTTTACTCCTATGAATAAGAATCTGCTGTTTTTCCTTTGTAAGGAAAGGCTCTGTATCAACAAGAGTTCTCTAGGACTTTCCCAGGAAAAGTCACTGGCCACAAAGGAAGTGATGCACTTTATTTGCGGTTTTTTTTTCTTTTCTTTTCTGGTTTTAGTGGATGATTGGAAGTGGAAGGGAAAAAAGTGGGTTGGATGTTACCTTACAGACAGTATGGACAAAAGCAGGTAAAACTTCCTCTAAACATCTAAGGAGGAAATCATAGAAAGAAAACAGAGTGAGATCAGCATTTCTGAGTTGATGTCTTGGGAATGTGGTGCATTTAGATAAACACAGCAACGAGGTTTTAAAAAGCAGCTGCCAGTGTAACCAAAAGAAAGCCTTCACATGTTAAATATTGGTTTTCTGACCACCTCGGTGTGATGTGGAGCAGCATACACAAACCCCTGTCCGCCAACAAACTGTGAGGTCGCCCGGCAGACACACCGATCTCACAGTCTGTTGAGGTCAGACACTTTTTAAACTTCAGACAAACGCCCGCATACGTCGGCACTACCTGCTCCCGGTTCTGTTCCCATCGCAGCGTCTGAGCTCGGGGAGACCTCAGCATGTCGCTTTGGCCGCCGTTCTCCGGAGCTGAATAACAGGAACACTTTCCCCCCTTCCTGCGGGGTCAGAGGTTAAGGGGAAGTTGTACTTGCGTCTGATCCCAAATTCCATTATGTTTATTTTCTCAGAGTGGAATCGGGGTTGCGCTCTTGCCAGAAGAGATTATGAAAGCGTAAAACAATACTTTTCCTTCTTCCTTTTTTTTTTTTTTTTTTAATCTCTCCTGTGGACGTTTTGTTACTGAAGACCGCAAGTCAGCAGAAACTTTTTGTGTGTTTGTTTGCCTCTTCACAAAAGAGACTGGAGCCAGTTATCACATTGTTTGGAACCATAAAGAGAAAATAGAACTCGGCAGAGTTAGGATGAAACAGGTTTTTTCCTTACAACATAATGTCTGATTTAAAACGATGCATTGGATAATGTTAGGATTCAGGTGAACGCCTGCCTCAGATATTTACATGAGTTAAAGAAGCATAGGAAGGATCCGAGGAGGGACGGGAAAGGAGAAAAGAAAGAAAGGAAGGAAGACGGTAATAAAGAAGCAAAGAATAAGAGACAAAAAATCTGATAAATGTGCTGATAATCTCTAAAACTATTTGGATATTGTTTAAAATACAATATGCCTGGCTACATTTTGGACAAGCAAGACGAATAGCTCCTGTTAATCATAGTTGTTGCTGTCTAAATGTAAAGACTAGTAGAATGAAAACTGTACCTAAAACAATTGTTGAGCCCATCCGCTGTCGTCTGGGGGCAGAGACGGGTGTTTTTCAGAGCTACCGATGTAGTTAACGGATATCTGGGTCAAGACAGGTCTAGTTTAAGGCCCTTTGCTCGACAAATGTGTTGGCGTGATTGCTGACAGTAATGCAGGACATTTTGCCTCTTTTCTCTCCATGCTTCTGAAACCAGAATCTGAACTCTTGGCTGCACGTTCTGCAGATTAATTTGCAAACAGACGTTTCGAGACAATAGTCAAACCCTTTTCTTTCAAGGTCAAGATGTTGCGTACATGGCAAAACCCGATGGGAAACACAGAAACAATGTCGAATCTTGTGTTTTTGTTCTTTACGGAACCACAATTGTGTTCAGCTTAAAAGAAGGTGGCTGTCTTCCAGGTTTCGGTCATCGGACGGCTCCCACCAGATAGGCTCGTTCCTGGTACAGACGGGATACTCTGAGAACGGAACCATAAATCTGGCTTTGGTTGAGACATCAGAGCGTCATCTTCTAGTAAATGAGCAAAGTTTTCTCTCTCGAGTTCTGCGATTAGAATAGTGAGCACCTATACCGACGAAGACCACAGTTGAACTTGTCTGCATTTTCTTCTGGTTTAAAAGCGGTTTAAGACGATAACATACATGTAGGAATAATAATGTGATACAACAATGAAGACTTTTAAGAAGTAATCTACATTAGGTTTGTGAAGATTCTCAGGCATCCAACTGGACTTGGAAAGTTTTTGAGAAGACGTATTTCACCACTCATCTGAGTAGCTTCTTCAGTTCTA
Organism: Planiliza haematocheilus; assembly: GCA_005024645.1. Classification (NCBI taxonomy): domain Eukaryota; kingdom Metazoa; phylum Chordata; class Actinopteri; order Mugiliformes; family Mugilidae; genus Planiliza; species Planiliza haematocheilus. Next base: position 68,849 of record SRSE01000124.1, read on the forward strand.
GGGGACCGGTGGGAAGTTTGAGGTTTAAATAGGAGACTCTGTAATACAGATACCCTAAAAACGAAACACCCAGGCAGAATTAAAAGGAGTAGTGAGGATTGTACAGACTTGTACATTGGAGAAACCAAACAACCCATCCACAAACGCATGTACCAACACAGGAGAGCCAGCTCATCAGGAAATGGCTCAGTGGTCCACCTACACCTGAAAGATAACAGACACTCCTTTAAAGATAATGGCTGAATCTTAGCCAGAGAAGACCAATAGTTTGAAAGAGGAGTAAAGGAAGCCATCTATGTCAGATTGGAAAACCCTAATAGAGGAGATAGACCAAGATTTTACCTGCCGTCAATTTACAATACAGTTTTAACATCTAATCCCAGAGTTTCAGCTCTATTCACGCTTTGAGACTGGAGACTCTGAGTGATAATGGGTCTTTAGAGCACCATTCATAGGGCAAGAAGATGAGGACAAACCGTCCCACCTCAACAACCAGTAAGTATCTGACATTTAATGGAAATTAAATACACCAGTTTCTGGTTGTTAACACAAACAAGCTAGTTTCTGATGGGTTAGCCACAGAGTCTCCTATTTAAACCTCAAACTTCCCACCGGTCCCCTAGAACTGAAGAAGCTACTCGGATGAGTAGTGAAACATCTTCTCAAAAAAAAAAAAAAAATTAAAATGCTTTTAGGATAGTCTACATTAGAATGAAAATGGATAGTTGGTGATAAAACCTTAATGAAGGCAGAAGTTAAAACCTTCCTTTATCTCATTTTTTAATAACGTTTCTCTTCATCAATTTGAGTAAATTTAAGTAATCTGTGTTCGCCCAGATTGACCCAGCCTCTGTTAGGGGAAGCTGTCCCACCAACACAGACCTATAAAAACATACCAGGCCTTCTGTAATAACAGAGCAGATAAAAACAGCCAGCCCTGCTCAGATAATGGGAACTCTCCACGGGCTAGAGAAAAGTTCTATACGAAGGGGGATCCACTTCCCCACTGGTTAAACAAGCGTAGCGGCGCTCACCACCGTGTATGTTTTGAAGGCCCTAGCCCAAGTCCGCCCATGCACATCAACGCCCCGTCGGTGTGTAGCCACTGGAGACTTGTGTCAAACAAGCAGTCTCTTATCTAAATGTTATCCCTGCACCCTGCAGAATAAACACTAATCAGGCCTCACTTCAAAGGGCAGCTGGGAGCACGCTTGACCTGCTGGAATAATGAACTCTGAGATGTGACGAGTAAAGGGAGGGCTCCCACGAGGGTAATTTCTCTTTTAATGAGTAAACCGCTTGTCATCAAGCATCCATTAGTTGCACTTGTTCGGATTTTGGTGATACATCACCATCCCCCCCCCCCCCAAAAAGGAACAAATTAAACTAAAGCGTGAGCATAAAAATAAACCAAATTCTAGAGAAGTGTCAAAATAAACATGCAATTTAATAACTTGAAAAAGGAGAAGTAGTGTCAGATTTCTCTTCCAATCTGAGATGATCATATTTTCTTGAACAACATTCATATTGTTAATATACGGTGTGTTGTAGTTGCACTGTGTTGGGTCCATGCATGATAATCTTGGACAGAAAAATTAGGGCTTTACACCAATCAGGCATAACATTATGACCACCTTCCTAATATTGTATAGGTATCCTTGTGCCTCCAAAACAGTTGTGACTCATCAGAGAAGGTACATGGGCCTTCTGAGGGGGTCCTGTGGTGTCTGGCAACAGATTCTTGTTAGCGGGGTGTCTTTTGGGTCCTATGGGTCCTCTATGGATCATCCCACAGATACTTGATCAGTTTGGGATCTAGTGAATTTTTAGGCTAGGTCAAGACCTTGTGCTGTTTTTTTTTAGTTGTTCCTGAACCGTATGACCTCAGACTTGATGACCAACCTAACGTGAACATCATCATACATTCACATGCCATCAGTCTCCCAAAATCACCTGTCTCGCCTGTTTTTATGTCTGCGTTCGTGCACCTAGTCCCACTCAGGAGGAAGGAAGCAATCTGTTGGTAACGATCAACTCTTATGACATTGCCCCATAAATACACAGCCCCGACTTGAAAAAACAAACTCCATCCTTTCCTCTCCGTTAGCTAGTAGCTTCAGCACTTTGGCAGGAAGTTCTTGAAAACAGGAAAACTATTTAAAAGTGGTAGCGTAGAAAGTTTATGACATTAGCCCCGAAGATTGGACTATTGTCCTGCTCAGATTTAGGGGACAGATTTATGTCCTCCTCCTCCTGCTGCTGCTGCTGCTGCGCCGCTCTGACGGTTTCTGTTTGCGCTACGAGAAAGTTTTCTGTCTTTCACAAAAGCACAGACGCGTACCAGTTGTCACTCCGGCCCTGTAAATACTTTCTTAAAACTTCTACGCGTTAAAACTCTTTTATCAGTCAGGAGCTTGTGTCCGAGCGGGTTTGCGAGTGTGTGCTCTAGCCCAGTCCTCGGCTCCCAGGACCCTCGCAGTGTAAACGGTGCCCCCGAAGTCGAAGGTCACGGCCGTCTTGTCCCGCACGTTTCCATGCCGACGGGGGGGGGGGGGGGGGGGGTTCCTCCATCGAGAGCGAATGTGACCCGCTTAGGTGAAGCTGCTGCCGCTGCCTCCGCTGTTGACAAATTCATTCACAAGGCAGAAGCATGAAGACCATCAGTGTGTTCTTAGCTGTTTCCTGAGCCGCTGGAGTTCACTTGTCAGACCAGAGCGAGGAGGCTCCGAGCAGCTCTCAGGATGGACCCCCTGCTCCTATAACGCTGCAGGGGGGCCCAAGACGCTGCAGTATTGTAGTTTCAATGCCCGCATTAACTTCCAGCAACGGTAACTCGACTCCGAAGATGGTTTTAAATAGAAAAAACACTCCCCACCCCATGATTTAGTGCTGTATTTGCAGATATATGCAGTCCAGCTGTTTTATTTTTAGGCATACGTGCAGGGTAAATCCCATAAATTGTTTCTCTTATCTGCAGGATGTTTTGTTTGTGAAGAGGAAGTGCTTGTTTGTCTTTTATTCAGCTGAATATCAAATGACAAATCTCTAAGCTGGATTGTGCATTTGTACAGATTCGGCACAAAAACGCTGCAAAATAACTTCTTCTCTTCCGGGCTTTGATTACTTTATCATCCCTATTGTGTCACGCATTTATCAGAAAGTCACTGTCGTATTTTGATTTTATTTTTATCCCCAGCGGCTCTGCCTTCAGCCATCCTCACGCTGATGTTCAGTCCTTACCAGAGAGGAATCTACTGCGATGACACGAGTATCAGCTATCCCTACAGGAGAGACACCATCTCTCATGGAGCCATGGCTGCCGTCACCATCACCTGCTCCATAGTCATCGTGAGTCCCTGCTTTTAACCTTTCCTACACACCTTTTTACCATTGATCACGCCTCTCGCCCTTTCACCCCGCAGATCACTACAGGCGAGGCCTACCTGGTGCACACCAATCGCCTGCACTCCAACTCCCAGTTCAACCAGTACCTGTCGGCCCTCTACAAGGTGGTGGGCACCTTCCTCTTTGGAGCCGCCGTCAGCCAGTCGCTGACCGACTTGGCCAAGTTCACCATAGGTCGTCCCCGTCCGAACTTCTTGTCCGTGTGCGCGCCGGTCAGCTGCAACGGATACATGCTGCAGATCAACTGCACCGGGAACCCGCGCAACGTGACTGAATCCAGGTAGGCCGACTCAGCACCTTCTTAACTGGCTTTAAGTGGACAATATGTTGTCAGCCAGATTAAAGTGGGATTATTAGAAAAAACTCTGGATCAAAATGTGTGTACGTGCCTCAAAAAAATAGATTTATGAGTGGTTCCTCTCACTCAGGAGCACTGAAATTTGACAACACCGTATGTATTGATTCCAGCCAGAGGAAAGTAATTAGATCAAGAGTTTATGTGGTTATTAATATTTTAGTATTTATATTACTTTCAATACAGAGTCTCGTAGTTAATAGCTCATATGTATAAACTAATCGTCCCTTTATGAATCTTTAAGATTTTAAGTTTTCATGCCAGATTTAACAGTTTAAAAAGTTTTGCCAGAAATATTTAGTGGGTAAGAAAATGGCACACCACATGTATAAAAAAACGAATATATTATTACTAACCGTTATTTGTTTAGCTTCTTTACAGTGACAAAATTGAGTTGTCACATTTGAGAAGCTGCAATTTGCAAAAAAAATCTAAAGCCTCTGTTTTTGTCTTTTAAAGGGGAACTACTGTTTTTACAACCTGGACCTTATTTCTGGCATAAAATATTATCATTTACCTTATAACTTTGGTGTCATTTGGAGTCATTTGGACGATATTTAGATCCACATACATCCATATAGTGGGAGTGAATGGGGCACCGAAAACCCACTCTCTAAATAACGCATTATCTGCTGTGAAATTCATTCATTTCACCAATATTTTGTTATGATATGCTAGTGCCATTCCCTGTTGAGTCTGGAGTTACTTATTATCTATTTGTGGACGTGCAGCACTTTGTTGTTCTTTGGCCAGCTGTTCCTCTCTCTGCCTCTGCATCCTCCTTTCGGTGAGCTCCTCATCCGTAAATTTTGCCTTAAAGTGGTAAGGACGTCCATCATAATCAAAGTCGTCGTCCACAACCTCAGAATCAGAAAAATATTCACTCATTGTTTGCAAAAAACTAGCAGTAGCAAATTACAGGTAAACAAGCCGCACAGGGGGCGCTCAGAGATGACATCATCCAGGTTACAGGTCTGTAGGTCAATCTACAGACCATGGATGATGATAACAGGTAACTCCAGACTCAACGGGGAACAGTACTAGTCTATCATGACAAAATACTGGTGAAATTAAGTAGTTTCGCAGCAGATAATGTGTTATTTAGAGGCTGCGTTTCGGTGCCCCATTCACTCCCACTATATGGATATACGCGGATCTAAACATCGTCCGAATTACTCTAAATGACACCAAAGTTATATGGGTGAGTAAACAATCGTATTTTATGCCTGAAATAAGGTCCAGGTTGTAAAAACGGCAGTTCTCCTTTAATGGATGGCTGGACAGAGTGGATATCATCATTTAAGCAAATTGTATTTTGATGTAACGAACATAACGATGGTGTCGATCAGTTTTTGGATAAATCTGACTGCTCTTGTTAATAAAAAAGAACACAAGAGTAATGATAAATGTCTAATGCAAGTTGCACAAAGTGATTCATCAATGATTGATTGATTACTATCAGTGATTACCTATCAGTCTGCTATGATACGATAAAAAAAAGAAAGGATTTCAAGGGTTAATGATCCTGAGTGTTATCACATCTAGATGTCTCATGTTCTACTCATCTTATCTGTTGAGCGCTGCAGTAAAAGTCCTTCGTTCTTTCTCCCTCCCCTCAGGTTATCGTTTTACTCCGGCCACTCGTCCTTCGGGATGTACTGCATGCTCTTTCTGTCGGTGAGTGTGCGTCTTTCATCGCGTGAGACCCCGCGTTGTCGTGAAATGACTGTTTACCAGAAACAGGCACAAAGTGAGCCAAAACAGGGGAAGCTGGTTGGCGCAGACACGGGGCTCCAGTCTTAAAAAACACCATTGTTGTTACGTTACACACGGCACAAAGGCCGGAAGGTGACGGATTTAACGGTTTAATCCCGGTTCGGAGGTTTTTAGGTGTGAAGTAGTGAAGCTTCTACGCCGGCGGCTGAAGCAGGAATCAGTGAAGTGTTAAAGCTGGACTGTATGTTATCACTGTAGTGTGATTAGTATTGAACACATTTCAGTGTCAAGACAAATGAAAAGGATGAACATATAATGATAATAATAAAGTAATCGAAACTAAATTTAGGGTAATTTTTGGATGAATTTCCAAAATTTATTTGAGAAACAAAATTAAGATTTGTTTTTTTTTTTGGTAAGGTTTTAGTCAGATAACTACATATAGTGTTGAATACATGTAAGAAAAAGCCTTGTATGTTTATTTTTGTTAATATATACAGTACAAATTGGTCAAATAAATACCCACCATTGAATAAAAGCTGTAATGTTACACATTTCTAAGTCTTGGGACACACTAAGCACGCAGCCAAGAATGTATTTGAATGTGTCTAGGTGTCTTCAGTTCCTACATCTGTATTTTTCTTTTTTTTTTATTTTGCGCTTGCAGCTCTACGTCCAGGCCAGAATGCGGGGGAAGTGGACCAGACTGGTCCGGCCCACCATCCAGTTCTTCCTGGTGGCGTTCGCCTTGTACGTGGGGTACACGCGCGTCTCCGACTACAAGCACCACTGGAGCGACGTCCTGGTCGGACTGCTGCAGGGAGCCCTCATCGCCGTTCTTACCGTGAGTTTAATCCTAAAGGTTTCAGCTCTGAAACTGTTTACAGTTGATAAGAAAACCCATTAATTTAAAGGGTGAATTAGGTTTTTTGGTTTCTATTTGGAGTCAGACTCTGAAGGCCTGGGATCCTCCAAGGTAGCCTCAAAAACAAAAAAATTACTCATTTGGACATATATTTTTTTTAATCAAACTCTTTAAATCCTAAATGTTTAGGTGTGTTGTCCCAAACGGGGCAGACACAAGTGGGAAAACTAGGGTTTTAGTAAATTTGGAGGCCAGGTCAACACCTTGTGCTGATTTATGGACAACAGTCAGAGTAGACTTTGATAGTACATCCATAAACCTCCATCTGTAGCCTCCATTATTCACGAGCTGCTTCTTTCACTGGTCTAATTCATGTCTTTACCTGGCTGAACGCAAACCGATAATAGGCTGTTAAATTATACTTCTCTTCTCAAGTAAAGTACGAAAGGTTCAATTAAAAATGACCTTTCATACACTGTAAAACTTTACGGCCCCATTTAACTCCAATGGTCATGCCAAGTTTTTGATTTTGAATTCAGTTTAGTAAGTTTTCTAAAGGGAGGAGAATAAGGAGGAAGTGTGATATGATTACATTACTGGAAGAGACAATTGGACAGAACTACTAACTGTAAAACGGCAATGGCTTCGAAGCATGGCTCTACAAAAGTCTATGTCCCTCTGTTGGTAGGACATGGACGTATGAGTCTACTCTTGATTTCTAACGGGACACATCCTCACTTTTTGTTCCCTCTCTCTCAGGTCCGATACGTGTCCGACTTCTTCAAGCAGCGACCCCCGCGCTGCTCGCAGTCGGAGGTGACCGAGATCGAGCACCTCGAGCGCAAACCGAGCCCGCAGCCCCCGGACTCGCAGCACGGGAACCACTACAACTGCTCCTGACCTGTACGAGCTCTTTGACGTCCCACTCCTACTAACCCGGGCCCACACTAACAGCAGAGCAAAGGACATGGACAGAAAAAGCAAACCAAAAGAGAGAGAGAGAGAAAACCAAACAAAAAACACGTTTGACTCTGAGACAACAATTTTTACAGCTATGAAAACTCAAGAATCACAAAACCTGTTGGAGCAGACGCTGCTCCGTCTGTTTCGCAGGTTTGGGTGTGTTGGATAGATACGTTTGTGATGTGGTTTCTGTGCCACAGTGTGAAATGATGATATATATTTTATATTTTCTTAATTATTTCCCAAGTAAAACGTTTCAGATATGCGTGGGACAATTTAGCCTGAACTCCAATGTGACTGACTTCCAAAGAGATTTGTCAAATTTCCAAAAACAAAACAAGAAAACAATCAAAGTTCTCTGTCCTTGAGTGGCGCGACAAAACCTTGGAAGCTGAATGTTTTTTTCTTTTTCCCCACTTTATCACAGTCAAGTGAGACTGTCATTATTTTATCTACACTGGAGCTCGATTGTATCTTCTTTTGTCACTTTTCTTCGCAGCTGCCTCTTGGTTTTACCCTCTCGCGTAGAGGCGGCACACATTAACAGTGCTAGCGTTTTTATTTTGTTCATAACTACTGTATCTAATAAAAATTTTGTAGCCTTTTTTTTTTGTTTTATATATAAATATATATGAATGTATTACCACTATTTTGCCGCGTCGCTACGGCGGAACTGTCCGAGCTGGTGGCTTGCCGGTATTCGTTTTTATGGCGACAAAACTTCACGAATGAGTCGCATTCGTCCCATAAACTCATGTTTTCCCTTTGGAACCGCCGCAAAGTAAATATAGACCTTCCAATTTTATAACGTTGTGTGTAACCTATTGTGAAACTGTACATAATGTAATCATGTGTTTCCTTCAGCCTGTCGGTTGTTGGGTTTTTTTTGTTTTGTGTGTGTGTGTGTGCAGTTTCCTTATAAATATTAGCCAGCACGCTCAGCGTCTGTGTGTTTACTTCAACAACATGAACACCCCCAAGTTATTTTTTGCTGTGTTCTGTCTGCAAACACGGTGACACGGGGATCGTGTCCAGACCTGCTGCTGACGACTACGACATTCCTCACTGCCAGAGGAATGGGGATATTGGGCCACGTCAGGGAAAGAAGGGAAAACAAAAAAATGGTTTTCACAAGCCAACACATCCTACTTATTACAGAACCATGTCAATTGTCATGAGTGATCAGATCACACGGGGCGCGAACTCATCCGTGACTCGTCTGAGATCCGATCTTTGAGTAGGTCTGGACCACATTCTCTCACGATGAGCTCCGACCACTCTTTTTTTTGACGACAGCCAAGTCGGCTGACGTCATCTAACCGCCTGATTTATCTCGCGTTGTGAATTCACACCTCGTGTTGAATGGTATGAGGAAATGGAGTCGGTGTGACACAGAACCACATGGGGAAACGGTTTCACGTTATACATGGGAGCTTGTTCTAACTCCTTGTGTGTCAAGTCATAAAAAAAAAAAAAAAAGCTGTAGGAATGTTCAGATGAGATGAAGATTAAATACAAGAAAAATCCTCTTGGCTTGAGTTCATCGTGGTTGAACCAGCATGGTTTTTTTTTTCCTCCTGCAGAGAGACGGTATAATTTCCTGTAGATAGTCAACAGATAGCCAGGTAACGATGCAAAGGTGCACTCAACAAATGCTGGTCTACAGGATAACTAGCTGTAATTTCAGTCACGTCTGGTACTTGGACCAAATTTTAGGAATTCTTATCTTAAAATAGATTTTTTATCGTCAATTTTTTACCGTGGGCTGCACCAACCAGCCACAGCATTAAAACCACTGACAGGAGAAGTAAATAACATTGACCATCTTGTGACAATCCAATGTTCTGCTGGGAGACTTTTGAACTCGGCATTCATGTCAATGACACTCGTTGATGGCAGCAGCCATCCTCAGCCTGACAGGCACAAAAACAGTTTAGAAACAACTCAAAAAACAGATTAAAAGGTGTTGGATTGGCCTCCAAATTCCCAAACTAATCATGCATCTGTGAGATAATCAACAGAGGCCCATCCCCTCAACCCACAGGACCCAAAGTCCCCCCCCAGTACCTTCATCCTGGTGCCAGACACCACAGGACACCCTCATGTCCTGATGAGTCACAACTGTTCTGGAGGCACAAGGGAGACCTGCACAATATTAGATGGTGGTCATAATGTTATGCCTGATCGGTGTATATCTTTGAGAAGTGGGTACGCAGCCGCTAACTTTTAAAAGAAACATAAATGTTTAAAAGCAAACACAGTTCTGTTCCACAGAAGCAAGTTGGCTACGTAAAAAAAAAATAAAAACTATGAACGTGACACGGTGAACATGTTTAAACAGTTGCATTATTATGTTGCATTCATTTGCCTTTGGGGCATTTTAGAGCTTCTTGCAAACAAAGAGACTACAAAAGTACAAGAGAACCATTCGATAGTTTGATAGCAGATAGCAGATTTAACGTGGCAAGGTCATTGTTATCCGTCCTCCCCATAACTCGTCCGGTTACAAACCGAAACGGAATTTATTCCAGATTCACTCCTTCACATTTATCCGAGCGAGCTGGGAGTATCAAAGCTCGAACGATTACATCAAGCTGCAGAGGAGTGCAACTATTAAACTGAGTGTTTTTTTTTGGTTTTGTTTTAAAATCTGGCTCGCGAAAGTTACATGTCATGACTCTGCACTTCAATGAGTCAGTGCTGGAAGCATTTCAATGTCTTTTTTTCTCCCCCCCCCCCTTTCCCCTTTCCAAACGCAGCCAAACACAATCGACCACTCTCAATCACGTCTTTTATTTGTAAGGCACCAGAGAAGCTTCCTTACTGCTAAAAGTTCGATTCATTCTCATTAGAATACACAGTTGCTTGCTTACATCGTTTTTGTTGTTGTTGTTGTTGTCTTGTTTTGTTTGTTGCCCCAGGTATTTTAAATAGAGATTGTGTTCATAAACACGTTTAACTGTTATTCGTTTGCACAAAAAAAGAAAGAAAAAAAAGAGAGGATAAAACATTTACCAACCTAGAAAACAATGTTAAAGTGTTACAGCCTACTGAGAGAATGAATGGGAGAGAAAACACAGGAGAAAACAAAAAACAACATGGTATACAACATTGTGCCTCTCTTACTGTAGGCTTGTAATGCACACATACAACACCAAAAGTCTTCCATGATACACACACGTTAAAAAGCAGCTTTGAAACATACAAAAATGCTTTAAAAAATATGTATATTGATATATTCATATGTATACAAATTGGCCCTTCACAGCAAAACAAACACACATACCATTCACATGTCTGAGTTTTGCCAAAGGAGGTTTCTTTTTCTTTTTCTTTTTCTTTTCTCTGCAGAGACTGACGTTCGGTATAAAGAGTGCAAACGACTGACTGATGTGTTCCCGCGCTCGATATATTAAAGTCAAGACTCCGGGGAGAGATTTGGGGTGAGGGAGTTGGGGGGGGTGAGGTGGCTCTTCAGCTCTCAGACATTAGACAGCACAGACAGGAAGGAGAGAAAGCAAAAGAGCTCTGAGCCACAACTTAAGTGCTTTCAAATAAAAAAAAAGTACAGAGAGGGAGAAGTTCAGGATCTCGGATGAGCTTAAAGGTGGGTTGTGAAAGCTCTGGAAAGCAGACGGCACACTGGGGCAGGAAGTGAGATGGTAATAGTGTAAAATAATATGATTCTGTTGAGAAACGCACCTGCTACCTATGGCAGAGCGATGCTGCCCTCTGCTGCCCAAACCAAGAACGTTCCTCAACTCTTTTCTGATGGGGCACCCACAGTTTCCTATTTAAACCTCAAATTTCCCCACGAGAACTGAAGAAGCTACAGATATGAGAGGTGAAACGTCTTTGGATACGCCATCTGGATGACTGACGATGTTCCTCAACCATACAGCCGTGTCCCAGTTCCACGCCGCGCGCTAGTATTCGCAACTGAACTTGAGAAACAGCGTCACATGTGCGTTTTATTTTCCCCATCCACTCCGTTTCCTTTGTTTATTGCGCTTTGATCACACTTTTTTTTTTTCCCCTTCCTCCACCTTTCAAGTGCGAAACACCCACGCGGGTTTTGGGTTTGCGTGTGCAGCCCGTGTTATGAACAATAAATCACCGTCTATGGTCTCTGCTTTAAGTCAAATTAGTTTCGTTTAACAGACGAGAAGCGGTTTACTATAACAGGACCGAGCAACACGCCTAAAATAATCCAAGAATGAATCTGGATTTTGTCTTTCCACTTTTAATATAGACCCCCTTGCAAGTTCATCGGGTTCACGAGTGAAAACAAATGCATGACAGTCGTTTGTGAAGGTTATAGTGTTCAGGATTCGTTTAAATTAACCAAGAGAGCTGATGATTCAACGGTGTTTTTAGGCACTGATTTGCACTGAATCTATATTATGATATAGTAACTGTGTGATCTGCTACCAACAAAATATTGGATCAGGTCAAATTCTCTTTATGTGTCAAACTAAACCAGATTAATTACTAAAACTACAGTATGACGCGATAATATTACAATTACGAATGAATATAAAGTAAAATGTGTATCATATAACTACACCAGTACTGTAGAGATACACAGGGTTATTATAATATTGCTTAGGTTCTTGTAATAGCAAAAAAAAAAATAATTAAAAAAATCTATGAGCAGAACAGACGAATCGAGACAAAATTTTAGATTTTTTTTTTTAATCCCATAATGCAATGGACAAAGGAAATTGTCTCCAGTGGTCACGCACATGTACTGTTTTGTACTAATGGAAAAAATTTACTAAATTTACTAATCCAAAAGAGCAGAGTAGAGTTAACATGTGGTAGGGACACAGCTTGTGTTATACTGCAAAAAATTTTCAAAAATTTGGTCGTTGTTAATCTGCGGGGCGGGCAACTTGCTGTCGCTTGCAGAGCTTTAGCAACTCAACCAGGACACAATCTTCATCAAAACAAAAAAAAATAAAAAAAAATGTGAGGGATTGGGAGACGAGATTTACAGAAACATAGCACTCGCCTGTCTGTCATAACCACCTGCTTCTGAAACTTAAATCCTGTTCGAGGAGCAGAGAGGGAGGAAAGGAGGAGAATACAAAAGGGAAATCAAACAAGTGTTATCTTCTTTCTAGTCGCATTCACTCGAACACACAGACGACTCTTAAGGTCCGATCGTAGCCTGCCTTACTTCAGGAAAACATGTCAAAATAAAACTTTTGTTTTTGTTGTTTTTTCTCAGAGCGTGTCATTTAAAGTCATTGTCCATCCTGTGTAGCGCGCATAGCAGCAGCAGCCAGGCCTACGAAACACAAATTAACTCCAAAGCTGGGCATCTTACCGTCAGTACAAACTAAAGTAGGTTTATAATGGAATAAAGTCCCGTATATCTGGGGCTGAGGTACACAGCTCAGGTAATGCATCCGGTACTTGGTCGCATGAAAAACCAAAATGGGTGAAAAAGTCATCGGTTTGTGTTTGAAGGTCTCTAATGCACCAGACGAGTGAAATATCCCTTTAAATGTGTTCAACGTATCATCAGGCTATGGTTTAACTTTGGCTCCAGGAGCATAAATTACCGGCCGACCGAGCAGCTCCACTCATTACGTTTCATTATGGACCAAAGGCGATGGAGATATTATACGTCACGATTGGAAGGAAAGAAGTTGAGATGTTGTTAAATCGGTTTATTATGGCTGGCAGACAGCGGCCAGTAAGAAACAATCAGAGGGCCTACGGAAGGACATGGAAAATAAACACTGGAAACTGATCTGATAACAAAACAAAACAAAACAAAAAAAAAATAAGTAAGAAAAATAAATCTGTGAGAGGCAGATCCATGGACAGGAGGCTGCCGTTAGGTTTCATCCTCGGCTCTTTCCGAATGGGAAAAACATTTATCTTGGTTAAGCCTAACAAACACGGCTTACGCTTAAAAAAAAAAAAAAAAAAGCGTCTATTTAAAGTCTAGAAGCCTGAACCGAGTCTATCACCACTAAATAATAAGAACATTTAACTCTCAGCCATTCAGGAGTTTCATCCTCTGCACATCCAAAACGTTTCTGCTCCGTCCTCTTTGCTCGTCACCATCCCTGCAGTTACTCTTCTACATCGACACTCAGCAGACAGGCAGCCAGACTTACATTTTCCATTTACAATTACAGTTTAACCTTCCTTTTTCTTTTTTTTTTCCTTTTATCTTTTCCCCTCGACACTAACGACACCTCATACCTTCCGCCTCCAAACCTCCATGTCATGTCTGCACTAGTCTGACTTGTCCCCGTCCTCTCCTCTGGGCGCCCTCTCCGCGGCGTCCCTGGCCTTGTCGTCCTTCACCGCCTGCGGCTGGCCGTGGGAGTAGTTGGCCAGGATGGAGGAGAGGGAGAGCAGGCCGGAGCTGGAGGAGACGGCAGGCAGGGTGGGCGGGGTGAGACCCAGGGGCAGCGGGGTCACCGGCAGGGCCAGGCCCTGGAGCTGGGACAGGTGTTGCACCTGGAGCTGTTGCTGCAAACGGTGAAGAAAGACGCCGTGAGTTCATCGGTTCTCGGACTGTGGATTGTGACGACGTGTCTCTTTTCAGTCACTAAATACACGTTTGAATTTCATTTATATGCTCACCCGTATGATGGAGTTCATCTCGGGAGGTGTGACCTGTTTGGCTCTCTCGATGGCGCCCATGACTTGCTGTTGATGCTGCAACAGAGACGAGTCTCATGAGCTTTTGCAGCTTTGCAGTAAGGCAGAAAACATACTTTAAACCGGACAGAAATATTCACAAAGATGCCTCCGTCGTTACCTCCTGTGACAGGTAAGGCAGCACCTGAGCACAGATCCCGTTCAGTCTCTTCACTATTTCGGCCTACGAAGAAAAAAAAAAAGATGAGACAAACAAACTACCAGATCTTAGAGAAGAGAGTAAAGCTGGATAATATGAGACGGTAGTTACCTGTTTGTGCATTTCAATGTTCAGCCCATAAGACATTTCATAGTACTGCAATGAAAAAAAAGATAAAGATTACAACCAGATTTCAAACCATATGTGGAAAATATAATGAGAAATGTAAACGTATTTATTTACATGTGATCCATAATCACAGGCTTTAGATTAATACGGTAAATAAAGATTATCTTGTAAGAAGATAAGCTCCACTGGGAAGAGCCACACTTACCATGATATAATGACGCTGCATCTCCGACTTTTCAGAAGCCAGCTTATCGCACTCCAACTTCAAACTGCGCAGAAAGAATATGAAGCGATATTAAAACTCTACGTTAAGGCAGCTGGAGGAAGAAGATAATAAAATGTTCTAACTAAGTGGTAAAGCGGGGAACAGGTGCGTTAACGGCATACCTGTGGTACTGTGCTTGGAGGAACTGGAACTCATCCTTGATGCGGTCACAGGAATCAGAAGTGGTGAACTTAAGAGCTTGACCGGACTGAGAGGACGCCTAGGAAACAGAACAACATACAGGTCGTGTGAGCATGGAGCCTTTGAGGACGAGGGCCAGGGCGATGGGGCTTTAGGTGCAGTCACAGGATAACGGAATAACGGATTAGAGGTAGGCATTTTTAAAATGATCACGTCGAAGAGAATCAGGCTTTAGAAGTTATGCCACAAAGCAAAACAAAGTCCTTGTAGCGTCGAAACGTCTTCTTCCTCTACGTTGGCTAGCGTCAAAGCCACCAAAAATCAAAGCAGCAGCACATCACGTAAGCACGTCTGCTGTAGGATTTCATATCTCTATATATAGCTATATATCTCGTCCGGTCTGGGAACGCCTTGGGATTCCTCATGAGGGGCTAGAATGTTTTGCTAGGGTGAGGGACGTTTGGAATAGCATGCCACCGCGACCCAGCCCCAGATAAGCGAATGAAAATGGATGAACAGCTGAAAACAAACCACGGCAATGACTTTGTTCAAGGTATGTGCTTGACAAATTGCTTGATCGGCAATCGACAGGTTATTCTGACTTTTTCAACACACTGACGGCTCGCCTGTATGCCAGCAGACTCGCTCAAATGTGACTTGTCAATACTGCAAGCAACCGGAACTGAAACTTTGACACCTTTTTTTTGAGGTTTTTTACGCAGGTGTCATATCTAGAGAGAGTTGTTTAACAAAAATGGTGCCAAGAAAACATAGTAGGACATCTTTGGTCCCAATCATTAAAGCTACACCATACAACTCTTGTCTATTTCTTCTTGCAGTGCGAGTAATTACACAAACAATTGTTCTCAGTTCTGGTTCTGGTTTCAAATCCGTCAGCCGCCTCTGGCCTTTCTACGTAGAGTTTGCATGTTCTCCCTTTGTCTGCGTGGGTTCTCTCCAAGTACTCCAGCTTCCTCCCATCATCCAAAGACATGCTCGTTGGGTGTCTAAATGTCTAAATTGTCCATCTCTCTCTACGTTAGCCTTGCGTTAGACTCGCAACATGTCCAGGGTGTACCCCGACTCTCGCCCAGCGACAACTGGGTTAGGCTCCAGTCACCGAGCTCTAGAGTACAAGCATCTACAGGAAATGAGTGAATGAATGTTCTCAGTTCCTTTTAGTCTTTCAGGTGTCCCCAATAAGGACACACATACCAATAGTAGTCCATGTTTGTCCTTGCCGTTGACCTCTTTCTTGGTCACCAACTTTTTCTGTACGCATTCTAGGCTCTACGTCAATCTCAGTCCTCTGAACGACCAGTGACTATAAATTCATTGAACCCAAGTTACATTCATAACTTTTGATTCATCTCTATCACCACGATTGCGTCTCTTCTACTCTGCCATTCTTTTATTGCTAGCCGATAATATGGCCACAGGCACTACATTAAAAGAAACTAATTCAGAAATTTACCTGACACGGCTGAGCTTAATCTGGATTTTTGCGAATTCGTCTGGCAAACGTTTAAATGTAGTGGGGGTTCACTTATCTGTGAAAGTCCTGCACTGTAGCCCTAAGTCAAAAACCATAGCTCAAGCAAGTAAAGAAAAAAAGATCTGTCCTTTACAGATAGCAGACAACTCGTACAGATGGGACCGTCCTGCTGCTGAGAGCACGTTTTAATGAGTGTGTTTGGGTTTGTTTAGAAACAGCAGTTTGACCTGTGAGATTAACCCTTTGAGAGGATAGCCAAAATGAAGGTCAGCCTAAACTGAGCCTCATATCCGAGTGTTCAGCATAAAATGAGATAAAGAAGGCGACAATATGTTCGACTAACAGTACGTGACTACCAACTGGAGCTCAAGAGACGTCCACAGCTGTCTTAAAGAAACCGATACGAAACATCTGTCGGTAACCTGGCTGCTTCAAAACTGTGTGGATTGAAGCAATGTGTTTACAGAAGGAAAAGTGCCCATGATGACCATATGTGAGAGGTATTTAGAAGCAGCATTAGAAGTCTGGTTGTGTATAGACTACACTTAAACCAACAGTCCAAAGCTGTAATCCAGGGTTTATCCGGGTGCCTAAACCTCATTACTCTCCAAGTAAGTGGCACAGAGGCAAGAGGTTTCCAGTTGGATTATGGGATTGAACAGGGAAGATGGGGTCACCCAGTTACACAGAGGTCAAACCTCTGCATCCAAAGTGCAATTTGCTGCGACGCACAAAAATGTAATACTGAAACTGCTTGGTTCATTTATTCCATTTAAAAGATGTTGCTTTGTGCTTGGGTGATAATCAACAAATACGCGCAGAAAACCGAATGAAATCTGAAGAAATTAGTTGCGCTGCTCTGCGTATTTACTCAACAGTAACATCACGGCAGGTCCGTCACGCTCACAGGCCACTGAGGAATTTGAAACCGAGCTCGTCGTCACATTTTATGCCTCTAGGAAGATCTCTGATACGGCCCCGGCTCAGAAGGAGGAACAGCCGTCACATGTTGAAACTAACCGACAACAATACACACCAAACCTTACATGACCGCAAGGCAGCAACGTGGGACAGTGGTGCTGCAGGTAATAATGCTCCGGGTTATTTTGTGCAGCTCTTCCCTTAGTTGTGGTCATTTTCTGTTCTGTGTATTTGCAGTTTGTAGAGTCAGACGGTCTTATAATAAGGTGAAGATAGCAGAATAAGTATAGGATTATTTTCAGCACAGAGCAGTCTGTTGTTGTTTTCTCCATTCTCCATTATCACCTTATCTCTAAAAAAAATATTAAGATATTGAATTTTGTTAAAAAACAACAAAAAACATGTATGCACCTACAAGAAACTAATTTGTTAATTTTAAGCATTCGTTGGAACCATTAAGATTTTTTTAAAACTGGAATAACGCTAATTGATGAAATTATTAATCCGGTATTGTGTTTTTCTTCACTTAACATCTCATAATAAATGCCAAAACATGTCTATTGTCATGGTTTAATATGAACTCATTTTGTTCGTTGTATGGTTCTTAACAATGACCATTTAATGCTGTTAGTTTAAACTAGATTTATGGTTATAATAAATATGTTTGGCCATGAAAAGATGTTTCTTGTGCCATTTTACGTTAAAGACAATTGCTATTCATTCCCAAGTGTTCAGATGTGCAATAAAAGCATAATAGACTGATCTGAAATAAAAGATCACGCCCTGTAAAGGTGAAACAATAAGTAGGTCAATTAGACAGACATTATCTAAAGAGCAAGAGTGAGTCATTCTGACAAAAATGAATCACCATATATTTCACATTTTCCTGCTTCTGAATATGTCAATATTTCCTTCATTACTCTATTTGTAGTTTGAATTAAATCCTTTCAGAGATATTTTCTTCTCCCACTAAGCGTCCAGACTGGGGTTGACACATGCACCGTCTGTGATTTGACCCTTGACCCCAACTGTAGTTTGGGAAATCAGGAAACGGCAACAATGTGGACGGCAAGCATAACCAAACTTCCTTGAACAGAAATGGATAAGGAAAATGGTGTATTGACCGTGCTTCAACGCCCTGCCAGAAGGTTCTTTTCACAAGACCAAAGTTATCTGCATTTAATGTCGACGTGAGATAAGATGCTGCCGAAGTACGCCGAGCTAGTCATATCTGATAAACAGAGCCCTCCTCTTGCCCGCCTAAGGCAGATGATGCTAGATAGTTTGTAATGGAGACAAAGGATAATTTATGTGTGAGATTATTCTGCAGAATATCATTGTTATAGGTAGTTATAATAACATATATTTGCATATATCAAGATGATCTATCCACATATATATATTGATAAAGACTGTTAAAATGTTGAAGAGGTATATTTAGGACTAATAAAAATAAAAGGTGCAATTATTTGCGATTAATCGCCCGTTGGGCAGTCACGTGATTAAATGAATAGCAAACCGGGCGATTAATCGATTATTTTTGTGTACAATAAACAGCCCGAATGTAAAATATTTCCGCAAATTTAATACAAGTTTGCGTGTATGCAATTTGGTTTGATGCACGTAGACAATCAGTGCTGAAATACAGTAAATAACACAGGAAACATTAACTCTCAAACATAACTTCAATTAGCTGCTGTGAGTTAGCTAACAACAGGCAGCCGTTTGTTAGCCACGCACGGGCAAATTAGCATCATAGCTAGCGTCTAGGCGAACTTAAAGTTTAAAGCCGTCGTCGTTTCTGCACTTTAACGGAGCAAACACGACGAGGAGGCGCCGGGAGGGCTGTCTTTGTGAGAGAAGCTGACAGCTACCTGCAGCCAGCAGCGCTAAGTGTGTATATCAGCTGTCGGTTGCTAGCTAGCGTTAGCTCGGCTTGCTCAGTTTCCACCTGGGACAAGTTCAACTAGACAACTTACCGAGTGCCTTGATTGAGGAAACATCATGTCAGCAGTGTGTTTCGCCGTGTTCCCTTGATCTAATCGAACTACCAGGCTAGCTGGCTAAGCTAAGAGGTCCCTAGATATTATTAAATGATCGGAGGCACTTTGTACTCTGTCATCCTTTAAAATAACGTTAGCTAACGTCAAAGCAGCAGGAGCCGAAGATCGTCTTCTGGTGTTTGCGATCAGAAAAGAAAAACGTCGCCACAAACGATGAAAAAACGGGTTCTTCAAAGGGACATCAGGTCTTTTGGACTATCGTTAACGCTACGCATCCCCAGGGGAAACCCTGGATGTTGACACATGAGCCCCCGACTTTCCTCTGCTTTGAAGAGAAGAGCAGCATCACCCGGAAAACAAACCGAGCAGCGGAGGAGCGGGCGCCCCGTGTGACACAGAGATGAACTGACCGGCTCGACTGCAGCCAGGGCCGGAGGCAGAGAGTCTGGGGCCCCTGGACTGGACCCCAGCCTGCACAGGAACCCTGAATAAAATGTGTTTATAATATGACTTTCTCTTTTTCAACAAAACACAAATTCCACATAGTGGTTATTTATGCATAAATAGATTTAATATTATTAATACAGCGTGTTTCTGTTGTATTTTTAGTTAAGGAAAAATGGAAATATAAATAAAGAAGTATGCACAACAAAAATGCAGCAGTAACAACGGTGCATTAAGCTCCTTGGCTGACGCAATGGATTTGCAACTAAATATAGTTTGAAATCTTAAAATATTTATATTGCAATAACACTGTGAACGTTGCAGGGCCAGAAAGAGAGAGCCATACCTCAGCCTGGACACGAGCCTAAAACAAAATATATTGATAGAATTTTACATTATCCTTTTGCATTGTATTGTCTTTAGTTTTGTTCATTGATTTTTTATTATTTTTGCTCGTTTGAAGTTTGTCAGGGAAATAGAAATGTGGAAATACGCACAACTACAATGCAGCACCAACAAAATTAGGTCCTACATTATTACTAAAGGATCCTGCTGGGACTCACACATAGGATCTACATCAGATTCTTAAAATTTTAATTAATTTTTACAATAAAATGTGCACACAACAACTCCAGTATATTATTACAGCAGAAGTGTCCTGCTTTAGACAGGGTTTGCAGAGTGATTAGTGGGCGCCCTTCATTTACTGTGCCTTTTAAAAAAAGTAAAAATGTTTTCCTCTGTTATTACTTAATAAAATGGACAATATATAGCCAATATATTTAGAATTCTTTTGTAAGAAAAAAATAAATAAATTTGCTGTCAAAGTGACCACATAAGTAGTCATTCTTTTCTAGTCAGTAGTTGGTAGATGAACCCTTGGCTACAATCATTGCACTGCAATTGGTCCCCCTAATCTATGATACACCCCTAATCACACCAGTGTGTACTGAGACGCCTCGTACCTTGTTCGAACATAATAATAATGTGGTGCATTAATCAGAATCTGGGAGTATGGTTCCGCTCGCTGTGGAATATTGCGTCTACTGGTGATATAACAGAAGAGGAACTTTTCTTCCCCAGATAGACCCATGTTCTCAAAGGCGCCGCTGGCCACATCACTATTTTCTAACACTTGTTTGAGCAACGTGTTGTTTTGCTAACCTCCATGTTTCTGTCCCTCATGGAAACTCATCACATCACCTGATGTTTACCCCACGTGGGGCGAACACGCACAGAAAGAATGTATTTACGCCCCCATCGAGGATTTACAGACTGAACAGATTATTAACCGTTTACATCATCCCTGTCGATCACATTGAAAAGTCCTTCCAATAAGCCTGTACAGGTCGAGGTGATTACATGAGGCCTTTCTGTTCTCACTGGGATGTTATTTTTATTATTGGTGGAACACTAGCAGCGTTCAGGCTGTACCTGCATAAAAGCAGCATGTCCTTTTCTTATTAAATACACAAATGAAACATACAGCAAATCCCATTTCTAGTGGTTTTAAGAGTTAACCATTAAAGAAATCGTCAGCGCAGGATCTGCAGTGTCGCTTCAGTTTATTTATTCAAGAAAATTAATAATTTGTTCATATCTGTGAGATTCTGAAGGGTGTGATCCCCTCGTGTAGCAATCACAGCAACAACAAAAACATTTCCAGTTACTGCTGATCAGTCATCTGCAGCGGCTTGGAGGAATTTTAGCTGATTTGTCGGTATTCAGTTCTGAGATGTGGGTGTTTTTTTCTTGCATGAACCGCTTGCTTCAGGTCCTTCCACAACATACAGTATCTACCGTCTCAGACTTTGCCATTTCAGAACACAAATTCTGTACTTCCCGAACCATTCTTTTGGTGGACGACCGTTGAAATCCACTGATGTTTTAAGTAATTTAAATGTAGAAATTTCTGAGTGGTGCAAATGCTTTTAAGAGGCTCTGCGTGTTGCATGCGCTTGGGACACTACAAAACTATAAGTTTCCTTCTAGGTGTTTTAGGAATCTGCGTCAATTTGACAAAGTAGCTACGGCAACAGTGCAGATCCTGACAGCATAGCTGACAAGCACCTCCCCATAAACGTAACTATGCTCCATGGTGGCACAGGACCACAAGAACTGGGCCGCTTGGTACTAGCGTGTTTCTGCTTCTCCATCGCCACAATTCTCGAATTTTGGCTCAATAAAGACGGAGCACATCGAAAAATGGTTAACTGAAGAGGTTCAAAGATACAAACACCTGTGTGACTCATCTTTGGCGAAGTGAAACGGGCCAAAAACACAGCGCCCACTAGTGTTTGGGTGGTGTTTTTTCAAAGGGAACCAGAGTTGATGAGTCTAATGGCGCATTTCCACTAGCACGGTTCGGCTCGGTACGGCACGGCTCGGCGCGCTATTGCGTGTTTCCACTAGCACGCAGTACCTGGAACCGGGTACATTTTTGGTATCACCTCAGCCCTGGTTCCAAGCGAGCCGAAGCGTTACTAAAACATGACGTCAGCCGACTGCCTTCCACTGATTGGCCGATGAGTGTCGTCACTGGAAGCGTCATAACCGCGCGACGACCGCCTAGAATGTAAATAAAAACAAGACGCGAGACAAGACACCACTTTTTACTGCTTTTTGACTTGGAACGAGATGGCTTCTCAGAAAAAATCCGCTCCTTGGTCGGTGGAGGAGGTCCAGACGTTCCTGACTCTGGTTGCCGAAGAACGGATTCAGAGGGAGGTCTTCCGGATTTGTACGTTGCTCGGCGCCGTGTAAATGACGTCACAGCGGTTTCGCGCAGCCGTGTTATGACGACCCCGCCCACGTCGAGGAGGCACCAGTTGTAATGGAAACACAACCAAACCGAGCCGAGCCGTGCCGTACCGTACCGAGCCGAGCCGTGCTAGTGGAAATGCGCCATAAACGGCTCACACCAACGTTGGCTACATGCAGGTTACGGTGTCTAAATCCTGTAGTACTTTAAATGGGCCTTAAATCTTTCAACACAGAATCATGAACTCCACTCGACACGCGCCATCAGCAAGTATAGGAACAAATTTATTTCAATTTAAAACAGATACCTTGTCATTATGTTTCTCTCTTAGAAGGCGGCAATGATCATAAGTCATGTCTGAATGAGGATCAGGCAACAGTGGTTGAAACAAATACATGAAACACATAAAAAAATATGGCAAGAGTTATGTAAATCAATAATCGATAATAACCAACTGATCGAACCCCCACCCCCCTCCCCCTTCCTTCCTTCCTTCCTTCCTTCCGCCGTGGGCTCTGCTGCAGTGAAAACATCCAAGCCCTCACTTCCAACACAAAATAAACAGCACATGCAATTCTAATTACAGTTTCTTAAAAAAACAAAACAAAAAAACAGCAGATTATCTTTTAAATCTTCAATCTTAAATACAGAATAAAGTCTTTGCGTGTACTTAATCATCTATCCTTTCTCTTTTTTTCTCTCTCGTTTGTTTTAGTCTCTGGTGGGTTTTCGTTTAAAAAGGGGGACCATCTCAGGCGGTGGTCCTTTTGATGACGACCACAGCGTTGGCACTTAGAAAGAAGAGAGCCTGGCTCTAGAGAGAGTGGGGTTGGCACACTCAGTATAATACATAATTTACATTTGGTTTACATACAAAATTAAGAGAAGAAGAAGAAGAAAAAAAAGAAAGACAGCATTTTTATACACACACCACTACACAATTGACCTTCAGGCTTCATTGGAGTGAGGAGAAATAAATCAAGTGGTCCTAAATAATAGTGTTCTGGTAATGTCTTCTTATAATACAGAGGAAAGAAATGTCACAAAGAAAAAAAAAAAGGGAACAAGCTTTAACTGATTCCATGCCGATCCAAAAGATATATTGATTTAGTCCCAACAACAAGCGCACGGGCCACCCAAAGGTCACAAGATGTGTCCCGTCAACCGCCGAGGGCCTCCGCTTTTTCTTATTCAAGGCAATGAAAGGCAATAAATAAGTGTTGTAGTGAAAACCAACCCAGTCTTTTCACTGGCTGACGCTAAAAGCAGATTGAGATTGAGGTTTCATACAGACTGCCTTCCCTCTTTCCAGCTCGTATATGTTTGAGATTGAAAAAAATAATAATAGTAAAGTAAAAATGTGTCGGAAACACGCTGTGCAACACTGCTGCTGCTGCTGCTGCTGCCGCCGCCGCCGAACGGCCGACAGCGGCCCTTCACCATGTGCCAGAGTCGCAGAGTCAAGTTTGGAGAAATAAAATTCAAAATTTAAGTGAGCTGCACTCAACACACAGTAAATATTAACACAACTGCTGATAAATACTTGGGTATGCATACTGGGTTTCACGGTTGCGCTTTAATACTGGCATCCTGATCCTCTCTAACGGTTGGCTGTCTGCTTCCTCAGTGCGAGGTTAGGGTCACTGTCAGCAGATAAAAATGGCAGCTGGCGACCACGCAGGTGCGTTTTTTTGTATTTAAACCCCATTTAAATTAAGTTAGTTGGGATTTTGCCCCGCTTTTTAGTGTTTTAACTTCACCCTGAATTCAACGCAGCCTTTGGTTTCCGCTCTTTAACAAACAGAGATTCACCAAAATCAAGCGTATTTTAATGGACTTCTGCTCCCGGTTACTGGCACTGAAAAAGATTTCAAGTAGTCGTTTGAACTTTTCCGACGCATCCGAATCAAAACTGGTCGCACCAAACTCTCGGCGCACGTTCAGCTGAAACCAAAGGCTAGCCTAGCAAACCCACCTACAAACTTCAAAACACACGGGGGGGTTTAAAATACGCAAAGACACGAGCACGGCCTTAAAAGATTACTTGGCTCTCGGCTACAACTCAAAATACTTGGGGAAAAGGAGTGGGGGGAGGGGAGGGGCATGCAATACTCTTCCCGGTAGTAGTGTCTTTTACTGATGAGTGTTTCTATACTGCATGAGGTATTACAGGTTAACACCTTGATACCGATGCGGACAGACAAGATGTAGTGAAGATCAAAGTAGGGCCTGAAGATACCTAAAGAAATACGTAGAAAAACTGCTTAGTGTTGGTAAACTCTCTACACACACACGCACACACACACATACATACACACCTTACATTTGCATTAACACCCTGACTATACTGCTTATACTGCAAGTAATCTCCATTTATAAACAAGTATTAGTAGTAGTGGATGACTTGGTTCACTGTGGTCGTGTACTCCACTCCCCGCTGTCTGATGCACTGTGATAGCCCTTAATGAGGATGAAGGGTAAGTCACCTGTAGAAAAACAAAACGGTCAAAGACCAAAATAAAAAGTATATCTGCACTTCACTGGCACTATTCAAAGCAAGCCTCGTAAAAATTGGAAATTGACAATGCAAAAAAAAAAAAAAGAGAATTTTTTTTTAGTGTTAAATTACAAATAGCAAGCATGGACCGCGTAGGTCTTCAATCACCGATTTTCTTTTCTTTAAAAAAAAAACAAGAAAAAAAAGTCCACCTATGTTCGTACTGTACATTTTTCTAGGTATGCGTTACAGCGCTGCGTCTATAAACCAAGAGGAAATACCAGTCTCTTTAAAAAAAAAGAAGAAAAAACAAAAAATTAGACTCAAATGAATGTGAGGGCTCCTAGAGAAACCAAACGGTATTACCATGGATGGAGATGGGATGGAAAGTACAACTTGGAAATGTCTCGATAAGAAATAGAAAGCAGAGATAAAAGTCCTTACTATACCAGACATTCGTTTTTTTGTTTTTTTTAAGTTGTTGTCATCTTTGTTTAGTTTTTTTAAAGGTTTTTTTGTTTTTTTTTAACAGCAGTTCAGACTCAAGTAGGCTCCGCCATGAGAAAACCAAAAAAAAAAAAGAAATATACAGGAGCACTTCAACATGACAGAATCAAAAAAGCAGTCAAATTATCAACACCTTCAAACCTGGTCCATAAATTATATAAATAAAAAAAAAAATCTTTAATTACTCTTAAAATCATCTTGTCACCATACTGTGAAGGTTTTAACCAGCCCTAGTTAGTGTTTACTCCGGAGGCAGAGCTGCTGCAGTAGTGCGGGTCACTCCCCCCCCACCCGTCCCCTCCCCCCTCTCTACACCGCCCACCGTGTCCTCAAACACCACCCCCAGCTCTGCGTAGTCCTATTAATCAAGTGAACAAAAAAAATCCATAATCACAGTATCAATACTACCATAAATTCATAGGATTAAAAACTGTATGCTAATGAAATAAGTTGTTATTTTTTTTTTTGCGTTTGATTTTTAGTTTTTTTTTTTTGCCAAAGATGGTGTACCACAGAGCGTTGTTTTTTACTTTTTTTTGTACAGTAGTGTTTTGTGTATATGTATGTACAAACAAATATACACAAACAACATTTGCAGACTTCAGAGTGCGTTTTCTGTGAAAGGTTCTCAGCGCCCCGCTCCTCCTCTCGTCACTCAACAGCAAGCAATCTTTATATACATACATCTATATCTACAGATAGGTATAGATATATATATATAGATATATATATATATATGTATAAACAAAGTGACTATACAGTTTGAAAAAAAAAAAAAGAAGTAAACAGATTCACATCCTGATATAATGGATGACCGTGTCACCGCCAGGAAGTGTGTCTGATTGGACGGCTGAGTGGCGTCGTCAAAGAGATGCTCCTCGCGTGGGTTCGACTCTCGTCGTTTACAGCTTGCGTTCGCCCCGCGCCGCAGGTGTGGCCGGTGCGCGGGGCGGGGGGAGGGGCTAGTAAAACACGGAGGTCACGCCCTTCCCGCCCTCCAAACTCATCCTCGCATCCTCACCGGAAAACATCGCGGGAGGAGGGAAGCGTGGGATTAAAGATCTTACACTTAGGTCAAGTAAATTTCTCGTCGCTGCTTCTTCTCCGATTTTGTTTTGCCAAAAAAAAAAAAAAAAAAAAAAAAAAAAAGTGTCTATACATTTCTTACCACCGCTCCGTTTCACCGTTATCCGTTAAATTAGCAACAAATTTCTATCATTCAAAAGACGTTAAAAAAAATCTCAGCAATGATTCTGATTAGCTATGTCTTTCCTCCTCGTGATTTTTGTCCTTACATAAGCATTTACTTCATAATATATATATATATTTCTATTTTTTTTGTTGTTTTTGCGACGCTCACACCGGTGGGTACATTCATAGATGTGAGGTGGAGACAGGATCCCCGTCCCCTTGTGTCCGGTGCGCGACCTCACATCCTGGAGTCACTCTGAAAGCATCTCTTCTTTAAGCACCGCTGGTTGTTGTTGTTGTTGGTGGTGGATGTGGTGGAGGTGGTGGTGGTGTCGGGAGGTACAGTGCTCGCTTTCCTCCCACGTCAGAGGGTGTGATCTCAAAACGGATGGCGGTCAACTCCAAAGGGGGGGGGCTCGCGGGGTCTGCTGTTCACCAAAACCGAAAGCTCCTCGCTAATCAACGCTCTGCCCCAAATACACGCACGCACGCACAGAAACACTAAAATCCCCTCCAGTCACTGTACAGCCCGTGTGAAAGGTTTGTGTGCCAGATGCAATGTGCCAGAGCCGGCAGCCGGGGGCCAAATCCGACACGTGGAGCAGCTTTGGGAGGACCGGAGACTCTGACACAACAAGCTGCCGAGAGAAGGAGGAAGAGGCTTTGGTGAAAGAGGAGGGGGGAGGGCACGTTCGCGGGAGGGAGGATCTGGGATTTGACTGTACTAGAATTAAAAAAAAAGAAGAAAAAAAGCAAAGTTTCTCTTGGTTTGTGTGTGTATATTTGTGTGTATAAGTGTGCTTGTGTGTGTCGGAGTGGTGCGTTTCGTGTTGGGTGTGCGGTGCGTGTGGAGTTGACGGCACGATCCCCGCCGAGGAGGCGTGCGCTTGTGCAATGGGAGGGGGGGGGAGGAGGTTGTGCATCGTACGCGAGCCCTCACACCAGGTTGTACTCTTTGAGGTTGAGCTGTAGGATGGTGTCTTTGACAGCTGCAAACACAAAGCGGATGTTCTCAGTGTCCGTGGCACAGGTGAAGTGGGAGTAGATGATCTTGTCGCTGTCGGGGTTTAAGTCCACAAACATCTTGAGGATGAACTCCCGCGCTGCCTGTGCATCTCTCTGGGGACCTTAAATTTAGACACAGATAAGCACAATGTAAGGCTAAACATTGAGACGCCACAAGTGACTTGACAGCAACCGACTCCCACAGAGTTGGAGAAGGAGAAAGGGAAGTGACGACTGCAAAGAACGCCACAAAGCACAGAGTGCAAACAGAAGGCTGTCCTCTCTTTTTATCTTCATCATAACATTCAAATGCACCTAGATTTGTACAACAGCATGATCGTCCAGAACGAGTAAACTGTGGACCAACTGATCAGCATGAAGCTCAGCATGCAGCTTTCTAGGTTTTCAGCTTGTTGAAATGACGAGTGCTCACTACCCCCACCTGCTGGTAGGAAGAGTTATTTCCTTTTAAGCAGCTGCAGAACATGCACCGATGAGGCAAACATTATGACCACCTTTCTAATACTGAATGGACGTGGGCCATCATAGGGCTCTGTGGATCATCCCACAGATAGTTGACCACTTTGGGATCTAGTGAGTTTGGAGGCCAGGTCAACACCTTGTGCTGTTCTTCATGTTTTTTTTTAGTTGTTCCTAAAGCGTTTTTGTTTCCGTGTCAGGCTGCATCCTGCTGGGGATGGCTGCTGCCATCAAGGAGTGTCATTGCTACGGGGTGGGGGTGCCTGGTCTGGTCTAGGTGGGTGCTACATGTCTAAGTAACATCCACATGAATGAATACCAGGTCCAGAAGTTTAACAGCAGAACATTGAATTGTCAGAAGATGGTCGACGTTATTTACTTCCCCTGCTAGTGGTTTTATTGTTATGGCTGATCGGCGTATGTACTAGCTGGCCATCTTCACGTGCAATGTTTTCTCTCAGACAACAGGGCATGTGAGGTGACCGCACACTCAGCCTTTGAGGTGCGCTCGGGTCTTTACGAGGACATTTGTTTCAGCGCTGCGTCGTCATATTTACATTCTGCACAATGTCAGACGGTATGAAA
Organism: Planiliza haematocheilus; assembly: GCA_005024645.1. NCBI lineage: Eukaryota > Metazoa > Chordata > Actinopteri > Mugiliformes > Mugilidae > Planiliza > Planiliza haematocheilus. The sequence goes on from SRSE01000124.1 coordinate 97,403, forward strand.
TAGTAACTGAAACACAGCCAATTAAGACTACAAGGAGTCACTTCAAAGCCATTTACAAGCTGCTGCTCCGCACTGCTAGAATTCAGATTTTATAGCCGCGCGGTCGTGTGACAAAAACCCCATAAACACTGTGCTGTGTCTGCAGCTGTATTTACATGTAAAGGGACAGTCTCAGTCTGGTGGACGTACCGCAGCCCGCGCAGACCTCGCTAAACAAGTGTCAAAGCAGCGGCATATCTAAAGGTAGTTTTGTAGAGGTGCAAAGACCTGGGGAAGGTTAGTGCTGATTATGTTTTTCTGTAACATCCAGACTCATAAACTACAGAAATTCTAGAGGGAACCAAACATGAACGACGCCTTTAACTAGGGATGCACCAAAATGGAAATTCGTGGCCGAAACCGAAAATGATGAACTCACGGCCGAAATCGAAACACCGAAACAAATTATTTTGACAATTAGTACCAAAGAATAAATAAATTACAAAATTGGGAAAATATTTACTTAACACGATCCAATAATGCACAATATAAAATAAAATTGCCCGTGCTGACTGCGGTCGTTGCTAGCGTCATCACATCCTGTTTCGGCCGTGTTGTTTCGTTGATAAAAGTCTTTTTCGGTAAATGATCTCACCGTCAAACTCGGGAAAGTAGTCCACCAGGTGCGAGTAGGAAATCTTCTCCTCTAGCAGGTCCTTCTTGTTGAGGAAGAGGATGACGGAGGAGTTTTGAAACCAGGGGTAGGTAATGATAGTCCTGAACAGAGCCTTACTCTCCTCCATGCGGTTCTGAAGAGTAAAAACCCGGATTAGCGCGACAGAAACAAGAAGAGGCATTCACTGCACGTCTCGTCTGTCCCCTTACCTCGTTGTCCGACTCCACCAGGACCTGGTCGTACTCGCTCAGCGCCACGAGGAACATGATGGAGGTGACGTTCTCAAAGCAGTGAATCCACTTCCTCCTCTCTGACCTCTGACCTCCTACGTCCACCATCCTGGCGGCGGGATGGAGGTGAAGAGGAGGGTAACAAAAACACGTGTGAGCATGTACGTCTTAGTCGGGTCTAGCTCTGATTACTGTCACTTTTACGTTGGGTTTGAATCCATCAAGGTGACAAATAGTTTGCAGATTCCCTAGAGTGAGACCCGGGACTTTTCGCCTAAATAGTCTACAACAGCGGAACAATCATTTTTTTTCTAGGCTTGTCCAGAAGTCCTAAAGAGATTTTCAGCACATGACCTAAATAAAGATATAGCCTCTCATCCAGGGACTCACAAAGTATATTTTTACTACCATTTAAGGAGACATCAGAAATAGGCCCATCGTTTTAAAAAACTGGATCCCGACCATTTGTTACTGTAACTTCATTAACTTCTGAACCGGTTTGAGAAGAACAATAAGCGCCCCGATGGATTCAAAACCTTTTAAAGCGTCAAACGTGTACAGATTAAAATAACAAATGAAAAAAAAAAAAACACACAGACGTGAAGGGTGAGTACGCTTCTGTCGTGAGTCATGCAAGCCACCATGAAAGGTTTAAGACAGATCTAGGGTCAGTTTGAGAAGGAATGCCGCTCAGTTTAGGATCTCCCAAACAGACGATCACGTCTAAACGCTTACGTCAGCAGTTTGGAGCGCCAAATAATCGGTAATGAGTCCACACGTATAGAAAGATGTTGGTTTTCAGATGGATATTCTTTGTAGAAGTTTGCATTAAACGTCCTCTTCTGCTACTTTACTTATAAAGCTATACATGCAGAAAAATCTAGCCGCCTCCTTTGTTCCTTATTGGTTAAATACACAACTCCAGCTGGTGCCAACGTACACAAACAAACCACGCAGCTGATTACAAAGTTGCGCCTTCAGCGGTCTCGGACACACATGTTTAATATTAACGCCTAAAATGAGGGGCATTCATCTTTAAGCTCTCTGTGGCCATACATGGAGTCGACATCGACACTAGATCAGCCCGTGCTCTGGTTCCTGAGTTATGGTGAAAAAGCGGGGGGGGGGGGGGGGGGGGGGGGGGGGGGGGGGGGATCGCAACGCGCTCATTTCTCAACTACGCAGCCGTCTTCCCTGGAGTGCGCCATGAAGAATCACGCAAGAAAATGCCGTGAAGCTTTGAAACGCACTCGGGAGGAGACGGATGAAACAGGACGGATTTTTAAAAATAATAAATTAAGGCCAGAGGACAGGCAGAGGACAGGAGACAGAGTTGGAAAACGGTGACGGATAGAGTGGGGCGTGCCAAAAACTGGGATGAATTGTGCGGTTTTCGGGGCGTATGCAGTCGCTGAAGGCGTTCACGAACCACAATCCAGGCTTCTAGATGGGTTTCATGTTGCCCGAGCTCCTTCTCCTTCACAAGGTCACTCTTCACTCATCTGAGACTTCAGGTCCCAGTTTCATTAAGCCCCCATTCCTGACAACCGTTTCATTAATATCGTTGTTCCCGTCAAAGCAGCCTATGAACGGCACTGATATTATTTAATCCTTTACTTATTATTGTGCACATCTGGATGCACAAGCGCCTTCATTTTTAATTTTTTTTTCTTGCCCCCCAGGCGCAGCAAGGTCTCCGAGAAAGCTGCACAACTCAGCTAAAATTCGCAATGCAATGCCGCCCCCTGGTGGTGGCCCAGTCCACCGCGCGTGGTCCACAGAGACCCAGGGCCAATATAGGCCCTGCAGGACCTGCTGCCCAAAATAACATTCCTCCACCGCGGAGAGGACGACCTCGTTTCTTCTGCCAGCCGGGGAGGAGAGGAGGAAAAAGAGGAGGTGACCCATTTACAGAGACCGGGCATCAGAATGTAGGACTTAGTGTTCGTGAGAGGGTTGTGTTTCGCGGTCCGATTGTTGTTGGCGGCAGCAGGTAAGCGTGCGGCCACGAAGAGACTTTCATTTTTACGATTGCGGGGAAGAGGTAAGAAGTGTAGGGGTCGGATGGAGACAAACACGTCAAATGCATGAGTCAAAAGTCGTGGCTTACATGTTTGTTCATTAACGGGGAGGGGGGGAAACATACACTGAATGAGTTATTGATGACAACACATGGACTGACGCAGCCACAACAGGCATCTTTCTACCTGAAAATGATGCTTTGCAAGTCGAAGGGGTACTCTATGATTCCTGTAGTGGGGATGCGCACCCTGAGTACATCCTGCTGAGTGGGAAGATAGTTGGGATCTGCAATACGGTCCAGATCCGAAAGATAACTACAAGGCAGACCAGTCAGGAAATGGGAAGAGATAAAGAGACAGAGGGGAGAGAGGGGGAAAAAAAAAAGACAGGAAAACAGTTATATAAAGCGTGACAAGCAATTACCGCAACCCCCTGCCATTCCGGGAAAGTGTGGATCAGTCCTGTTGAGGAAGATTCACAGAAGAGGCCACATCACAGAAACAAAAGGGTGTTAGTTAGTGCCACTGCTCCACCAGCACTCTCTCCCCATCAAACTTTTTGAGATTAGCCGTTAACGTGTTACTGTAGCTTTACTGATTCCAAACAATTAGCGACGAAGGAGTGGAGTGATTGGCGGATTATGGTGCAGACAGTGAGGTGGCGTCAGCGGCGGCGGTGACTTCAGCGGCTGAAACGGCAGCACTCGTGTCAGACAGGCGAGGACTGGGCGAGGCAGACATCAAGGATTGCAGGAGCCTGAGCGCTTTGCAGATTCTTAAAACTTTAAATCTTTGACGCCACAGCCCAGTCCTCCTCCGTCTGGTGTTGTGTGACTGCTCCCAGGACGCTTCAGAGCAGCACGTCTGACCTTAGGCGTTACCCTGGGGTCAGAGCCTGAGCACAAATCTAAACACAAACCACTGATTTCCAGTCAGATTAACACCGCGTCAGTTTATTTGCACCCGCTAGATCTAGATCTGTGCAGATTCCCAATTTGGAGACATTTGTAACTTTTGTGACACCAACAAATTTCCCTCCTCAGCCCTTTTTATTTTCAGTGACTACAATAAATCCCCCCGCCTGCCCTCCCTCCCTCCGGTGAGCTAGTGTTTCCACGCCGACAGTCATCAGTGGTTTATGTCCTCTAGCCACGGTGATGCTGCAGTCCCGGTGCCTCAGGGTGGGGGGGGGTACCTGAAGATGACGTTCTCCAGGTCAAACGGGTACTCTATTATACCCGTGGTGGGAACACGGACCCTCAGCACATCCTGCTGGGTGGGAACGTACCCCTCCGCAGTCACACGGTCTATATCGCTAAGGTAACTGGAGATATACATGAACAGCGTGGAATGACACTCAAATGAAGGCACGGTCATGATTTCATTGTGTGACACACATGCAGAAAGAAACACACACACAGCTCACACACCTGCATGCAGATCTGGCAAAATTAAACTGCAGTACAGCAACAGCACAACCAGGGGGCAGTATAAAGTGAGTCAACTGCCTTAAGCTACAGAGTCGGGGGACACACATGATTAAAATAAAAGCGTGGCACGGACGTGTTTGGCTAAAAACAATGTGCAAATATAACTGGTGCATGTTTAATATATGGTTTAGAGTTTAGGCATTAAACACTAAGATAAATCTCAACAGAATACGGCTACTTTTATCTCATGTCTGTGTGCAGAATGGAAACTACATATGAAAATCAAAGCTGAAGTGTTATTGGAATGAACTACTTATTCACAGTTTGTTTTATATCCAAGGATCCTGGCTTCAAAGCTTGGACCGGCATGAACTCTGGATCGTGCCACTTAATGACCCCAGTGACACATCGCACTACTAATAAATTGTTCCACCTTGGAGAGGAACAAACATCAATTAAAAGTATAATAAAACCTGCACCCTTGTACCTGTGGGCTGTAGACTTGTGGCACGTGACCGTCCAATTCCGATATCTTTCAGGGGCCAATGCCACGCGGGGACTCAAGGCTAACGTGCTGCCCCGCCCACATTTCAAAACCCGCACACGTGATCAACACACGAGAGGAGGCACGCACACACGCCGCGAAGCCGAACACACCTTAACTACTCTGGAAAAAGTTGTTTTGATTACTGGAGATAGCGCTGGTAAACAGGAAATCAAAGGGTCAGCTCATTCAACTCACCTTGGAAGCTGTCCCGCTAAAAAGATAAAAACAATCAAAGCGAAAGGGAAGGGGAGGGGGGAGTGGCGTGATTTTGATTTTGATGAACTGACCCTTTATAATTTCACCTGCGCGCATGCACGAGTTAATTTTGCATCGATTGAAGCACAGGCGCACCCACAGCTTTACAATCCTGCATGCACATGTGACCGCCATAAACACAGACACACACGTTTCCGTTTAATCTAATTGTGTGTGCAACATGAAACAACACACACAGGTTTGGGAACTGAGGCAATTTAATCGATACCGTTTTTATGAATAATCAGTATAAACTAGATTCGGTGGAATGAATGTTAAATTTATAAAAAGGTCTAAAGTTCCCAAACCAGTCGACACAGTCACAAAAGTGAGCTCACACACAGATCGTGTCATAGGTCATAAATACCACTCCTAAGTCCTAGACAAACATCATACCCTGTGTCTACATGGGGTGACACAAACATACAGAGATAGAGATCAACAGACTTACTATTTAGTGGAGTCGGAGAGCTGGTACTCTCTGCGGCGGTCGTAGGCTTCCTGGATCCCCGGGTCAGACCACAGGCATTTAATAGCTGCGATGTAGGGGTGGTCGAAGCCGGAGATCTTCTCTATGTCCACCTCCTTCACAAGCATGGCATTAGACTGGAAACGCACACAAAGGGAAGAGAGGAGTAGTGACACAGGAGGCAGAGACGGTTTAAGATGGAGGTTAACGGTCGCATCATGATCCTTGATTTCAGCTGGAGATTTTGAGAAGCCTGTGAATAGCTTTCGCCGCTGCCTGTTTGGACCAAGCAGCCCATCGCAGCCACCCACCTACTCTGAAGAGTCTTCTTTCTGCTAGACAAACTAAATGCATCACTTCTGCTGTGCTGTGCCAAAGGGTTTTACAAGGTACGGCGTAAAACATGCAGAACAAACGGGCAAAACAGGACCAGTACGTTTACACCATCAGCCGTAACATTACGTCCACTGACAGGTGAAGAGATTAACATTGATTGTCATTACCTGTGAGTGGGTAGGATATATAAGGCAGTAAGTGAACATTTAGTCCCATATGTCAATGTGTTAGAAGTAGGGAAGGATTTGAGATTTGACCGGGGTGTCATCTCATGGACTCTCTGCCTGATTTGTATTGCTCCAAACCACGGAAACGGTATTTACCGATGGAAGCCACCTCTTCGCCACAAAGCAAAAATGGTCCAGGAAAGGATCGGAGGAACAAAACGACGAGTTCCCACACATCCCACAGATCCCAAGAACTGTGGGATGTGCTGGACAAACAAGGCCGACGCACGGGGCTGAAGGATTTGCTGCTAACGTCTCGGTGGCAGATACCACAGCACGCCCTCAGACGTCTGGAAGAGTCCATGCCTCTAACAGGGCGATCATAATGTTATGGCCAATCAGTGTATATGTCTCTTATTTAATGCGCAGTGAAGACGGCTGCCTTTCTCAGTCATTCTCGAGGCAGCGTGACCAAACACTGAAGTGAAGTGTGTAACATTTTTGGTATGTTCAAAGATAAAGATGGCTTTGAAACTGATACGAACAAACTAAAAACACAGATGGATTTTTTGGAAGTGACTCCTCCCTTCACAGAAAAACATTTCTCGTAACACCATTAATGAAGTGACACATTTGAACAAAATATTTGTGCTCGTGGGTTTCCTACTGAAAACGGCCCATTTTTGCTTCGGCATACAATGGAAAACAATTATTTGTAAGAGACCCTGGAAGGCCGCTGGTTCTGATTCCCGCGGGTAAGAAGCCCTTACCCGGTTCTGCTCGTATTTGTAGGGGATCTTGAGGGTCTCGGTGGCCCGGATCATGGACTGCATGGACGTGAAGATGTTCTGGTAAACGAGCCGAATGAAGCCTCTCTTATCTTCGTCTGAGTAGCCAGCCCCATGGATGATCCTCATCTGCTTGATGAAGGTGCTCTTGCCACTTTCTCCCGTACCTGAAGCAAGAGGTTGGAGATAAGGTCACTATGACTGCACACATGAACCAGAACCTGATCAGTCCGTTTCATCTTTTGCTCCAAAGCTTAGTGCAGGAGAACATGCAAATACAACAAGACAAAGACGGTGATTATATAGGAAAATGTAAGAGAAGGTGAGACAGGACATACAGGTCAAGAAAATCAATAATGTACAGTATCAAGTGCGTAGCCATTGGAGTAATTTATCAATAGATTAAATGGATTCTATTACCCGAGACTGTACCTTTTAATGCAGACAGTGATAAAGGAAAATGTCAATATTTGGAAATGAAAAGATGTGAAACCCAGTCAGGTGCTGCAACTTCTTCACAGAATGTATAAAAAGGATTGGCATTTAGCCGCAGCCATACTGTTGTTTTTTCTTTTTGAGTCAGTAGTGACCATAGAAGGAAGAAGCAGCAGCAGCAGCAAGGGCTGGATCGGGGCTGGAGAACACCTTTTCAATCACTCCAGCCCGTCACCGGCAGGCTTTACATTGTTCTGATTGATGTGGCGTTTTCTTTCTGACTGGGTATTATTCTCATTATATGCTCCTGTGAGCACATGCCTCTCTGAGCACTAATATACGTGTATTTGTGGAATTATTCTTGAAAGCATCGCCGGGCACTGATCTGAAAAGCGACTCTAGCTTATGCCATCATAATGACTTGTAGTAAAAAGGAGGCTAGTTAAGTATTTTATGATGTAAGGTGACTATATCTGAATGGCAGTCTATCTGAGCCAGAGGTCAGCACCTAGCAACCATCGTGGCTATTGTACTTCACTGTGTCAAATACAGATTAATCTCCACTTTGGCTACAAGTTGTCATGGTTTTTCTTGTCTAATAACCGGAAACAAACTTAAACTGAAGCTTAATTTATAGTTTCACGTAACTTCTAAGCCATAGTTACGTAGCTCTGGACCCTACTCTGTAACCAGACGTGCACCTCTCTAGAAAAGTAACTACAGGTTGCGGCGACACGGACCGTAACGGCTGTGCCTCGTCGGAAAAGTTGTCCCTTGTTGAGGCTCTCTGTGTTTTCCAGCCCGAGGACCCCCAAACTGATGGAGACATGGAGCAGGGACCCCCTACTTATGCATATTTGTATTTAAAGACATCGAAATTTGTGGAAATAATTGCAAGGGGAATATAAAAAATCAAAACTTTCGCGACCACTCTGCAGTACCTCCACGGACCCCCTAGGGGTTGCGGACCCCCTGTTGAAGACCTCTGATTTCAGTGAAAGTAACCCTTGATCCATGAGTCTTAGCATCACCTCCAGTAACAGATCCACTGAAGAAGCAACAAAGTGAAACTGAACAAAGCCAACGAGTTGCCGCTTAGCGGTGGTGTAATTACACAACAATGCAGACACACAGGTATAAATACTTTCAGCGGCGCATAATTCAAGCTTTAGTCATATCTGCGCAGAAGAAGGCGTCACATGCGCATCATTAGCGGCACAGAGTTGGATCCATGACTTTAAGTGACGTGGAATAAAAGCAAATCCTTATCAAACGAACAAACACTGAAACATTTATCCGTCGCGGTGACTCCCACTGAGCTCACTGCTTGGCATGATGAAGCAGAAACCGAAATCTCAACCACAATCCTAACTTCAAGTTCGGATTTAGTTCAAAGCCAACATTAGTTTTCCTGGCAACAAAGTTGACTTTGTCTTAAAGCTACAAACACCGTTACAGAACGGCTTTTAGTCGTTTTAGCCGGGGCAATTAGCCGCTGCTGCCAGTACCGTCCAATTACAAGACATCTCAGTTCAGAAACCATGCTCCTTCGTTTGTGCCAAGTTCACGAGCACAAGCCAAATGTGTAACCCGGGACGGAAGCTCAATGAATGGGAAACGTTGGCCAAACGTATCAATGCTTTTAGTTTAACAGATCCAAGAATATTTGTGATAAAAGGCAAATCAGCACATCATGGTAAAGATCAATACTCGTTAATATAAGGGGCTCGTCAGAGGAGTCGCTTTTATACGTTATGAAATCCTTCCGCTAAAAAATTCCAAGCTGATTAACTAAACTGGTTACGGCTCTAAATATGTCAAAGCGTCTTTGTCCGCCGTCAGGAAGTTGCCCCACAGTTTGGAAATGGAGCAAAAATATTTCTAGGAAAAAGAAGAGGGATGAGTCGAAGGCGGGGGGGGGAGGGGGGGCGGCATGAGCCAGTTAAACGATTAAGACAACTCGCCCTATATTCAGAATCTACCGGCGGAGCGCCTCCGTCAAAAGGTGACAGCAAGGCCTGCATTCCTCCAGTGATCCTCCTCTGCCCTCCTGAGTCCATATCTGGGCGTAAGATCACCGCAACACTCGGAGCGGTGTCGGGTTTCGAGATTCACGCGTACGGCGAGGGGAGCCCAGGAGAAGACCCGATTATAGGCGCGTGCTTCGAAACTTTTAGAAGAAATCCCCGATTTCAGTGTAGAAGTCGCAACGTAATTCATGGGAACAATAGTTTTCCTAGAGGCCTAACCCATATTTCACACTAGCCATGTATGCTCCACACACACACACACACACCGCCTAGAAACACCACCCTCAGGCTAATGCGAAAAAATAAATAAATAAAAACACGCTGATGGCATTTCAGTCCTCGGCGATGTCAAAAAAGGACCCGGCGCATCCATAATATCTGCAAAACTGAAAGGGAAAGACGAGGTGGGAGAAAAAAAACGCGCACACATACACTCATCTCACCACCACCTACATTCAAGGTTTTTGAAGAGCAGCCATATTTCCGTTGCCATAGCAACCCCTCCTCTGTCTCTCCCTCTCTCTCTCTTTTTCGTCCCTGTGTTTTTTTTTTCCTTCTTCTTTTTTTAAACCCCTCCCATCCGCCCCTTCTCTCTCTCTCTCTCTCTCTCTCCCTCTCCTCTCTTTCGTAGCAGACAGTAAATATAACTGCGAGCCCCTCAGGCTGGCTCTGTGCTCTTCATCTTATGGTGTACCACAGAGGAGAAGAAGGGCCTCGGCTCCGCTGAGAATTTTTTTTTTAAAAAAAGAGGGAGGGGGGGCTGGTATCTGGTCAGTAGTGGGGGAGGTCGAACACTTACGGGCGGTAAAAAAGGGTCGCCTTAATCGCAAATAATAATTTTTGGGATTCAACCTTCCATTGTTCATGAGAGGAAGTGATGGCGGGATAATATATCAAATTTGATCAATTAATTCGTTTTTTTTTCCTTCGTTTATCCTGAATGAATCGGTGATTTGAAGCTCCAGACAAGGTCGGCCCCGTAAAAAAAAAACAGCAAACAAAAGGAGTCAAACAGAGAGCGTGTGTTCTTTGTGTCGGGCCTGCCGTGCTAGCGACTGCAGCAGGCTTCAGCAAAGACGCAAGAAGATCACTCTTCAGCTTAATGTCTGATTTATTTCTCGTGACCCCGTCACAAGATCTCCCTCCGCTGTGTTCTCTTAACTATCATGTCCCTCTTTCACCAGAAAAGCACACTACGGGCCTCTGTCTTCCCTCCTTCCTCCCCAGATCGTACCAGCGTCAGCCACAACCTCACCAACTCCCCCCCCCCACGCTCCGTCCCCTCCTCCTCCTCCTCCCCTCCTTTCTTCGCAACCCCTCCTAACTTCCCTCAGGCTAGAAATATGCCTCTCCATTCTCATCCCTCTCTGTCAAGAATTTTGGATATTCATAACTAGAATCCGTCCATTCTTTTTTGGTGATGACCTAGAAAAACGAGGTCACCTTTTAATAGCGCGCACACACACACACACACACACACTGCTTGGGTTTGATAGCGCTTTCTGTTCCGAGCAGCTACGTGCGTGAGAGAAAGAGAAAGCGCCAGAGCCGGGATTGCGTCCCAGTGCAACAGTGCAAGGTACACTAACGCAGCCCACACAGCAGCGCTAGTCTTTTGTGGAGCCGGTGTGTTTCTTGGAACGGCGCTTGCAGTTTCTGTCAAGGGTAACCTGATGACAATGAGCACAAAATCAAAACTTGCGCCGCGTTCCCAAATTAAGAAGAGCCGGCGAAATGAAAACAGCACGCCGAGGCCGCAGCCATCCATCAGGCTCCACCTGTATCCTCCGCCGCCTGGCTAGCTTTCATAAGCCTTTACATAACGCCACTGATGTCAGCTTGTGACACAACACCTGATGGAGTTGACACACGCCTGTCTAGGTGCAGCAGTTCTTGTCGATCCCAGGTTGCTACTATCAGTCTATGTGGTTGTGTGCATTTGCACGGCCTGCTCATATCCTGCAATTCTTCGAGTATGCCGTGAAAGCGGGCGACGGAGGAGGCCTTCTCTGCTAAAACCGGCTTCCCTCTCACCGCTTTCCACGAAAAACCTGCATGCAAATGCACTCAAATATAACGGAGCGCTGCTACACGCGGTGTTTACTTTCCTGGGTTTATGAACTGGTCTTTTCAGAGCGCGCACGGCGGCTCAATCTCAGCGGGGAGAAGGCATTTGCATAAACGCGGCGCAGGTTAAAGATATCAAAACCTCAAAAATTGGCATCGTGCAGGTGTTTGCATTTTTGGAAAGATGAGCGAATCAGACAAGGATAGCAGAAACGAAGGCGCTCACTAAATTCATCCAGGAAACCGGCCTCTTTTAGGCGCACAAAGGAAAGAGACGGCGCCAAGGCAGCCTGAAGCTACTCAAGCCACACACCACCTGCCTAACCAACTGTGGACGCACATCCTGTGGTCAACCTCAAGGCACGGATGTTACCTCCTCAGCAATGGCCCATTTCTTCCTTTCTTTTTTTTTTTTTTTTAAACATCGTCCAGGTTGTGCATACTGCACATGGCGAGCTATTTTTCTCGCCGCTGCTGCTCGGCGCCAGCATCTACTGCGCTCCTTGCAACACATTCCTGCTTTGTGCCGATGCCTCCTCTGCCGAGCGCTCCTCGTGCGTGGGCGTCAGAGGATCGAACATACATGCTACAGCGGGCGCCGCGCGCACGCGCTTGCAGACTCTTCACTCGACCACCTCAGGACGGCCTTGCCCATTCACCAGCGAGAGCGCGCCGAGCGTCGCTCCGCTCGAGTGGGAGTGGGTGAGCGAAAAAGGCCGGCTTCACAAAAGATCCTCAGCCGACAGCAGCGTTTCAGTCAGCAGCACAAACACCGCGCTCGGCTGCTCGGTGTTGACATTGTTTCTTAAGCCGTGGCACTTATTTTAGGGAATCTTATCGTGCAGATTCTGAGAGATAACATCCCCGTGTCCACACAAGGGCAGAAAAGGTACACCGTGGATAGCTGCTACCGCACTGATGTAATGCGTCCACTTGAGAAAGCATTTTTAAAAATTACCTTGTGTAAGCTTTCCATATCTGACAGAAAAAGAAAAAAAAAGAAGTGACGGGAGCAGAACGGTACGATAAGAGAGAAGTGAGGGCTTTACTGTACACGGCAGCTGGTGGGAGTGAACAGGAATGAACATGCCACCCTGTCACCACAGAGAAGATACTGGCAGCGCCGAACAGAGAGGAAGGCTAAGTCCCCGTCCCGTCTGGGGACCGGAGGGTAGCGGCAGTATGTGGGACAGCAGTCACCATCCAGCCTCGTTCACCCCCGCGTCTCCAGAGGACCCGCGGTGACCCCTTTTAAGAACGCGTGCGCGCGTTCATCTGCGCGCTTGCGAGGAAAATGAGCAAAATGTGTAAAAGACACCATGTCACACACACAGAGGGGGAGAGAGAGCGAGAGAGAGGGTGAGGGTGAGGGCGAGGCTGGTGGAGAGGAGGCCTTCGCTGCAAACAAGCAAACGACGGCGTCTGGACGGAGCCGCTACCTGCGGTCTGAGACGGAGAGCGAGGGGCCTTTGGCTTCAAGCGACGTGGAATTCAATCGAGGCGTTTCGAGTGGGCATTTTAACGAGCCTCTTGGCGTTTTACTGAGAGAGAAAGACACGACATTAAACAAACCCGGCACAATCCAGCTTCAAGGGCATGTGCGCACAACATTTCTAAACAGACTGAAGTATCAGACAAACTGTCAGAATGTAAAAAGAAACAATAAAAAATACCTTCAACCGTGCAACCAAAGGAAAACAGCAATGGTCAATTTATCTTTGGTGCACAAGAGAAGAAAACTTAACCATGTACCAAAGTTGGTGGTCAAAACCCACGTCCTTTCATCTGTAAACTTTCAAATATTTAATTAAATGACTAAAAACCGCCTCGGACAAGCAGCCCTGCAAAGAATGAGGTAAAGCCGAGCACTTTTACCAGAAAGAAAACGGAAGAAAGACAAGCTCCGTGCCAAAGCTGGCGACTAAAATCAGGCCGGGAAACTCTGGTGCGCGGCCTTCCTCCTCCCTTTAACCTTTTTCATCAGTACTCTGGATGTGCAATTCAGCAGTTGGATAAATATAAGCGCTTTTACCGGTGACGACAGATTCATTTCACCGGCACGTCAAAAGAACAATCTGCCCGTGCCTGCGTGGGGTTCGGGTTCTCTACGGGCACTCCTTAGGTTAACCGGTGAATCTGACCGTAGGACACAGACCACGTGTCTCTGTGTTAGCCCTGCGATAGACGGGCGACCTGATGACAGCCGGGATAGGCTCCAGCAGAAGAAATAACACGTATATTTTAATTACAAAATGACTTCCCTTGGTTCCTCAACCATTCCCTAATCACCAAATTTAAAGGATCTTCATCAAACACATTTTAAATCTTTAAGACGGACGCGCACTACTCTATACACGGTTGTTAAGATTTATTTTTAAACATGCCTCGCAATGATTACCATATTTAATAGCCTTAGATCTGACTATGATAAGGAGGATTTACGGGAATAACTGGCATTACAAAGCACTCTCACAAAGACACACACAATCCACGGAGGAGTGGAGCTAGTACATCCCTATTGCCATATATGATCAAAATAAGGCGGCTTGGCAGGAGAAGTAAGGTCAGCAATAAACATCTGAGCCTGACCCTTGATCCTTTTCCTGGTTCAATCAGTCTGTTCCTCTAAAGGATGTCTTGCTCCGGTAACAAGACGTGCAGGGAGGATCAGCGAGAGCAGGTAAATCAGCGACGACGCGGCGAACGGCTGTACATCAAACCAACGTCTGGCATAATGGGCCGTTAATATACTGCGCCTGACGCGCTCGCCGACAACCAGAAAAGCCTTCCTTAGGTCATGATTGTGATGTTTTCTCATGAATCCTACGTCTTCTGTTCTGACAGCTTGACGGGGGGGGGGGGGGCTTAAAGTCTGCACCGACACCTCGGCGTCTGCGCCGCCGTCCCTTTTTACCGACCACTCACCCCGCTCCAGCAGCTCATTCACCCGACGCAGCAAAGGCCGCGGCCCACTGTGTTTTGACCAAGTAGAGGCAAACTGCTGGCGTGCTGGAGCAGGAAGCTGTCAGTATGGCCTGATATGGCACTCGGTGACAGGCAGCGCAGACTTTCGGGCACGACTGCAGCCCTGGCAGAGCTGTTATTTTTCTGAAGTAGCTAAGCTTAACTTTGTTAAAACATTTATCTGCAAAGCTAAACCCAAACATTCACCTTCACTGTATGCTTAGAGTGGAAACTCTGCGCCCGGGCCTGTTGTAAAATGTAACCAAACCTCATAATGGTTTTGTCAAGGCATGGCTATTTTGGCATGCACCCTGGCCATATACTGAACCATGCCCGGAAGGGAGAGGGACACTTTACAGGGCTGGGCTTGAATAAGTAAGAGATTAGGGAAAGGCAACGACTAGCTGCAGCAAGTGTTGAACCAATTCAGACCAGGAACAATAAGCAGATTAATCAGTTTGAGATTTTTCAAGCAAAAAAAAGGTAAACTATCTCCGGTTCCAACTTCTCAAATGCCACAAATGTCTTGTCTTCTCTTCTCTGTATAAATGTGAACACAAACACAATATTTTTTCCTTTTTGAACTACCCATCACAACTTGGTGCTTTCAAATGTCTTGAAAGAGCTGTACTTCATTTTTGCCTGATAATATAATATATTAAACGAAGAATTCTTGCCAAACAGTTTTATTTTGATCAACTAATCGATTAATCGGGCACCACAGCTCGATACTGAAGCTACAGCAGTGTGCAGAAGCACATTATGCACTAAAACTGTGCACACTTGACCAGATTGAGCCGAGCTGAGATGAGTAGGTACATCACATCTCCAGAGCGCGCGGCGAACTGCAAGGTTAGCAACGACACAACGACTCCCACCACATTTAACTGAGATGGAGCTAAATATCCATTTTCCTCCCGTGCAGTAAAACGCACTTGAACGTCGCAGCGGCTCTGTGCAGCGGGCCCACGGCTAACCACTGGCTCTGTGGTTGGTCTCCCTCATGTCAACATCTCCTCGGGCGTGACACCAAAACCTAAATAGTTCCCGACGATCAGGGCAGAACCTCGCGAAGTGCGCCCGCAGCGTGCAAGAATGGGTTAACTGTGAAGTGCTATATAAAATGCAGCCATTTTGGAACATGGTGCTTAAATGTTCAGATTGTCTCCTTCCTCCGGTGAGAGTTGGAGAGGCAGGCTGCTCGCAGAGGGCCGGAGAATAATGCCAGTGGATAATAGGAGTCAGTGACATCTCAGAGTCTGAGCAGCAGATGTGTTTAACCAAGCCTATTAAGACCTGTACTAATCCTGCCTTACACGTCCTTATCCGGGCGTCCACTGACAGCCTTGACTCGCACAGGAAGGTCCACTTGCGGCATGACTGATTGCAGTTCTTGCTCGCTTTCTGTCTTTCACGCCGACACCCTCGACACACGCCTGCTGTCACACACACCGGGGTTACATCGCAGATAGCAAAAGAGAAACTAAAACATGTCCAAGACACTCAAACAAACCTGATGATCTGGTGCACGGAATAGCACTGCCCGTAAGGGGGCCGTTTTTTTTTTTTTTTTAAACTGCGGCACAAAAACAAATCTTTTTCACCTGCTCACCTTGGCAGAAGTGAGGGATTAAACTGCATGTCACAGAGCAGAACACGTCCCATCAATGGTATGGCTCTAGTGTGGCCTACTTTACTGCGCGGAGGTATTCAGCAGGGAAATAAAAGGAGACACACATGTCAAATAACCAGGGCTGCTTTTGGTGGCTGAGAAATGGGAGCAAACGTTTTGAAACCGAGGATGCAACCTAGATAATTCTAATTGTCCTAAAAATGGACGGCTCCTAATTTATTTTTTTCTTTTCCCCTCCCCGAAGAAGCTTTCGCACTGTACGTTAAGGAACACGGCGCAGAAGGAGAGCAAAACATGATTTCCTGAAAGGAATGCAAGTACATGTATGATAAAGCGCGGCCTACTGTTCCTTTCTGTGTCCACAGAACTATGAATCAATGCAGCACAGAGCAACTTATTCAACAGCAGCTCCCACCTGCCCACACACCAGCTATAAAAATAGCTAACCTACTCAGCTAGACTCCAAGATGAGGGGGCAAAATCCCTCAGCATGCTCGTCCCCTGGAAGGGTAGATTTCTGACACTGGCTGCACCCTGTTAACTAAGAGAAATGAATGAATGCAAGCAAGGGTCTGGATGAGCCACCTGAACGCTCTTCCAGTTGTGCTTATGTTATGCAACCTGGGGAAAGGCTACACTGTAAAGCAATCCAAAGCTGACCATCGTTGCCTTGAAACCTGCACCAGCTAACGAAACGCAGATTTTTTTTTTTTATTTTTTTTGCAGATTAGCTTCGGGGGCTACTAGTTACTAATGTCAAACCGGCCGCAATGACTAGCATGTGGTCGCCTGTGCAAACGCTGACATGTTAACTTCGTTGTCAAATGAGCTGCTGTTTGCACACCAATGCCAGTGCATACAGACGCATGTGAAAAAGAGACAGTATCTCTGATTTGACAGATCTTGCGGATAATGCATCTTGACACGCCGGATAACTCATTTCTAACCAGACACGCATTTAGGGAAAAAAAATCATGATAAGAAAAAAAAAAAAAAACAGCCTTCCAGCTAGCAACCTTAACTAGTAGCATATTTGCTAGCACTGCCAAAGAAGGCCCAAGTAGCCCTGGTACGCTTTCCATTTTGACGACACGAAACAATTAAAGGGTGTTTGGGAATTAGCAATGCTACGTACCGAGAAGTAGTAATTTCAGCTCTCTCCTGGAGTCCCGCTTGTCTCGGCGGAGTTGTTTGTCAATTTCTGCATTGATTCGTTTCGACTCCTTCGCCTCTTCGCTCAGGCAGCAAGCCATCATGGACTCCAGAGTCATCCCCTCTGGTTGTGGCAGCCCGGTTCAGGCGGGACCTGGCAAACACTTCCCCGACGGTTTCGGTTTATCCCGAATTCCCCCGTTTCCTCGCTTCGATCTCGGGCGAGGAGGTGGTGTGTCGGGCGGGATGGACGGACGGACGGATGGCTGGCTGGTTGGCTGGTTGGATGGATGGACGGGACTGGGAAAAGGGGGGGAGGGGAGACTAGCCAGGGGCCTCGCTGTCAAGTTGTCCCCCCAGCCGAGAGCAACTGCGACTTCACCCGGGCGTTCTCGGCAAATCACGGGAGATTCAGAAAAGGGGGAGGGAGCCAGGAGACGGCAGTGGGGCCTCCCCGAAGATGCTCTGCCTCTCTCCCTCTTAATACAGCTAATGTTAAAAAATTACTACGACAGATTAGCCACTGGATTTTAACCCCTTGTGTCACTTAGAGGTCCAATTCTGTCTTTTTTTTTTTTTTTGGTCCAATTCAATCCGACAAAAGTGGCTCAAAACTGCAGTGTCGCGACATCCAAACCCGTAGCAGCAGCGACCGTTGCTAGCTAGTTTAAGCTAAAAGTAATAGTCCTTGACGGTTAGCTAACGTTAGAGAAATAACCGTTATTGCACTATCCACGCCGCCGCAGCTAGCTACACTAGCTAACGTCGGCTAACTCAGACGTTAACAGCTGCCCTGCTAGCCCGCTAGCTAATGCTGTGTCAACCCGCAGTGATTGAAACAGCAGGCTGGTTGAAGGAATTTCTCCGCCTAGCTAGCGATAACAGCGCGGCGCCCCCATCACATCCTGGCTCATTTTTTTTTTTTTTTTTTGGACCGTAAACTATCGAGCTACGACAGCGTCCCCCGAAATACGAAGGGGAGGGAATCTGCGGGCCGGACCGGCGGCTTTAGCCTGAAAATATATTCACTTCAAACAGATGGCTCTCGGGTCGCTCGTCGCTGGAACAAGGTGGGCACACACCAGGAGGATGATGCCAAGCCAGGAGGAGGAGGAGGAGGATACTGAGGCGTTGACTGACAGATGGAGGGTTGCATGAAACAGGCTTGTGGCAGACCAATTGAATGAACGAGGCGGGTCTCTGGGTGGGATCTGACTCCGAGCACTCAAGTTAGGTCGATGAGATGCAAAAAGGCAGAATGCATTGACTGATAAGAGATGTGTGGGTTTTTTTTTTTTGCGGGGGGGTCATGTGTGCACTCTGCATGCAAGCTGTACACTACCATGCACAGCTGGAAAATATAACATTTTCTGCTGCAACATTACATATTATAACAAAAAAAAATTCAATAGGTGGGTACTCATCAATCAATAACCTGCAGCATAATGCCAGCAGCGTGTGATGTGGTAACAGTGACACCTAGTGGCCGTAGAGGAGAACTGCACACTCTGCATAAATAGCTCATACACCTATTTATCTAGCTTTTTTTCTTTCTTTGTAGCTGGAAACTAAACTATTTAAACGAGAGGAACAGATCAAAGAAACTTTATACAATGATGCACAATAGAAAAATATACAAAAATATCTTTTATTTCAAGGATGCCCCTGGGTTTCGAGTCCCAGTAGAACCATGATTTTATGGGCAGCTGCAGACCACATCCACACCCCCAAATGCAAATACATACAGAGAACTAATTTCTCCATCAGGTATAAATAAAAGGACAAAAAAGTTAGTGTTAAAGCATCTGTGGGATTATTAGGATTGCACATTTGGCTCGTTTTAGAGCAAACTGCCCTTTAATGTGTGTGTCAGGTGTGTTTAGGTTGCACTGTGAGTTGGGACATATGCTAGCATTGTCATCCTTTACCATGGACTGGCAGAATGTGTGACATATTTAGTTTATCATGTTGGTAGTGTAACAAAAACATATAAGCATGATTGTAGAGATTTACAGGATTTTTCAGTCGTTTATCAGTTATTTTGTTGTTCAAAGTAGTCGCAGAAGAGGCGCCTGACCTCCTCGGAGTTGCTCTGGTCCATGCTGGTCGAGAGGAGCGGCTTGTGGCGGGGCTGAGGGCTCTCCGCCTCGGCCACCTCCCCCTGCCACTCCGCCTTGAAGGCATCCCCGTGGGACTCGCACATGTTGTGCAGGATGCAGCAAGCCAGGATCATGGTGGGCACCACGTCCAGGCCGCAGTCGTTCCTCTTGCTCAGGCACTGCCAGCGCGCCCTCAGCCGCAGCAGCGCCTCCTCGGACACGCGCAGCGCCCGGTCAAGCTGCCGATTGAACAGCTGCTGCGCGTCGGTCAGTGCCGCTCGGCCCGACCTCCTGCCCTTCTCCTCGGGGTAGGCCTTCAGCAGCCAGCTCTGGAGCGGGTAGCAGGACTCGCCCAGCAGCACATACCTAGACGTTATAAACATTAGGTTATCACTGTTCCAGATAATCCACACTTTTGCAGGAACGTCCTTTTACTCTACCTGAGTGATTTCCCCATGAAGACTAATGGGGAGGCTGGTGAGAGTCCACCCTCTGCAGCTGTGGCCCACAGCGATGAGTTCTGTAAGATGTCAGCTGGATCTGTCCCGCCTGGGAAACTCGCACACACATCCCAGAAGTGTCCCCGGCCGCTGACAGCCACCTGAAACCACAACGCAAAGCAGCATCAAAACCTGACAAGCAGCTCGCTCGCTCTTGTAGCAGCGCAGATCGGTTCCATATCTACCTGCGACATGACCGAGAGCCAGCCGGCAGGGTTGGCGTAGTCAGACGCGTTGTTTGACGGGGAGATGATAGCTGTGTGGAGCGTTGCTATGGCACCGACACAGTGAGGGAAGCCCCAGTAGGACAGGAAGAGCTGAGCCGAATCCTCCATCTCCTGCTCGTTGGGGGGCCGCAGGTAGATGGAGCTGAGGAGCGCCACGATGGCGTGGCACATGTCTCTAACGCACCTGCACACGGTGGACTTCCCCACGCCGAACAGGGTGCTGATGGTGCGGTACTCGATGTTTGACGCGAGGCGCCACAGAGCCACGGCCACTCGCTTCTCCACGGGCAGCGCCAGGCGGAAGCTGGTGTCCTGGCGAGCCAGGCGGGGCCTCAGCTTGTCGCACAGGTAGAAGAAGGTCTCCCGGCTCATGCGAAACTTGTCCAGCCAGTCAGACGGCTGGAATTCCGTCATCACCACCCGCTCCCACCAGTCGGTCCGCTGAGTGGTGGTCCAGGGACGGGTGCGGATGCGGACGTTGGAGCGGAGACCTCCAGCTATCATAATCTACGGAGGATGAGATGAAGATAACAGTATTTTTTTATGAGAGAAGAACAAGAAAAAAGGAAGTATGTGGGCTGATGGACGGTCTGATTCTTTAATTTGACCAGTTAATCTGTTTGTAAAAGAGATTTCTACTTCAGTTTTGAGTCTTCTGGGGTTATTTGGACCATGTGTCATGTTTTTTTTGCTTCTGTTGCCACAGCAATAGTTATAAGTGTACAGTATATATATAACCATCATCTCACCCCTTCAAGTTACAGTACATGGTAATTTTAACTCCTATTGGAGTTTGTTGCTGTTTTTATTCATGATATTCATGAATGTCAACATATATATATATATATATATAAACATTTAAAAATCAGCTGTTTCAACTTAGTTTAGACACTGTGAATCTCTCTGATGCAATATGTAAATATTTTATGTACATAACATATTCGTCTGCCATATTCTATTTTTTATTTTTTACTTTTTTATTCTATTGTATTTCTTGTATCTTCTGCATCTTGCACTGTTGTTTCCTGCCGCTGTAATGCCCTAATTTCCCCACGGGGATGAATAAAGTCCTATCCTATCTTATCTTATCTTATCTTAAAAACTTACTCTCCTGGATATTATTTTTAGATCATACCTTTTTTGTATGTAAATGTAAATATTATAACAAAAATATACAAAATATATTCTATAGTTTTTTAAAATGTATTATGTTCTTTTAAATTTACTTTTTTTTACTTTTGAAACATATGCTGAGTAAAAAGCCTAAACTGGTTTTAGCTTCCAAAACACTTTTATATTATTGCACATTTTACACAGGATTTGGACTGTAAATCAAATGTGCAAAAATTGAACATATACTGGAAGAAAAAAATTAGACCAGATTAAGATTTATAATGTTATCCAAAAAGAATATAGATATATTGAGTTTTGATAATGGATGTTGCCTCTCACATAAGAGGTTTGGAGAAACCAGGAGAATGACATTTAACTTAACACAGCAATATTTCTATACATTTCCTTTGCGGTCTCTGCAACGGGACACAGATGGGAGGACTCACCAGGAGCATCCTCCTCTGCCTCTGGAAGAAGTACTGTCGGTGCCGGATGCGTCTCTGGATCTCATTGCGCCTCTGAGCGTTTGCGTCGTTTACGTCTCTCCTGCGCTTCAGCAGCATGTAAGTCATGAGGAACATGAGAGACCGCAGCTGCTCCTCTTCCTGCATTTCCACGAGCTCAGCCGGCAGACAGCGCGCAAGACATTAAGTGAAAGCAGCGAGGGTAAATAAACACACAAAACAGCGAGACGCTCAAAACCACGCAACAGCTTCCGTGGTAACAGCTGCTTGTTTACTTCCGCTTTCTGTCTGCCTGTGTCTGAGTGGTGCTGACATCTAGCGGCTGAAACTGGGTAATGATTTTGAATTCCCAAGAAAGCTTCTTCAGCTAATGACTGAATTAATATCTTAAAAATATAAATGACTCAGTGCTGTTCTCATATTAATTACTTTGTCAATCAAAGTAACAAGAGACATCCCTAAAGCACTGACTTAGCATCTTAAAATAACGAGAAACCTTCTCAGAATAATAAGAAACACTCATTTATGGCTTACCCACAGTGATTCCAGAGGTCTTTTGTCCACTCAGCAGTTAGACTCTTTAACGTTAGCGTTTCTTAGCACTGTTGCTGAGCTACTTTTCTTGGACATACAAGAGCATAGTATATACCAATTCATCCCTGTCATAACCTCATGTCTTTTTCAGTACTTCCAATACTTCGTGCAACTCCAATTGGAAAAGTTTTCTCAGTCTGAACCTGAATCTGAAAATAACGAGGAACTTCCTCAGAATAATGAGAATATTTCTCAAAATCATCAGTTTGTATTTCAAAATAACATTTGCGCGTGCCTTAAAATGATGAGGAAATCACAGAGACGCCACTAGTCTGACTTTGCAATTCATTATCTTGAGATACCAAGTCATTATTCATCATTTCTTACAGGATCATTTCGTCACATCAGCGGAAATGGTCCTGCACACATTGATCAGATCAGTGTTTATGTATTGCTGAGTCATTCAGTGTAATGCAGCAGGGATTTTTTAATAAAAAATGATTTTATCTTACAATAAATTTGAGCAAGTGTGCTCACTGGATTGTGATAGTATTAATTTAGTGATCCGATCACTTATTAACTGCTAAAACAAGGTGTTACGTAACCTGGAAATGAAGACTTCAATGAATCAGATTCCACTTTTAGCCTGAAATTTTAGAATCTGACCTTTTATCGGCATGAAGGTGTAGTTTTCCTTTTAAATCGCCACCTCCTATGTGTCGTTCCAGCTTTTTTTGCAAATGTGTGACATGTGCGCTTTCGTCCTTTGTGAGTGTGTTTAGTGGCACGCATCATATAAAAACACAGAAAGATAAGTTTGCACGAGTCTTTCTTTATGACATCCTTGACGCTCGACTTTCTGCTGCAACAGAAAACAACAAGAGAGGAAAGCGATTTGTTTAAAAGGAATGTGAATTCATCACAGGAATGTAGAGGACGGAGAGTTGCTTTCTAAGCCGAGCATTTCACAGTAAAGGCTGAACAGTGAGATATTATCAGGATAAATAAAGTGCAGGAAGAAGAACTCCTTGTCATTCGCACACCAAAGTAACATTTACATCCACCAACTCAAACATGCAGTCGCCTTTGCTTTCCTCATTAGTGCCATTAGATGTGTTTTACAGAAGAGTTATTGGGTTTAGTGTCAGTCTTGAGAAGAAGTGAGTGTTTTTGCTAAGTTTGTTATTATTTACTCTAGGATATATTATAGATTCCTGTACATACATTCATCTGCTCTACGAAAATCTAGGACACAACTTTCACTCGAGTGATGAACAGTTCTGCAGCTGCATTCTCAAACTCCTTTGCATCCATGTTCCCGCCAGATCCCCGCGCCTGTGCTCCAGACATGGCCTGAGCTAGCTTGTAGGGAGAGATCTTGGCGCTGGCCTCCAGGTAGCGGATGGCCTTCACGTTAGTCTCCAGGCAGGAGTTAGCTTTAGTGTTAGCGTTGAGACAGCAGTTTGCTTCACAGCCCCGGGAGGTCTCTAAGGCTTCCTTTAAGGTCCCCAGCACGGCCAGGCAGAGCGCCTGCGAGGCGGGCCCTTGGTCCGGGCAGCACACCTCGGCGTAAAGCCTCTGAGCCTGCCGGATGTAGTCCGAGAAAACGGCGCAGGTGAGGACGCCGTGGCGGAAGACGTCGTACGGGACGGCCTCGTGGTTCTGGCAGTGGAGGCGCCGGAGGAGCGGGGCGAAGGTGGAGGCAGGGACCCCGCCCTCACTGCACAGGCACTCGAGAGTCTGTGTATAGAGGCCTCCTCTCACTCCTCCTCCTCCTCCTTCAGCAGGGCTGTCAGCGCAGGAGCCATCAGGGCCTTCAGGAACCTCGGATCTTCGAGGCCCCGTGAGGTTTAGGAGGTCGTACGCCACGCGGACGTTGTTGCTGAAGGCAGATCTGGGTGGGAAAGAAAATGAAATAAAATAGATCTTTGGTTAGTATGTGTGAGTGAGACATTTCATCATACTTTTCAGCTTTGAAACAGTGTCTTTATATCTTTAGCAGGAAGCAGAGCAGCTTTTTTAAAGCAGAGTCCAAACGTTTGATTCTGTAATCCAGAGCATAGGTGTCAAACTTATGGCCCGGGGGCCAAAACTGGCCAGCCATAGTGTCTAATCTGGCCCGCAGGATGAATTTGTGAACTGCAAAAATTACACTGAAGACATTAAATGCAATTTATCTAGTAAAAGTAAATGCTATTAATAGGGTTCACACAGATTCAGTAAGAGTTGTGGACATAACACAACACTGAGACCTACAACTAAACAGAAATTGCATTTCTTTCTCTGAATAATGTTTAAATAAATGTTATTCACAAACACATTTTATTTCCTTCCCTTACACAGTAGCCTATTAGATTGATAGCTATATTCCTGTATACTGTAATACTGGCTCTAAGGAAAAATATAAGACATCAGACAAGATAAATAATAAACAGCCTCTTGTTTTTACTCTGATCAGGTGACATAGCTCTGTGGTGGCCTATAGAATCGTGTTCTGTTTGAATCCACCCCATCCTGTATCGTTTACCCCCCTCAAAATCCTGCACAGACCTCTGGGAGTGGTGCGACAGCCGCAGGTGCCACAGAGCCCGGTTGAGACGCTGCTGCTCCTGCGCGCATGCGCCGTGCGTGCCTGCGCGCAACTGCTGCTGCTGCTGCTGCTGCTCCTCGTCGCCGCCGCCACCGCCGCCGCCGCATCCAGCTGTGCCGGTGTCCGTCACCGAGGCGAGGTTGCAGAAGTGGTCGGCCAGGAACCCGATGGGATCGTCCGATCTGGCTTCCACCATCTTCAGGATGGCTCCGCGCAGCAGGTCTCCCACTCCGGCTTGCGACAGAAACTCGCGGTCGCTGTCCGATTTGCTGGATTTGCCCACGGGCATCCCGGGAGCAGGAACCCCGGCCCGGCGCTTCTCCTTGTCCGCCATTGCTGTTGACGTCCCGTGTCGCAGCAACGGCAGCGGAAGTGATGACAAAACAGGAAACGGCGGGTGGTCTCGTGGGATGTGTTCCTGGCTCAGAGCAGGAAACCAGAGTAACAGTTTTGTCTCATCATCATGAGCTTTTATATTTAATTAACATCCGGGTATCCACGGAAATCTGTAAAATGCCCCCTTGAAAAATGACAATGACAAATTACACAATCCACAAAGACATGTGATACTAAAGAGTAAACACAAATACTAAAGGTGTCATAAAGACATTTATATGCATAATGGGTCAATCTTCTGTCTACTCAGTTTATATCCTGGACTTGATCCAGATCAAACAGCAGGTGGAGGAAACATAATATATTTTTTTTACACCTGTCTGCTTCTGTCCTCAATATACCACCTGCAGTATTTACAAGGGCAACATTTAAATTGTGTGTATGCCAGCTTTTTTTATTTGCTGAGCCACAGATACAGATTTTACCTGTTACTAATTCAGGCCCATGTGTTTTTAAAGTTTTTAACCCATATTCATGTTCTATAGACCTTCTGTTTTTGCAGACTACAAAGAATTCTGTGTGACCTTTGAACCTTTAAACTACGTCATATTCAATCAGCTGAGAAGTTAATTACACAGGCTAATGACAATGGACAAACAAAGACTGAAATTGATCCGCACGTCACGACTCTAAAGATTAAACACAAAACTTTATGCTTGAAATATTTTATTGGTGCACGGCCTATTCTCAGAAAATGTCTCAGTCACAGTGCTTGCCAGGCGTCTTAAGACGCAAGAAATTTGTTTGCACAATGGGTCGATCCAAAGAATCGGTTTATATGATCCTCATCAAACAGCAGGAGGAGCAAGTGGCAAACAGACATCTGGCTGCTTCTGCCTTCACTATACCACTTGCAGCATTTGCAATCGCAACATTATAATGTGTGTGCATGCCGGCTTTTTTATTTGAGTTCTGAGTAAAACATGACAGTCACTGTAAAACGTCGTGTCGGTGCATTTATTCATGTTTAGGTGATTTCCACCTTGAGATTATTGACAGGAACATCCACAAGAATGCATTATTTTGACTTGACTCGACTCGTATTTGTAGCTTTTCTGATGCTTTTTACCCGATCGGTAATTCAGACCCATCTTTTTTAAATTAAAGTAACCCACATTCATATTTTAAAGACGTTCTGTTTATGCAGTAACACTATTAAGAGGCTACGGTCCTTAAATGTTTAATGTTCAGACACAAGTTGTACAATGACTGTACATCAACAACTACTGTATGTTTTAATGGATCAAATGTTGATCAGAGTAAATATTAAGTATAAAGTATAAAAGCATATTTCGTGGCTGTATAACTCAGAGAGACAGGGAAATCAATCAGTTCCTCAGACACGTTAAGGTGTAACCATATTAAAATGTTTATTGTATATAAATAGCCCACGTCACACGAAAACATCTGGATGGACAAAATACAGCGACTCAAGAAGACCCCCCCCCCCCCCCCCCCATTCATCAAACAACGGATGCAGCAGTTAGCGGAGCCATTCTCACGGGTGTAAAATCAGTTGAACAGTTGCTGGTGAAACCTATTCAAAGATATATATACACACACACAGTATGCTGTACAGTCGTATTTTACATATGCACTGAACACAAAACGGCGAAGATCGAGCAACGTGAACGAAGATCGATGAGAAAACTAGAAATAAAACGGATTTACTTGTTAAAATATTTAACACACAACTAATGCACAACGGCATAAAATCTGAAATACACTTTGACAAAAGTGAGACTTGATGAATATGGTTTGAATTAATCTTGTCTAAAAAGGTTAAAAGTTGCAGTTTTGCAATGTTAGCTTGGTCAATGAGGGTCTTTGTTCTTTTTAAACAAGGTATTATGTTCAGTTGTGTTATGTTTCAGTTCTGTTTGGGGCTGTAGTGTTGAGCTGGGCGTCATAACGCACGCGCGGCGTCGTCCACGTGTGCGTATATGCCGTTCGTCAGCGGTATGTGGCTCCCGTTGGCGAGGGCGACCTTCTTCAGAGAGGCTACGCCGTGGTCGATTAAGGCCGCGTGCTGAGGCAGGAAGTTCCTCTCCAGCTTGTGCTCCAGCATCATGTGGTTCTGAGGGTGGAGGCCGAGGCACGCTCTGAAAAAGACAAGGCGGGAGACAAAGCTTCAAATACGTGAAACTAAACGCCTGGGTCCTGACAAGTAAAGGCAACTTAACTGATCAGGGTAAACATGTAGAACAAGACAAGCCCTGTGTGTGTCATTTGAACTACATCATATTGACCTGGCTGACAAGTAAATGACACGGGTCAGACTAATGACAATGACACCGGTAAAGCTAACACCACAGACGCTCGCCGGCTCGTCGTGCCACGCTCCTGCAGGAAACCGAAGCCGGGAACTGAAATTGATCCGCACCTCAGGATGTTTTCTATGCAGGACCTCTGGCGGAAGAAGGCGTTGATGACCGGTGTCCCAGACGGGACCAGCGGGGCCTTGCAGAGGAAGGAGAGAAGTGCCAAGACGCTGTGGAAGGACTGGAAGTCCTCTTCCCCCTGGGGCTTGACGGTCACGCGCTGACAAAGCTCCGTGAGCATCACCAGGTCCAGGATGATTGGGCTGGCTAGTAGAGAGTCCTGGTACGAGGAGAGACAGAAGAACTGGAGTTTAACGGTGTGATTGAAGAAAAATGCAAAGCAGCAATATGACGACAAGGACTGTTACTGGATGAATAACAATTAAGTTGACGATTTTCAAATGAAAGGTACAGACATTTTTAATTCTATGGCACCCTGCCAGGGTCTAATTTACTCCGCCATGGTCTCATAATGAATCGGAAATATTTTTGCACGTCTCAGACAACGCTGTGCTGTGCTTTCTGTTTTTGTGACTGCATTAAAAACAAATAATTTTGTTATAAAAGCTTAAAACCAGCTCATTTATCATAGTTATGTTTTTGCGTAGTTAACGCTGCAGAGCTGCAGCAGACGCAAAATAACTACAGTATGTTAGTGACCTGCAGGCGTCTCTTTGAGTTAACTATAAGGCCTATTAAAAAGGATTAACAGCCGGCTGTAGCTCTCCTGAGGCCCTCTGCTCTACAGCTACCGTCAGAAAAAGACAAACGGCTCTGGGAGTATAAACCCTGAAGACTGCTCTAATAAGGCGCTCCTTTGTGAAACTGTTTAAACTCACCTCACAGGTGTTGTGCAACGCGATAGTGTTGGTCCCTCCCATCATTATTTCAGAAGTGTACTCGTCCATCGCGCGCTTGCTGTCGCCCACGTAAGGAACGTACTTAATCACCACCTGGAATAAACCAGAATAATACGTTAATTTTTGTTTGTTTTTTTATTTTACAGGATTCATCATCTGTCTTTTCCAGCGTCTCAGACTCACACAGTGGTCGGGTTTCTCCCCGGGCTTGTACAGTATGGGGTTGGACTGGACCATGTCGTCCACCACGTTGCTCTTGGAGATCTCCTTGGAGCGGAACTGCTGCGGAGCCGACAGGTTTTTCCCGTCGTTGTTGCCGAGGTGATTGTAGCTGACAATGGAGGTCGGCTGTCAAGCGCAGACACACTTATTAGCATCTCTTAGATAAGATAAAGCGGGGCTGTTGTAGCGGTAGCTGAGTTCATATCAGCAGGAAATGATATCAAGTAATAAAACACGCAGGATCCTGATATATTTATAGACATGGCAATCTCTCTGTCTCTCGTTCTTTTTGGGTTTTTTTACTGGCTTGCTTGTCTTATTACTTTATCCAGCAGTTTTGCAGCTTAAAACGCCAGCTGGTTGAAATATAAACATATGGGAAGTCGTCCTTGTGCTGTAAAAGCGAGCCTGTAGCAGCTAGTAGCTTATTGGTTAATGTGACACTTCCCATGCATTAAAGATCAACCGGTTAATAACCTAATCTGGCTTTATTTTCCGTCCTCTCCCTCACCTTGATGCCTGCGCTGACCAGAAAGTCCACCAGCACCGACTTGATCTTAGTCTGCCCGGACTTGAAGTCGTCGCCGCCGATGAACACGCCCTTCTGCATGGCCAGCTCCACGGCCCCCGGCACGAAGGTGTTCTGTGGGGAGCCGTTGATGTACGCGCAGCCCTCCTGTATGCTGGCCACCCCAAACAGAGTGGAGGGAGACACCTTGGCGCCAGTCTGATGGAAGCAGGGAAGACAAATAGACGGCGTCTGAGTGGATCATCGTATCACACTGAGGAGGAAGGATTGACCCTCAAGGCTACGCTTCCCCCGTGACTCTTCTTACACTTACAAACCTTAAATGAAGCCATTCGCCGAGGCTCATGAGTCTGTGTAATGGACTAATGTAACTGCTGACGGCAGCGAGGAGATACACAGGAGATAACATGAAAACTTAGCCATGAGGAGCAAATCATAATTTTCTTTCCACTGATCTGATATGAAAACGAACTGCTGACTGTTTCAGACTCATTAAGACATTTCATTTACAAATCCACAGCGTGCGTTGGAGAAGCTAATCTTTTCATCCCCTAAGCTTTAATAATCACTGAATGTAATGGAGGATTACTGCTTGGTGTTGAGCACTGGGAAGAAATTAAAGCTGAACGGGTGACTAATTAGGCCAACCAGGCTCCAACACGATTTAGTTTGGTTCAAGGGCGGTTAAAGTCAGTCTTCCGTTACTGAGGGATTATTTTATTTTATTTCAATGAAATCTGTAAACCAAACATTTTATAACTCTCACCTGAATGGCAGCCAGCAGGTTCTGAGCAGTATCGTTGACCCCTGGTATGATTTCACAGAAGCACTCGGTATTGGCGGTCCATAAAACAATGACTTTGTCCACGCCGCTGGACTGATGGAAGTCCCTTATGTCGGCTCTGATCTGCGCCACCTGCAGGATAATTCACTCTTTGAGTCAGACTACACATAACAGGCTCATATAATGCGTAAATAAAAAAATTATTATTACCTGCTCAGCCATGCTGCCACTGAGGACGTTGTCCGCCCGACTCTGTTGGTTTGCAGCGATGAATTCTGGGATATAAATGGACGGTCTGGGTTTCAGGCCGCTCATGTATGGACGCAGCTGCTCCTGCAGAGACCAGTCGAGCACCTGAGCCCGCTCCATTGCAGAGCCGAGATCCAGCGAGGAGATATCCCAACCTAGAAAAAACAAACACAAAACGACATCTTTCTTTTATCACAGCGAACGCATACATCAGCTAGATAAACTGGCTGATAACTCCTTAAAAGCAAATCTTCCATCTGCAGATTTCAGTGCCGTCACCGGTGCTTAATCTCACTTGGCCTAACTGTCTGGAACGACACGTACCGTCAAAGACAATATCATCAGGGTGCACCATGGGCAGGAGGTCACGGAAGGGCACGTTGACCTCGCCTTCGAGCCCTGTTCCCAGACTGACCGTAGACGCCTGCAGGAAGGAGCCATAGTAGTTGGCTTTCTAAGGAATGTGTGAGACAGGAGAGAGAGAGAAAAAAAAAAACATGTTTTATTAACTCCAGTGACTTTCCTGGTATTATTCTAATGATTAAATTAAATCCTAGACAGCAGGGTAGGCTGGCCAAAGTGTAAGCCACAGGAACTTCTTAGAACCAGTAACACGTCCATATAAGGGGAAATTTCCAAGACCCAAATAAGTTGAACTCTTAACACTCCACCGAACATGTCAGCACAACCAGCTCATAATTAGTCTCTGGTCTACCGCTGTATCTGGGGACATACAGTAGGTTATATTTATAAAATAGGACGAAAAGCTGCTCTACTAGCTCCCCAGTGGTACCCTCGCATCCTATTAAAGTCTGGTTGTAATGAGTGCATTCACTCTCTGGGGCTTTTTTCTCCCCAATTCTCTCTTTTAAAAGCAGCAGCGGGTTCTTAACTACACATTATAAATGATTTATACGGCTAGTGAGCAGCCTCTACACAGCATGTGCGTCGCATCTATTTCAATACAAGAAACAAAAGTGGATGTAGCAGAGAGAAGATGTCCCACAACATGTTTAACTCTTTAACCACACATTGTAATGTAAGTAAAGAAACATACACCGATCAGGCATAACATTATGACCACCTTCATAATTGTGTAGGTTTCCCTTGTGTCTCCAAAACAGTTGTGGCTCATCACAGAATGGACATGGGGCCTTCTGAGGGTGTCCTGTGGTGTCTGGTAACAGGATGTTGTTAGTGGGGGGGGGGCTTTGGGTCCTATGTGTTGAGGAGAGGGGCCTCTGTGGATCAACCCACAGACACTTGATCGGTTTGGGATGTAGTGAATTTAGAGGCCAAGTCAACAACTTGTGATGTTCTTCATGTTTTTTTGAGTTGAAGCCATTTTTGCGCCTGTATCAGGCTGTAGCCATCGAGTAGTGTCATTGTTATGGGGTGGGGGTGCCTGGTCTGGTCTAGGCGGATGCTACACAAGTAACATCCACATGAATGAATACCAGGTCCTAAAGTTTCCCAGCAGAACATTTAATTGTCACAAGATGTTCAGTGTTATTAACTTCACCTGTCAGCGGTTTTAATGTTGTGGCTGATCTGTGTATAATGGCTGAAGGCTGATTTACAATTTATTCTGGTTACGGGTGTAGAGACATCTACATGTCTTTAGGCTTGCGTCTGCTGCTTTTATTTGTGCCACGGTCTCTCGTCTCACCTTCTCTCCGGTCTTCGTCCTCCAGGTGAGACCCAGCTTGTTGGCCAGGACAGCCGCCGTGACCGTGGTCCCGTTGTTGCCTCCCCAGCCCACCAGCATCACGCCCAGACGGGGCACGTGGCGCTCGGTGCGAAACGTCATCTCGGTGGCGCGAGGGGTCACCTGTTTGCCACGCAGGGGTGCAGGGGTTAGCGGGACACCGATCACATGCATGAATGTATAATATATTCGTATAAATACATGCACAGATTAGAAAAGCTCACCGTGAGTTTGTTGCCATCTCTGTGCACTGATGTGGTCTGGTAGGAGTACTGAGCCTCGATGTGCGAGTCAGTGTACTTGACATTAGGGCTGTTGATATGGATGTTCAAAGACATGGCTGCAGAATCTGAAAGAGAGACAAAACAATAGCCAATTCATTAGGTACACTTGCACTAAATCCCACTTCATGTTCAATTTATACTGTTATAGCCTGTAGTGCACTGAATTAAACAACATTTCTACTTTTTAGCCAAGCCCGGTGACTGAAAGAGAGTTGCCAAAATAATAGGAACACAATTCATAAGTACTACAAAATGAAAACACAGTTCTCTCAAGCATTTCAAAAGACATTTGAATACCAAAACATTCACTGAGAAAAGACTTGGTGAGGGATATATTAGAAGCCATTCGTTTTCACCGGTGTACCTAATAAATTGGCTAAGAAGTGTCACGGTGTGTGGGAGGATTGGGGCGTGCAGCTAACGCTACGTCTCCTTAAGGTGAAGCAACAGGCATGCTGCTGTGTCACAAAGGCAGTAATGTCTAGTCTTAAATGCCTCCCACCGACTAAACAACAACATAATTGTGACTATGTAATATTTACAAGCAGACAAATTCATTAAAAAAAAAAAAAAAAAAAAGATCATAAACGAGTAGGAAACATGACATGAAACAAAACCCGGAAACTCCCACCGGTTTATTCTCACTACATAAATAATAAAATGTCTTTCAGCTTACAGCGTATGGTGACTTCTCGCCGGTAAGTTCCTCGACCTGAATGACTGGAAATGTCCGCTCCTTCTCGTTAATAAGTGCCGGTTGGTTCGCAGAAGAAGCCCTGCCCGTACCCAAGGTGATTATCCTCCCTCGCACGAGCAGTTGCCGCAAACCAATCAAAAGCGTTCTTATATAACCAGGGTTGGTCCGGAGACCACGTGGAGGCGGCAGCGAATGGCCGGGCTTGTTTCCAGTGATGCTGCGTCTTCCTGGGCTAAATTATCTCTTTCTAGAGACTTCTAGCGGGGTCCTTGGAGGCCTGTTTGTTTTTTTGGCTTTCTGGAATAATACACAGTGGCCGTGTTGTGTTCCTCAAACGACAGTGAAATAGGGATTTGCCCTAAATCTGTCACATTAAGGAAAATAAATGTTTGGTGTTGCAACAGCAGAGGGGGGTAGCGCAGTAGCAGACAAGTGGAAAATAACTGATGAGGAAAGAAAGAAGAGAACTGTGACCTCCAGAAGTAAACCTCTTTTTTGCGCATTTTGCAATGACAGCCATGGTTGGAAAAATACAGAGGTGAAAAGTGTCGCACAACATGTTTTCTCTCATCTTCTTATTAAATAAGTAGGGGAAAGGTCCCACAGATAAGATAAGGCACAGATGCACTGCCTCAGCTCCTTTGTTATGACTAGCTGATTTCTAACAAGGCTGTCTCCCTTGTGATAAAAGTGAATGTAACCTTGCTACCGACGTACGTCGACTCCTTGCTGCAAGTAAATCTTTTGAACTCCAGTGACTAACAACTTGGTCCTTCGAGCTGGGTCCCAACAGCATGTCCTCCTTCCAGGTTTTTGTGGCTGCCACCGTGCACAAGGGAGCCTGGGACTCCTGCAAGACCTCCAACTTAATTGTTGTGTAAAGAGGCAGGTAAAGGTGATGGGATCCTTAACCCTCGTGCTACCTTTGGGGTCTCTGGGACCCCAAGTGAATGGACAGACACATAGAGAGCATGCAGGAGGGTAGCACTAGGGTTAAGAGAACAAAGCAGGCTCACCGGACTCTTGGGAAAGCCAATTTAAGTGTTCTGTTGGAAAATACAGAGACAAGTTCTGTTTAAAAGGTCAAGTGGAAGATAAAGTGTTGATGATGCTCTTGTTTAAATCAAACACCCGTCAATAAATAAACAGGAGAGGTT
Source organism: Planiliza haematocheilus (assembly GCA_005024645.1). Taxonomy (NCBI): domain Eukaryota; kingdom Metazoa; phylum Chordata; class Actinopteri; order Mugiliformes; family Mugilidae; genus Planiliza; species Planiliza haematocheilus. Next base: position 131,316 of record SRSE01000124.1, read on the forward strand.
AGTTGGCTTGGTTATAGTGTCTTTTGTTGAAGGACACAGAGAGGGGCAACCTAACGGTGACAACAAACTCTCTGACGGTGGTAACAGAAGTGGTGCTCTCCAAAAATGGACCAGTTGCAACACAAGGCTTGGCTTAAAAGTGATTGTAACCTTTCTATTGGCAGTTGATTCTGTACTTCCTTCAGTGTTGACTCTTGATAACAGCCATAAAACCCTTTAAACCTATGAAGGCCTCACTACTCCACAATCCCACCTAGGTCCCCTCTTCTATTTGCCCAATGACCAGTCCTATTGGTTTGGACTCATCGGACAGCACAGAGATGGCTTTTCTAATACACTACACTGTCCTGCCAGTTCATTAGGTACGCAAGAGCAGTCCATTGCATGGACACGTGTTCTCATACACAATTGCTCCTGTCCTGTGGCTAGGTCTTTGTCGACATTGTGACCCTTAGTACACTTAGTACTTTTTAGCTACTGGCTACAGGTACAAATATGCATTTCATAACCGTGCTAAGGAACTTTAGGAGGGTTATTAATTACAAAGTTAATGGCTGGTGCAGAAGAACTCCAAAGCTAATATTTTGTGAAGTATATACCCAAACTTCATATCATTGATAATAATATGATTCTGTACAAGCACCCCAGATTTTGTGACCCTCGATCTCTAGGGGGCACTATAAAAGCAACATTTCATTATCTCAATAACTGCAATAGCTGACTTTATTATATTTGGCATACACAATTTGTAACATATTGTGTAGACGTCCATCAAGTTGCGTGACATTACATCAACATGGGGCGCTACAGGTGACACGCAAACATTTCACATGACTTTAAGGCCTATAACTGTTGAAGTATTCACCCAAGCCATATGAAATTTAGCAACCATCATTATAACATGCTTGCGTACAGTCATGCCAAGTTTCGTGAAATTCGGGTTGTAGGGGTCTCTACAATGACTACATGTTTATATCTCACAAACCACCACAGTTAACTACTTGACATTTTACAATAATAATCTGTGGATGACTCCTTACAAGCCCATCAAGTTTCGTGCAATACGGTCTATAGGGGCCACTACTGGTGACTTATGAGTCTGCGTTTCACTCGGGAACGACTTGGCTACAGCACGGACCCCTTTATGATCACTTGCAATTATCCAGCCTTAGCTTATCTTTCTAGGGTTATAAAAATACTATTACTTAATACTAAGTAAATATAATTAGATTAATAGTTCACAGACTTGGCAGGCTGTTAAGAACAGACCAGTAATCTCAGTTATGCGGGCAACTGCTACTGGATCTTCATACATGTGTACAAGAGGACATACAGAGGGGGCTTTTAGTTGAGTACCTGCTTTTTACTCAATGCAAAACAGAGAGGATTCATAGGTTAGGCACATGCTTGCGCACTCGCCCAAGGGCTTCGTCCACCCGGAGCCAGGACTTCTCTGACCCACCAGAGTGACATAGCCCAGGAGGCTCAGTAGGTAGCCTGAGCGATGACCTCCGCATTCCTCCAACATGAGATAACAGACGAGACCCTCGACCCTTTGACATGTGCAGAATGTAACAGGGCGATGCCGAAACCGTCTATAGGTAAATAAGCGCAAAAGAACCAGCCAATGTTATCACAAAGTTGTAGTGCTTCATCTGCACTTTCAGGTTGATTTAGGTCCTCCTGGAGTTTTTGTATTTGCTTTCTCACCTGTCTTTCAGTTTACAAGCGGTCTGTTTTAGGAGTAGGAGCTATATTAAATTTCTGTTAGCCAATTAATTATTTCCAGCTATAATCAGTTATTAAAAATAGAATTAATTCTTCTTTTTTGTAGTTCTGTGTTATTTCAACATTTTTCTCCCCATATAATTGTTTTTCAGGGTGATATAATAAAAAATATTTTAAAAGAATATTACAACATAACAAAAGGTGAAAATCATCAATGGAAGATTAGAAAACGCTCCAACAACAAACAATAAATAAATATTGACCTGGCGTCACATCCGTTCCATATATCCGCCCTCTGATTGGACGCCGTGCGCTTACGTAGCAACGGTCCCGGAAGATGTCGATCGGGCCAGTCCTAAAAAACTTCCGCCTTAACTTGTAAAGAAAACACAGCAGCTAAAAGGCAATCGACGGCGTAACCAGCTCGTTTAAGAAGTCACACCGAAGGTAGATGCGAGTACACATTGGACACGCACACAGTAACCCACACGTAAGCCCTTGGGCAGCTTGTCGACGCGTTTTAGCCCGTCAACGAATGCAAATTTACTGGAGCTAGCACGTAAGCTATGCTATCCCCTGCTAGCAGTTCGCTACCATCGTTAAGCTCGACCACAGGCCTCAAGTTGATGTTTTTACGGCCAAATCTCGATAAATATGTCTCTTCACTCAGCCGTCACCGTTCCGACAATGATTTTATCAGCCCTTTACTTAAAATCAGACAGCTAATGCTACATGATGCTACATGAACTACTTAGTTAGCTATGTCCAGTTAGCCGAGTAGCTGTTACCTGGGGCTGTATGCATCCAGTTAGACAGTGAACTAGTCAGTTTAGCCCGTCAGTTAGCTAGCCATCGACATTTAGGTCAATATTGGTAACCTGGATCTTTTGTTTATGTCAAAAATTTGAAAAATAAATCGATTAGTGTGGCTGGGTTATCTAAATCATATTCTGTTAGCTAGGAACACAACTATACTGCCTAACATTTTTTGATTATTGTCTTCTTTCCTTTATTTATCTCAGTGTATCAAGCGATATAAGAAATAAGAGGAAGGGTGTTTGTTTGTAACAAGTCCTTGTTTCCATAGTGCAATCATGGTGATGTTTTTAATTGCTGCCATCGACAAATCAGAATGTACCTGCCACTCCCCTCCTCCAAGTTAAACATCAAGCTGTGCTATGTCTTCCTGTTGGCTGTATAACATAACCTGGTTAAGAGTGGGTATGTTGTTATCAGGACAACGACATACGTGAGCCGATACTGGACAAGATAACGGGTCGGTGCTGACACGTCACAGCTGTAAAATATTTACATACGGAGACACGTTTTTTTTGTGCCATATTCAGTTTCAGAGTGCCCATCACCAGCTCGCTGCCTGGATGAATGTCGCTGAAAGAGGAAGCGTTTGTAATTGTGCTTTTTGTGTGATTCTCTCCCGTTATTGGAAATAACATCCACTTCATCAGGCTTAGATCAGCGTCAGAATTAAGGCGAATCAGATCAGTGCATCCCTACTAACAATCAGTTAAATATACTGTACCAGCTAGATGCTTGAACTCCCTAAACAAAATTTCCTTTCATTTCTTTTTCAGGCCCTTGTCACTCTGGAGCTTGTGTGGTTTTCGGAGTGTGCGCGAGCGTGACTGGGGTGAGTGCATGCGTGAGCGCGCGTGAGCTGCTGGTTCCTCCTCACCGTTTCGACACGAGCTGCTCCTCCCTGGAGGATGACAATGGAGGAGATGAAGAATGAAGCGGAGACAAACTCCATGGTATCCATGACGCTGTACGCTGTGATGTACCCCGTTTTCAACGAGGTAAGAGCAATTTAATGGCGACGAAGGCAGCTTCTGTGCTCCCTGAAGGCGGAGCCGGGCGTCGAGCGATGACGGCGATACGCTAGCGGCAGACAGTGATGCTCGCAACTGTCCCGCTGCTGCAACAACAACATAACCTCCACATCTGTCTTCTAGCTTTTCCACCTGTCTCTAACCCTTGGCCTTACCTTAGCCCTTCATTCTGTAATTTATATCCTTCTGATCGTTTCTTGACGTGGTGCCACCTCTACTTCTTTGATGTGGCAGCACAAGCCAAAATTCCTGTGCCTCTTGTTCTTTTTCTAAATTTCCTCCTCCTCCCTTTCCCTCCATCTCTCCTCATCCCTCAACTTGCAGAGAAAACTAATTCCACCTGCAATTTAATCTAACCTAATGTGTCTAAATCACTACTGTATCGTGGAGGACTTCAAGAAGATATGATTACTAAATGTGTTATTTATTTCCTGGAATTATAATTGTGTTGTTGTGGCGTTAAGATTAAACACTTCAAACCACTTCCCTTCCAGCGATCTCTTCCTACTTGGCACCAACTAATTTTCAACATTCTCTCTTTCCCCGCACTAGCTGGAGAGGATCAATCTGTCGGCAGCACAGACGCTCAGAGCAGCCTTCATAAAGGTATGTTGAAGAGGGAGGGAGCGCGTATTTACCTAGGCCGGGGTTGTAGTTTTGACTGAAGCGGCTTCCAGCGTCCGGCTGGCACCAGAACAGTGACGCGCGGCGCTTTTGAACGCAGCAGCGGAGGTGTTTGTTCAGGCGGCGGCCGCGTTCATCCTGCGTGACACAACTGAAATAACATGTTGGTTTCAAAGGGTTTATCAGGTTTAATTTAATTAAGAGTCGTGACACGGACAGTTTGGATTCAGCCCAGCTTCCTGATCGGTTTCCGCATGCTTCTGAACTCCGTTGTCAATTATCACTTGAAGCGTTCCACACAGAGGAAGAAACAGAACGCCAGAAATCAGAGAGTGAATATTTTTCTAAAGAGTCAAGAGCCAGAGTAATTTAAAGAACAATCACTTTGCTCCTCTCTGGTATTTTTCCCCTCTCTTACCTGTGCCACTGAGGTTACGTGCTCTTCATTAAACTGGAGCACCTCAATTTTTTTCTGATTCAAAAGAATTAATTCGGCGGGTATTAATAGAACACGAGGCGCCGATATCCAAGCCTCCGGTCTAAACTAAACGCCTGCGCCCTGCTCTGATTGCAGCGGCCGTAGATTGCCGCCGCACGGCTACAGACGGAGCAGCCGCGATCGCAGCGTGCGCAGATTAAATATCAATGAGCGACGGAGAGGCGGCTTTGTCGGCGAACAAGCCAGAGGGAGACGTGATCACCTTACAGCTGTTTAACAATGACATTTGGGGTTCTTTTGTTGAATTGTCTCTCTGATTAGTTTCTCCTCGGGCCCCACGCTGCTTCCCGGCTGGAGGAACTCAAGGTTGAATTATTCATCTTTCATGCGCGTTCGTCTGAGCCGCTCACAGCGGACTCCTGACATTCAGCTACAGCTCCGGCTTTGTTCTCCGCTGCTCCAGCTAAACCCCCCTCCCCTTGATTTTATCGGAGACGCCAAACCGAGCTCTGGTTTATTTTTTTTTTTTTTATCTCCTCACACACCAGTTGCTCGCGTTCCTTCGTCACCGTGCACGCGCGTAAATCTTTTTTCTTCTCCAGGCGGAGAGGGAGAACCCGGGCCTTACTCAGGACATCATAATGAAGATATTGGAGAAGAAGAACGTCCAGATGAACTTCACCGAGTCCCTACTGCGCATGGCCGCTGACGATGTGGAAGGTGAGGCTGTGAGAGCCGCTGTGGTTGACGCTTTAATTTGTGGCTTTGTTGTGTGGAGGCTGGTGTTTATGCAATAGGGCGCGTGTTTTCCGTGTGTTTCAGAAAGTGCCTAATTGATTTAATAATCTTTTTTTTTTTTCTTCGCGCAGAGTTTATGATCGACCGGACCGAGCAGGAGTTCCAGGATCTAAACGAGAAGGCCAGAGCTCTGAAACACATCCTCAGCAAAATCCCAGACGAGATCAACGACAGAGTACGCTTCCTACAAACTATCAAGTGAGTGCGGGCAGCCGGCGCGTGCACGGGGAAGGTGCAGATTTTCCAGTCAAATGCTGCTACTCCTCATTCCTCATTCCCCATCCCTCGGTCTGTTCACACACGGCGGTCCGGCCTCTTGTAACGGCGCCAGACGTGACGTAGGCGAGGGTGCGACAATGAACACGATTGATGTTTTAACCAAACATTAACTCAAAGTAAATTTGACTTCAAATAAACTGTGAACGCTTCGCTGCACATTAAACTCGCTTATTAGATATTAAATTAAAGGGTGTGGTGAAGGCCTTGTATAAACAAACGAGTGCATCCAACTGTCGCCACCAAAGGAAACAGCTCTTGCAGGACACTACTGAATAATATCCCATAAAAAACATTTAGAAGTGAATTTAAAAAAACAAGTGCACATAATCTGCACTTCACTAACTGGTCGTGAGACAAAAGGCCACCTGCTGTTTAACCTCTGGTGTTTTTTGGCCTCGCATTGTTAAAATAACGTCTGTGGTGGCACCTCTGGGACACATTTCACCTATTTTAGTTGATTTTATATGTATGCATGCATATTTTTACTGCTTCGTCTTTTATTATGTTTCTATTGTGTTCTATTTATTGTGTTTTATCTTGTAAAGCACTTTGGGAACCTTGTGTTTGTTGAAATTGTGCTATATAAATAAAGCGGATTGGATTGAACATGCACAGCAGTAAATATAATATATAAAACGTTTGGCCAGTGGCAGAGTTGTCAAAAATCCCACAAAAAGAGGAACCGATGTGACTAAATGTGTCTGCTGCAAGGAAGTGCTTATAGTGACTTATCCAGAGACCAGTGGTGCGAGTGTTTGGACAGACCATCATCCCGATCTCACCCGTGTTGCCCTTTGTTGACAGAGACATAGCCAGCGCCATAAAAGAGCTCCTGGACACAGTCAACCACGTCATTAAGAAATATCAGTACCAGAACCGCAGAGTGAGTAACGAACCCATTTGCAGTTTTCCCACGCCTCCTCCTGCTTTTCTAACTGATCTTTTTTTTTTTGCTCTCCAAGGCCCTCGAGCACCAGAAAAAGGAGTTCGTGAAATACTCCAAAAGTTTCAGCGACACCCTCAAAACGTACTTCAAAGATGGAAAGTGAGTGTCCCCTCGCCTCATCGTTTGTTGTCGTTGTGATGTGATTCTGTATCGGCTGCCTAGTGAGTCTGCAGCTATCCTTTGAAATTAACGGTGTTAAATACGAATAATTCTTCACAGCATTGTTGTGGAATTTAAATCGGGACCAGGTTAGACTTCAAGCCGTGACCCCGTTGTGTTTTTCCAGTCCACACCCCCAAGCTACAGTCATTCTGAAGGCAAATAGCACTGCTGAGCGGGGTGGAAATGTGGCGGACTTATTTTTCCTTCCGTCTTTTTCGGTGTATTCAAATTCTTGTTTCAGTAGCACTAAGACAGATTTACAGTGTTCTCTTTCGCATCTGATTACACAAACGAGATAAACGGTTCTAGTTAGTATTGACGAGTTTCAACTGGGGCTGGCTCCCCTGTTTCCTGTCTTGATGCTACCACCTGGATTTATCTCAGCAAATGGGTACAGGCCTGGTACTGGATAATTACTGAATGGGAGATTATGTTTCAGCTGGCAAGAAGTTTTACAACCCCAGCTGATGCAATGAGTAACTTCTCATTTCCCAAACAGCCATGACACATCCCGTTTTCATGGAAAAGACGTTAGTCTGTTTGAGAAGGGTCAAATCATTGGCATGCATCAAGAAGAGAAAACATCTAAGGAGATTGAAGAAACTACTAAAACTGGGTTTAGAAATGTCCAACGCAGTGTTAAAAATTGGAAGGACAGTGGGGAACCATCGTCTTCCAGGCAGAAATGTGGTCAGATTGCTTGTGATTGGCGATCACTTAAACGTTTGGTGAAATCAAATGGAAGAGAAACAACAGTAGAACTCAGGGCTATGTTTAATAGTGAAAATAAGAACATTTCCACACGTACAATGTGAAGGAAACTCAAGGGATTAGGTCTGAACAGCTGTGTAGCCTTAAGAAAACCACTAATCAGTGAAGTTAACTGGAAAAAAAAGTCTTCAGTTTTCTAGGGAGCATAAAGTTTGGACTCTGGAGCAATGGGATAAAGCCATGTGGTCTGATGAGTCCAGATTTACCCTGTTCCAGAGTGATGGGGGCATCAGGGTAAGAACAGAGGCAGATGAAGTGATGCAGCCATCATGCCTAGTGTCCATACAAGCCTGTGCTATGGGGCAGTGCTATGATCTGGGGTTGCTGCAGTTGCTCAGGTCTAGGTTCGGGAACATTGTGTTGCCCAAAGAATGAGGTCTACCTGAATATCCTGAAATGACCGGGTTATTACATCAATGGACTTTGTGTTCCCTGATGTTTACGGACATATTCCAATATGACAATGTCCGGATTCATGGGGCTTGTGAAAGAGTAGGTCAGGGAGCATGAGATGGATTGGCCACCACCGAGTCCAGACCTTCACCCCTTTGAGAATCTTTAGGAGAGTGGTGGAGAAGGCTTTGAGCAGTAGTCAGACTCTCCCATCATCAATACAAGATGTTGGTGGAAAATGAATGCAACACTGGATGGAAAAATCAGGGGTGACACTGCAGAAGCTTATTGAAACGGTGCCACAGAGAACGTGTGCTGTAATCAAAGCTAAAGGTGGTCCAGTGAAATATTAGAGGTGGTGATGTTTATTTTGGCCAGCCGGTGTAGATTACACAATTATTTTGTGAAATCAATCACGGAGAAACTTTCCAGACTCGAGTTATGAAATGTTTTGGAGATAGATGTTAGGATGGTGTTACCTCAGGTCACTTTCCCTGCTCTAAAATGTTCCTATTTTTGCATATATGTACAGTTGAGAAAACTCTCTGTACTGTCAGCTGTTAGCAGGTCCTGACTGTTTTGGTTTTGGATGCAAACCATGAGCTGGATGACTGGAGATCTTAACAGACGTACTGTATCCACCTGATCGGTATCTGCACCTGCATCTCAAGCTCCCACTGTATATCTGATATCTCTTTTGGCAAATATGATTTGTTGCACAGTAGAATGCTGTGCTAGTTGAGTGCACACCAGCTGGCCGCTTGCAGTTAAACCGCAGCATTACACTGCACGTTAACCCCAGGTCTGAACGGGACCTCAAGGCGCTTATATGGTGCTACGGGACCTAAACGTAAGGACCTACGTACATAGCCCACGCCAGGTATATTTACACTCGTCAGTCTGACTCGTCCTGTAATAACTCCACCCAAACACTAGTCGGCGCTGTGTCTTTTTTTTTCTTCTGCCAGTCAGGCTAATTTTTTGTTTCTACTTCCTGCTTCACTTTCAACAACGACGGCTGATACTTTCGCTGAAATTTAGTCATACAAATTTATTTCTCCAAACCTCCTCAGTTGAGCGTACCGATTCTTTATTAATCCGAAATTTGAAAATTGCGGAGATGGAGAAGCAGCCGAAGATGCCAAAGCGCAAACTCGCCACTGCCAAGCGGACCAATCGCAGGCCTTGCGCTCTGCGTCGCCACAGTGGCACGTACGCCGCATCGACTGTGGAGGGACGTGCCTAAAGCGCCGCCATCTTGGTACAGGGTCGCGGTGCATGAACATACGAAGGAAAGCGGTACTCCTCAATCTGAAAGTGGAATTATTCGCTGAATTTTGGACCAATTTCCAAACGTGTGATTTGTTAAAACTGTCACACATGTAGCTATGATAAAAAATATGGTTTTACTACCCAAATACAAATTCTACTTAATGTTATCAGAGTAGCTTCTGACAGAGGATTGTAAAGAAAAGATGTCGGACTTCAACTGAGCGATTTATTATCACCATGGCCGATCAAGATGGCCGCCCTGTAGGCACGCCACTCCAGTAGCTGGTGCCTCAGAGGGTGCTTGGTTCGAATCCCCAGCGTGGAGAGGGCGCGATTCTTTCTGTGTGGCCTTTGCATGTTCCCCCCCATGTTTGCATTGGTTTCCTCCAGGAACCACGGTTTCCTCCTCCAACCTGACCGCACCGGATCAGGGCAGGTGCTCAGGACCAACTCTTCGTCCGGCCATGCAGTTTCGTTGTATAATGAAAAAACAAAGCACTAAACACTCTGCGTAAACACCAATGAACTGCTGCTTTTATATTCTCAAATGTCATATTTGTGTCATTGTACCTGGAATTCATTTGATCCCTTTCTGGGTTCAGGTTAAATTAGTCGTTGATCCTGTCTTTCAAGATGTTTACTGTGTTAATCCAAGGGAAGATGACTGTGCTGTTCATCAATACCATCCCATTGTGTTCACTCCACTCCCCGTGCCTGCTAAGAATGTTCTTTGTGTTTGTATAGTTGTACGTCTAGTAACGGTTGTGTTTCAGTAAGAGCAGGAATGCGACAAAGCCTGACGTTCGACTTGGAGCCCCCTGGGCAAGTCGGGAAGCGGCCGTGCCCCGCATCCCGCCTCCTTCCTCGCCGTTTCTCTACCAGCCACTGACGCCGTGTCTTTCTTTCTTTTTTTAATTCCCAGGGCAGATAGCGTCTTCAACAGTGCAAACCGGCTCATCCACCAAACCAACCTCATACTCCAGACCTTCAAAACCGTGGCCTAGCCCCCACCCCACACCCTTCCTCCCTCCCTCCAGAGACCACAGAGTCCCGCCCCCGCTCCCACCTCCACCTCCTCCCCCGTCCTGTGGGGAACTGACTGCTACAACGGCGGCGGAAGCTTGACGAGCTCCTCACCCATATATGTAAATTAGAGTTGATTTTAGGGTTGGGGTCCATTTCATTGGAGTCGAGATTCTAGATTCCAGTTCAAGAGACTGAAAAGTGCCATTTGTTTTTTTTTTGTTTCTTTGTTTTCAATGAGGATTTTCCAGTCTTGAAGTGGAACAGAATGGGGCCCAAAGTCTTGGTTAATTGATTTTATTTGGACAGTTTTAATTTATAACCCTGGTCTTGTTGGGAGGCGGTGAGGCGAGGTGTTTATTAAAGACTAATTGCCATTTTTTTTTTTTTTTTTCTAATATATTCATGTCGACCACTTTACTTTTAGCTTTTCCGTCGTGGCTGCGCAGCCCGGGACCAGGGAGTCTCGGGGCGCCTCTACCGGTTTTCTCCTCTCGCCTCCCGTTTGTGTCATTTTGCCGCTGTCTGTAAAAAAAAAATTAAAAAAGCAAAAAAAAAAGGTGAAGGAGAGGAAGCGGCGGCGGCGGCGAACATTATAGAGGCAGATTTTGTTTTCTCCTTTTATTATCAGAAGACAAGAAAGCCAAATGACTTCCAGCACGAGTGTGCGCCTTACCAAGCCCTGTAACATTCCCTCCTCTCAGAGTATAATGAAGCGGAGCCAGTCCCTGCTGTCGGGGGATGTAGAGAGAGAAATGAAAGTTCTGTATTTAACTGATACCTGGTTGCAAATGTTCAATAAATAGTTTCCAAATGATGATGCTATTTTATTTTATTTTATTTTATTTTTTTATATATATGTGTCCAAGTCCGGTGTGTGGAAGGGGGATTTCCTTTTAGTTAAAAGGACCGCCTTGTCCGTGTGAAAATCGAAACAGGAAATGGATTCTTTGAGTCATAGCTGTTATTTAAAGAGAGCTCCAATAACATAGCAGTGTGTTTCTATAAAAGCGCAGCTGGCTGCTAAGCTACCCTTGCTTTAGCCGTTTCATTTTCGACAATGCATCCTCACGCTGCAGACAAAAAAAACTTCCATTTATTATCATCTAACTTCATCTGCCTTTAAAAACTGTAGTAATAAACCCGATGACGCTTCACATGCCCTTGAATGTCTGAGTAGGCCTGGTAATATAGACGCCGGATGAGACGCTCGGGCTCGAATGACTGTCAAGGGTACGTCTCCAGGCCTGTGACTAATTTGATTTTAATTAGTGTCTGTGTATAATGAGTCAGTGGGGTTCATGCGCTCTGCCTGGAACTGGAGTCATTTGGAAAGCGAAAGTTTTGTTAGGGTCTGTCTCTCTGTGTCGGCCTGCGGCAAGCGGTTACAGAACAAGAATGATTGAAGGAATGAAGTTTTGTCAGGACGTGCCGGAGGACTTTGTTTCCTTGGGTAGGTCGCGTGAAAGAAAGGAGCAGTGTTTTGGTGGTTAGGTTTTCATTAGAAAGGATCATGGATTCACAGATGAAGGTGGAAGGGGTAGGGTGGACAATCTAGGCGAGGAGGAGGAGGGTGAGTGAAGGGACTGCACTGACTTTAAAGCACAGAGGCTGGGGGCTGATTGGCTCAAGGAATGCCGGCACTACAACTTGACAGTGAAACATTAATGTGTGTATAACTACTGCTTGACTGTTTACTCTTCACATTATACATGCTTCCCTTAGGCAATATTATTAGGAAACACAGCACACACTTCCATTGCTATGCAGATGACACCCATCTATATTTATCCATGAAACTAATCAGCTGGTTAAACTCCCAGCATACCTTATAGACATAAAGGCTTGGATGACCTGTCATCTTAATCTCAGACAAAACAGAAGACATTGTACTTGGTCCTAAACATCTCAGAGATTCATTATCTAATCACTTAGTTTCTTTGGAAGGCATTACCTTGGCCTCCAGTACTACTGTGATAAACCTTAGTTCAACTGATCAAGTATGTGTGGGGTGATCCACAGAGGCCCCTCCCCTCAACCCATAGGACCCAAAGGCCCCCACTAACAACACTCCTGTTGCCAGAAACCACAGGACACCCTCAGAGGGTCCATGTCCATTCTCTGATGAGTCACAACTGCTTTGGAGGCACAAGGGAGACAATATTAGGAAGGTGGTCATAATGTTATGCCTGATAGATGTACACACACACACACATATATATGTGTGTATATATATATATATATATATATATATATATATATATATTGGGGGACAATCAGCATTCATCAGCCTGGGAGCTGGGCCGCACACTTGGACTCTCCAACAAGGTGATGTTCGTATTTGTGTTTTGTTTGTTGAATTTCTCATGTGGTCATTTTGTGGCAACAACTTAAATAAATATTGGTTGTCTCTTTGTTTGTGTATGCCAGTTCACCTTAGTATTTGTATGGGGGGGGGGCAAACTTGCGGTGGAACCTTGTACCGCTGTCCGTAATCCTTGAGTATTTCATGCACCGAAGTCTGCGCCACAAACCTGTGGAGCACATAGACACAGGTGAGTTTAGCGTTTTGATTTTGCTGTGCAATATGCCACAGTTTGTTGAGACTCTGTGTTTCTAGGGGGTAAACGTAAAAGAAAGAAGGTGAATAATGGACTGAATTAAATCATTTTAAAAACAGAACCCAGTGTCTGCAGTGTTTGCTATAGTATAGTATACACACCGATCAGGCATAACAGTATTATTAACATCGTGGTCATGATGTTAATAATATTGCGTAAGTCTACCTTGTGTCTCCAAAACTGGCAACAGGATGTTGTTAGTGGGGGCCTATGGGTTGAGGGGAGGGCTGTAAATGAGTTGTAGGCAACAGGCTATTTGTTCTGCTTTCAAAAGCAGAAGTGCAAAATTACTGCCACTATTTATAAGCATTGAAAAAAAAAAAAAAAAAAGTCAGGCGCCTGTTATATATGCCACGGCGGCCTCTTCAAATGGGCTGCAAGATCTGCAAAATAAATGTCATGTTGTGCTTCTTGGCTGGATGTAAAGTGAAGACATGCAAAGCGGAGGATTGCGGGCGGTAATTGTGTGCGTGAGAGAGAGAGAGATATAAAGTAGGTCTGTTCATATCGCAACTCACCTGACCATTCACACAAGTCCTATTGCCGCTGCCACTTCAGTACACACTGTCGGCTCTGTAAATTTGCAGTCACGCTCTTCTAAAAACCACCAGTAGCAACAATGATGATGGTTAGATCTCTTTGCACGGCAGCTTTACTGAAATACGATATAAAAGACAGGAAGGACCTTTCTTTTAATGGCCCCTGTGGGAATGAAATGGTCTGCGTATGCAAAGTGCACCAGTGTGACGATCAGAGCCTCCAAACTGGTTTTGCGTCTCCATCCTTTTATAACACTGACAAATGTGCCCATTTAGACCCCTTACTCCTCACCAGTCTCTTAGAACCGATTAATCTTTCTTTTTTTTTGGATTTAGTGCAGAAGTTATACCACCTGGATACTCCACCACAGCTCGCTTTTCCAAGTAGTGTCATGTTAGATTGTTGGATTGAAACAGGACTTACAAGACATAACAAAAGAAACACCTTGGCTGTCTGAGGTCTGAGTTGCAGCAAATGAGTAATTCCCCCTCCTGTATGTGTGCACTGGCTTCCTTTTATAGGCTGCTACTAGTTACACTTCAAGTCCTACCACCGAACAGGTGGTAGGACTGGAATGGTTCAGGTCTTACCTGTCACATCGGATTTTCTGTGTCAGCCTTGATGACTCTGTGTCCCCCACTGCTCCTCTCTCATGTGGGGTCCCACAGGGCTCTGTGCTTGGTCCTCTTTTATTTTGTCTCTACCTACTCCATCTCAGGAAACTTGGCATTTCTTTTCACTGCTATGCAGATGACAGCCAGGTCGATGTCCCACTCATAAAGTCGGATTCATACTCTGTTGACCCATTTTAAAGAAAAGACAGAAGTCATGGTCTTTGGTGGCACTTCTGGGACCCCCCCCCCCCGTTGAGTGAAAAATCTGGGGGTAAAAGTGGACGCAGATCTTAAATTCGACAGCCAAATTAAAGCTAGTCCAGCTTTTTTCAGTTAAGGCAGCTGGCAAAAATCAAACCAGTCCTTCAGAGACAACACTTTGAGACAGTAATTCACGCCTTTGTGCTCACTCAGCTGGATTACTGTAATGCACTTTATTTGGGGGTTACTGGGTCCACTATTAGTCGTCTTCAACTGGTATACAAAGCTACTGCACCAAACTGAGAATTGGTTTAGAAACCACGGGAAGTTGGAAGAGACTGGAAGCTTTTTGTTTTTGTGGCCTAAGAAAAACAAAATAAAAAGGCGTCTCCTGACCTCAAAATCATAGAGCCAACTTGAGGAGGTATCAAATTTCCAGTTCATGTAAGGTGAACCAAGAATTTTGCAACCTGGAAGCAAAGAAAAGTGAAGCAACCAAGTTAGGAAATAAAAGGGCTCCTTTCACAACTTTCTCCCTAAAGACCACAAGCTGTAACGTTTGCTAAAGCTGCAACAAAAACCAAGAAGGGTCGTCATCTCATCTCAGCTTTCATTCAATTATTCATCATCTGTTGACGCTCGGCCCATAGAGGGTCGCCTCGGGGGCTGGAGCCAACAAGCGAGAGGCGGGGACATACCCCAGACGCAGAAAGAAAGACGAACAACCATTCACGCCGAAGACGAACTTCACGTGCTTGTCTTTGGACTGTGACTTGAACAACTGAAGATTGTGAAATAAATACCTAATTACTTAATGGGCACCGTTGTCATGAAAAAAAATAAATAATTGAAAATGTGCCAGAAAGCAGAAATGTTCCTTCAGTCGTGGATTTACCTTCTTCTTATTTTCTGCTGTGTAACATAAATAGTCTGCTAATATCTGCTGATATATTCCAGTGGCATTCTCTGGAGCAGCAGGGCAGGAACATTTCCACGGTTGCCTGGAAACAACGTAGCAGCAGGCAATAACATTTCTCTAAACTAAGGCATGAAGACCCCCACAAGCGCCCTTCCCTGTTCCTGAGGAAGGAAGTGGTTTGCTCCTGCGTTGAAGAGCAGCAGTGTCGCAGAATGTCTCATAAACGTCCGTTGTAATCTAAATCTGCAAATAAATGAGCTAAAAAGGTACGACCAGCAGTGTAGAAACACAAAGCACGATTAAACGGACACACAGGAGGGATTTTTTTTATTATTTAATTTTGGTCTCGTTCCTTCATTTTCAGTAGCTACTTGCACCAGCATGTCTTTGGACGGCACGCCCACGAGAGAGGGGAGAACATGCAAAGGCAACCTCTGTCAAACCATTCATCCATTAAATAAACCCCAAATAATCAGATGTAGTAGAAAACAAAATCAGTGAAACTGTACCCTGAGCTGGATTAAAAAACAACAACAACAACAAAAAAAAACACTGGAAAGACTGGGCTTCCTGCTCCATAAAACAAATTGCAGTGTCATCTTCTTCTCACAGGAAAAGCAATTATAATCCATTAAGTCCCTACTGAACACACGCGTCACGTAACACTAGTGTTGACGGAAAAAAGTAAGAAGGCCCTTGGATGCAGTCATCTGCATGTGGAGTGCATCATTCCTCCTTACAGCGGCGCTTCAGCTGAGCCACACTACGTGAAGTATGTCAGGATGTTTACTTTGGACCGGCTCCCTTGTGGCTTACTCCACTCACTTAGCATGATTTTAAAAGGGCTCTCATGACTCACTCTTGGCATCTGTCGTTTTTTTTTTTTCCCAACCTCACTACGCGTTACACGTTCTGCTTCTGAAGTCATCTCAGCACCGCTTGTGTATTTTCTGTGACGCCCGAGAAAAACACCAGCGATGCGGATGATTCGGAAACCTGACAAACTCTAGAGCCATTCTATCAGCATTTCACTGCGTCCGTTACTTTGGATGCTAGTTACTTTGGTAAATTAACTGTAAAATAAAAAATACGAATAAAAAAAAAAGAGGGGCTGTGTTTATCAAGAAAAGTGCAAATGGACTTCCCAACATTTTAAGTTCTCACGCCCCAAACACAAGCACAATGCAAGTCCCATCTGAAGGCAGTGTTGTCGGTGGCAAGTAAATAAACGTTCTGACAAGATAAAGTGACATGTCTCCCTTTGTAAACATATACTCCCTAAACATTTGATTTTCTAGCAGACTTCAGCACAAAGCACTGCTCTGTGTGTTAGGACACAAACAAAGAGTGCGACACGATCCTTCACTTGGGACGAAGCAGCTGAAGTCACTTTTAGCAGCTGCACCAGCCTGGCAGAGCTCGTTGCGAGTGTCTGGAGGCATGGAGCAAACAGCACGATGGGAAAAGAGGCACGTGGGAGGAGGTTCTGTTGTGTTCGCCAAATACAGTTGTTGAATAATGACAACTAAGGTTGCTCTGAGTTCAGGGTAGGGGAAACACGGAAAACAAAGGCAAAGAGGAAATCACAGTTCACAGGTCCCTTCTGTCGAGGGCCGCACAATCGCCGTCAGAGACGTTGAAAGTGCGTCCACCTCATTGTCTGTCCCTAGCATCCATCAGCTCTGAGTGACGTTCAGGAACCCCGTTTTCCTCAGAGCCGCGTCCACGTTGGGTATCATTTTTTCACTGAAGTCCCATAGTCGTTTGTCCTCGTGAAGCTGCTCAACCGTTAACGAGCCCTGGAGAGCAACACGGACGTGAATGATCCGACAAACTTGCGGTGGAACCTTGTACCGCTGTCCGTAATCCTTGAGTATTTCATGCACTGAAGTCTGCTCCACCAACCTGTGGAGCACATAGACACAGGTGAGTTTAGAGTTTTGATTTTGCTGTGCAATATGCCACAGTTTGTTGAGACTCTGTGTTTCTAGGGGGTAAAGGTAAAAGAAAGAAGGTGAATAATGGACTGAATTAAATCATTTTAAAAACAGAACCCAGTGTCTGCAGTGTTCTCTATAGTATAGTATACACATGACCACCTTCCTAATATTGCGTAAATCTACCTTGTGTCTCCAAAACTGGCAACAGGATGTTATTAGTGGGGGCCTATGGGTTGAGGGGAGGGGCCTCTGTGGATCGTCCCACAGACACTTGATCAGTTTGGGATCCAGTAAACCTGGAGGCCAGGTCAACACCTTGTGCTATTTGTGTGTAACATTATGAACATTGACAGGAGAGGTAAATAACTTTGACCATCTTGTGACAATTCAATGTTCTGGTGGGAAACTTTTGGACCTGGCTTTCATTCATGTGATGGCAGCAGCCATCCCCAGCAGGACGCAGAAACAAACTGATCTTAGCCAACCGAGGCTCCACCACAACATGGCGTATGTACAATTATTAGCCACGTTAGCAGATGCCACTGTCCAAAGGATTCACTTATGGATTTTGCCAGGTCCAAAAGTTTCCCACCAGAACACTGAATTGTCAGAATATGGTGAATGTTATTTACCTCTCCTGTCAACGGTCATGATGTTATGCTTTATCAGTCTATGCAACTGTCTATGCAACCATTATGCCTTTAACCTAATGCCGCTTTGTGTAATTCTGCCTTTAATTCATTTTCCAAATTATAACCAAATGCCATCACAGCAGCCTGAGCCCCCAGCCACAAATTGATCTTAGCCAACGAAGAATCGAGGCTCCACCACAACATGGCGTCTATATATCGTAGGTCTTTTTTTCTACAATTATTAGCCACGTTAGCAGATGGAAGGATTTACTTTTGGATTTTGCAACCAACAACGGCAAAGCACTGTCCATTTACAATGGTCATTGTGTTTCTACTGTTGCCGGCTATGCAGTCTACAGGATGTGGTGATGGATAGCATGTCGCCGGTCTGACCTGTTGCTAGCTAGCATGCTATCGGTAGAGCTGGACTGTAGAGTAAAATCTTTCACTCGTAATTTGTGCACTTGGAGACTCAGTAAGGTAAAAATGGACGTCTTGGTAGGACAATTCAGAGCTTTGAGTGGCGTTATTGCACTAGCTTGATGCTAGTGACGGGACAACTGAAGGGGCTGAAGATGGATGACACAACAATAGCCTACAGGACTGAAAACTGTGAGGGGCACAATCCTTCAGTGCATGTTATTCTGTTATGTGAAGTCATACAACTACGATTCAGCATACCTTGGCTTAATTATCATCTTGTACGGGTGATATATATTTCTGTTGGGTTCCTCCCTGTAGATGTGCTCCAGAATATTAATTCCAGGCACCTTGTTCCACTGAGGTAGATGAAACTTCCCACTTGGCTCAAAGTGTTTCTTGGGGAAGATGTGGTTCTCAATCTGGAACACCCCCACCTTCAGAACGTGGACGGAACATGCAGGATAGAAAGAGATTATAAATATCTAGAATTTTCAATATTGGCATCAAATGTACTTGCGTTTCTGAAATACAGAGTACCGTACATTTGGGTGCTGCTGCTCGAGCATGTTCAGCAGAGACATCAGGTTGTTGTGCTGGTACGGCATTATAATCTCATCTATGTCGTTCAACAGGACGTAGCGCGAGCGCGCCATGGATCGGTAAATGCACTCGTTCAGCGTGGTCAACTGGCCAAAGTAGTGGATGTCCCCTCCATGCAGTGAGAATCGCCAGCCCCGAGATGGGGTCATATGCTTGTCGATGGGCCAGGGAACGACTTCCAAAAAGCCCTCCTGGCTGTAACCCTTCAACAGGCGGTCGAGGTCTGCGCCACAGCTCGTGTTATAGATGACCACTCTGTTCACCCCCAGCAACCTGGAGAAAAGGGACATAAAGGTTTTTAATGCAGTTGTCGTGGCATTTGTGTTCACGTGTCCAGGATGTGCAGGTTTTTGGTGCTTGCGGCACATGTTAAGTTGATGTGGTGATCTTCTCATGCTAGCAGCTAGCTGACTGCGCTTTGACGCCGGTTCAAGAGATAAGCTGATTTTAATCACAGTTTGGTTTGTGTCATTGTTGCTGTCCTGACCTGTACATCTCCAGAGTCTGTGCAAACTGAAGCACATTGTTGTAGTCCCCAAATAGGTTAGAGATGCAGACCGTGATGTCAAACTGCATCTCGGTCTTCTTATTTCTTATGGGAAGCCAGGTGTGGTTCTTTGTCATGTCGTTCTTTGGTTCAGTGAGAAGAGTGACATATGAAGCGTCGCAGTTTTCAGGAATCCGACACAGGACGTCCGTCGCGGAGAAGGGAAAACCAAAGTTGTCCGAGTGTTGTAAAATTTTCGACGTAGTGGTTTCTGTACTTAAGCGGCCCGCGCAGCAGAAGAAGCAGTGAAGCGTTTGGATGGAGTCCCTCTTAAACATCCCTATGATGCGTACGTCAAAATCCTTCACTCTGTGGTCCATGAAGGCTGACACCAGCAGGTGCTTCGTATTTTTGAGTGGGGTGATGGTCTGCTCGGCGACTGTAAAGGGGCAAGTGGCTGGAATCCCACGTGGCTTTGGGATAGGCTTGTACGTCTGGGGTACGCTCTCGATGAAGAACATTATTATGAACACAGTAAGAAAGAGGAGGAGGAAGAGGATCTTCCCTCTGATGTCCTGTGACTTATTCATTCAGCTGCAGAGTCCAAACCTGAGACAAAATTTGGAATCATATAGAAATGGCACATTAGCTAAAGCACAAACATGAGTTATTTGTAGTTTAGTGAAACTTTTAAATCACTAAATCCTGCATTGAACAGTCCAGCAGGGGCGTTTTATTTCAATATTTGTGTATTTTGTAAATCACGTGAACAATAAAATGCATTAAAAAACAAAGAGCGCTCCAAAAAACATAAAAGCCTTATGTTTTTGTTGTCAGGCGTCGATTCAGCTGTTGTGGGTGTGTGGGAGTTTTCAGCGAAGTGGTTTTAAGGAAGTCAGCGTTGAGGTCAGAGAGTCAGAAAACAGCAGCATAATTATAGATCTGATGGAACGGATAGGACATTTTATGCAGCGGATTTGGAGTTACACAACCTGCAGCAATCTTCATCTTCCACTTTTTGAAACCACATGATTACAGATGGATTTAATTAAACACACTATGGACTGAATCGAGTTGTCCTTACAGGTTGTATTTAACTATTAACATTTAAGTTAAATAGAAGTTTGTCAGACAATAAACTGGAATTAATCTAGTTTGTTCTCCAATCGATGTCAAGTGAGCTGTCTGTATGTATATATATCAACTTATTGCTCCTGAGTGGCCCTCGGGTTTTCATTTACATTCATATTGCACACAAAGAAGTTTTGGAAATGACTAATTCTCTGTGAGTTGAGGCACACAGGGGTTTAACTGAAGACACGAAATGAAATCAAGTTCACCCCTGTGTTAAAGCCTTGTAAGAAACACATTTGGTTGTTTTCGCAATCGACCCAACTAGGGGAGCTGTGGTAGTCACAAGTTCATCCTCCATATCCGTTGTTCTCTTTTGAAGTGACCACTTCCTTGCTTTGGTCAAACATTTATCAGCTTCTGCTCTAATGACGTTGAACTTTGGCACACAAATCTGACAATAAACCTCGGGCAATGAATCCATGGCAAACTGGGCTGATGTTACATTCCCACAGTTTGAGCCAACTGCGATTTCTGGCATTTTAACACAGTCACAGAACATGAGGCTGATCTCAAAGGGGAATTACTGTTTTTTACAACCTGGACCTTATTTCTACTGTACAATGCGACTGTTTACTCACCCATATATCTTTGGTGTCATTTGCACTCATTCAGGAGATATTTCGATTAGCGTATATCCATATAGTGGGAGTGAATGGGGCACCGAGACGCAGCCTCTAAATATATGCGAAATATACTAGCGAAACTCGCTAGTGCTATTTCCGGGGGCTGATACATTGCACTAGCATACAATAACAAAATATTGTCAAATGAACATGTTTTGCGGCAGATAATGTGTTTTTTAGAGATTAAAGATTTGGCGATTCGGTGCCCCAGTCACTTCCACTATACGACTGTATTTTATGCCAGACATAAGGTCCAGGTTGTAAAAAAAAACATAATTCCCCCTTAAATTAACTTCAAATATTTGCAATCTATTACACAATCTACTCGGATGCCTACAATAAAATTTATTAAAGGGAAAGCTAAGATAAGGTGCTCAGCTCCAACTGCCATAGCTTGGCGCGTACCTATCTGACTAGCATTTTAGTGGTATTAGTACAAGATGATGCAGATACACCCACACACCACACTAAGTATAAATGCTTTCACCAGCGTAGCCACATTGCACACACACATGCCAGGCTCTGCGTAGATCCCTCGTGGCATGTGTGCCTATATTTCCAGTAGCTTCCAAAGTTCAAGTTTTGAAGTTTTGCCACTGGATGCCATCAATGCCTGGACAGCATTTCAAGGCAAATAGGCAAAATTTAAAACTGAGATGATTAGCCTGAGAATTTAGCCTAGGCACGACATAAAAATCTATAAAAGCCTGTGTTTACTCAGCAAGTTTAACAGGTTGCCATTATGCCGAGCAGGTTTCCTCTGTAAAATGTAAGCAAGCTACAGGAAATACTATTAAAATATGACCTTTACTGCAGTGCATTGTCATGAAAAACTGGTTTGACATTGTGGTACACTATTTACAGGGTGTGTTTCTTCTGACACACGGAGAAGCAGGACTGGGTTGTCCACAGGGGAAAAAAAAAAAATGACACGTAGCGATAGGTAGATGAGTGCAACATAAATTCAAGGCAGTTCACACACGGGTCACTCTCAGATTCTTCTTCTGCTGCCCGGTCACAAATTTGTTCTTGTAACATTTAAACTTACTCAGCTCTTTCCGGCATCCTGTTTTGAGATGCATGTGTTTGGGCGATGTGTCAGAAGAGTGACAAAAAAAAAATAGTTGCAGTTTCTCTCACTGCTAGCATGAATGTGTCAAAGAATGGCGTCAGCGGCGTATGCCTCATTAACACTGACATAAATCAAGTCCAAACTCATGTCACCTCTGGTGTTGCAGGTGCTGCTTAGAGTTTGTCCTTCTCATTTCCAACATAATTATAATCTCTATTTGTTACAACGCATGCGCTAAAGTGTCAAGGCTTCAAGTGTGGACGTGGAAGGAAAAAAATCCCATCTATAGCAGTTGTAAATGTCCCGAGGCGACATGTTCCAGCCTGACGGCTAACAGTTCAAACAAACCAGTGTTAACTACTGATTATCTGGGCCGCTGCAGGTACAGCGTTAAAAAGCAGCTCACTGCCCACAGTGAAGTCCTCTCTTCGTCTTGAGAGGCGAGCTAAACCTATTTCCACACTGTTCGAAGTGCAGTCAGTCAAAAGAAATGTTTACAAAGCCCTTCGCAGCACTTTATCTTAACATACAGCAGCAGAAATGTAAATAAAACCCTTAAATGTCGGCAGGTCAAATACAGGCCTCGCACCAGTCAGGTTAAACAAACTGTTCTAAACATCATGAAACATTTTGGCAGCTCTTTAGACTTCACAGGGTATTATATCTAAGTCCAACGGTCCACTTAGATTAAGACAGGAACGGTTTTTTTGTTGTTGTTGTTTTCACTCAAACCAGTTAACCAACGAAACTGTAACACCAGCAGCTACACTTAGTGGGTTTTTCGTTGTTGTTGTTTTTTGAAACTTCTTAACGCTGTCTGAAACGCTTCATCTGCCGCGCCTGAAACAGAAACAAACGAAAAGACCCCGGGCTTTCCAGCTTTCCAGCGGCGACGGTAAACTGTTCACACACACGTCTGGTATTTGGGAGTGCTCGCAAGGACGGACAGAGCTAGAGATAACTCAAATAAATAGAAATCCCTGGCGCCAGCACACGTAGATTTGGAAAGCACATGTTTCGTCTTGCGCGGTGAGCAGTTGTATCCGCCACCAGTGTAGTAGGTAAAAATCCTGTCACTATTCTGCTGCACAGAAAATAGCAAAATTGGCTTTGAACTGAGAAGGTGTAAGTATTGTATTTTCGCAGTATTAAATAGATTTTAATGGGTTCCAAATATAAAAGTAGAGAACTAGAATATTAAGAGTGCATTTGATAGGAATTGCAGACTATAATTTTATACATAGTTGATAGTTGTGGGTTTTAGAAATATTTCACACGTGGTATAAAGTAATTACTGGGTGTTTCACATAGATTCGATGTAATAAATCTACCTATCTGTATCTATCTATATATATAGTATATATATAACAATTACACGCCGTTATCCGGGTAATGTGGAAGGTCTGAGCAGAGAATCTCAGCCAGAGACCAGAACAGAAGTAGTTCCCATGTGTCATACTTGTTAGATCACTTGCTATATTTAACATCAATATGTAAAGTACACGGAACACAAACGAACTCACCTTATCCCGAGAAGTCAGTGCGCTCATCCAGCTGTGGTACGAGCATTTCCGGGGTCTTTCCTCCCCCCTCCGTCCTTTCATTTACTCAGTCTCAACTCAATGACTTTCGGGACTTGCTGCGATGGGCGTTCCCAGCCTCCCTGGAGCTGTCTGAGCAGCCCCGAAAGAGAAATGACACGCTCCCATAGATAAACCACTAAAGGTTTGATATTTTAAATAAAATAAAATATATATGTATAAACATTAAGAACGATCTAGTGAAAATAACCCAACGAGGAAGTAACGGGTTGGACCTGTAATGCGTCATGGATGCTGCTGCAGGTTATTCGTGCTAACCGGCTGGTCATTTCTCAGCGCTTATCTCTCCAGCCCTGGCTCTCCTCCCTCTTATCCGTTTCACAACACGCGTACATTCTTGCTTTTCCTCCCCTTCCTGTAAGCTTGGGTCCTTTGTGATTTCTGTGAGCCAGCTTAACTGCGTCGAAATCCCCCAATTTGTTCGATTGCAGTATACTTTTAAATTTGCTTTTATTCGGTTGCATCATTTGCTGATGTTTTGTGCATTGCTGTTTTCGCAATGTCATCTCCAGTGGAGGGGGGGCTTTTGCAAAGTTCAAAGTTTAAACATCGCTGTAAATTAGTAGACAACAGGCTATATTTTTTTCTGCGTCGAAAAGCGGAGGTGCAAAATTACTTATATTTATAAGCGTGGGGGGAAATAAATAAAAGTCAGGCGCCATTTATATATGCAAGTTCTGCAAAAGGCGATTATTTGAATGTTAATAGGAACGAAAATAAGTGTCACGTTGTGCCTCTTGGCTGGAATTAAAATGAAAACATGCAAAGCAGAAGATTGCAGGCGGCGATTGCGTACGCGGGAGGGTGTAACAGGCCTTTAAGGGCTGTTCATAGCATCTCACCTGACCAGTCACACAAGTCAGGTTTCCGCTGCCACTGCAGAATATACTGTTTTTGGTGTCACTGAAAACCACCAGTACAAACAATGATGACGGTCAGATCTCTTAGCATGCCGGCCTTACTGGAATATAAAAGACGGGAAGGACCTCACGGGTCTGTGGGATTTCTTTTAGTGGCTGCTGTGGAAATGAAATGGCCTACATATGCAAGGTACACCAGTGTGACTTGCACCAGTGTGACTCCAAACTGGTTTTGCATCCCCATTCTTTCACACATGCCTCTGACACATCCAGCGGCAGGTGCTGACAGAAAACGTCACACGATGTGAAATTTCTAGAGCATGCTCCAGTTGTACACCGTCGGAACAACATTCACAGACTTGTCGGGAAACGATTCAGCGATTCAGCACTTACACCTGCAGGACATGAGGTATAATCTGCCACCAGTCTACAGCGCAGTCTTGACACCTGATCCCGAAAGGTTTCACTCCCATTCACACCTTTAGGGTGGACCCTCTGACTGATAATGGGAGTATCACTGGAGTATCGGGGGGAGAAAGAGGACAGATTCTTCAATGAGTAACACTGACAAATGTTCCCATTTAGACGCCTTACTCCCCACCAGTCTCTTTAACACTGACGAATCTTTTTTTTTTTTTTGGATCTAGTGCAGAAGTTATACCACCTGGGTACTCCACCACAGCTGACTTTAGTAGTGCCATGTTAGATTGAAACAGGACAAAAAGAAACACAAATATGCTTTGGTGGTTTGAGGTCTGAGGGTTAGTTAGTAAGTAAGTTTTCCCCCTGTATGTGTGCATGGTTCCCTTTTACAGGCTGCTACTAATTACACTTCAAGCCTTACCACCAAACAGGTGGACTTCCTCAGCTCCACCGTACAACATCATGGTAAATCATGTGAATAAACAAACGCATACACTCGCAGTACCATTTCTTTATCAACCTAATTTAAATAAAGCTCTTACCTACTTAACATTCAATCTTAACAATTCTTTACAGCCTCCAAACATTTGCTCCCCCCCCCTCGTCAATTATATAAATGGTTCTTCCCGGGACCTTTAATAAGGTGTTCAGGCCTCTGGTGCGCTCTTGAACACCTGAGAAGACACAGCAAAGGTAAGAAGCATTATTCAGCGTATGATTTCTCACTGTGCAAACAGACTGCCAGTCAACCAATGTGTCCCTCTTCACGGGTAGCGGATGAGAGGCCCCACCAAGAGAAACGCACCCAAAACCCACAATAATAAAATATATTGAGCTGTCCTGTGGATGAAAGTTATTTATTTCATCTTGTACTCAAGAACTGCTAAAACCCATTGTCACTGTGATGTATCAGTCAGTCATGTCATGAAGAGGATCTTCATTACAGCGCAGGAGGAAACCTCCACTCTATCCTACTGAGCCTTCGATTTAAGCAATGTGTCCTTTGGTGATACTGCCTCGAAATGGTTTTCAGTACTTCCGATCCGGCCCCGTAACATCACATGGGTTTGAAAGATTATTGTGCTCGTGCACTACAGAGGAAATGGTGTTTATCAGGTCCTGCAAGAGACGGGGAGGAAGCTAGGCTCTTGAAAAACAAGATGAATCTACTGAAGCGAGATTCTCTTTTGTCTGCACTACCACACTGGAACAGGAAGTTCTCAAATTTGACACAACTGCAGGTGAAAGTAGGCCTTCACTATAACTTGTATACACTATATATACTACACACTATATACTTCCTCCTAACTTCAATCTTAGTGTTATGTGTGTAATCAGTGCTGCATAATATAACTGTCAAATCTATTCCTGACTTTATTGAAATAAGAATTCAGTGAAGCAATTTATTTACCCAATTTTGCACACAGTTTATGTACATATAGGCCTTTTTCTCTGATGCATATATATAAAAAATGTAAACCCTGTTACATCACTGTTTCTGCCTTTTTGTTGCGTTTCGGTCCCTCATGCTCTATAGCAGCTGCATTTGCCTTCGTCTGAAGGCCTGCTAAAAACACTGAAACCTGGGGTCTGCTATTAACAGAACACAAAACAAAAGATCAGTGTAAACTGCAAAGAGAAAGTCATGTGGTGGGTAAATAAGAGTATTTGTGTTCTTAGTGCATGCTGTATTTATATGAAGTGAAAGTTCAGTGACTGAAATCCGTTTCACTCGGGTGAATGTGGGCTGTCCCTCGCTGCTTCCAGCCAATCATATCTTCATCCCCGTGCCTTGAAGTCATTCTGTCACTTTTGTTGCAGGTTGTTCGCCGCTCAACCCTCCTCTCCCACGCCGCCCTGGTCGTGCTGGTAGCCTTAATCGGAGGTTACCTTCAGTCACCCGTCAACTTTATCTCTTTCTGTCAACACCAGCGCCTCGACTCCGTCCGCCTCCGTCGTCTGTTCATGTTCCCTCCATTAAATGTTCTTTAAGGTTGCCAACTCCCTGAAAAATAAGGGACACCTCATTGGCAGGGCTGGTCGACCCGTCTGCCTTCACCCTTCCTGTTTTGTGTTTTATGCTGGCCTAATTTTATTTTAGTAGTACTGCTTTTATTGTTTTACACTTGAATGCACTTTGTGCACCTTTTTGCGGTGCAGCTGTGTCTTATGTTTTAGTAATATTGTTTTTTGTTATATTGCTTTTATTGTTTTGACCCTGGAAAGCACCTTGTGCACCATTGGGTGCCAGAAGGTGCTATACAAATAAATATTGATTGGTTCCCAGAGTTGTGTGTGTATATTAGTCCTTTTTGTGTGTGAAACTTTTTTTTTTAAACTATTTAACTCGAGCCTGAATCGAATTGGATGCATATATTTTTTTTTTTTTTTTTTTTAGGAGTATGAACACATGGAAAACTGTTGTTCAACAATTTATTTTTAATACAGAAGCAAACTCCAGAATTAATAGAATAAAATAAATATCTTAAACATAAACCTGTCTTAACTTAAAACAGTATAAATTAATATAAAACAATGGAAAGCAGAACATTCCTCTTGTAACAGTGCCATAAGAAAAGTCCAAACCTAAAGTGTGAGGAAATTTGTTGCTTTGTCTTCCAGTAAGAGTACCTCAACCAGAAGAGCGGGATTCCCACTGTCAGCTCATTAGTCACAGAACAGGAGACGTCTTGGGAATGCATTTACTGTAACTTTCCATATAAAGCCCCCTCGTCTTTAAGTCCAATGACATTTAACACATTTTTGATTCTCACAGTAATACAGGACAGAGTGTGTCCCGTTTCAGCTCAATATGGGACGTGTACTTTTGTTTCTAAATTGGAGACAATTCTGTTTTTCAAGGGGCGGTTGAAAACCCTGTTCTGTATCGTTAAAGAGTCTTTCATTGTGTGACGGTAGTTTTTAGATGACTTATTTACAAAGCTGCTATGTCATACTGGTTTAACTTTCAATGTCACACAATTACAATCAAATCAAGCTTTACTGTCATTTTGTCATACATACAGCTGTAGTGCAGACAGAATGAAATTGTCTTTCGCTGAGATCTGTGCAGACTTAACAAAATGAGTTAAAGACTCAGTTCAAATTCTACAATAACTTAAGTTTAAGTTTTAAATAAATGCAAGGTAGGAGGCAGGTTATTTGTGCCCTACTGTGTGCAAACAGTTTTTATCTTCATGCCGCTATAACTGTTGTTACTGTTTTATTGCTGCTGAACTTTAAACATACATCATCTTGATGCAACCTGGACACATTGCACCAATTGAATGTATGTTTAAAGTTTTAATGCCGCTGAACCAGGGAGCTGCTTTTTCAACATGGACAATAACCATAAAACCGTATCTCATTTTAAATTGTATCGAACAAGTGCTTCCACCAGCAGGTGTTTAGATGATATATTCTTTTCAAGGCATTCATCATCTCTCCTCTATTCAAAGTCATCAGTCACCCAGTCCGGGAATCATTAACCTCTGGGGACAATGGCCAATGTTTTAGTGGCTCCGCAAAATGACCCACAATTAAAATTAAAGGCCCAGTCAGGCGTTTTATCACGCAGTTAACAACCCCAGTAGTAATTCTTTGAGGCATTGATTTGAGCTGGATGCTAACATTTCTAATCAGAGAAAAATGTATTATAATGGTATTACAGAGGAGGCGGTCAAGAGAAGAGTGAAATATACGTATCGTACAGTAGCTCGTCAAATAGTTTGCTGTATCAGGTTGAAATATGTCAATGTTGTGCTTGCAGCTTCTTTCTTCTGCACCCAGAGAACCAAATGAGTCAGATTTTGCCTTTAGGAATTGCACGAACATGTCAAACCTAAGACAACCTGGAAATTCTGAATGAAAAACAAGTGACGGGTTTTTAGCGCCAGATCTTGCAAAATTTAAAGATTAAAGCGACCTCAGATTGTCATTTTTAACCTGAGCACACTGGTCGTAAAACAAAAGGTAACATGAGATAAAAAGGCAGACACTAGTGTAGCAGGTTTTATAAAGGAATCAACTCAGACGGGGCACCGGTCAACCATAAGCCCGCATCTACTGTAACATTGCAAAACTAGTTTGTACTTATCCTTGAGTACATTGTCACAGTGTAAGTTCACTTCCTCTTAACCACACATGCAACGTATTTTCCTGAACCAACTGTCACCACAATTTTCTGTTCCCACCCCCATGTGCTGCGGCTTATTCCCCACAAATCAGATGCCTCCAGAACGCTACACTAAACTCGGTGAAGGTTTCGTTCAATCACAACACAATTCCAAGACGAAGCATAACATTTCTTTCCATGTAACATTTAGCCACTAGCTGTGGTATCCTAAGGGTTGTAAACAGTACCATGTCAAATACATTAGTATTAATTGCCTTGGTACCTATCTGACCACCATCCACTTTAGATAAAACACTAACTAATACACCAACTATGGATAAATGCAACCCCACTTCAAGAACTCTCCCTTTAACGTGCCTTTGAGCTCTGTAAATTGCTGTAAGTTGCTTTAATCCTCACGTACTCTGTGCACCATCTAATCATTTACCAACGTCCACATGTTCTTATGGGAGATTTATGGATGCAAAGTGACTCGTTGAGTGTGCGGTATTTGCACTGGTGTCTGCCTTATCCGAACGGACTGTGCAATATGTGTCAACATTATAACCACCTCCACGGTCGTAATGTCAGGGAGGCTGCAACCTGCTGGGGGTGGCTGCGGCGGCCTGGTCTGGTCTGGTCTAGGTAGGTGCTACACGTCTTACATCCACATGAATGAATGAGGTGTAAAAGTTTCCCAGCAGAACATTGGATCGTCACAAGATGGTCGGTGCTATTCACTTCTCCAGTCAGTGGTTTTAATGCTGTGGCTGATCGGCTGGTAGATCATGAAGCAGGTCAGAGTACCCGTTGCAATTGTAATGTCTTAAAATGAACTTCGAAAATGTGCAGACATAGTGACACCACGATAGGTTTAAGAGAATTGTTATGAGTGTTTCTGGGTTGGAAAAAGGTCAGTATGTCCCCGTGTCCCAGCGCTAAGATAAGACAGGGACAACACTCATAAACTCCCCCGGATCTGAGACGTTCACCGATTTTCTCTGGCATCTGTACAAACATTTGCAGGTCAACAGTCGGCTCCGTGTTCGCTTCGTTTCTATTTGCATTTAACTCAAGTAATACAATTTGTCTTTTAAATTCAGGAATTCACAAAATAAATATTGGCTACCTCAGAATAATGAATAACCCTACACTGATCGTTGTGTCCACTGTAAACATCAAGTCTTCCTCTCTGAACTCAGCAGCCCCGACTTCCTCAACACCTTGCTCACGCTAGGGGACAGTTGGTCTTTGAAGTTCCACAGTTGCGTGTCCACGTGAAGCACCTCCATCGGCACCTCTCGCGGCATCTTGATTGGGGAGTGAATGATCCGACAGACATCCGGGGGGACCTTGAACTTTTGCCCAGACATCTTAAGCACATCATGTACAGACGTCTGCTCCACTGCCCTGTGATAAACGTAAGACACAAGTTGTCTTGTTGCCACGTGGGCCGCAACATAAAGCGGCGACATAAAAAGGTTTGACGGCTGAAGTTTGCATCTTTAACTATAAACCTACCTCGGTTGTACTATCATCTTGTGTGGGTGGTATATGTTCCTGTCAGGCTCCTCCCTGTAGATGCGCTCCAGGATATTAAAACCTGGCACACCTCTCCACTGAGGCAAAGGTCCCACGAGACTTTCATTAAAAGGTTTCTGGGGATAGATGTGGTTTTCAATGAGGAACACCTGTGCCTGCAGAACAGGATGTCAAGAATGAATGTTGGAAAAGGCGGCAGATTTCCGCACACTGTGTATTAATGAAATGTAAAATGTTTACGTTTGGATTCTGCTGCTGGAGCGCGTTCATCAGAGACATCAGGTCTCGGTGCTGGTACGGCATTATAATCTCATCTATGTCGTTCAACAGGACGTAGCGCGAGCGCTCCATGGATCTGTAGATGCACTCGTTCAGCGTGGTCAACTGCCCAAAGTAGTGGATGTCCCCTCCATGCTGTGAGAATTGCCAGCCGGGAGACGGGGTCAGGTGCTCGTCGATGGGCCAGGGGACCATTTCCACAAAGCCCTCCCGGCTGTAACCCTGCAGCAGGCGGTCGAGGTCTGGGCCGCAGCTCGTGTTATAGATGACCACTCTGTTCACCCCCAGCAACCTGGAGAAACGGGACGTAAAGGTTTAAGTCTCGGTGCTTGTGCGCAGTCCACAGTCAACAGGAGACGATATCATGTTCATTGGCTACATAATCCATAAAATAAAATAAATAGGACTTTAATGATAACTGTTGTTGCATGGCAGACATTTACTGTCATTCATAATCACTATCATGTGAACCTGTGATCTACCTATAAATATTGTTTTATAGCGACTTGACAAAGGTCCTCTTCATGTTATTTCTGCACTGTCCTTGTAAACAACCGACTGATACAGTACAGTTACTTCCTGGTGGTGTTTTATACGTTATAAAACATACGTAAAGTTTTTATAAAACTGCGGCGCCTTTGACTACTGGAAAAAAAACAAACAACAAAACGTTTGGTTTGTGTCATTGTTGCTGTCCTGACCTGTACATCTCCAGAGTCTGTGCAAACTGAAGCACATTGTTGTAGTCCCCAAACAGGTTAGAGATGCAGACCGTAATGTTAAGCTCCAACTGTTTTTTATTCTTCCCAGCGGCCTCCTTGTTCCTTAGGGGAAGCCAGGTGTGGTCCTTAGTCACGTCGCTCTCTGGTTGAGTGAGAAGAGTGACATACGAAGCGGTGCAGTTTTCAGGAATGCGACACAGGACGTCCGTCGTGGCGAAGGGAAAACCAAAGTTGTCCGAGTGCTGTAAAATTGACGACGGGGTGGTTCTACTTAAGTGGCCCGCGCAGCAGAAGAGGCAGTGAAGCGTTTGGATGGAGTCCCTCTTAAACATCCCGATGATGCGTACGTCGAAATCCTTCACTCTCCGGTCCATGAAGGCTGACACCAGCAGGTGCTTAGTGTTTTGGAGAGGGGTGATGGTCTGCTCGGCGACTGTAAAGGGGCAAGTGGCTGGATTCCCCTGCGGCTGTGGGGCAAACTTGGACGTCGTGGGTGACCGCTCGGTGACGAGGAGGATCATCAACATAGTAGCAAAGAGGAGGATGAGGAGGATCTTCCTTCTGATGTCCTTTGTCTTATCCATTCAGACGCAGAGGAGACTGATTCTAAACCTTTAGAAAAAAATACAGTCCATAGTTATTTATATTATGCAAATGTTAGGGAAGGAAAAAACTCCACTGTACTGCAGTCATCTCATTGTTCAATGTGATGGCAACAGGATGTTGTTAGTGGGGAGCCTCTGTGGGTTTGTTAGGGGAGGGAGCTTACATCCTGTTAGACACACACAGCCTCAGCTAGCGAACACACATGCACAGACAAAATGTTAACAGTGTCCAATGTCTGTTCCGTTAGCAAAACCTGTAGTTGCTGTGGTCATGATCACATGTGACTCAGATGAACCCAAAGAATCACACTTCCAGGTTCTTCAACAATGACGTAATTATTTCGTTGACGCCCCTTTTTCAGTAAACACGGCTCTTTTTTGACTAAAACGTGACCAGACGTGTGCAAGCTGTCGTTGTGTCATTGACGAGGCGAGACTGGACGAAAATGTGAGTGGGTGGTCCGTCAGACGTTCAAAAGGCATGACATTTCTGCCTATTGTCCGTCAAAAGCTAAAAAGCATCAGCAACGGTGCTGCATCATATCCTTGTTCGGTCAAGCCCACCGCATGGCATCACGCCAGCGTCTGTACACTGTCGACACGGCTGCTGTCACAGTCACACTAAGTGGTGGACCTTGGTGGTTGGAAACGACGAGATGATCCACGGTAGCGGTCGCGTGCCACTGAAATTTTTTTTAGATGTTAGTCTTCAAACAGTTATCTGTTGCAACTGCAAAACAAACATTATTCTTTATTTATTTTTACTTTAATTACTTTATATTTGCAACATGTTCTCAGTTCAGCAGCACACAGCCACAGCCACCAACAACAACTCAAGTCTACCGTCTTTCTTAAAGAGACAGAGCCACTTTATCTACCACTTTATCTACCACTTTATTTGTGTGTAATGCATAATCTTTATAGTAGATCATAAAGTATTTGTTGTTGGGTGGAAAACTTGTCTGTCTAAAACCATTCCTTTATTATTTTAATTATTGGTGAAAATACTTTTCTCTTTTAACTGAAACTGACTAACTAAAACCATCACATATATAAATGACAAAAAACTAATAAGCATTTTCGTCCAAAAGACTAAGACTAAATCTAAAACGGCTGCCAAAAACAGCACTGCACACGTCAAAGATATCAGTTGTCTGTCTATTTTCTGTTGTTATTTCTATATTTGCCTTGTAAAACACAAACCCATGCGGTACAACCATGGGTGACTCCGTGTAAAGCATCGCGTGACGCCGTTTTCAACACTCCTGCCACGCCTGCAAATGAAATCTATCTTAAAACACCACTGATCTAACTGAGCGACGCTTTAAGGTGGTAATTTATACGAATTACCGACTGCGACTGCCTCGCACGTGCTCAGACACACGGAGCAGAAGCAGATGCCCCATCAGCCTGATGAACTTAAACGCGGCGACAATTTATCATCCTGCTTTATTGCTCAGCCCGCATCCCAAAAATAACTACGACAGCCGCAACAAGATCATCCATACATCATGATATAACTCTACAAATAAGAGGCTTCTTACCGCAGCATCTCCCGGAACTTACTCTAAAACGGGCCCAGGAGGGAACCAGACAAAATTGCCTCTATCCATCACATCAGCAGCAGAATTATTCTTTTTTTTTTTTTTTACCTCTTGTCTTGTTTGTTTCTGAGGGTTTCATGTCCATTAATGTGGCATGTCTTAGGCGTCCGTGCGTCTGATCGCAGCCCGCGGACTTAAAGGCTCCCCAACCCAGCCTGTGGCTTAATTCATTCAAATTAAAACTAATTTGAATTTTGTAAACTTCACTCAGATTTAAGGTTTGTTGGGGGATAGTTTTGGCCAGGAGATTTGCGGTTCATGAGAGCTAGTCGCTGCAGCAGGTTAAGCGTCCTTTCTTTGTTTTGTAAGCCCAAGCTTCATTTAATGGCACCAATGCGACCACAAGCAACGAGTCAATTGCCGACGTCTAGACTGGGGTTTGCCATGCCAACAGCCGAGTAACTTAATGTAGGAAATACGAATACACAACAAAACAATGAGGCCACTGGGAATATTACTGTTCTCCTTAGGCTTATCAAACGATTGAAAAGGATGCTTTGTCTGATTAAGTTAACCAAACATTCACCTGGAAACATCAGCAAACATGTCACAGCTCATGCACACAACCCTTACTTGACAGTGTAAACAGTTCTTTCTGTCTCCATCTATATGGCGCAAAGGTTAATGATTTAGCAAGATAATAGTGGGAATAATTTACAGAAACAATATACGAGAGACCACGTCATGGGTTAATACATTACCCGTTTCAGTGAAAAAGAATGAGGCTGAAGGGAACATCAGCAGCTTCCTCAGACATGATGAAAAATTACAAAACCAAAAAAATAAACACCTAAATAATTACATTATACACTGCCTGGCCAAAAAAGCAAATAGGTACGAGATTCCTTTTGGATATTTACTGCACGGGCGATTATCTTTTAACTGGCAACAAGTTATTTGACGCCAACTGGTGCAATGGGTAGCTTCTCATTTCTTAAACAACCATGCTGTGTAGCCTTAAGAAAACCAATAAGGTGAGGATAACTGGAAAAAGAAGGCTTGAGGTTGCAAGGGAGAAGAAATATTGGACTCTGGAGCAATGGAAGAAGGTCATGTGGTCTGCTGAGTCCAGGTTTATCCTGTTCCAGAGTGATGGGGGATTCAGGGTAAGAAGAGAAGGGATGCACCCATCAGGCCTAGTGTCTACTGTACAAACCTGTACGGGCAGTGCTATGATCTGGGGTTGCTGCAGTTGCTCATGTCTAGGTTCAGCAACAAGAATGAGCTCAGCTGACTACCTGAATATCCTGAATGACCAGGTTATTACATCACTGGATTTTTTTCTTCCCTGATGTTCATGGGTATATTGAAAAGAGACAATGTCAGGATTCATGGGACTCAGATTGTGAAAGAGTGGTTCAGGGAGCATGAGACGTCATTTTCACACATGGACTGGCCACAACAGACCTTAGCCCCATTGAGAATCTTTGGGATGTGGTGGAGAAGGCTTTGTGCAGTGGTCAGACAATCACGTCATCAAAACAAGAGCTTGGTGAAAGATGAATGGAACACTAGACGGAAATAAACCAGCGGGGACATTGAGGAAGCTTACTGAAACAATACAGAAGTGCTGTAATCAAAGTTAAAGACGACCCAACAACCTTTTTTTTTGTTTTGTTCGCCAGGCAGTGTATTAACCTCTGTCATTTCTGAGAACATCGTCATGATACCTGCACACCTTGGGCTTCATTACTCTGCAGTTTCCCAGAACATGTCAGGCACGACCCACATCTGCATTATCTTATTAAATCTTACCTGATCCCACAAGTTCAACTGGGCCCTAATTATCTTACGTGTGACTCACTGACTACACGGCTTAACCCTTTAAAAGGCACTCATTAAATACTTGGAAACCCTAGAGTGTTATTGTAGGGACATAAGGACACTTCTTTGAGGCACCTAATAAAGCAATTATGCTCAGGGTTCATGCAGAGGTGGACCTTGCACTCCACGTTTGCCTCTCTTCGCCGACTGGCTGAGTGAAATCCACACGCCTTGCAGCCTCACTGACAGGCACCTGGCGCAATTAAAAATGGATGTGGAAGTTACCAAATAAGTTAGCAAGTACTGTTGCTCCACGTATAAAGGTTTAATAAAGCAATGCATATATAGCAGAGGCGATTGCTCTAAGACTACAGGGGAAGCTCAGCCTCCCCTAAAATATCGCTGGCAATTTCGTCAAATACTACGAATTTACATTACTACTCAAACTAAAATGTGCTAGAACACGATCGACTTCATGGCTACTTCTTATAATAACACAATCATTAATTAGTTTTATCCGTTCGTCTGTCGTGATTTTTTTCTCATATCGCTGTAATGGTACGGTCCGTTTAAAAACCCACTGAGGCTCGGCCTCAATGGACTTTCAATGGGGCTTCAGAATGGGCCGATCTCAGGGCAAAAAAGCTGGACGTTTATTGGACAAACGCTCCAAAATCGTAACTTCCAGGGAAGCCGGGCGTCTCTGGGAGTCAATGGGCAGTGGGATGTAGGCCCTACCTGGACGCCGAACTTCTCTATGATGATTGGATGAACTGTTAACGTGGCTGGAACTCGTCGTGATTGACAGCGCTTTAAGACTAGGCCGACCGGCTCAGACCCCGTCCAAATCAACCCAGATCGGCACGTGACAAGCTCGGATGAGTGGCGAAACGTCTTCTCGAAAAATCTACAAGTCCAGTTGCCTTTTTTGAAACTTTTTGGATTACCATGACCTGGATGACTGAGAACCTTCACAGACATAAATTTAATGATGTAATAATTGGCCAATTTTACAAAACTGGGCTTCCCCTATTTGAAGCCGTTGTTATTTTAAACCTCCATTTTATTCCTCTATGGAGAAAAGCACTAACATTTGCATTATGTTATGATCAGAAAGTCTGGCAACTATTAAAGACAAGCTCCTCACTCCCTCAAATCACATGCACAACAATTAGCCATGATCATTTATCCTACCTCGAGCATACATATGACTGTTTTCCTTCTCCTGTAACTCTTCCTTCCTGATTCTAAATTGTCCGCAGGTGTGAGTGTGAATGGTCTGTCTCTCTGCGTTAGCCCCGTGATGGACTGGAGATCTGTCCAGCGTGGAACCACCTCTCGACACCCACACACACAAATATATATACATATATGAATATAATAAAAGCGAGAACAAAACTCACCTGTACTGTCCTGGCGATGTTTTGCAATAGTCACTGACGAGGTGACTTCTTTCCTAAGGTGATCGACGCGTTTGAGGGCGTTACCGCATGTCACGAGCATCTCCCATTGCATACGGGTTAGGACGACAGTCGGATCTTATCTATTTAAACCTTAAACGGAGTGGAAAACAAATTGCAATAATAATAATAACGTAACGCTATTTTTCATTTATTTAAGACTTAAGTAAATTATTTTCTTTATTCTTCTTTATTTTTTTTAATATCTTGTCTATTTCGGATCGTGTGAGTTGCATCTCCCAGGACACGCGCCTTTGCAGAAGTTTGAAAGTGCAGAATATTTAAATTTGAAAAGTTGAAATTAAAATAGGCTACACTCCAGTTGTAAGTGTACTTAGCAGCCAATTTTAATTTGTACAAGCTTAAACTTGGCTCATCTGGATTGACACCACCTCAGCATGTCATCTACCTTCTGTTCTCTGTGTACCTGGAAGCTGGCTGCAGGAATTTAATAGGCCTACAGCAAAAACCGGTTTAAACACATCTCAATGCTGTACGCTGCACCCAGATGAACAAGTCAAACAAATTAGCGAACCATTGAACCAACATGTGCAATATAGAAACAATTTCAGCTCATGAAATTATTGTTTATGCATATCCGCTGCAGATGCACCATTTAGTAGCAAACCAACAACAGTCTCCCATAAAGAAAACTAGCCATAAATTATCTAACTATCTAGCTAGCTAGCTAGTAGACTATATAAACTAGCTAGCTAGCTAGCTACTATAACTGCTAGTAAGCTAAACATCTGTAGACACTTAGGCTACAGAAGTAACACATTTTGGGTTTAAATGATCCTAAAAGCTGTGCAGGTTCCTCCTTAATGTCTGGATTGGTTATAAAAAGTAAACCGCAGCCCTTTTCTAGTTTTCACTGCCCTTAAATAGGGCACACAAAAATAAATAAAAATAATAATTGGGTATAGCTGCAGAAGAAAAATGCTACAGACACCAAAGATTTACATATCAGGGTGGTTAACAAATCCAAACTGCTCCAAAATAACCTGAATGTCTGCCAGTTACACTTTAATTTTAGTTAAGGCTTAAACTATAACTATTTTACCGATATGGTGGCACTGATGGGTATAATGTACCTCAGCTGAAATGAATACCTCCCATCTATTTATTTTTAAGACTTTGGTATAGACTATATAATTTATAAGAGTTTACAGAGATAGATATGTATATAGGTCCCCGGAGGACTTTACACGGGCTCTGGAGAAGCAAATCAGCACTTGGCAAAGACAACAAAAGCAAAAAATGCAAAGTATCATTGTAATCACTCTGTCGCCACTAAATCAACAACGACTGATAGGCGATGCGTAAGCTCTGTGAGGCTGCACTTACAGTGGTGCTTTGAGAAAATACACTCATTGACATGTTTGTCTCAGCTGATGATTTTATAATTTGGTAAATAGTGCCATATGGACACCATCTATAAATCCTTGTGCACAATTTTAAGTAGATTTTGAGTTATTTCCTAGAATAACCAAAGATGTGACCTACAGGTGGCGCTAGAGGAAAGACATGATGATCAAAGATGTAATTCAGATTTATCCTCTTGGCACATGCATAACATGTAATAGTAATCATCCAAAGGGTCACTTTGAACTATTGCTATCTGCAGACACCTTCTTCTGCTGGCACAGCAAAAGATAAATATAGAAACGCAGCTCTAAATATCTCCTCCTCTCTGTGTTTTCTGATATCATCCACCCACTCCGGCCCCCTGTATGCCACAGCTCCGCTCTCCTCAGCATGTTGATCAGCTCGTTTTTGAAGTCACACAGTCGGGTGTCCACATGGATCTTCTCCAGTGACTGAACAGAAGGGATGCTCAGTGAAGAGTGAATTATGTGGTACACAACTCAGGTGGAATCTTGAACAGCTCTCCTTGCTCCTCAAGCACTAAATGCGCTGGATTCTGCACAACCGTCCCGCAAAGCACAGACACATACACAAATAGGGTAATTCGCAGATTATCTCAAAACCGCTGATGATGCTATACTGTGGCTTTAAAGCCCCAAACTGAAAAAGTCTGTTTATCTTGACTCAACTGTCAGCTTATATGGGTGGTATTCTGCTGTTGTGTCAGGCTCCAACTTATATGTGTGCCCCAGAAAAGTTAAGATCTGTGCTGAAGTGTGTTCCTGAATACAAATACGTTGGAGATGCAAACTATTAATGTTCAGTTCATTCTGACTTGTCCATTAGACCATAGAAGGAGTTTGATCATTAGATCTGATTTAATCAACCTCAATCAGCCTGCACCAACACCATTATTTTCCCGACTCATACCTAATGCCATGGGGTATCTCAGGGTTCTGTATTTGGACCACTCATTTTATAGGGTTGACAACTGAATGAATATAATTACATACTTCGTTATTCATATAAAAAAGCATCATTTGGGCATATAAAACACACTATAAAGATACTACAGTGGCAAGAAAAAGTATGTGAACCTTTTGGAATTTCATGGTTTTCTGAATAAATTTGTCATAAAATGTGATCTGATCTTCATCTAAGTTAAGGGTATTGACAAACATAATGTGTCTCAAATAATTACACACAAAAAAAAATCTGATCTTTCATGTATTGAACACACTCATTCAACATTCAAAATGGCAGTGGAAAAAGTACACACACATGTACACGCCTGCATTAACTATACTCGTTCTGCAATTAAATTTAAAAGTATTCAACACAAGGGCTATAGATAGAACATACATAAGCCTGCCAATGTAAACCTCTGAAAATAATATTTCACACAGTTCTGTCAGTCGAGCCCTGAATACAACGGGTCTGTATAGTGTCAAAAAATGAATATATTCAAAAGTAAAAGTAAAGCTGCATTACAGTAATGGAATACCTAGATATTTCACCCTTGGTGTTATTATTGGTATAAAATCGGGGTTTAATTGTATAGGGGACAATAAAATAACAAAATAGAGTAGGAAAAACACACAAACGTTACAGAGACAGTATGAAGACTTACAACCAAAAGATTCATTATAGGTATAATGGTGGTGGTTGTGGCAAAATAATCATCAAATACAACCTCTTTTCAATTAAAAGCATTTTCTACTTTTTTTTTTTAGCGCCATCTCCTTTTTCTACCAGCAGATGTCACCAGAGAGTAAACATTAAACACGATCCTCTGTTGCTGTGCCAATCGGGGCCTGCCTGCATGTATTTGTTGTGCTCTCATCATGACAGATGGCACTTAAAAACAGCCATCTTTGATGTGAAAGATAAGACTATATCTCATTCAATAAAAGTCAGATCCGATTGCGAGATATGTTGCGCCGATTGCTACTGAACACCCCGGGTACACGGCGTTTTCTGTCAGTAAATGACAGTGGAGCTGGGAATCCTTACAATCTGAATGGTTAAATGAATTCACTTCGTTCTTTGAAGCCGCTGATTATCTCCTGCAGAAGTTTCTGGCACAGTCGTGACTGGATTATTTATATTAGGAAGCACCAGGGCAAATATTTTATATTGTGAACATTTTGTGTGTGTGTGCTGAAAACACTCTGCTGTACAGGTTTGAGCAAGAGCTGCATTTCTGCATCGTCTGCACCGGTTACAGCCTGCGAATCGCCTCAGCCTGCAAGTCTGTGCAAGAATGCGACTCCTTATTAATCTAAAATGTAGGTACAATGGGATCACTTCAAACTGTTAGCTTAATTCAGTTGTTAAGTTTAGATGGACACATTTTCTTCATGACCCTAAAACTGACCACAAATCAGCAGAGACGTTGCAGAGACTTACCAGATACCAGAGAGGCACAGATGCACATTATTTCAGATTCCTTGCAAGCGTTTTTGCAGCTTGTAACTTGTAAAAAAATAAATGAATTAAAAGAACAAACCCCTGTCCTTTGCGGGAACTGAACGCCACATTAACCTGCAGAACAATAGCTGGGCAGTGTCTCCACCTGCTGTAAGAAATCAGCCTAGACAGAAGCATTCTGCATACACAGGATGTGAACGTCTGGCTGCACCTTTAGCATTTTAATGGTGAATCTGAATACAATACAACCTGCCATATGTCTTATTCAAGGCTTTGGCACAGAGAGTTTTCTAAGTGCTAAGTCGAGAGCTTTGCAGCTATCGTTGTGTACAGTAAATCCCTTTCTGCTACCTCATGCTGCGACCTGTCAAACAACACGCACATACATTTTTAAAATGGAGTCAGTAAACACTGATGTTATTGGATCCGACCTAAAAAGATCTTCAAGTGCATCTCACCAAATCTGATGGAACAGAAGTGAGGCACAACAAACGCCGCATCCAGCTTCAATCATTGCAGTTCCAGGCGGCGAGAATCATTTTTATTCCGCATATTCTGCTTCTTTCCGTGTTAAAATCTAACGCCAGCATTACAAACAATTCCACTTGAATGGCATCAGTTGCAGCTTAAGATTCAGGGGAGTTTGTGCTGATAGCTGGTAATGTACCCGCAGGGACGTGTGTTGCACTGATGCAATGTGGAGCTGTGCAGATCGACTCTTTCTAGCTGCTCGCTGCCTCTTGTTGGGAGATCAGTGGGAAATGTGTGGTACTCTCGTCGGCGTTCGTGCTGTTGTCGGGCCTTAGCTTTACCCCTGCTACAATAAAATACTAGAAAATATGTGAGTAACAAACAAACATAAAGGAAACATTGCTCTATTGCGCTACTAGTGGTCAAAAACTCTGCAAGGCACCTTTAAAGGGGAACTATTTCTGGCATAAAATACGATTGTTTACTCACCCATGATTCTGCATCTGCTCTGTAATCTCTCTGTTGTGTCTGTATTGAATAGCAGCATACATCAAAACTTGACACTGATGTATGCAGACAAGCGTATTTTATACCGCATCTTTAATGTATCTGGGACGTTAAAGGACAAACGTCTCTCCGGTCTTTATAGTCCATCAGGTACCATCCAGAGAATTTGTTTTTCCTCGCATATTCCTCGATCCCGGACGCACACACACACACACGGATCTGCATTGCTATCTTATATTACAGCAGAAACACTTATACTCACTAATCACCTCTCAATATTTGACACTGTTTATGGGGGAACGCCAAAGTCTAATATTGATTTTTCTGTGACTTCTACCTGCTGAAGAAACAGGTTGCGTTTTGAGCTTGGGGGCCACAGACGGAGCAGAGCGATGCATGATGCAAAGCAGGATTTAGAGAGGCTGCTTTGCATTTGATCGACCTCTTACTCTTTCATCAGCAGCGATGAGAACTTCTCCTCAGCCACGATTAGAGGGGCATGTAGAGAGATGTAAATTTAGACAAGATCATAGAGAAAGCTGCAAGGCTTAGCCAGCCAGAAGTTAGACAGATAAATCAGGTCAAACAGAGCAGGGGGCAGGAGCTGTAAGAAGCACTGAGTTTCATTTCATAACTAATGACCCGTCCTTTTAAAGCAAGTGGTACACACCCCTGACTAAATAATATTTACATGCATAATGTCTTCTAGGTCCAACAGAAAAAGGAAATAAAAAAGCATGCGAACATAGAATTTTTAGACCTTTATCCAAATTTAAGTTTCAAACATGCACATTGTGCCAGGTTTTAATAACTTTATTTGGACATCCATGTGTACACAGTGGATCTGGACCAACTAGCTAACCAGCAAACCAACCAGCGCAGTCTGGAGGCCGTCGTAGAGATACATGCCCCAAAGAAAAGCCCACATTTCTGTGGCGAAACACTCCTGCTTTAAATCATTCAACGCTTATCTGGACACAGGTGGGTAGGACGAGGAGCAGCGATGGCTGGGGGTCTGGATGAGACGAGGAGTGGACTCTGATGAGCTTGACCTGGAGGTGAGCGGGGTGGTGGAGGAAGGCCCGCAGCAATTTCGGACTGCAATGACGGGTGACGGCGGCAGGGGAGAAC
This sequence comes from Planiliza haematocheilus, assembly GCA_005024645.1. Classification (NCBI taxonomy): domain Eukaryota; kingdom Metazoa; phylum Chordata; class Actinopteri; order Mugiliformes; family Mugilidae; genus Planiliza; species Planiliza haematocheilus. Next base: position 174,285 of record SRSE01000124.1, read on the forward strand.
ATATTTAAGGTTTCACAGCAATAACACGACTGGCCGAACGGTCGGCAAGATCTGAGAGTCCAAGCTGGAAAGTGATTAGAGAATGAGGCGGAGAGAGACGGGGAGGTGAGTGAGCGGGGACGAGGACAGGCTTTGAATGACCATCTTGTGACGACGCAACGTTCTGCTGGGAAACGCTTGGACCTGGGATTCATGTGGATGTTACTTAGACATGTAGCACCCACCTAGACCAGACCAGGCTCCCCCACCCCATAGCAATGACACGCCTTGATGGCAGCAGACATCCCCAGCAGGATGCAAACACACAAAAATAGTTTAGGCACAAATTTAAAACATGCACAAGGTCTGGCTTCCAAATTCACTAGATCCCAAATTGATCAAGTATCTGTGGGATGATCCACAGAGGCCGCTCTCCTTCGGCCCATAGGACCCAAAGGAGACCCTCAGAAGGCCCATGTCTGTTCTCTGATGAGTCACAACTGTTTTGGAGGCACAAGGGAAACCGAATCATGAAGGTGGTTTTAATGTTACGGCTGATCGGTGTACAATAAATAAACAGAACTTTTATAAAACTTCTCAATAAACGGAGACACAAAATTCTCCACATAGCTCGAGTGAAACGAGCTTTTCGTTGTGATTCCTGGGCCTTGAGTCTGCGCTTTTACGAGCACGGAGTGTCTAAAAGAAACACATCTTAAGTTGGCGCCGGCGGTACGGCGATGAAAGAAATAAAAAAAGCATCTTGCACAAGTTCAATTTGTTTCTGGTTGCTGCTTTTACAAACATTCACACCTGGGAGTAGAACTCCTGTCTGCTGCCGTCGACTGCTGAGCAGCTCCACTGGAGCATGTGAGTGCTAACTGCCTCTCCCTTTCTCATTCCTTTTTTCCACAGCACACTTTTCATGAGCCGACCTTGAGAGATGAACCTGAATTTTTTCTTTATTTTATTTTTTTTTATTTGTCTCGTTTACCTTGAAGCTACAGGAGCAGCGAGAGCCTTTATGGATTTAGATAAGTTTTAATTGACGCGAGATCACAATTTTCCCTTCTGATGGATGCCGAGATAAGATAGCGGCGGCGACACGTCTCCGGATTGTTAACACGATCGCGTGTGAGGTACAGTGAAGTGCTCGGCCACTTTCCCAGAGAAAGTGAAAATTGGCAGATCTGGGTTTCAACCTCGGAGCTGGGTTTGTGAATGCGGTGCTGTGAAAATCAGACTAACAAACAGGATTAGCTGCAGCCCTGGCTAATCCCTGTTTTATTGGAGCTACCTCTGCGCATGTGATCTCCGAGTGTGTGAATGCACGGGGCGCATTTGGACGTGTGAATGCGCGTTTAGATCGATGAAAGGATCCAGAAGCTGCCTCCTTTTTGTAGATTGAATACATTATTGTGTATGCATCTGAGCCTTATATACATATGTGTGCTTTCCCTGAGGTATTACCGCCTATCAGCTTTGGTTTAGCCACATTTTTTCACCCGTGCGTCGCAGCATAGGTAGGTGTGCACATGCAAGATCATGCAGCGGCGCACGGGAACAAAAAAGGAACAACTGCAACACAAGGAGCTGAATAATGCATGTGATGAGGGGAAATGTGTAACTGAACGACTGTATCGGTGCCTGTTGTCACATGTGCTAATTGACCTGATCTTTCTGAGCCATTAGACGCCGCGTTTCCATTGGCCAAGGGGCAATTAGCTTATCAGGCGAACACACACACACACACACTCTTGAAGCGACCCACACACACACAAACACTTGACAGTTTGATCAATGGATGTCTCACTGACCATAATGACTCAGTACAGCCCCCTTTCAATGCAGCACAGCATCGAGTCCGGACACAATAACCCTTTATCTCAATCTAACACACGCGCACACACGCATGCGCGCACACACATAAGGCGCTAAATAAAAGGCGCATCAATCATAATCATAGGCACCTTTAAAGACAATGCAGCCAAGAAGAGACGGGAAATGGCATATCCCTAATTACTGTCTCACTGCTGTTTACACCCAATCATGATACATAAACACACACACACAAAAATGCACAAAGGGAAGAAGCTATAGTCTCTTTGAGGGGAAATTGTTCTTGTTGACCCAGAAGAGCTCTTTGCGCCGCAAATCTCTTCCCCTCCCTTCTGTATATGTTTTCTTTCTCTGTCACACACACACATAATAGTTTATATTATTGGGTTTTACCCCCCCCCAAGGGTAAGTGATCTATTGATCCGGTGAATCTCGGCCGGTGATCCACAACCGGGAGAGCCTGTGTTTCCTCAGAGACCGGAGGAGCTAGACCGCCTCCCATCGATTAAAATGAGTAATCGACGCACCTTGGGCTTGACTTTATTTTTCCGTCTGCCGCGTCAGTGTGTGTGCGTCTTTGTTTACATTGTGTGTGTGCTGGTGTGTCCATAGGTGTTTCGTTTTCGATCGATTGTGCGGCATGTTTCAGTATGCCGGTTTAGCCATGCTCGCTGCACGAAAGCGACGTTACAATAACAATAACCCTGGCGTTCTTGAGTGGGCATTTCGGATTAGTTTAATTTAGTTCTCGGATGAGAAGATCAATAGCTACCACTTTCCCGTGTTTGCGTACTGAAAGCAAACACTCAAAGCATGAAGGAGTAGAACAGCGCGTTGACACGGAGCGCGGCGAAAGCTTGTGCCTGCCTTCGCTTGCTCCGCAAATTCCTTTACAAACACTCGGAAAATTCACCGATCAAAACGTTTTTTTGTCCCGTTTGATCCCACAATAGCCGAGCATTAGAGCCAGTTTAAAGGCTTTGTTTTAACCATCAAAGTGCAATGTGTCGTTAGCGGTTCCCGTACATGCATTCTTGAAATCTGCAGAGACAAGCTACCGTCGGTGTTTTCCCCTGCTTCCAATCAACGTACGCGCTAAGCTAAGACGCTCACACACACAGACATGAGCTTGTTTTCTATCAGGCTCTGCAGGAGGCAACGAATGACACATATATTACGTTTAATGGCCTCACATGTGGGGCAACATTAGCATTCACTGTGTTTCATGGTGACCTGACATGCCGAGTGAAAAATATTCCACAGCTAGTTGCTAACCCCGTCTCTGCGTCGATCTGTTCGCTCGTTTTTTGGGATGAGCGCGCCGGTTTCAGACTCCTAGAATTTCCACTAACATACAGATAAATTGCAACAGCGAGCAGGCTGCGGAGAAAATTACATTGCCGTGTTTTTGTTACGTTTCAACAAACAGGAGTTTGCTCCCTGGTGTGAAGGCGGTGTGCTTTTTCCACCCATCATCCACCCCCACCACCTCCTATCAATCATTTCATAAGAGCAGTGTTTCCTTGCATTCAAACCAAGGCGTAATCCAATCTAGTGATCATGTTGCCACTGCGTATGTGGGGAAAAGTGGGTGTGGCCTGTCTCGCGGAGCGGCAAGAAGGTCCTCCAGGTTTCGAATCCATCTCCTTTTGTGTGGAGATTGCATATCCTCTCTCCCCTCTCCGTGTGCTTTCCTCAGATGCTCCGGGTGCTTCCTCTCACATCAAAAGACACGCATGTAAGCTATTACCGATATTGCTGTTATTGCTATTGACCCAGGCAATGGTATGGAAAGAGGAAGCGGACCTCAGCGCTGCAGCTACTCGCCGCTCCGACGGCAGATTGAGTCATGCAAGAGCACTCGTGTGGCCCTCTTTCAAAATGAGCCTTCTCTTAAAAAAAATACTCGTTTGTGGCCTGATTGCCGGGCGAACGCATGACGAATCATCCGAGGTATATCTAGGCTAGCCCGAGGGGTGAGTACGTGATGTTGCGTTGCCTAAAAACAGCTGAGTGCCCTGTAACTCAGCGGCAATCACCCCGACTTAAAGGGCTGCCCGGGAAATTTCCTTTTTACTCTCCATGTCCTGAATTTGTAATCGCTCAGCTACAGCAGGTGGCGTGTTGAGTTCAAAGGATTACATTCAGTCGGCCGTTCTGTTTCCCCATCAAGAGTTCGGTATAAGCACCGAAAGTGTGATTTTGCACCTTCTTTCGGCATGAGCGAGTGAACATTTTTTATTAACACGGCATTCATAAAACAGAGATGAAATCGCGGCTGCAGAAGCTACATAGCCTGCCGTCTACCGCGGCAGTTGGATCTGAACAATGGGCCTTTGGGGTTTAGCGGTTTGGTGAGCCCCCAGCGAACGCATTATGCGCCGCTTCCCCCGACTTCCTCGCAGGTAGATTAACCAACATGTGTGCTAAGTGTGGAAACGCTCATGCAGAGTGGATCTTTTTTTCCCTTTGGCCTGTGGGGACTTCTGCTACAGTCTGCATTGATTTTCTCAGAGGCAGTCAGCTGCTGTAAGTGGAAGGTTTCTATTGGATTTATTTAGCCCATTTTTCTCTTCTTCTCTCTCCACGTCTCTTGTTATTTTCTCCCCCTTTGTTTTCAGTTTCGCTTTCATTTAAAGCATCCATCCCCATCCCACCCTCACCCCGCCTCTCCCCCCTGTTGTCTTTGTCTATCCTTTCCTTCATTGATTCCTTTCTTCCTGGTCTCTCATTTCCCCCTCTCTCCGTGTCTCATTTCCATTCGGCCTCCATCTATTTCTCCTCCCTCTCCTGAGTCTATATGTTTTTTCTCGTACTCTCTCGCACTCTCTCGCTAGACAAACAGTAAAGGACGGTAAAATTTGCATTGCAGCACAGGGTTCGCCGTCACATTCTGCACTGCATGTGGATACAGCTGAAACAGGAGGCACCTTCCCGGCCCCCCCACCCCACCCCTCCACATCCCACTGACGTCTCCTCCACCGCCTCTTCCTCCCCTCTTCATCTCCTCAAGAGCTGCTGTCGACAGGCTGCAGTAGGATAATTGAGAGTCCTATAGATCGCATGGGGAACATCGATTCCCTCCACCGCTCTATTCTCTTCTTACTTTCAACTACACCTCCCTGCTTCTCCTCCCTCCCATCACCTGTTTTTCTCTCTCTCTCTCTCTCTCTCTCTCTCAACGCCTGTCACTCCCCGTCTGCCTCCCTGCCTCTCGTTCCTTCTGTGATCTCAAGTTGTAACCGCTGTGATTCGCTGCATAGATAATTCAGCCACCTCCTGATCTCTCTGTCTGGTAATCTGCCTGAGTATCTCTCTTTCTGTCTGTCTGCCTGCATGCATGCTGTATGGCACATCACTCCTTATTGTAACCGAGAGAAAAAGAGAGAGGCACGCGCCAAAAAGCAAATGTGCACAAATATTGAGCTGCACTCTCTTTTGCACGGATGTCTCTAATGTTCGTTGGGTTCTTTAACCTGCATCCTTTGCTCAGATGTGAAACCGATGAGGGATCTCTGCTGTTATTGGGTCTGTTTGGAAGAGGAAGGTGTCTAATTCCGCAGGTATTTAAGTTTTTAAAAAAAACACAGCATCCTAGTAATGATAATCATTAACCTTTGGGGACAAATAAACACCAGCTTTTAGACTCCACTTTGGCAATTAAAACGTCACAAGAGCGAGGATAAGCTTCGCTCAATGACCAATTTTTTTCTTGAGCACAGATAAGAGAGCGTAAACACCAACACGGCCCGCCCGGCAGTCAGATGCACAACTTTCCATCCTCTAAAATGTCATCGTCTTCCAAAAGCCTCACAATCTAAACATTTCACACGCAGAAGACACATTTTCTCTAGCCTTGACTTGAGATAAGAGCGCGGAATAAAATAATAAAAACGCCGCTCGCACTTGCGAGGCTGGGATGCTTAAACATTGATCACCCTTTCTCTGCTCGGCTTCTTCTCTCCTGATATGGATTCTTTGGCTTGGCCTTGACTAGCTCGCTTACTCCCAGTCATTTTGATCTGCGGCTGATGGTTAGCGGCAAACACAAACAGCCAGCCCTCAGCTCAATTCCCCACCCCACTTGCAAACACTCATCGTGTCACCTTCAAGCAATTACTCAGGTGAGTTGTTATCCCAGTCATGACTGGAGGCATGCTATTTGAATGTCCACTTCAGTTACGGCATGTAATATAAATTGTCTCCACATATTTCTTACGTGATAGGTCCAATTTTCTGAACGCATGCTCGAGGTTATATATATTTCCCCGTCTCTGCGGCGCATGAATCCTTCAGACGCCCACTGGATAATGTCAAATATGCATTGTCACCGAGCCAAAAGTAAAATTATTTTTCTTAGTCTGTGAAAAGTTGACACTGTGGAGATAAAGGATTTTCACCCAGAGCTGGACAGGAGCCCTAGAACATGTCAAGGATTATAGATACTGTGTCACGGCTCATGTTGAGTTGTTGTCACGGGGCCCACAGTTTCTAGCTGCTCGTAACGACGCCAACATGTCTCTCCTTTGTAGACGATCCAATCCGTGAAGCGCTAAACGGCTCGCTAACAACCAAATAACACATTCAAGTTTAAATCTCAGCCCATTAATATAAAATAGGGTTTTGATCGCCATTATTTCAAAATGTCATTTTTTTTTTCCTACCAGTTTTGATTTAATAATGGCATTTTTTAACCAATGAAATTTTTATTTCATGTCAAACTTCTTTTCACAGTGTCACTTCTCATGACAGTGGAGCTCTTGCAGGAGCCCACGCTCCTCAATTTTCAGCCTCTTAGCCACCGGAGCCGATAGCGAGGAGTGTCTTTTCTCTTTAGGCTGCAGAGTTTAGAGTCTTTCTGCAGTGACACAATATATCGCAGGTTCTGAATTATTGCCAGCTAGCTTTAGCTGTAAACCTCGGCTCTTCGGTTTTATCCTGGCACCTCCTGCCTTCAAATGAAACTTGAGAAGTTGTTGTTGTTGTCGACGTGGAAAGTCATGTACACAAACTGCTCGGCTTACTAGGCTGTGAGAAGATCGCTGGTAGGTAGCTCTTGGCATCTAGCAGCCAGTTAGCAAGCGAACAACCGATTAACTTAGCACAAGACATTATTTTTCTTTTTAATATCAGTATTTTACTATACTATACTACTTGCTATACATATAATAAAAGTACAAACTCTCTCTTTACAACTACATAAACTGCAGTATATTAACTTACCACTTACTTCCATAACTTCTGAAACCGTTAGCTAACATGTCCCAGCTTGTTAACGCTGTGAAAACCACAGGAGGGGGTTGTTCATATGAACAATTCTTGTAAACGCGACAAAAATCCACGACCTTCAACCTGGTAAAGTCAGTCACAAGTCTTGAGAACGTCGCTGCTTGTCAAACGTTGGCACCTGGGAGAAACTCAGCCAGCTTAGCAAGCTAGCAACGAGCTAACGCTGTCAATATCTTGACGTCAGAAAACATCAGTTAACGTACCGCAACTCGTGAAGCCGGAACTTTCTGAAACTTTCCACTTATGAGGTTGTGAATGCCACACGAGAAAGAGGGCGCCGTTCATATCGACTCCTCTCACAGACACAATAAACATGACCCATACAGCTACGAGGCCCTAATGCTAATTGTTTTTGTGCCCTGCTGGCTAAAAGGGGGCTTGAGAACCCTTATTATACACGGCCTGGCCAAAAACAACAAAAAAACATGGTCATATTGTCTAATATTACACTGAACCGCCGTTAGCTTTGCTGTGGCATTGTTTCACTAAGCTTCTCCAGTGTCACAAGATCTATTTCCATCCAGTATTGCATTCATTTTTCACCAAGATGATGGGAGAGTCTGCACAAAGCCTTCTCCAGCACATCCCAAAGATTCCCAATGGGGCTAAGGTCTGGACTCCGTGGTGGCTAATCCATCTCATGCTCCCTAAACCACTCTTTCACAACCTGAGCCCCATGAATCCTGACATTGTCATCCCGGAATATGCCTGTGAACATCAAGGAAGAAAAAATCCATTGATGGAATAACCTATTCAGGTAGTCAGCAGACCTCATTTTTTGGGCGACATAATGTTGCTGAACCTAGACCTGAGCAGCTTCTCAAACAGACTAACATCTTTTCCACGACCACGAGGCGTGCCTTTCGTCATGGCTGTTTAAGAAATGAGAAGCTACTCATTGCACCAGCTGGGGTTAAATAACCTGTTGCCAGGTGACAGATAATCACCCATGCAGTAATTATCCCATAGGAGCTTCGTACCTATCTGCTTAGTTAAATCCAGGTGGCACAGTGCATCTCATCCTCCTTTTCTCTCCATGTGTCTTGTCTTGAATGTGCACTGGCAGTCAAGTAAATTCAAAAGACACTTTTTAAAATTATTAATCCAAACTGTGCTGATTTTTTTTTTCTTTACTTCACTCTATAAATATGTTTACCTATGTTATCACGTCTGTCATTCTTATTTAAACATCCCCTCCAGGCTTTTCAACAATATACTGTGTCTGATTTCTGTCAAAAAAAGTGAAATAATTAAAAAAAAAAAATAACTGCCTCAGCTACTCCTCCCCTCGCCGACATATTAACTATTTACCTCCAAAGTTTCACAGCTACACAGTAGATGTCTTAAATACTTCACATTCGTCTAAGCTGCATGCTTGAGACGAAGGTCTGTAGACCTCTGCACCGTGAAGGCCGAACATCTAAATTAAGTTACAGTAACCCGAAACGCGTTTTTATTTTATTTTTCAGGGTAGAGGTATTTCAATATTAAACACAGAGATAGTACGAGCAGCGTGCTTTGGCGCTTTGGCGCACAAAGACTCGTTTCATTTTCGCTGGAGCCCGGCACTCTTAAAATACATTCTTGATGTTTTCCCACTCATGGCGGCGTTAAGCAAACTCTTGTTTTGTTTTGTATTTTTTCAACTTATTTCCAGTCAAGGTGTTGCTTATGATTTGCACCGTGCTGTTACGAGTCATTATCACTTAGCTTAGCTTTGTAGTCACACGGTTGGACCTGTTGCTGAGGCAACGTGGCAGTCTAAGCGTCTGTTTCAAGTTAAAAAAGAGTTGCAGCTGAAGGCGCTCGGAGCCTGGGGTTTCCATCTACAGTTGGAATACATGAAAAAAATTCTCTTTGAAACCGGTCAGGATTTTTAACTCCCCCTTCCTTCACGGGGCCATGTGCTGACAAAGAAAATTTACTGTATTAAACAACGGCAATTAGCAAAAATGCAGCAAGGAAGCGGAGCTGGCGGAGGATAAAGCGTCTTAAGGAGAGATGAGAGATCCTTTACTTCCTCATCAGTAAATCCTTGCTGACGGGTACGGAGGATTCTCTCTCCCAAGCTTTTTCTCCCCCCACCCCTCCCTCTTTTTTTTTTTTTTCTGTTTTAATGAGCACACACACACTTTCACACACCCCCACATGGATACGCACCGTCTCCGCTCCTCTCTCCCCGTGTTTGTGCCTTTTCTTTCTCCTCTGACACGCACACCCTAAAGAGCAGAGATTGCCTCATTCTATCATCATTGGCCTTATTTTGAGCGAGGCGTGCGCAGGAATATACTGCAGAGGAGCCCCAGCCTGGAGAGGGGAGCCGCGTCTGTTTCCTCTCATCAGAGGATCGCGTTACATTCGAAATCACATCCTCTGTTTGGTGTTAATCTAACGGCCCATTACCCCACCTGTCACATGAGAAAACGTGGAGGGGGGAAAAAATAAATAAATCTACCTGGCGCCTGTCTCCCACAACTAAACGGGAGTTAGCATCTTATCATGGCTGAGTGTGTGTGACTTTACGCTTGCACGTGTGGAGTATGTATGTGTGCGGCATGCATGTGTTGTTGCCGTGGTTGTCCGTACACAGGAGAGGATTTTTGCAATCCCTGGTAGGGAGAACTATCTCCTAACAACGCCACTTTAAAAATCCCCACCGATACACACACACACACACACACACACAGTCACACAATGTTTGTGATCTGGCATGCGATCGGTGAGAACAAACCCCACCGGAGTGGACACTGTGAGGGGGGTGATAGCTCTTGTTTATCTGCCGAGAGCTGGATGTTTACCACGGCAACACACAGGTGTGTGTATTCTTTTGTGTGTGTGTGTGTGCGGGTGTACACGTGCCAGTGCGTGTGTGTACGGGTGTGTGTGACATCTGGATGTACGTGCACGGACCTGCCTTTTGTGGACCAACTCAAGGCTTTTGGTTGCCTGGCAACCGGATAGAGAAACTTGTACCTACCTACAGTGAAATGATTTCTCCTTCTCATTGACAACACCTAAAATAACCGAACCTGTGTGCAAGCGCGTGTGTGTATGTGTGCATATACACACAAATGCACTAAGAAACGTGTCTTTCCATCTTTTGGAGGACTTTTCATTGACATAGTGTGCTCACTCATGCTATCTCTAAGTGCGTCTTACACAAGTCTTAACAGGTTTTCACTAAAATAAACAATAATATATATAAAAAAAATCCCAGCATTGCATTAAAAAGCGTCCCTGCCATGAAAAATAGGATTAAATGTCACTGTGACCTTTGTTGTGGTCATCTCTACAATTCCTCAGCAAGATCCAAAGTACCCTAAACTGTACAAATACAAACACACGCACACATTAACCAGAAATGTAAATCAAGACACCTCCATTAAGAATGCAAAGTGTTAATAATCGCATTATTTCTGTGTGTGGCCGAACACAAAAGCAAGCGACTTTGCTTCGCTGCTCTGCAACCAATTAAAAAAAAAACAGCAAGAAAAATAAAAAACTAAGAACATATGAGGGCTCATTTCTGCAGCCCTCCTCGCGTTCTCCCCTCGCTGCGTCTGCCGCCTCGTCCGCCACCATCTCCCGACTTCCATCGAGAAAATAAACGCAATCCATTATCATTATAGACAAGACGAGATACAAGGACAAAGAGAATGAAATGCCTCGCGTCGCTTCTTTTGACACATTCATCACAGTTGTGATGAGCAGGACAGGGAAGGCAGTGTGCCTCACTTCAGCGGATGACACAAGACCGGGTAACACTTGGGGACCGGAGAGGCTTGAAGTGACGCCCACGCTCATGTTCTAATCTTATTCCCGGGCCTATATTTGGAACCCACCCATGTAAATTTAGCTTCACGGATGCCTCGGCGCACCCAAGGCGCTCCAGCTTCTATCTCACATTTGAATAAGTCTGTTTTTCATGAGCAAATCTATTCCACGATTACACAGCGAATAATTACCTACAGCTGAATACGGAGGATGAAATCATTATTCACCGTCAGATTATTAATCACTACTCCAGACCTGATCTGGCTCCTCAGCTGTGAAATTATAGTTCTACTTTAGCAAACAACAATAATGGACTGTACTGAGTTGAACAGGGTGAGAAGGAGGGAGCGAACGAGAGAAAGAAGAAGGTGGAGGCACTTAAAGGGAAACAGAGACAAGCTGAAGAGGAGGAGGAGGAGGAGGAGGAGGATAAGAAAATTCAAGCTGGGAGGGAGAGAGGCTGAGGTGGAGAACGACAGATAGATGCAATGAGGAAAATGAGTTTGCAGAACAGTGTGCTGGAATGCAGAGGAATAATAATTACAGCACCGCTCCTGCCATTGTGTGGCTTGGAAAGCCAAATCCAGCCACAGCCAATTTCAATTCATCTTTATTGAAGCTATTGTCAGCAGTCCTGGTAGGCAGACAGGGACGAGAGAGAGAGAGAGAGATGGGAAATGGGACAGGGGGACGTGTGCAGGGAGAGGAGACAGAGAGGAATGGAAGGCATGGTTGTGACTATTTGGTACGCTCCACCTCCTACGTACTCTACTACTGCTGCACCTGTTTGTTACGACGCAGCATATGTGGCAGACTTTTGTCCTGTGGTGTCTTGCAAACAGGATGTTGTTAGGGGAGGGGCCTCTGTGGTTCATCCCACAGATACTTGATCAGTTTGGGATCTAGTGAATTTGGAGGCCAGGTCAACACCTTGTGCTGTTCTTCATGTTTTTTTTGCTTTTTTTAATTGTTCTTAAAGCGTTTTTGTGTGTGTGACTGTGTTGGATGGCTGCTGTCATCAATTAGTGTCATTGCTATGGGGTGGGGGTGCCTGGTCTGGTCTAGGTGGGTGAATGAATGAATGCCAGGTCTTAAAGTTCCCCAGAATTGTCACAAGACGGTCGGTGTTTACTTCTCTTGTCGGTGGTGTTAATGTTATGCCTGAGGTGTAAATCAATAAAGAAATGTCTGTTTCCAGCAACCTAAACGTTGTTGCTGACCATGCACCCCTACCCTAAAGCAATGTCACTCCCTAACAACAGCAGCAGCCATAGTAGTTCTAGTAGAAGGCTATATAGTAATATTAATATTATATTGGAAATGAGGAAATATTCATGAGGCTGTAATTCAATTTAACATCAGTTAAGTGGTTTTGAAAATGGCGAGCACTGGTCTTTAACTTGTTTCCATAGGGCGCTGGCGTTGTGTAACCTCGGGAAGCGAAAGTGTTGCCGTGGTGATCCTACTAGTGTAGTTATTTAGTTACAGTAGCTGGACGCGCTAATGTGCACGCAAAAAAATGATCGGGGTTCAAACGGTAATGTCAGCCACAAGGAGCCGCAGGTAACCATGACAACACTGCTGCTATGCAACCGACAGCATCTGGAAGACACCAAGGCTAACATGCGGGTAATGCAAAAATTACCTACATTAACTTGTCCTCCGTCGAGTCATTAACTCCAGTGGTTTCTGCCTTTCCTCAAGATGTCAGCAAGTGCGTCAAAACCACAGACTGTCTAAAATATGGACAATGCGTCTCCGCTTCCTTCTGGTAGTAACTGATTCGATGATGTCACATCCTGTTTCTCCAGCATCAAATAACGAACTAATACGAAACTTCCCAGAAACACGGACACTTCAGTATGCATCAGCGTTTTACTAGCCACCTTAAATGACAGAAACAATCCTTGAATAAAATGTATTTGACGTGTATTTTAGTGTTTTAATTTGGCCCAAGTCCCATCCACTTACATGGAGGAGGTGGAGCTTATGATCTATACGGCAGCCAGCCACTAGGGGGAGCTCTACTTGCTTTGGCTTCACTTAAGGAGCTGTCCCGCTGTCCGTCTTTAACTATATGATCAGAACTCACAAATTCAGAACGGTTTCAGCTTCGAGGGGAGAGGGTTCATGCACTCTTCTCATGAACATGGTAAAGACGAGACTATTTAAAGGTGCTGCGTTGTTTAATCAATTCCTTTCATGATCGTAATTGGGACTTCAGTTTGGTTTGTTTCCACGGGGTGGAAGTTAGTGAAGCTGAAAATGAGACTTGTTTGTAATGCAAGGTCCGCACTAATGAGCCTAGTTAGCTGGACATGCTAACTTCAGCTTATTAGAGCAGATTAATAAATTATATTTTTTTTCACTGTTGTAATCTTTGGAAAAGAATTAGAAATTTGTAGTTAAATAAAGGGACACTACCATATTTTACCTGGACCTTTCTGTCATAAAATATGATTGTTTAGTCACCTGTATAACTTTGGTGTTATTTGGAGTCCTTTGGAAGATATTTAGCTCCAGTGGAGCGCCATGTTTATCCATACAGTGGGAGTGAATGGGGCACCGAAACGCAGCCTCTAAATAACGCATTATCTGCCACGAAACTCATTCATTTCACCAATTTTTTGTTATGATACACTACTGCTATTCTGATTATTTTTCCGATTCTGAGGTTGTGGAGGACGACTTTGTTTACAATGGACGTCCTAACCATTTTCAGTCAGTATACAGATGAGGAGCTCACTGAAAGGAGGATGCGGAGCCAGAGAGAGGAGCAGCTCCGGGACTGTGGACTCAACAGGGAATAGCACTAGCGTATCATAACAAAATATTGGTGAAATTAATGTCTTTCGCGACAGATAATGCGTTTTTTAGAGGCTGCGTTTCGGTGCCCCATTCACTCCCACTATATGGATATACACGGCGCTCCACTGGAGCTAAATATCATCTGAATGACTCTAAATAACACCAAAGTTATGTGGGTGAGCAGTCGTATTCTATACCACACAGATCTTGTAGGCCCCTCTGTGCAGCAGAGACATGTTAACGTCTACATTAACATGCTATACGTATATTATCTGTCTGCATCTCCGCTTCTGTTGGTATTGTTGTCCTCCCGCTGAAGGGAGACGAGTCTTTAATTCCAGGAGGCTCGCTGGGAGCCGTGACGAGCAACGCGTCCCAGAGCAATAATATTCAAGGGGTAGCATTTTACAACATCCCCTCCCTGTTGGTACCGAAGCCCCTGGAACATTGCTCCGCTCATTTTCATACATATTGCCTCTTCTGTCTTCTTTGGATGCACTTCTACAAAGATCCATCACAGAAAGAAAGTGTTTTCTTTAAGAAGTATCTTACCGTAGTCAACACCGCTGAAATGCCCCTTTGAAGCAATTTTTCACAGCGGCAGAATGTTTTCAGCGCTTTTTTCTAAACACACACACACACACCTCCAGAGAAACTCAGGAGCAGTCAGCCTACAACACAGGCAGCCTTGGGAATCGGCTGTAACCACCAGCATTCAGGCTTTTTTCTGTTTCTCCTTTGCACTCGATATAGATTGTTGAAACAAAGACAGAAGTAAAAGCATGGCTTGTTTTTAGAAATGGCCACGCACCGAAGAATTACCTGCTATATTCCGAGTCTAAATTGCTATGTTATTTTATTTTTTTTCTTCCTCTATGCAGCTCTTACTTCAAAGGAAAAGCCAATAATAATGTTAGCTGGTGTTTCATGACCTCCTCTGGAGATGTGCGTGCCAAAATGTGCAAATGGAAACAACTGGCACGTACCCGCACGGAAATAATTGCTGGCATGAGAGCAAATTCTATTATCGTCAAAATTAAAAGTCACACTTAAGATAAAATAAATATGAAATGCTTCAGGGGATGGCTTTCCTGGGTTTTTGGAGTTATTAACTAATATATTTCAGGTCACAAAAAGCTTTCCCAAATGGAGTGTGTGAAGCACGTCCTCCAAAAGTAAAAAAAAAAAAAAAAGAAATGGAAGAAAAGTCCCTTTTAAAGCTTCTAGAGATTAAGAGCTGAAAGGTTACCGACCCTATTTCTATAGTGTAATCCACTGTAAAGCCTCAAAGTTAGGCATTGTACAAGACACTGTATAGGGTGTGTGAAGGATTATAAAGTGTCATCAGATAACCAACCCACACGAGCCAAGAGCTGAACCACATGAGAAGACAACATCCCAGGCGTCGGCTCTCAAAACCCCGCGGCCAAATCTGCCGCCTCAGATAACGGCACTGCCTCCGCAGCCTCCGGAGGGCGAAGGGGAACTTCACTTCACTTCACTTGTATGAATTCGACCGCTAAAGGTGACCGCGGAGAAAGAGAGCGATCCTTATCCTCAAACCCTCGGCTCCACTGCTGGTTGACATTCATCTCCTGGCACGGAGCCCGTTCCGTTTCCAGCGGCCCGAGGAGTGTGGAGTGGACATCGGCGGCCTGACCCGCCATGACACTGCAGTAATGCCGCTTCAACGGGAAATAACACGAGGTGGGTGGAAGCCCTCGTCCGGCTAAATACCACCTTGCAGTCCGCCTGACAGCCTCGCAGTTTGCGGTGTGTTTTTATTTAGACGCAGCAGTTTGTGAAGTACAGCTGAAACAAGGTATCGCACTGTGGGGAGTAGTTGTACTAAAATTAAACAGAAAGCGGAAGAAAAAAAAAACACACACGCGCTCGGTGCTTGAGATCAAACCCCTAGCAGTGAGTGACAAGAGGAAATTAACAACAAAAAGAGGATCCTCAGCGGATACGTATTTATAATTGAAACCAGTGCAGCTGTTCTCAGTTTAGTTCTTGTAACAACGGAGCCAAACGTCCTTTAACTTAACTCTGCTTCTTTTGTTTTAATGCGGCTTTAATCAATATTTAATAATGGAGAAATGATTACCGAATGTAAAGAATATAAACAGGCACCTACTGATGTTCAGAGAGTATTATTATTAAATGCGAGCAAGGAACAAACCATCTACACCAATGAGCCACAACATTAAAACCAGGAGAAGTAAATCACATTAACCATCTTGTGACAATTCAATGTTCTGCTGGGAAACTTTTGCACCTAGCATTCATTCATGTGGATGTAGCACCCACCTAGACCAAACCAGGCACCCCCACCCCATGGCAATGACACTCCTTGATGGCAGCAACCATCCCCAGCAGGATGCAGCCTGACACACACACAAAAACGGTTTAAAAACAGCACAAGGTGTTGACCTGGCCTCCAAATTCACTAGATTCCAAACTCAACTATCTGTGGGACGATTAAAAGAATCCATTTTGATCCAAACCAAGCCTTTCTGTGTGGACTTTGCATGTTCTCCCCGTGTCTGCGTGGGTTCTCTCCAGGTTCTCCGGCTTCCTCCCACCATCGAAAGACACGCTCGTTGGGTTAACTGGTGATTCTAAACTGGCCGTAGGCGTGCATGTGAGTGTGGCTGGTTGTCTGTCTCTCTGTGTTGGCCCTGCGATGGACCCGGTGACATTTTGAATAGGCTCCAGCACATACCTGTCAAGTTTTGGATTTGAAAATAAAGGAAGTTTTCCGGCGCCCGCCACGAGCAGTCCCACCACCACCAGCCAAGCTCCAGTATCCCTTACATTTTAAGACAGGTGTACAAGAAAGCTAAAACCACCACTTGTCAATCACTTATAAACTGCAATTGGCTTTATGCGCAGCTGCACTGCTTCCTGAACTTTAGCCAGCTCCTTTGTTTCCTGTCTGCCATTATTGGACAAACTGATTAATCCAGGTGTGCCTGACCTCATTAATCACAACAACAATAATCAGACACACCTGGATTAATTAGTTCTTAATTAATTCACTGTCCCATTGATCGCAGTATCTACATGAGGGTTTTGGTTTTTGGCAGGAGGAGTGCCTTCTCTGTCGTGGCGTCCATCATCCATCTCTGTTTTTTTCTGGAGTTGTCACTCATCATCGTGTGACGTCACTGCCACCTGTGGTACCTGTAGGCTACTGCAGGTGGCAGTTATCGCGAGGCTAGTGACAGAGCTCAGATTGGGAATGTTTTTTTATTTTTTTTTTACTCCGCCCGGGCCCGGGGTATTATTATTTTTTTAATAACACAGGTTAAAATACGGAAGATTTACGGGAAAATACTAATACGGGAGAATGGCAGGAAAGAAGGGTAAAATACGGGACTTTGCCGGATACCTGACAGGTATGCTCCAGCACATCCCACGATCCTTCACAGGATAAGATGTCACAAATGATGAATGAATAAATGAATGAATGCAAATGCCATTGCATCCTGATCAAGCGGCACCCAAAAACAGTTGCACTGCAGATAAACATGTCTGGAACACTTCGGATAACAAATCATATCAAGGCAAGTTGAGCATAATTAGGGTGTGGCAGCTTTGAGCGACAGGTAGGTGCTGTCCACCTTGGATTGTCCGGGAGTTAGATGAAGTACTATCAGGGCTACTGAGCTTAAGATCTGGTCTTCAAGTAGTTTTTGTGACCAGACACCCCAACCCCATAGCAATGACACTCCTTGATGGCAGCAGCCATCCTCAGCAGGATGCAGCCTGACACAAAACAATTTGGAAACAACTCAAAAACGCATGAAGAACCGCACAAGGTGTTGACCTGGCCTCCAAATTCACTAGATCCCAAACTGATCAAGTATCTGTGGGATGATCCACAGAGGCCCCTCCCCTAAACCCCCCCACTAACAACAGCCAGACACCACAGGACACCCTAACAAGGTCCACGTCCATTCTCTGATGAGTCACAACTGTTTTGGAGGCACACGGGGGACCTGTGGTCATAATGTTATGCCTGATCGGAGCATACTACCTGTTCAGCATGAAACGTTCAAACAGACACACATTTAGCGGCTGGCTGGTGAGCACAGTGAAGCATTTAGCAGCTTGAGTGCCTAACATTTCCCTCGGGAGTTAAACAGGGACCAGCTAAAGAAGAGTCATTTGACAATTTAAAACGCCATTATCCGTCAGCACTGTGCTCACACATTCGTTCCCACTGACCCCGAGTGGCTGAAAGAATTCAGTCGCTGCCGTTTTAAAGCCGAGAAAAGTGTACAACTGACAAAAAAGCACGTGTGAGCTACATAGATAGAGGCTGTTGACAGGGATGAAGCGTCGACTCAGGAGCCTTCGCCTTTACATTAACACAAGTTAAACAAAGCCACTGGAAAGCTCTCACCCGCTGTGATCGCCGTTCCGTATCACAGGCTGCACAGCAATCTTGGACTGCTAGACGTCACCTGGATGTTTTTCCAAAGCTGGTAAGTGTCATTCCCATTGTCACTCTATACGGCGCAGCTAATAGCGTAAACGCAGTTCCTGCGGGCTTCATGATTATGTAGCACACGGCCTGTACCGATGACACTCTATTGTCTCTGTGAGGTTCTATTCGATGGCTGAATCTTGTTTTTGAAATTTCAAAGAAGACACTTTGAAATGCATTTGCGGCGACTGTAAATGAGGCTTTATTCATAGCCTCTAGACAAGAACAGAAGACATAATTCACATCACAGTTATTATGAAGTATGTAGAGGAAGAAAAGCATGCAGAGGCCCGGAAACCAATTCTCTGAGATTTTGGAGCCGGGCTGCAGGGATTTACTCCCTTTCAGCCACAGGAGCATTTGCGAGGTTAGCCGCCGATGTTGGGCAATCAACCTGGCACTCGGTTTGACTTCCAGTTTATCCCAAAGGTGTTTGATGGGGTTGAGGTCGGGGCTCTGCAGGGAAGTCCACTTCTTTTGCAGCAAACCGGGGGGAAACCATTTTTATTTTTTTGTTGTTTTGTTTTTGTCACTTGCTTTTGTACAGCTCCGACAGATCCGCCGCAGAAAGAAATAACAAAATAGCTCTAACGCCCCGGTAGGTTAAGATAAAACAGTCCCGCGTGCACAAATACATGCATCATTACAACCAAAATCACACACAATATCTAGTCTCAGATCCTGCTCGCAGCGTAATTCCGCTATACTATATCTCTCACCTCTCGTATAAGGCGACGAAGCAGAAGGAAGCGAATTACAAATTGCAGCTGAGATAAAAATGGTGCTTCTAAAAACATTTCACCCTCTGTTAGTTTTGACTCCTGACTCCCTGCTTCCCACGCTCTCCAAAATACACCTTCCTTCCAATCACATCACTTAAAAATGACAAACGGAGAAGTGTATTTTCAGAGATGCAGGCGCGGAACAAGTCAATAGCGGAAACAAGAAAAGGAGGACAAAAAACACAAAAGTCGTTGTTATCGCGCATTTTCAATTCAAACTTCTTTCTTTTTTTTTAAACGTGCCTCAAGATGGGGCGCGAGGATCGATGCGAGCGGAGGCGGGCGGCGTTCTGTAAAGATCAAGGAACAGATTTGAAACGGACGAAATTATAGGGGCACGAGTCCTGCTCCCGGTGAGGCCTTTTCACTCCCCAAATTGACCCTGCATCGGTTTTCGGTGCTACGGGGAGCCATTTGTGAGCTGGCAGCCACCGAGGCTGAAAAATGTCTTGCAGTTCTTCAACAATCAGCCCCGCGGAGGTCTGAGCAGACGCAGAGTGGCAAGATGGGCTCGTTTGGCCGTGCTGCCGCCACCGGGCTGTCAGGCTGTTTTGGTAATCAGTGAACTGTTGCACGCATTAGGACGCTTTGTCAGCTGGCCTGCGAACGCGGCAGAGCGACTCCGGAAATGAAGATGATTTACACAGGCGAGGAAAAAGAAGTGCCGCTAATCCTCCCCGAGCAGGAAGCGCAGTGAGGACGGCAAAAATAGTTTTTTCCCCCAGAATTACACATTACACCTATTAACTGTTGCTCGTTAATCTGAGGGAACATTTAAGCTTCCGTGAAGGTGCCTTAAATACCTGTAGTCCTGTTAATTTTCTTCAGCACCCTGAAATTAATTTAGACCTGCAGGAGTGAAGGGAAAAAACTATTAATCACAGACTATTCAGAAAGGTAATAGAAAACAGAGGATCTTACCAAGCAGTCGGATTCTCCAAAGCTGCTCCTTTTGTGTGTTGTCAAATCTGTAATTACATTTATTGTAAACCTGACAGCGCATAAAAATGTGTTTTTCTCCAGCTGACAAAATGCCTCATTATGCCGTCTTTATATTGACAAATTTGGTTGATGAGCGAGTATTTTAAAAACGGAGGAAAGGCTGTTTCACAATACAACAAAACAATTATTTCTGTCTGCGGCGAAAAAGTGGGACTTTGCTGAGTGACACGTTTTTTTTTCTTCTTCTTTCGGTCGTCTGTTTAAACCGTTACGGGTGACATTCATTTCATAGATGGCTCGGAAAACGTTGATATGTCACTGGTGGGAGTAGAAAATTTTAAAAACCGACGTAGCAGATGAGTTATTTAAAACGGTCCCTGCCATTAGCTCGGGAGCTGCATCTCCTCCAAGTTCTCTGTCTGCAAAGAAACCCCTGTGACTGCATTATGTTTGACTGAAAGAAAGGATGGTTAAGAAAAAAAAAACGAGGCTTGGCAGGAGGCGTCTGCAGCTATATATCCAGTGACATGACATTTATACATTGTGCAGAAAGGATACACACACGCCACACACACACACACACAGACACAAACGCTGGGGGACAGATATGCTTTGCTGCAGTGCAGACATGAAATAATTTATACTGATAGGGACCGCAGACCACATGCAAACTTGCTATACTAAAATGTGCTGCCCAGCAAAGCAATGAGAAGGTCACAGCTTATATCACCGACTGCCTAAATATAAGCGGACATGAAACGTCTACCAGCAACAAAGGCCGACTGTCACGTTGCCTCACACCGCCGGTGTCTGCCCCGAAACGTTGAACACACCACGAAGACTGCAGCCAAAGGCCGGCTGGTGCATACGATCTGCATGTGCGTGACAGGAAATACCTCTTCATACCAGCAGGTGGCAGCAGTCTGTATTTGTTGCATAGACAGTATAAAACATGGACGATGCATGTCCACTACACCGACGCTAGCATCCCTTGGATACAGGTGGCACCATCTTAAGAGTTGCAAAGAAATCTCCTACTCTCACGTTCCTACGGGACGGCTTCACGTTGCAGTTGTCAATGGCAACTGTCAACAACTATGATGTCACATCCTGTTTTCAAAACTAAAATTAAACTTCTCAGGAAAATAAAACATGCATCAGCATTATATTAACAACGTAAGATGACGGAAACCATACTTCAAATTCCATCCACTAATATGGAGGGGGTGTGGCTTATGGCCTATACGGCACCCAGCCACCAGGGGGAGCTCTACTTGCTTCACTTTTGAGGAGCTGTCCCATCGTCCATCTTTAATGGTCATTACTCATGAATTCAGAAATGTTTAAATGTCAAGGGAGGGGTTCACACACTTTTCTCATGAACATGAAGACGACTTTTACTAATCTTTCACTTTAGCACCGTCAACAGGTCGACATCCTTATGTGCAGGTTCTGCAGGACTAATACATGCACAGTGACGCTACATGAAAAAGTGACGAGAGTCAAGGGCAGAGTCGTTACGGCTCCTCCGAAAGACTGCGCTCGGATTTCGGTGCAATCCATCCAGTTGGCATGATCTCTCATACCAAACAACAGCTCGGCTGGCCCTCAAAGCCATTTGCAGCAAGCAGAGATAAAAACAGTGCAGACTGAGTAAAGTGCTGCCACCTCATGTAACAATAGTTTAGCAAAATGAAAAATGAGTGCAGCTAACAGGGTTAATCAATATGTCACCTAAATGAAGAGGATCGATACTGCAAGTTGATACAATGCATCCGGAAAGGACTGACAGCAGCGCGGCTATTTTTTATTTCCATTTATTTATTTATTTTCCTGCTCAGCAGCAGACGCTGACTGCTGATAGTGAGAGGGTTTTACAGCAATCATTGCTGTTCTCTCCGCATGAGATCTCAGTGTTTATCAAATGAATTATCTGCCTGCGTTGGCCTCTCTCTTTGATCTGAATCATTTAAAAGGTCTAATGACTGAGTCTCTTTTGATACTGGGACTGGATGCTGGTTATATCGGGGTATCTGATGTCACTGGATGTAAAACCAGACCGATAAAATAAATTTACGATATAGATTTTTAAGTTACAGCCTAATTCAAGTGTTGATTGTGGGCTGAGTTTTATGTAACACAGAGAAAAATCTGCATGCAGTTGGATAGTACAATCAGCCAAATGACTCTTTTGTCCACCGCCACATAAAGCCCCTCCAAATGATTTGATTGGCCCGGCAGTTAATCAGGTTCTTTCTGCCTCACAAAGAAGCCTCCGACCATTCACACTTTAATGCATTCGTTTTCACCAGCGTACCTAATAAACTGGCAAGGGAGTGTATTTCAAGAGGCTTCCCGACGCAAGGTTGAACTTGAAAACGCGTCAATAAAAGTTAAATAGGAACCGAGCGTCAGGTGCTCATCCTTGACACGGTGGCTGTGTGCTGCAGAATGGCCTCTTTCTAAAGTAAGTACGTGCTCCACCGCCACGCGTTCAGCGCGTCTACCAACACGTCTCTCTTAGTTTCTAATTACAGCTTGTTCTGAATCGCTCATTTGTGAGGAGATGAGCTCGTTTTCATCAGTTACAAATCGCACAACTCCGACTACAAATCACGGGGAAGCGAATGATATTTATTGCTATTAATATTTGTGAATATAAAAACTGCAAACCTGTCAAATCTGCCCTCGAGCTCGGAGTAGGAGAAGGATTTTAATGAGGACCTCTGACAGCTGAAGCTTCTTTTTTTTTGTTTCCATTCGCCTGGAGTTATCAAACTCATCGGACACACGATGGAGACGTCTCCTGTCCGAGCATATAATCATTTAAAGAGCTTAACACGGAGACATGTCTCGGGTTGGTTTTATCTTCTAGCAAGTGAAATTGGGCTTCTGCTTTTAGCAGCCCTAAGCAGGGAGCAAAGCAGCGACTACCAACTTCTCTTTTTTTTTGTTTTGGTCCAGTGACAGCCCACCAAGACGCCTCCTGGCACTCCAGCTGGCTGCTCAGTTATTGTGCAGGAGTAATGGCCACGAGGCTCCTGTTAGCTGCGCGATAGACTCTGAGTTTCTCCCCAATCTGCGGACTCCCCACGCGGCCGCTGAGCCGCTTTAAATCGCGGCCTCTGATACCGGAGAGGTGTCGGGGAATATAGTGCAACAGCCTGATGCTGAGGCGGGCAGGCAGTGACGGGGAGAGGCAGATGGACACACAAAACAGAGCCCCCGTGCAGAAACACACACACACACACAGACGCAGACTGCGCCCACAATGCTGTGACTGTGAGTGAAAGCATGACTGTGACAGTTGTGCTGTGGGGTTATCAGTGGCCAGCAGAGCGTACCCAGACACACAAATACGCAAACACACATATACAGTTCCCTGGAAAAAACACGCACGCACACACACACGTACACACTCCTGAGGGCTCTCCAACCAGTGTTATGTACAGTCAGAGTCTGATGGGAGCAGACTTTGCCTTTTCCTTGCCTACCGTCATCCCTCCTCCGCTTCTTTTATTCGCCGTCTTGTACCACTTTGCCCCCTCAACCTCACCCCCCCCCCCCCCCCCTCCCCCACGCCCCCGATCCATATGATCCTCTTAAGTAAAACACTCCTGCGTCATCTGCAACTATATTGCTGAGGCCACACACAGACAGACAGCGTAGGTGCCGCGCGGATGCTAGCAAGGCAAACATGGGTGTCATCATCTGAGAGATCATACCGCATGAGCAGGAGTGTCTGTCTGGCTCCCTCCCTCAGATTTTTTCTCTCTCACTCTCTGCAATAACAGTTTCACACTCCCTTCCCCTCTCCAGTGGGAGACAAACATTAAAGAGCTTTCTCATAATGAGGGAAACTACAGAGAAAAGACTCCAACTACACACACACACACAAACCCGTGCGTGCGTGCACTCACACGTGCGTGGAACGTGCACACATGTCCCACGGTTACGTAAAGGTTACGTAAAACGGCATGAATATTAAAGGGAACGCTGGTGCTTGGCTGTCATTAAAAGTACACAGTCTTGTGTTTGTGTGCGTGTGCAGACGTGCATACATTCATGCGCCTGACCGTCATTAAAATGCCTAATATTTTATGAAGGAGCTCGGGCTGAGGGGATCCTGGCGCTATTAAATTAGAGCTAGTAACGCGGGGAGGGGAAACTCCCGTCAGCCGACAAAGTTTTAGACGAGCTTTCCAGTTTCCAGTGGCAATACTAACGACACATTTTTGTTTGGACGGCACTTAATTGCCTATAGACGTGGAGGAAAGCAATAGTTAAATATTTAACCCCTCATAGGCAGTTTAGGTTAAATTTGATGCTGTAGCTATGGCGACAGTGCAGGCCCTACCGCGGCGATGCTGCTTTAGTATTTCAACCTGCTTCTCCATCTCTGCAATTTTCTAACTGATTATTTCGGCTCAGTAAAGATGGAACACATCGAGGAAAGGTTAAATGAGGAGGTTCAGATATACGAACGTTCGTATGACTCGTCTTCTGCGAAATTTCGGGGAAATTTTGGCGAAGATTTCAGCCGCCATTGATGAAAATGAAGCAGGAAGTGGAAACAAAAATTACCCCAACGGGCAAAAAAGACACAGCACCGACTAGCGCTTGGGTGGTGTCGTTACAGATTGAGCCAGGTTGATGAGCACACAAGTAGAAATGTCTCACACTACATATGTAGATTATGTATGTCCCGCATCTTAAATGAGCTTTAAACGTTAAAGAGGAATTACCACCTTTTTCCAACCTGGACCTTATTTCTGGCATAAAATACAATAGGTTACTCGCCCATATATCTTTTGTGTCATTTTTATTCCTTCAGGAGATATTTAGCTCCAGTGGAGCGCCACATATATCCATATAGTGGGAGTGAATGGGGCACCGGAACGCAGCCTTTACATAAGGCATTATCTGCCACGAAACTCGTTCATTTCATCAATATTTTGTTATGATATGCTAGTGTTATTCCCTGTTGAATCCTGAGTTACCTTTTATCTATTTGCAGATGCATGGCAGTTTGTTGTTCTTTGGCCAGCTGTTCCTCTCTTTCGCGGCAGATAGTGCTTTATATAGAGATTGCGTTTCGGTGCCCCATTCACTCCCACTATATGGATATACTCGGCACTCTGCTGGATCTAAATATCTTCCGAACGACTCCAAATGACACCAAAGTCATTTGGGTGAGTAAACGATCGTATTTTATGCCAGAAATAAGGTCCATGATGTGAAAAATAGTAATTTCCCTTTAAGATTCGGCTACAAAACAGCCTATAACGCTTATAATACCTATGTTGTCTAATTAGGCACTCATGGATCGTGGTTTCCAATACCGTACATATCATACACTGATGTTGAATCCACTGATTCATTTGCTACAAAGCTCCCATATCTTTGCTCAACACTGAAAGGTTACAGTTTCACTCAAATGAAATGAAACCGAGTCCTTTGTGCTGTTATGACTCACTGTCATGAAGGGGGAAGAAAAAAAAAATAAAACAGCCTAGGAGTTGTCAAACTAGACGAGAGAAGGCAAAAAGGTTTTATTTTTTCCCCCCTTAGCTCAACGTGAGGTGTTCCAGATGCCATGTTGGTTCTGATTCGTGACAACATGACACGCTACAAGGGATGAAACGAGCAGATGTCATAGCTGATGCTCATTTTTGTTCCCGGCGCCTCTGTCTGTCCGGTTGGGATGCGGTTACACCAACAATGAGCTGTGCCATCAAACCCTGCTCATACCCTTAGATTTATTTCTGGTGGGTTTGTAAAAATACCGACTATTCAGGCAGAAAGGGAAAAAAATAAAAGTGCATGTAAAAGGATTAATAACACCCTCTTTGTAGAGAAGACGCAAATCTGCCTTTTTAAGTAGATGTTTATAGTATGAATTTATAATGAGGTCAGTTAAGATAAGGTTCGGCGTATTTTTTTCTCCAAATGTTCGGGATGCGTATGAATTTTTACTCGACGCTGTAACGACGATCAGCCTAATGTAAGCTGCAAGCAACTTGTGCTTTCAATAAAACATGAACTCGCGGTATTCTGAAAGGTATGATAATATATTACAATGGCGCTCGTTTTCTTTTAGCGGCGCAGAGTGGAGTCGAGGGACAGACTTCTCTTTGCCTTTTGGGAGCCAATTTGATTCGCAAGGTATAATACAAACAGACACTTTGGCTGTAAAATAAACAGAAGCTTTCATTATTTTTTATTTTTCCCTTTCCGGGAAGCGCCGTTCCCTCGCCGTTTAGCCGTGTCAGACTACCGTGGTCGCCGACACTGACCGACGGAATATATATATAAAAAATAAAAATAAATGTGAGGGTTAATGAGGTTCAGGTGCTGCTTCTCGCCTCTTTCCCACTTCCCAGCAGCAGCTCCAGCCCGCCCCCGCCTCCAGCAGCAGCAGCAGCAGCCACCTCGGCGCGAGCTAAAGTTCAAACTGCCCTGCAACTCCAGAGAGTGATAGCGGGTAGTTTGTGCAGCAGAACGCGCAAAAAAAAATGACTTCTGTACTTTTCTCCTGGCTCGAACAAACATGCGACGGCCCCAGGAGTCAGCGAAACAAACTTTAGATGTGGCCCCTGAAGCTTAGTGCTTCTAGCCTTTGTCCTCTGGCCAGGTTTTTATGACCACCTCTCTCCTCGCGGTCACATTTAGCACTCTGGACCAGTCTGGTTATCAGTTGCATTTATGAACGCGGTCATTCGCTTCTAGGTTACAGTCTTTTCAAGACAAACACATAACCTTGCTTTTTATATCGCACTCTCCTGCAGGCTTCACCCTCTAGGGACCGGGGATCGATGACTGCCCATCCAGTATTTGTTGAGATCTCTGTCAGACACTGTTATCTATAAAGAGACTCCAGAGAACAAATGTCCACCAACAAGGGCCAATTAGTAAAAAATCTGTTTGTTTTTTCAATGCAAGCCACACAAAGATGTAAAATGAAAATGGAAATGTTAGGCCGGCATTCAAACTGGAGCGGATTTGTAGCACTGACATCGTCGACTCATTTGTGCAAAAGGGTCTTACTCACCCGAGTTTCGTAGAAGTGAATCAACTCCTGCAGTCACAGTTCGTCTTCTATAAATATGTCTGCACCTCAAGTTTCCAGGAGAACGTTGCTGACTAAGAAGAGCCGTGGCAGTGGAAAAACATCAGTGTCGGATTGTTACTCGAAGGAGGGGGGGAGACTTTCGTAGCATCGAATCTTGTTGAGCCGTTCAAATCACTCGCCGTCATTAAGGCTTGCACCCACATGTACGTTTTTGTTTTTTTTTCAGTTTTTCAAGTTGTTAAGCTGATATTATCATTTGTAATGAGATATTTTGTGCGGAATTTGATGCTGTCAAGTGTCTTCACTCATGATTTCAGACAGTCGCAGCTCTCAGTACTGCAGAGGCATCAATCAAGCCCCTTAAGATTTTCCCTTGGCAGCGAGTCTTTTGATCTGGATTGACGTCTCATCTCTTGGCGTCTTAATAGTTTAATAAAAAAAGAAGAAAAAAAGAAAAATCATTTACTTACGGACATATTAGATTTGGATTTCCACCAAAAAAATCATTTATTGTTTCTTTAATCAAGGCCTCGCTGTCCTCCAAATTTAATAAAAAACCTTTCAGATTTTCGTGGAGGCATTCATCTTTGGTGGGAGCAACAAAAATAAATAAAAAATGATTTCATAAACTTCAGATGGGTCATGATTTTTTTAGTAAACTGTGCAACAATGATGATCCAGAGCAGAGTGCTCTCATACAGTAACAAATAGTAGACTAAGCATTTACACCTAGCTCTGTTGCACCAGGGAAGGACATTTGCTACACTTGACGAGCATCTTGTCTGCTGACGTCCTCAGATTTTAATAAGAGGCTGTCGAATACTGTTTTGGAGGACAGATTTAAAAAAGAAAGAAAGAATGGAAGAGAAAGGTATATTCATTTCAAATCTTCTCCTAGCCCTGTTCTGAGACACATTTTGCACCTTCAGTCTGCAGGTGTTTTAAAATCAGTTTTCAAGTGGCTCCAAATGTGTCCGCTTCAAAAACACTACAACAACATAAAATCCGACACTACAAAAAATAAATCAGTGTTGCTACTTATCATTGACATATCCAAGGCTCTATATGTGTGGAGTTTGCATGTTCTCCCTGTGTCTGCGTGGGTTCTCTCCGGGTACTCCGGCTTCCTCCCACCATCCAAAAGACATGCTCATTAGGTTAATTGGTGATTCTAAATTGCCCGTAGGTGTGAATGTGAGTGTGAATGCTGGCCCTGCGATGGACTGGCGACCTGTCCAGGGTGTACCCCTGACTCTCTCCCCGATGACAGCTGGGATAGGCTCCAGCAGACCCCCGTGACCCCTAACAGGACTAAACGGGTATAGAAGATGACTGACTGATGACTGAGATGCCATTACACAAACTGGCATATAATGGGTAAAAAGTCAGAAATACCATTACACTTTTGGTATTTGTGATTAGGACTGAAGTGGATTAAAAAATATATGTAAAAAAAATATTAACATATACTATTATGTAAAAAAATGATGACCCTTAAATGGGAATACTGTTTCCAACCTGGACTTTATTTCTGGCATAAAATACGATTGTTAACTCATATAACTTTGGTGTCATTTAGAGTCATTCGTAAGATTTTTAGATCTAGCGAAGCACTGTGTATATCCATATAATGGTAATGACCGGGGCACCGAAACACAGCCTCTAAATAACTCATTATCTGCCGCAAAACTTCATCTCACCAATATTTTGTTATGATAGCTAGCGCCATTCCCAACAACAACAAAAATAAAATCCATCAAATTCAGTGCTGCTCCTAATCACTGACATATGCAAATATCCCAGGCGTGATGCCATCACAAACACTGGCACATAATGGGTTAAAGTTTTGAAATGAATCAAAGTTTTGCTATTTATGATTAGGACTGAAGTTGATTAAAAGATTTATGTAAAAAAAAGCAGAAAATGCGATTTCTGTGCCGTTTTTAAGCGTTTTAAACAGCTTTAACAAACACGTATTTTATACACGGTACATTCAGGGTCTTCAGATACCTAGAAGAGTGTGCTGTGTACAGATTGAAGAAGGAAAAAAAAGCTGCATTCAGCCTCTGATAAAACACATTCAGTCAGAAGAGCGCTTTCAGCTGTTAGCGCTAACTTAGCCTTGAGCTAACGCTACTGTGGTTTGTTCTGCTGTGTCGGAGGTGTCAGCTGTGTGTTAGCATTGTTCAGATGTTTTATCTTTAACAGACAGGGATTTGTTCAGCTGTCATAACAGTTTTTATGGAAAGTTAGCTTGCAATATCAGAGCTGCCGCTGTTCTCAGGACACTGATTTTTAGCAGCGAACAAGAATAACCTAATGGAGTACTCCTAGATTTACTTGGACACAAGTTTTCTCTGTATTTGTCAGGTTGGTTATTCAGAGTATCCTTGGAGAGCCAAGCAGTTCATCTGAGGATTTAGAGATGCTTCCTCCTGTCCGTTCCTATAATCCCTGACTGACTTTCTGTGTGGGCCTAAACTATTTGCTGCAAGATCCCTTGTTTATTTGTGAGGATAAAGAGTGTTTTACACTTGGTTTTAAAATGCGTAAAGGATCAAGAAGATGCATTTTGATCCAAACCACTTGTCTGGGTCTCATCTGGAATGCATTTGACCGCATAACTTGTGCGCCCTGATCAAGCGGCAGCCTCTAGAGGTACAAAATGAAGCCAACGTGGATCTGGAGAAACAGGTGGGTGCTGTCCACCTTGGATTGTCCAGGAGTTAGGTGGAGTTAGGTACTAGCAACATGCTGCTGGTCAGAGCTACAACACTGAGCTTTACATCTGGCCTTAAAGCAGCCTAGTTTCTGTGACCATCCTCACCCCATAGCAGTGACGCTCCTTGATGGCAGCAGCCGTAACCAGCAGGATGCAGCCTGACACAGACACAAAAACACTTTAAGAACATAAAGAACAGCACAAGGCGTTGACCTGGCCTCCAAATTCACTAGATCCCAACTGATCAAGTATCTGTGGGATGATCCACAGACGCCCCTCCCCTCAACCCATAGCACCCAAAGGTCCCCCACTAACAACATCCTCTTACCAGACACAAGAGGACACCCTCAGAAGGCCCAGAGTCCATTCTCTGATGAGCCACAACTGTTTTGGAGGCACAAGGGAGACGTACACGATATTAGGAAGGTGGTCATAATGTTATGAATGGACTACGATGTACGGCAATGTGTCTTGGCTATCCGCTAGTACTACTTTCACCAAAATGAATTTCAAAACCAGTGAATTGGCTTTAAAAAAACAAAACAAAAAAGAAGAAATACAAAAGAAGCGAGAAACAGAATCCAATATGTTCCGCAAGTAAAGAGGCGTCTGGTTGAACAACAAAAACTTTAATCGGAACCAAATACAAAACTTCTGAAACACCACTTTCGCAGCCGAAGTGTAACAATGCAAAAGTTTGCCAGCCTCTTCTGTCAATTAGTTTTGATTCTTCCATCCTGCCCGTGCAAAGCTTGGCCAGCAGCCAAGCAGTTCTACCGTGCGGCGGTATGACTTTCCCACGGTGTTTAAATATTCAGGTTGTTAAATGCGCTTTTGTTTGATTCCGCGTTGTTACAATTGCATCTCCTATACCGCATAATTCATAATTAATGGCATGTACTCTTCCACGGGGGGATTTTCGACACTCATTTTGTTGTTGAGCCCGAACCTTTTTTTTTTTTTTTTTCCTGAAACACTGACTTTGATCTCTCAACTAAATCAGCTGCTTCACATCTCCCCGCGTACCTCGGTGATTCCTCAGCGCTGATTGCCGGTTCGAGCTACAGAGAGAAATAAAATACAAAAAAATAAAAAAACACACACACATTCCAGTAAAAGTGAGTCTCAGAGGTCGACAATTTATAGAGATTTTCTGCTCTTCATTGCGGCGCTTCCAAATAGCAAGGGCATCATTTCAGCGAGTAAAAATGTGCCAACGCTGGAGACGGATGCTTTGGGTAAACCGAGCCAAGGACTTTGAGGAAATGAGGAGTTTCGCCGCTGAGTGGATTATCATGGGCGGAGATTGAGCCCGGGCCGGTGTGTGTGAGAGCCTCCGCCTTTAGATCATCTCAGAGCAGGTGCTAAGGGTTTTTTTTTTGATGCGTAGTTTGATGTGGAGTGAAAAGGAAAGCGAGAGACGACTTGAAAAAACTGTAAGTAGTTTGAGAGCTGACGGAAAGGAAAGGAGACAGTGAAGAGAGTGGGGGAAAAGAGGCAGCCAGGTGTAATAAAGCAATAACTGACATATAAAAATGACTGGTGGAGCTGGCGAAATGGCGACAACAAAGAAAGCCACAGCTCGAACGGAAAGAAAAGACTATGTTATTTGTGCCTCCTAAAAAGTTGGGACTCATCAGAGAATGGACATGGGTCTTCTGAGGGTTGTCTAGCAACAGGATGTTGTTAGTGGGGGCCTTTGAGGAGAGGAGACTCCCACAGATGCTTGATCAGTTTTTGATCTAGTGAATGTGGAGCCCAGGTCAACACCTTCTGATGTTCTTGATGTTTTTTTGAGTTGTTCCTAAAGCGTGTTTGTGCCTGTGTCAGGCTGCATCCTGCTGGGGATGGCTGCTGCCATCAAGGAGTGTCATTGCTATGGGGTGGGGGTGCCTGGTCTGGTCTAGGTGGGTGCTACATGTCTAAGTAACATCTGCACGAATGAATGGCAGGTCCAAAAGTTTCCCAAACCCCTTGTGCATGTCTGATCTGTATTATCGGAAGCTGGTCAATGTTATTTACTTCTCTGGTCAGTGGTTTTAATGTTGTGGCTGAAAAACGCTGGACTTGTAGCGTTCTCAAAAACGTGTCACCACTCATCCAGTTAGCTTCTTCAGTTTTAAAAGGCTGATGGGGAGCTGGGCTTTAAATATGCATATGTGTCACCCATCTTCAAGAGAGTTGTGGAGTCTTTCGTTGGTGTTTCTGGATCTACCATGACCTGCACGACTCAGAACCTTAACAGACATATTGCCACTTTACAAGCAGTGAATTATTCATGTGGCAGCAGGTACGCGCTCCTAGCTGTGGTCCTGCTAATGCTGCATTTACTTTGCAACATTTAAAAAACCCCTCCGGCTTGGAAAGAGCTGAACACGAGAGCAGCACATTCTGCTTTGCTGAGTCTGCTCAGCTGTGCCGTTATTTTTTGGGTTTTTTTTGAGGAAGTTCGCCCGCGTATTCATTCGATTCAACAGTTGGGCATCTGCAGATCTGTAACCTCCTCCGGAGTCACGGTGTAATCTTCCTTATAATTGCAGATTCTCTGCCATGGGAAGATTTGTTGAGCTCGGGAAAAAACGCAGAAAGGAGAGCGGTGCGGCATTCGGTCGGGATCTGGGTGGCTTAATATATTTTGAAATGATTTACCGCAGCGTCTTCGACTGCTGCAGCCGACATCAGCAGCGGCCCCGGCCTCCCATCGTCTCTCATCAGCGTGGGAATGAGCCAAATTCATTTTGTCATCAACTGTCCACATGTGGCTGAAATATACAAGAGCTGTTTCTATAGAGGCAGGGACAGTAGGGGAGAGGGGGTGGGGGTGGGGAGGATGTCCTGTGGAGGGACAGAATGAAAGAGGAAAATAAAAATGAGGGTAACCGCGGCAGACTCCGAGATGCGTTCTCAAACGGAGGTTTTACACCTTCGGGCGTACGCCTACACCTACGGCGTCACCATCACTCCTCTCCTGCCATCAAAACAACACTGTAATCACTCATCATTTTCCTCTGTGCTTGTTAGCGCCCAAACAAGAAGCTGATTCCAATTTCTGGAGATCAACACATTTCCAGGGATTGTAATAATCAGTAAGCCAATTAAAATAATTACAACTCAAAAATGTCAGATGACTCTTCTGGAGTCTCTGCTGAAATATTTCAGAAAAAAATTCAGTTTGAAACTGTTCTTTGAATGAAATAAGCCTTTGAAAATATCACCTTGGAGCTCGGGGAACTTGCGTCCGTTATTCTGATATTTTATAGAATTCAGTTTTATAACAGTCCTTGAGGCTGCAACTCACACTAGGTGTGCTGCCTTTTTTACTCCAGTAAACTGTCATAGCTAAAGTGAAGAAAACAAGGATCCTATGTTCTGCGTTAATGGTAATCTGAAAACGGTTAGAGGTAATTTAAAGGGGAACTACTGTTTTTTACACCTATAGACCTTTTTTCTGGCATAAAATACGATTGTTTAGTCACCCATATAGCTTGGTGTTATTTGGAGTCCTTCGGAAGATATTTAGCTCCAGTGGAGCGTCGCATATATCCATATAGTGGGAGTGATTGGGGCACCGAAACGCAGCTTCTAAATAATGCTTTATTTGCAATGAAACTCATTACTTTCACCAATATTTTGTTATGACACGCTAGTGCTATTCCCCGTTAGCTACGCTGGAGCTAAATACCTTGTGATGGACTAAAAATGACACCAAAATTACATGGGTGAGTAAACGATCGTATTTTATGGCAGAAATAAGGTCCAGGTTGTAAAAAAATACAGTAGTTCCCCTTTAAACCGCAATGTGAGACCCTAGTAGGCCATTTATACTTCTTTGTCACATTTGATATAGAAGCTACACAGACCTTAGCACCTCCCCAGAAATGTAGCTACCTACGCGTCAAGGAGACGCAAATCCCAAGAGCTGTGATTGGTCCACTTGGTAGTAGCGTGTTTCTGCTTTAGTGTTTCAGTCTGCTTCTCCTGATTTTTTTTTATCAATAAAG
Source organism: Planiliza haematocheilus (assembly GCA_005024645.1). NCBI lineage: Eukaryota > Metazoa > Chordata > Actinopteri > Mugiliformes > Mugilidae > Planiliza > Planiliza haematocheilus. Next base: position 207,988 of record SRSE01000124.1, read on the forward strand.
ATGGAACACTGACGAGCCCACAAGTATAAAGTTACGACGTGCCACAATAGAGCCTTGGAACGCAGGACATCTGCAGTTCAGGGCCCTGGAAACACAAGACCTTGGGAACTTGAAAGCTTAGGACTTTGGGAACGATGGACGCTCTGCACCTTACCTCTCCTGCCCAAACGTTTTAGCCTTTTGTGAAGAGAACTTCAAAAGGAGTTGTGTGAAGTACATGTATTGCTGAACGACACTCCGTTTTGGCAAATCATTTTCTTCCAGAGATAACGTCCAGAGCAGCAAACTTGCAGGCTTTATCGGGCGATTGAAAAAGGAGGATATTTTTGAAGAAAAGCATTTGCTCCGAGTCCTTGTTATTTCAATAAAATGAAATAAAAACTTGAAGCTGAAACACTTTAGTAGAGTAGTATGGCATTCCGTAAGAGGAACTCTTACTTTAGCAGAAACTGGAGTATGTCTGTGGAGCATGCAGTGAAACAGAAATCCATCAGTCTGATGTGATGCTGCACTTAGGGCTCAATAGAAAATACATTCGATAGAATTTTGGATAATTTCACTTGAACTCCGTTAGAGAAAAACAGGAAGAAAACCACGAGCCACAACTGCAAGTCATTCTGGGGGATGTAGGCAGCGGAAGGGCTTTAGCCTCTCGACCTATCACGGCTCAGCTAAACCAACAACAAAATAAAAAAGTCTAGCACACTGCAGCACTGCCACACGACAAAACATCAAAGCGATGGAGCTTAGCACAGTTGAGAAATCTGGGTAGAATAGAGTAAAAAAAATGATCAATAATTATCGATATCGACTGATATGAAACACTTATATCTTTCAGCCATATCGCCCAGCCCTACGCTGCACTCTATGAGTAGGTCTCCGATCAGGCATAAGATTAGGACCATATATTATGAGGTCTACCTTGTGCAGCGGTTGTGATTCACCAGAGAATGGACATGGGCCTCCTGATGTGTCCTCTGGTGTCTGTGGGGGACTTTGAGAACTATGGGTTGAGGGGAGGGGCCTCTGTGGATCATGCCACAGATACTTGATCAGTTTGGGATCTAGTGAATTTGGATGCCAAGTCAACACCTTGTGCTGTTTTTTAATTGTTCTTAAAGCGTTTTCGTGTGTGTGTCTGTGTCGTGCTGCCTCCTCCTGGGGATGTTTTGCTGCCATCAAGGAGTGTCATTGCTATGGGGTGGGGGTGCCTGGTCTGGTCTAGGTGGGTGCTACATGTCTAAGTAACATCCACATGAATGTCAGGTCCACAAGTGTCCCAAAAGAACATTGATTTGTCACAAGATGGTCAACGTTATTCACTTCTCCTGTCGGTGGTTTTAATGTTGTGGCTGATCAGTGTATTTTAAACAGCAGCAGGACCCAGAACAGTTGGTTCCCTCCAGAGGAGTTGGATAAATGCAGTTCCTCGCCTGCAGTTCATCGCCTGACAGCTTAATATGGCTGTAAAATGCAAGGCCGATAAAGTGAAGACAAACTGCAGATAATTTGCAGGATAATAACCAAAAATGTAGTGAGCGTCCGGGGTCAGCGCTAACTGCATGGACATGTGTTTTCCCCGTGGCTGCTTCACAATAAAAACCATCCCGAGTTTTGCAGTTAAATGCTTTTAATGTCAAGCAGTGGCAGTGAGACGTCAGACCAGTATTAGCAGCAACTTAGGGAGAGTGGGGCCGTTATCGGGGATATGAAATTGTGCAGGATTACACTGCTGCTGCATTGTTTTCCTGTAAATCCCTCGGGGTTAGGTAGGCAATCCGGATCCAGCGCAGCACTCCGCCACAACCAATAAAAACCATTAGAGAGCTAATTACTGAAGCCGAGTACTTTAAATGATAATTCTATAAAACAAATATCACTAACCAAGGGGTTTGAGTTTACGGGAGGCTTAAAGATGACACCTTTAACTTTTTTTTCTCACTCACTTCTGAATTGTGGATGTTTAATAAACGCACATTAGCACAGAAAATGTTCAACAAACCTGCTATTAACCGGAAAAATATTACTTAACGGAGATGAATTGATATCAGAAAGAAACATCTGTTGTGTCAGTTCGATCATTAAGCATCTGACAAACAGAATATTCACTGTCAAGATTTAAATGTTCAGATTTAGGAAGTAGTTAAGTCATCAAATTAAATTATTCACATATTAAGAAGTGAACTGGCAGGCGTCGGTAGCCTGAAGAGGAAATCTGTCCCAGCAGCAGCAGCAGCAGCAGCAGCGCTGAGTCGTGCAACAACCAGCTCATGAACTGTGAACACTCCCGGCCTCTGGGTTGTGTTTGCTATTGTGGCCCCCCGATCCCATTGTCCCACCATTGTTAATGATAATGTCAGCAGAGATGGTTGCGCGAGGTGTGTGTGTTTGTGCTCTGCAGTGTATTTGCAGAGCTTTTGTGAGTGCGCCGTGTGTGTGCAGCAGCGTGTGTGTGTGTTTATGCGTGACCAGAGGTGACCCAGCGGTGTCCCTGCTGGTCCGGAGCAGGGATAACACCCTCTGGAGGCGACGCTCATTAATCATCCCATTCAAACACGCGGAACGCAATCCATCCTCCCATCCTCTCCTCCTTCTCCTCCTCCGTTCCTCGTTCCTCCTCTTCCTCCTCAGCTCCGCAGCACCAACTCGCCGTAATGGGGTCACTGCTCCCATTTAACGGAGACAGACAGAGGAGAGAGAGAAAGGAAAAAGGAGGAAGGGATGGAGTGAGGAGGGAGGCGGCGGCGGCGGGTTTAAAAAAAATGAAGTGAGATTAAATAAGTAAGAAGTAATGAAGGGGGAGAGGATGGCGAGGGAGGCAGAAATAATAGGGGGAGGGAGATGCGGGGGAGAGGAAGGAAATAATAATTACAGAGGGAGGTGTTTGAAAGTACGAGCGATTAAGAGGAGAAGGAGGGGGAATAAAGTGAGGGCGAAAAAAGTAAAGAGGGAGGAAAGGGGGGTAAAAGAAATGTGCTGAAAAACAGTAAAAGTCTTTCCCCTTGATTAATGTTGTGCAAGAGAGAAGCAAAACGTGTTCTTTGGAAATGTGGAGAAGAATCTTTGGAATATGCCTCTATGGGGACCGAGCGCTAATTATGTGACTCTCTGTGTGTGATTCATTCCAGCGCTGGAGGACAAGCATGTGTACATAACCAGCACGTAGAGAAGCACAAAAGCTGGCAGCGGCACACAGGCACATACAAACTAGCTAGCGAGCAATGCCAGGGGACCTCGGTAGAACTAGGTTCCTCCTCCTGCTGCATTATTCTCTTTGGAATGTTGTTTTTATTTCCTGGTTCGAAAACTGCTGTGCATCGCCCCCGGTTACCGAGCATCACACGAGCGCACACGCACGCAAACACACAAACGCACGCGTTGAAGCGTTTCACTCATCCCACAACCACTTTCGAGAAAACAGCCTCTGACAGATGCCCCAAACAAAGAGAGAACTCGAGGCCAAAAAAACATCTGAGACCGACATAAAGCGTCGCTTTCTCTCGGCGAGCGCGCCCCTCGAAATAACAAGTTCATTCCGCTTCCTGGTGGACGGCAGCCTCTGAAGAGACGGCGGCCTTCTGGGCTTAAAGCAAGAAAAAAAAATTGACAATTTAGGAAATAGTGAGATGAGAGGACTGATACTGCTTCCTTTTCCATTTAGTAAATATCGAGTCGCAGACAGTTTGCTTGGATTAGCAAAAAGCCGTAGCCTGCACGGGTCAGTCTAACAGTCACAAAATCTACCCAGAAGTCCATTGTTTAATTATTTGTTTAACCCAGGGTTATTTAAAGAAGAGCTCTCCCAAGGGTGGGAAGCGAAGACACTGCATTAAATGAAAGGGACAGGTGCAGTGAAAGGGACATGATTACAATGAGAGGCGTCAGTGGCCGTGAAGGCAATTAAGGCAGATTTAAAAAACCTGCATGTGGAGCACAGTTGCTGTAGTTTGCGTCAGAAATGGAGCTATGTCACAGTCGTAACCTCGAATCTGATAATGTGTTTATCAGATTGACGGAGACGTCCGCTTGGGCTCTTTGCTAACTGCATGGACACGTGGGTCCTACCATGGCCGCGTGAAAATAAAAGCCGTCGTCTGTTTTGCGGATGAGAGCTTTGGGTGTCAAGCAGCGGCAGTGAGACATTGGTTGGTAGCAACGGTAAATTAAAGGGGGACTACTGTTTTTTTGTTTTTTTTTTGTTTTTTGTTTTACAAACTGGACCTTATTTCTGGCATAAAATACTATCATATACTCACCCATGTAATTTTGGTGTTATTTGGAGTCTTTCGTCAGATATTTAGATCAGGGTATATCCATATAGTGGGAGTGAATGGGGCACCGAAACACAGCCTCTAAATAACGCATTATCTGCCGTGAAACTTTTTCATTTCACCAATATTTCGAAACTCTAGACTCAACATGGAATAGCACTAGCGTATCATAACAAAATATTGGTGAAATGAACGTTTCACAGAAGATAATGCGTTATTTAGAGGTTGCGTTCCGGTGCCCCATTCACTCCCACTATATGGATATATGCTGATCTAAATATCTGATGATTGACTCCAAATGACGTTATATAGGTGAGTAGATAAGGTCCAGGTTGTATAAAACAGTAGTACCCCTTTAAAGGGGGGCAAAAAGAAAACTGAGACGAAATTGGGCTGGATTACATGTTCAGGAATCACTTGTGGTCGGTTAGGTAATCTGAACCCAGCACAACACATGCAGCCATAACCAATAAAATAGATTAAAGACAAGATAATAATTTATCTCACAGTGGGAACACCAAATACCTTAAATAATATAATAAATATCACTTTAAATGGGTTTGAGTTTACATGACTTTTAAAAGGGACACCTTTAACTCTTTTTGATACTCATCTCTGCATTACGGATGTTTAATAATTGTCCATTACCATAGTGTGCTGAGAGGCACGTCAGAAAAAGTTTATCAGCCCCTGCACTTAACTGCAAAATAATTATCTGACGTAAACGGATCAATACTGAAAATAATCATTATTTGTTGTGGCGCAGCGACGCCAAATAGACCACTCCGTATCAAGATTCAGATATTAAGATTCAAGATGTAATCAAGTAGTCAAATTAAATCAGTCACATTAAGAAGTGAACTGGCAGCCTGAGGAAGACGGTTTCAAAAAATCTTTGTGTAGCAACCGGTTGCTGCAGTTTGCATCAGAGTCAGCACCCTGTCACACAGGCCAAGCTTAATTTAATAGATTCATTAAAACTTGCATTTATTACTATCTCAACTGCAATGAATATAAAGAGCAAAAAAAAAATAATAGTGGGTGTGGCTTAATGAATCCTCTTTCAGCAGGTTAGTTGTTGCTCTCTGTTTCTAGTTTTAGATCCAAGCGAAGCTATTACACTCAGTGAGAGTAGTATCCATCTTCTCGTCTAACTCTTTGCCAGACAGCGAATAAGCCCATTTCCCAAAACGTCAGTTCCTTCCCGTGGAAAAGATCACTCAGCGTAGTCGCAGTGAATTCTCCCAACTGAGTGCAGAGAGGTCTGGGCATTTGGTGTCTACGCCGAAAGCTCTGTGTCTGCCAGAGACGAAGAAGCTAATTTATATAAGAATGGGATGGAGATTAAGACCTCTGAGGGTATTATGGATTTGGGGAATTAAGCATAATGGATTTCATGTAGGGCTTTCTTTTACGAGTCCCCCGTTGGAGAGAGGTACGCAGTCTCGAGAGCAGATCTGATTCATTCCATGGTCGGAGAACTGCCGCATGCATGTGCTAACCGGCTCTCATTCAGCAAAACGCACATGCATTTGTTATGCCCGTAGTCACGTAAACAACAGCTCAAGCCGCGGCTCCTAAACTGTCTGAACCGAAATGCCTTTTTGTCGTGTCTGAAGTGCGTATTTATGAGGATTTTACACTTCTATTTCACACTGCTCTGGTTTTTGAAACAACGATTGCCGGGAAACGTCAGATCTGCAAAACAAATACGCCGCACGATATGGCACGTGTCGTGTGATGTGAGCCAAGCTGGAAGCGGCAGAAATAAAATCAGGCAACGCGTCTTTGTAAACGGCCTTAAAACGATCTCGACCCCGGTTATATCTGGAACGGTTCAAAGTACAAAGCATGCATGCAATAAAATGAACAACTGCACAATTTCATGCTATCTACAAACTATAAATATGATTATTCTTCCAAGTTCTGCACACACACACACACAAGCACACAGACATTTTGTTCAAATTATCATCTTAACCTTGCGTTTTTAACCATCTTCCGTTGCTACGTAAAATCAAGGGTAGATGGTGAGTTGGTTTTCATTTATTAAAATAGCCGATGCTGTGAGTTTTATATGGGGAGTTGTTTCTGTAAAGTTTAAAGGAGTATCGATTGATATTTTTGGCCACTTGGGGGCAGCGCAACAAGCTGTGAGCACAACACACATATTTATTATCGGCTGCAGCGTTGAGGAATAATTCTTCGGGGTTCTCTACAACCAGGGCCTCCTCTCACAGTGCACGTAGTCGCTTGATGCATTGCTAATGCATTAATATTGACTGGTCTAGCTTAAACGGTTTGTTTTTCTGGGTGGTGGCTTGCTAACTAATGCCCGGCCAGGGCTTCATAACTCTTGCCAATGTCAATACTTGTAGTCGATTCACTGGTTACGATATTATGATGGATAGGTTGATAAAACAGTAGCAGTCTAAACAATGTTGTTATTGAGCCGTTGCGCTGAATGCATTCGGGTCTGTCATCCGTCTACCCGGCCTGTGTTTGTGTGTGTGTGTGTCTTCGTTTGCATATACAAGCATGAGAGGAAGACAGTGTTTGATGTAAAATTATTGAGTTTGTGGCATGACAACATCCTTATTGTCCACGCTCTCCCTCTCCTCCTATACTTCCTTTGCCTTACTACTGTAATCCTATTAAACGCCCCCTTAAGAAATCTCGGAAAGATGGACTGCAGGCCCAAAGACGTTGGACTTGGGCCTACTGAATCCTTCCCAGTAGACTAGGAGTACACACTAACAGACCGGCTTTTTGTGTGATAACTGAAAAACTGGGAATCACACACTTAACACTTGGTCCTGGTGATGGATCTACATGATTTGTCAAACCAACTGAAGCCAACCGAACAACTCAAGCTCTTGCACACGGCAACAGTTGGTGGTATGCTCTAAAATGAACATTATATAAGCGCTCATGCTACACCATCATCCCACCCTCTCTTCTCTCTTCATTGGCTGTTGGCAACACGTGTTTGCAGATTTGGTCTATTATCACGTCACACTACCTGATTACGTTCAGGTTTGACTCAGAAAACGTTCGTTTGACTGCGACTGAAGTTGGGTCCGGGTCTGTTCCCCTCACACACTTGCAGATTCACATCTTCACACCCTCACACACTAACAGATTTCTGTGCCAACTACCAGCTCTCTAGTGCAGACTTTGCCCAAGTGGCAATAGCTTCGTATAATCAAGGCTTTCACTACACCAAGGATATTTCCATGGCATTCAAAGTCAGTTCTTCTGTTCAGTCACATACTTACAGCGTCAGTGAAAATTAAAATTTACAGATTGTGGAGCCTGAAACTCCCAGAGGAAGAATTAAGCCAGCAGCAGCAGCAAGGAGAAACTCCCTTTGAACGGGAAGAAACCTTGAGTACAACCCAGCTCATATGGGGAACCATCTGCTTGAGGCCGACCGGGTTGAGAGACAGGAAAAAGGGGGGAGGTGAGACAGAGGAGATCAATGCAGCAGAAGCAAGAGGATAAATACATGCATACAGACAGAGAGAGAGAGACACTGAGTTAATGACCTGCCGTGCAGCAGCAGCATATGAATGAATGGAGAGAGAATAGAGTAGTGCGCCATGGAAAGTCGCCCAGCAGCCTAGGTCTATAGCAGCATGACTAAGGGATGGTTAAATGTCACATGAGCCAGCACCAACTATAATTTTAACCAAAAAGTAGAGACAGTGTCTGCCTCCCAAACCCAAACTAGGAGTTGGTTCTACAAAAGAGGAGTCTGTATGTTTTTGCCAGGTTTATCCCGACAGTCCACGCTACTGTGGCGGCACATTTGACGGTTTTATTAACCTAGACGACCACGGCAAAACCACGGCGCGAAGCTCACGTTCCTTTCCCGACTTTGTCTCTTCTGTTTTGTCACACCCCTGTTGTGCAACCGTTTCCCCCATAGGCAAACAAATACATTAGTCTTGACTACCAGTGGCTAATTCAACACGAATAAAGAATTACAGCTGACCTTGGCGTTTATGGGAGCAGCTGTTTTGCAATTAAATTCTGCATTTTATCATGCAAACCGTCCACACGCGCCGGAGGCGAGCTATTACCCGAGCAATTTGCAACAATTCCCCAAGTCCAGCAGCGTTATCAGCCCTAGCCCAGTTTGCGTTCATTCGGTAGGCATCTAAATGATGCTCATCTGGATGCAGGCTGCTCTAAAACACCGTTCTGAGACAAAAAGGTGTTGATGTAGCCTGCGACTCTCCTCGTGGCTTGGGGGATTTGGATGTTTTGATGCCATAAACTCGGTGAAGTGAAGTTAAGCAAAGCGAGGGTCAAGAATTCCCCTCCGTGAACAGAACCCATAAATCGCCGTTACGGCCCTGGTCCCAGACACGTAAACACAGCCGGTTTCAGAGCAAGCACTTGGAGGGAGGGAAGATATTCTGGGTTATCTCTGTGAACCGGTGCCTTCCCCTGGCACACACTCCGCTTGCCTTCCATGCCAGATAAACATGTTGTTCCAAACACTGGTTCAACACACGGCGACGGGAGGAGATTAAGACCGACTTAAGTTTATCATAAATGAAGTGCAAAGTCGACAGTTGTGTGGCCCACTGCCTCTCAATACTAAAACCACCAACTGGGGTATTTAGGAGGTGATGGGAGCTGCGCAATAGCTGCCACCAGGCATTCCAGTGCTGAGGTAGGCTCTAATCCCCTGCTCCTGGCTCGCTCCTGACAGAGGAAGAAACAGCGGGGAGACACGTTCACAAATCAGCATTTATTGTGCCATCAAGACTGTTTTATGGCTGCCTCTGAAAGACACTGATCCTCCAGCTTTGTAGTTTATCTTAGAAGTCTAAATCCAGCGAATAATTGGTGTGAAGTCAGTATTTCTTAAAAAAAAAAAAAAAAAAATTGGATTAAAAAATTAATAATGCCCGCATCAGAGTTAAAAAAAATAAAATAATCAGATTTTTAAAAACCCATGCCGTTTAACTATTCATCTAGTTCTACTACTTGATCAGCATTCCACACCGCATCTCTTCTATTTTCTTTCCGTTTGTGGAAGCACTTTCTGAAAGTTGCAAGAAACCTGAGGTGAGCAGCGTCTTCCTGCTGCAGGAAACCCAACACCTTCTTGCACGTGTGGGGGGACTTGAAATCGTTGCAAGTCATCCCCATTCTCCCCATTCTGTCTCTTTTCGATTCCACGCCCTCGAAAACCGCGCAGAAGGATATAAAACCCCACTTCAAGACGAGGCCGGCAAAGCTCGGCGTGGCGCTTCCGACGTCAGCCACGACAGTCCCTGCCATCTTAGCGTCTCCACGCCAGCTTACTGCAGCGGCAGACTGACACGGCAACAGACACGCATCAGCTTACTGTAATAACACCTAGCCGACACGCCGAGTAATCCGCCATTTTGCTTCAGAGCACTGTAAATATGTATTGTCATGCCACAGTGGAAGGCGCGAGGCGGGGGGATCTTCATCTTTTAACTGCAACTGCGCGGCAGACGCGTAATTGAGTCTTTGCAGAGATGATGTGGGTGGCGTCGCGTGCCAAGAGAGACGACATGAAGCGAACGCGGGCAGTACGCGAGTCTGCTTCGCACATCTACTGTAAGCACTCCACTCTGCCTCGTAGCCTACTGTAACTCTACTCTCAGGCTCTCACACAAACGAACAAGTCTTCAGCAGCCTTAAGCCTGGAAACACCCTCTTGCTGATCTTTCTCCCCTTCTTTTCATCTCCTCCCATCCTCCCTCAAATCTCCCTCTGTCCTCTTTAGTCCTTTCCTTCCCTAACTTCTCCTCATCCTCCACCTTCCGGCAACCTCCTTCCCCTCCCCTCCCCTCCCCGCCTCTCCCTCTCTCCATCTACATCTTTCTTTGTAGGTATTTCCCTTGCTGATGTTGTCCGTTGAGAGCCAGCGATTGTCTGTGGGTTGAGAGCAGAGCAGAAGAGCGGAGCCGATTACTGCAATGCAGAGCGACCAGGCAGCATCGCGGCCGCTGCAGCCGCGCGTTTGCGTGCGCGCTTGTATGTACAGTTTGTGTACACATTCAAATGGATTTTGTTTACCCGTGCGTTTGTGTTTGCATGCAGGAAGCGGGCACGCCGCGGCGCCGCTGACGACAAAACAACGTTGTTTACGCGCGCGCCTGTTTGCGAGCGGTGACCAGCTCAACCACAACTATTTGTCATGGCCAAACACCAAAGCTTCTGCAGCTATGCACCATGACTTTTAAATAGATCTCTTTTCACTGACATCAAACCGTGCCCGAGTGTGCATTTTTAATACCCTGCATGTTTATGCAGAGAAGAATATGGCTCCATGCCTTCACACACACACACACACACACACACACACACTCGGAAAGGACCCGCCTATCGCAGCTCAGGCTAAATCTATTATGCAAAATGACAGTGTTTTAATCAGGCTAATTGTCCAGCTCCTCGCCGTGTCTCTGCCATCTCTACTTAACCGACGCCGCATTCGAATAGTCTTTTTTTTTTCTTCTCTCCTTAAGAATAAATGACACAGCGGTGGAGGAAGTGCGAGAGGCAATCTAAGCCACAGAGGCCCACAGGCGTTTGAAGTCTAAAGACTCTTTCATCCTCGACTCTGGGAAATGAATGATTTTTTTCACACAGTGACAGGACAGCTCTGACAGGACCCAAACACATGAACCATGGCGAAGCTGTCAGATAGTCAAACACACGGACGCGTACTGTACACGCGCGTACAGGGAAACACAAGCGCGGGGGTACACACACAGACACACACACACACACACACAGCTGGAATCGGTCCAGAGCAGAAAGTGTGGCAAAAATCCATGTTCATTGGCGAGGAAGTGAGAAGGAAGCGTAAAAAAGTGAGAGAAAGGGAGTGAATAGGACCCGGAGAATGATGCTATAATTAGCAGTTTGTTGCTTTAACTGGCATTTAGTTTTAACTGGGCTGCTTTGTCTGTAGACACAATGGGGCTGATGTGGCATGAGTGAACTACACAGCTTAGAGGATTAAGGCTGGACTGAGGCTGTGCCGCTCTCTCCGCGCCACGCGTGCGCGCTGAGCTCGCCGCGCAAACACGCGCCTTCGCAACGCTTCCTAAAACACACACACACTCGCTCGCACCTACAAACGGAAAGGCACACCCCTTTCCGAATGTACACACAGGCCTCGAGTGTGCGCACACAGAGGCACCCACGGGGGGATTATCTGTGCAACAGACTTCTGTACACCGAGAGGGAGGAGGCGTCTCGAGAGTTGCGCTCGTCGCGGTGGGATGGAAGGAATACAGCAGAAAGAAAGAGAAAGAAACAAAACAAAGAAACGCACACTCCAGCGTTAGCTACCTGCGTGCGTCGAGCAGCATATAAAACAGCACCTTCCGCGTCCAAGCATCGGAGCAACGCGAGGGACGGGGAAGCAGGGGAGAGAGGGGAAAGAACAAAAGGAAGAAAAAATAAAATAAAAGGTGAGGAGAGCAGAGGAGCAAAGAGGTGAGGAGAGGGCGAGAGAGGGGGGAAGGAATCAGATGAGGAGATGAAAGCGCAGGAGGGAGGGAAGATCATTACAAAAGAGACACCAGCCGGAGAGAGATGGAGCAATTCACGACCTTGGGCCCCGGGGGCCACCAGCCTTCTCATGTCCTTATTTCACAAATAGATTGTATTGATTTTATACCATTAATGCGCCGGATTCCACACTATTGGCTTCTACCTGCACCTCTTAGTGCGCGAGGAACCCTGCAGGCGCTCAGCTTTACTCAACTCTCATCTGATCCTTTCGGCGTGGACGGCCGCGCGGGCCCACACTTCAAAACCGCTTCTTTCATGCGCCATTAAGTCGACGGAGAAGCTTGCATTCACCAGGATCAGGGCATGTGTGTGTGTGTGTGTGTGTGTGTGTGACATATCAGCTGCTAAGGTTTTAGTTGTTTTTTTTTATATAGCACCCTTTATTGTATTTCGTGGGTCGGCGGTAAGAAGGCTGAACCAGATGCAGAATCATCCTATACATTAATATAACATGATCCCTTACAGGAGAGCTTCGACACGCAAAAACTAAGAATAAATATATTCACAACTGCCTCTACTATTGGTAGGAGATGAAAGCATAAAAAGGTACCTCCGTAAAAGATAATAATTGATAGTTGATAGAAGTGTCTGTCTTTTTTTTCCTTTTTTTGTTTTTTTTTTATTCGACAAAACAAAATGCCTTCACGTCCTGGATTTTAGTCCGCTGTTTGTTTTTTTCCCCCCTTTTCATTAATATATATATATTTTTTTGCCATTCAATTTTCCACTGAGAAATACTTTAAAATCAATAACCTCTGTGCCTTTGTCCAACGAAAGAAAACGTGGAGCGGGAGGTCCTCGCGGCCCCATTGAGTCTGGCTAATTAAGAGATCCAAAATGCATCCGTTGCCGGCGATGTCCTTCTACCATTCGCGGTTCTTCCGTTGTTGTGTCTCGGATTTTTTATTTTTTTTTAAAAAACAAAAAGAAAAAGAGAAAAAAAGCATCTTTATCCTGTCTTCCGTCAAACCGTTTCTGGATAAGTCCCTCGTCTTAGCCCTGTAAAAATTCAAACTGGATGAGCAAATTAAGTTAACTGGATGACATGATGGAAATGAACAGAACTGCATACAAACGACTCCAATACTGACTGGGTATATTATTATTTTTGGCTCATCCAGGGAATGCAATTATTCGGCGGGTTTGTTTTTTTTTTGATTGGTTTCAGTCTCAGTGGTCCATCAGCGTCCCATCCATTGGTAGTCAAACCTCTTTGTTTAGATAAATAGATCTGTATTCATAGAAAAATAAGCATTGACCACACTGCTGGCTGTTCATTACTAAGGCACTTGGCTGTTTTTGTTTTTGTTTTTCCGGTTATTTCTCTTCTCTTCGCTCCGTCCCTCCGTCGTTCCGCTCCGGCTCGCTCCGCACCTTCCGGCTGTCCCGTTTTTCTTTTACGACTCCCGTGTTTGATGTTGCAGTGAGCAGCTGGTGTGTTTCACCTCCGCGCGGGGTCTTTCGAGAGTGACAACGTGAACGCCGAACGCCCACCGCCGAACGCCGCGCTCGTCTCCCGCTAATTGTGGCGCCTGGGCGGGAAAGAAAAAGAACCGAGCCTTGGTGTTTTATGACCGTGGAGAGGAAAATATCGTAGTAGCTGCAGCTGAAGTTTTCGCCTCCGGGCGGAGATCTGGGATCAGCTAATCCTTGCCAAACACCAACCTATATATGCCAGTAGTGGGGAAAATACAAAAACTGACCTCAGCTTGTTATCCAGGAATAAACATAGTGTGTAGTGTAGTCCCGCTCCCCCACAGGCTCCTCTCAAAGCCATGCCAACCTCTGTACAGGAGTCATTGTTACTGGATGATTCACCGCCAGAGAGGGAGATGATGAGGAGACAAGAGAAGAGGGTGGGGGGCAGCAGGGAGAGGAGGAGGCGGAGGAGGGAGGGAGGAGGAAGCGGAGGAGTGTTAAAACTGGTAGGAGCCGTCCAGCACCTCCATGTAGTCCGGTGTGGTCCTCAGTCGGGCCCTCTGCTCCCCTGCTCCCTGCTCGCCCTGGCTGCTACCACCTGCTGTGGAGCTGGCAGTGGTGACTACGAGAGTTTGGTCAGGTCTTGCGTCCTGCGCGGAGTCTTGCGGGTGCGGGTAGCGGGGCGGCGGCCTCCCGTACCTGTCCGGCAGATCTCGGAACTCCGGGGTGGGCAGTCTGAAGAGGCAGTCCACCAGCTCCACCTTAGGGGTTGGGCCTTGGCTGTCGATGACCGTGGGGCACAGGATGCTGTTCCCGCGGAGCCCGGCGATCGGCCCCATGGCTCCCGTAACGGTGTTGATGGGTGACGAGGACACCTCCAGAGCCCACTCCCTATCCTGCTCTGCTGCAGGAGTGTATCCCCCTTCACACTCTTTTGAAGCTGCAAATGTCTGCTGCTGCTGCTGCTGCTGCTGCTGCTTCACCGCCGCGTCCTGCTCGTCTTTGTAGATGGGGTTGCTACACATGCGTGCGGCCCCGGCGGCGTCGAGGCCTTTGGAAGCAGCCTCCGGCGGGAAGATGGTGTCGTAGACGTGGTTGTGTTCGGGCGGCGGCAGGGGCGGCGTCTCCGGAAGGCCGTGGTGGTGGTGGTGGTGGTGGTGGTGCGTCTGCTCGGTGAAGATCCCGCATTCCATCTGGATGCCGGCCAAGTCGACCTCTCCCTGGCGGCGGAACGGCAGCTTGTCCCTCCTCCTGAGGGCGTAGGCGATTAGCGCGGCTGCCGCAAAGAATGCAGACACGAACAACACCAGCAGGCTGAGCACCAACACCGACAGAGGGATCGAGTCCTTCCCCGGAGGGATCAGCGGTCCCAGGCCCGAGCCGGGGTAGCTGACTGATACGCCGCCGTCTGCGGCGGTGGAGGTGGCCGTCTGCTCCTCGTGCCCCTGGTCCTCCTGGGGCTCCAGCTCGGGGCAGAGCAGCTCCATGGAGAGGGAGCGCAGGTCGACGCCTTTGGTCTTTTCCGGGGAGTGGCACACCACCTCCCCGACCACCACCACGGCGCTGAGACCCTCCAGCCAGCGCTTCAGCGGAGCCGCCTCACAGTTGCACTCCCATGGATTCTGCTGCAGGTCCACCTGGAGAAAGACACAACACCGCAGCGCCTTGTCATTGTATAATAGCGCACAAATTACCGCGCTGGCATGCAATGCAAATTCATGAATCACTTCTGTGGAATGCAGCAAGAAAATTAGTTTCACAGCATTTTCGGAGCACAATACACCTCTCCTGTAAATGATTTTTAATATTCAGATGATGACTAGCACTGGTTATTGTAAATAACGCTATTACGGGCTCATCAAAACATTAGAGTTCAAAGATTTAGTGAATGGCTGTGCACACACGCTTCGGTCTATTCTCAGCAGCCGGCTTGTGCCTCTTCTAAAAACCTGTTCTCATGAGTACTACAGCAGGTTACAGGAAAACTTCAGTTTACAATCAAAACCACTCACAGTTTGTACAAGTGGTTATTCACAAAATCCCCCTGCAGTTTTTTTTATTTTTTGACGAGCGTGTGAGAGCATGACAGCGCTTTGTTTTCAACAAGAGGCGAGGTGTGCAGCTCCACGCCGCGCCATAATCCTGTGGCACGCAAATCCAATTTCTCCCGTCGCAGGCTATCGATTGTGTGCCCTAAAACTAACTGAAATATTCACTTTGCCCGCACTTTGAAAAGACTAAAGCAGATTATGCACAAAGGGAATCACTTACATCACGCCGCATTGTCTGCAGAACTAATCTGTTCCATATCTTTAGCAATGAAACTGGCAATGAAAGCTGCTGTTCTCTCTGTCACACTTCCAAGGAGCTCGCGCAAATGTTGTCATGCTAATTTGGTTAGGCCATCTCCCTGGCTCGCAGGAAAAGAGATGGACGCTTTTCAAGATGATTCAGCATTGCTGCTGCTTGCTGCCTGCTGCCTGCTGCTGCTGCTGCGGGAGCCGCGGCGCAGCTACCTCCCGAACAACCGGATCCTCCTTCGCTTTATTGGAGTTAGCCCGCTGTGGGCCTTCGTGTGGTTTTCATAACGGCGTAATTGCGACCGGGGAGGGGGGCCGAGCGAGAAACAACCCACCGCTGCAGTTTTCGAACAACTGCATTAAAAGGAAAGTGCGGCTTTAAAGCTTCCTGCGTTATTGTGACACGTCTGGGCTGGGACGCGGCACAAATGAGAAAAGTGGCATTCTGAATAAACGCCGCGCGAGCCAAAATGTCACCTCGCTTTTTTTTTTGCCGTTTCGTAACTTTCATAATCTTACATCTGGTCGAAGCTCTTGAAGCATTTTATTGTTTGCTTTCACGCGCATCCCGGGGGCTTTATCCCCCTTCTCTTTCGCGAGCATCTGTCCGACGCATCCAGCGCTGTTTACGATTTATACGCCTGGTCACCTAGTGTGCGATTTGCTGTCATCTTGTCAATCAGAAGTCTGCTCTGACGGGAAATTATAGGCCCTCGGTTAGCCCGACAGGTGCTGGATGCAGGGGAAGCGCGGCTGCATGAGAACAATATTTATTATTTATTGTTGTAATTATACTTACAAACCACATACAGCACGTTAATGATAAAAAAAGAGGCTGACTGAGTTTCGAGCGCAGCTTTCTTTGTTTTCATTCCGCCTGTGAAGATATTCAGGATTCAAGATCCTTTCTCATATTGAAACTCGACTTAAATAAAGTCAGTTTGACAGGAGCTGCCATTCTCCAGCCACAGAAGAGCATATTTGCTCTTGTGGGTTTTTATCATTATGATGGAGAGCAGAGATTAAGCAATAACTGTCCGAAATTTACTTGAACGCTATAAAAAATTCATATCGGGGGACAAATTCTGAGCGTTCCCCCGGCGAGCCGCGTGCTCTCCTAATTGATCACTTCGCCTGCACAGCAGTGTCCTGTCACTCATTAGGGCTGCTCCGGTTATTTCGCAGAAGCCCCGTCAACGCGAGCGGCTTTCTGGAAACCGCGGCGCAGGGATTTTCGCGGGAGTCTCCGGCGTCGAGGCCCCCCGCACCCCGTTGCTGCTGCAGCTCGCCAAGCCTCCTCCGTGCCGATGAATGCGTTTCATTGTCTTCTGAGCAACGCACGTAAGAACGAGAGCAGGGGGAAATCTGCAAAATGAGAAATGAGAAACGCCCGCACTAGAGATCCGTTTCCGTGGCTACAGCGCAGGTGAGATGTTACGCGCGCAGAGTCGGAACCATCGCGTCAAAGCGGCTCTGCGCTCACGCCGGTGGACGGGATCAGTTTGTGATGTTGAGTGCATTCCTGGAGATTCTTTTTTCTTTTCTGAAGTGTTGCAATTTACTTTCAGCGTCTACTCACGCCGCACCACCACCACCACCCCCACCTCCTCCTCCCGCCTCCATCATAGGCTCCCACCTCAGATAGCGATTTCCCATATTTCCCAGAGCGGCTTCAACGAGCCCTCGAGAAGGGCCATGAACTTGTTCTATCCAGTGGTTTGTGTTTCATGTTGGTGGAGAGACAGCGGCAGTAATAGCAAAGAGCAAAGAGCAAGAGTTTCTGGTCCAGCGAGTCTACTGTCAGTGGAGAAATTGGCATCTTACTCTGTGTGATTGCTGAACATGAGTGCAACATGGCAAACCTAGAAGGAATCCCTTGATCTTTTATTCTGGGGATAAACACTGACTTTTAAAGCTGCTGTGTTAGACATGTCGGATCATCTGTGTTCACAATGTGCTCCAAACGACTAGCATGCAGACGTGACATCTGCAGGATAATACCTTACTAGACAGAAAAAGCACTCAATAATCAGACACAGCAGAAAAATAACCTTTTAAAATGAGCCTACTTGTCACCACAGCCAGTAAAGAGCTGACTAATAATCCGCTCATTACGATCACACTTGGGGAACATTCTCATTTTGAAAAGTTTTCTACATCTGCAACAAATTGATCACAAATCCGTCGCGGCGCGTTAAAGCGAGCATAAATACGCAATCTTTAGGTCAATAGGCCTTTAACTTTACACCACATTAACACCGAGCGAGTATCAAAATGTACTGATACCGAAATAATTCAGAAATAATAAGTCCCGCATTAATTATGTCACGCCACATTATCCACCCCCACACATAATTAAGTCCAAGTGGTTACTCGTCTCGTCGTAGTAATAAAAATCTGGCTTTATTTTAAAAGAATATTAATCTTACAGTGCAGCGCCGCGACTTTGAGTGGCTTTACTGGCGTGTAATGCTGAATCAGACACACTGAGACGGACGGTCAATAGGACCAAGTCCAGCTTTTGTCCAGAATTGTTACATGGGTCTTTTAAGTTTGCCAGAAAACTCAAAATCTGCTTAAAGCCTTTACTGAGCTGCTGTATTTACTCTTAAAACACCTGTGATAGTTTTGCTGTGCTGTGCAATTTCACCCGAAGCACAGGTTTATCTTACTTTATAAATAGTCATCACCGCGCGAACTGATTTAAGATTTAACAAAGAGGACGCGCAGGCGACTGAAAATAACGGCTATTACGGTGAACTTTTGGAAACGGGATCAATTTTCATCAAGCTGCCATTGTTCGACTCACCTACTGTTGAGCCATTAACCGCAACATATCCCCCAATATTAGCTTCAGCAGTCAGACTCTTCTGTTGTGTCTGATAACAGTACGAATTAGAGGTGGAGAATTGTGAATCACTTCCCCCGATTGGAATCTTTTTGATACGCTTAAATTATTTTCTTGCAAACTAATAGTGATCACAGCGCCGCTGATAACGCCTCGTGTGTGTTTGACTCTCATTAGTTGTGTCAGTGTGTTGCGGCTTTAAACAGTTTCTTGTTCAGCTCAGCTCAAAACTGTATCCCGTCCGACATTTTGACGAGGTGATTTATGACGCTGTCAAATCTGTACGGTACATACGTATGAAGACGAAGCTGCATGGCTAGCCTCACATATAAACTGGAAACCTATAAATTTAACTTAACTTGTTTAATCAATCATAAACAATCAAATGGCCCTTTTACAGCTGCGATCTTTGGACGGCCGTTTGCCTCTTTCTCCCAGACATTATGCTAAGCAATGCTAAACTTCTGTAGGCTAATATCTGACAAAACGGATATGAAAGTGCTATCAATCCTCTCATCTAGCTCTCATCCTCTAATAGCTCAGCCGCCGTGACCGTTTCTGCAGCGTCCACTGTCTTTCGGCAAGCTTTTAACCAGGAAGTGGCTCAGGCTTTATCATGACTTAGCTGGATTTTGAACATAACTTAACGCGTCCCCCGAGAGACGCACGGCATAAAAGGAAACACAATCCCCTTGTTTCTTGCCGTCTTCATCAATCAAAGAGAGCGTCTCTGAACAAGCTATGATGAACACTGCTTGGTTTAAATGTGAACAGTTGTGGCAGCCAGGCTACTCATGGCGCTGCGGCAACCTTCTTCCAGAAAGAGGCGTGGCAATTGCAGCTAATTTGCATTTAAAGCTGAAAAAGCCAAAAACAGGCATATACAGTCATGGTGGAATAAACAACCTGTGAGGTATTTTGAGCTGAAACTTTGAAAGAAACATTTTGGGAACAGGTGAGACTCATTAACTTGTTAAATATGGGTATGATATCGGACCTTTAATCTCAGCCTCACTGCTGGGACCTTTAACCGAGATATTGTTTTACATAGTGAGCTCGTTATAGGTGGATTTATTATTGCTTCTGGACAGAGTTGTGTCTCCCAGATAAGATAATCCAGCTGGCTGCTGTTTATTACTTCTTATTTAGCATACGGATATTAGATTTTAGTATCGCTGGAACAAAGCAACTAAGAGCCAAATATTCCGGAAAGGGGCGTGGCAAATACAGCTAATTTGCATTTAAAGCTACGGACGCTGTAACAGCCCGTTTGGAAAAAACTAAAAACAGGCGTATGCAGTCATGGTGGAATAAACAACCTTTGAAGTATTTTGAGCTGTAATTTTGAAAGACACATTCTGGGAACAGGTGAGACTCATATTAACTTGTTAAAAATGGGTACGATATGGGACCTTTAATATCAACTTCACTACTGGGACCTTTAACCAACATACTGTTTTAAATAGTGAGCTCACTATAGGTAGATTTATTATTGCTTATGGACAGAGCTGTATATTTAGCATACAGATATTAAGTCTTATTATCACTGGAACATAGCAAATAAGAGTATATTTTACCTTCAAATATTCCAGAAAGGGGCGTGGCAAAACAGCTCATTTGCATTTAAAGCTACGGGCGCTGAAACACCTTGTTTGGAAAAAGATAACAAACAGGCTTATGCAGTCATGGTGGAATAAACAACCTGTGAGGTATTTTGAGCTGAAATCTTGAAAGACGCATTCTGGGAACAGGTGAGACTTATATTAACTTGTTAACAATGGGTATGATATGGGACCTTTAATATCAACTTCACTACTGGGACCTTTAACCAACATACTGTTTTAAATAGTGAGCTCACTTTAGGTGGATTTATTATTGTTTATGGACAGAGCTGTGTCTCCTTGACAAGATGATCCAGCTGGCTGCTGTTTATTATTACTTCATATTTAGCATAGAGATATTAGGTCTTAGTATCACTAAAACAAAGCAAACAAGAGTGAATTTCACTTTCAAATATCTGTGCGCATAAACTGAATGTTTCTAAAAATAATACGCTGCCCGAATCAAACTGTACTGTACACATTGGTTTGATGAGGCACCAACCCTGACTCAGGTAAAACTGATCATCAGGTGAAGCTATGTATGTTGGGCATTACCTACAATTGTTTCCTGCCCAATTTACACATGGTGAATACTGTGTTACTGTCATTATTATTGTGTTTTTTCCTGTAATTGGTGAAAAATGGCCAAGGGCAAGTTTCTTCGCAACACCTGGCACTGACAAGAAAGTGTCGCTCAAATATATAGGATTTACTGAGAGACGTACGTTTTCCTGAACTGTACGGATTTCTGGCATCCACACTGATCTGAGCTGATTCACTTGATTTAATTACTGTTTTGTTTTTTTTTCTCATAGGTTTAAGACGCTGTTGCTCTTTTGCTTCAAAATGTGTCTAGATAAGAAACCATGCACAAAACATCCGTCTCTTTAATGTCAAACTAATGTTTTTTTCCAAGGTATTTTTTCACATCAGTGTATGCAAGTGGGTGTAACAGCCTAATCCTGTTCTTGATAGTGACAATGACTCTAAGCTTTACATGCTGCTGCTTTATGATTATCAAAAATGGACTGCTTTTTTTTTCCCCCCAGCATCTGTGAACGAAAGCCTACTGCCATTTGCATTACCCTTTGATTTTACTGTGCAAACCCTGGCTCGAAAAGCGCACGCCAGCGCCCAGAAATCCCACTTCCCGAGCTTCAAACAGGCCAGCAATAAGTCAACAGGTGATATCATTGTCACATTATTTCCTGCAGACCATGGGCGCCGCTAATGTGGCTTTGTCAGAGTAATAACAACCCCTGGTAAATGAATGAATTCAATTACAGTGGCACAGATTTTGAGTGCTACAATAGTGATACCGCTGGGCTTTATGAATATGGCCCACTGTGTACTTCAATTTGGTGAATGCTTTAATGCTCTCGGACATCAGAGGTGTATAACGGCACAAAGGCCTAATACACTTCCTCCAGCTCCGTAAACCACGGTCGCGCTTCCACTGAGCAAACATTTTAGAAACACGCTCTGAACTGGCAGCCTCACCCACACTACTAAGGATCAGGAATTTTGCACGGAGCAAAGTAAAGCGGAAATTCACAATGACATTCGGGCTAATCTACACCCACCTCACCTCATTCTACTCCGGCTGTCTAAGAAAAGCCCTTTTACACTAAATTTGCCAAAGTGAGAGGAGGCAGGATGAGAAAAAGAAAAAAAAAAATTAATTGTAATACCTCAGGCTCTGTACTTATCGCTGCATTGTGTAGCCTACAGCCAACCAAGCACATAAAGGTGCAGTGAAATGTGCGAGGGCAAGCTTTAACAAAAAAAATAAAACGAAAATGAACAATAGTTTATACAGTCTGTTTACTGAAAGGTGCATTAATTACAACCATGCTTAAAAACTTGAGCGGTTCAGCTTTCACTAGTTCGCCTCCCGATTTATTAAGACCACTTATGCAAATCAAGTCAATTGCAATTTTCCAATTAGAATACCTGAGGCGCAACAATGGTCCCACATGCCACAGCACAGAGCTCTCAGAACAACAGACGATGCAGATGACTGAGGAAACCGCAGCTGTGCCAGAGGCCAGGAAACCGGGGGGAAAGAGAGACAGAGAGACAGAGAGAGAGGGGGCTGCTGCCAGAAGTTTTAAAAGCGGCTCAAACCAAGATTTTCAACTGGTTCTGTTTATTCCATCAAGCTGTGATAATATAATGTGTCTTGGCAATCTATTAGTTCTTTTAATCTCCTCGTCTGACATTTGAAATAAATGTACTCTGTATAATTATGCACATTTTTTGTTTAGTAAATTGGCAGGGGGGGGGGATTCAACTCAATAATTTTCTCCACCCTGCCACTGTCACTCTACAGAATGCTTTCTATCTGGCATAAATCTGCCGAAGGGGCTCATGCCAGGTATCGGACTCATTTACACAGGTCAAGGATCCACCTGCGTCAAAACCACGGCGATCAGCTAAGTAATTAACTTTGTGCAAATGAAAAGGGGGGCGTATTTTATAAAACTCACAGTTTCCCGGCGATTGAACGTTTTCCGTGTCACAGTTGAGATCCACTAGATACAAGAGTGTCTATGAAGAGCCCATGGTGAACACTGTACCTTGGTTGTAATGTTTCATTTCTGTCTCTTTGAAGTGGAAAGGCGCAGCCCTCTTCCAGAAAGGGGCGGGGCAGCAGCAGCTCATTAGCATTTAAAGCTACGGTCACAGAAACAGCCCGTTCAGAGCAGGGCTGAAGAATATTTGTGTATCGTCGCGGCGGACTGAACGATCCGTGAGGTATTTTGGGCTGAAACTTGAAAGAAGTGCTCTGGGGACATGTAAGTCTTAAAGTAACTTGTTAAAAACGGGTGCGACATGGGACCTTTAACAATCTGTTAAATAGCGAGATGTTAGAGGCATTACTTAACGGAGGTGTCCCCTGTTCCCGTGTAAAATTAAGCTAACCGGCTGTGGATGCTAACTTCACATTTAGCGAACAGATATTGTGGGATTTCTCGAGGGAACAAAGTGTACTTCCCTTTAAAGATTCACGTGCATGTGTTGAATGCAGTGTTATTTTTATTTAGGGAGATAATTGCTTCACCGCTGCAACAGATTTCTTTTTTTAGTCTGAATTTTATAAAAAGGGTTCATTTCCACAGGTCAGCGCATCTGAATATTTGTTTTTCAAGCATCCACCTGCATCAAAACCACTACAATCATTCAGTTAGTCGCGCAGTAATACAGATTCGCACCAACCTGCACCAAGCCGGTGAGGTGTTCCAGTACGCCCTCCATGGGAAGCTGCAGAAGGTGATTATTCCTTAGATTGAGGCGAGCCAGATTAACTCTGGAGAACACGCCGAGGGGGAGACTCCGCAGCAGGTTGGCGTTGAGGAACAACAACTGGAGGGACGGCATGGAGTCAAAAGTGCCCGGGTCTACGTCATGGATCTCGTTGTACTCAAAATATAGGTACCTAAAAAACAAACGGGACAGGAGAGGAGAGGTCACCGAGTTTCCAAGCAGAGACTGAATCATGGACAATGGGAAATGGAAAAGCAAATGAGCCATTGTTGAAGTTAAATCTCTCGCTGCATCTCAGCCCATTGTGATATAACAACCATAAAAATACATCAAATATAATAACCTCGCAAAGGCCACTAAGGACACGGCTTTGCCTCTTCTTTACGGGGCGCAGTGTGCATTTTCACACACCGATTTCATACATTCATAATGAAAAAGCCATTTATTTTGCAGCATTCTGCAGGTAAAATACCTCCACTGCAACCCGGCATGACAAACGCGTCGATGAATATTCATGTTGCACGGTCACCAGCAGAAACCCGATTGAATCTTATCATTCCCTGTACACAAGTTCTGAACTGATCAGTATCAAATTAGGTTGCATAATGTTACACTGCAGACTCCTGGCCTTGCCGTGCCCGATTATCACGTTACAGCTTTTTTTCTTTTTTAATAATGGAAAGTATAACTGGAGGCTTATCCTGCATGCTAGTCACCCAATCTACTTACACTGATACAAGAAGCAATAGATCTGGTTTAAATTACTTACGCCGCTCAAACATTAAGTCGCTAACAAAGGCTAACGAGAGGTTAAGAGGTGGACATTTTGCATGTCCAGAGAGGATCTTTAGTATTGATTAATAGTCATATTAATAGGTCTGCAGATTGTCTGAATCCCATCTTGAAATACCGAGCCGAAAACCGAAGCTAAACGGCGTTTTGAAAATGAAGGTATCACGACACAGACCCTTCTGCAGATAGCGCAGCGTGAACGCAGACGTGTTGTCTTTCTCAGTGTTTAATTTGCTGAATAAATACAATTACAGACTGTAGATATGTCTTATTTGACGGTGAATTATCCCTGCAGGCTTAATCTGACAATGATGCACGTATGCATCACCCGCGTCCTGATTGTGAGCCCGCTTCCAAAAACATTCCTGGCATCACCCGGACGTCTCGCCGCCTTATCAACACCTCTGTATGCAAATACGAGAAGAGGAAAAAAACAAAACAAAAAACATTAATTTTCACGTTGTCACTCATACCGGGCTCACACCTCAACTGGAGCACGCCATCAGGCTGCGTGACTAACAAACGACACTCCTGGAAGAGAATGGGCACCTTTCATTTCAATCAAACTCCCGCATAATGGTAATCATAATGTTCTGCTCCGTTCAATGCCAGTGTTACAGTGAGATTAATTTCCATATACTTATAAATGATTCTATAAATACATGAGCCGACACGTGGCTTTGGTGGTTATGAATTTTAGTCAGCGGAGGGGACGTGCTGCTGGAGCGCTGCGAGGGATCCAACATGAAAAGCGTCCTACCTCAGATTCTGCAGCCCCAGAAACATGTGAGGGCTAAGCCTCTCCAGGTTGTTTCCATTCAGATACAGGCTCCTCAGGCTAGTCAGGCTGGAAAAGGCGCCCTCCTGGAGGTACGAGATGCGGTTGTTCCCCAGGTGGAGCAGGTCGAGGCTGGAGAAATTCCAGAAGTCCGTGCGGTAGATCCTCTGGATTAGGTTTCCGCTCAGGTAGAGCTTGCGTCCGTTGAGGGGCCGGGGCGTGAGCTGAGACACGTTGAGGAAGCCGTTCTCTTTGCAGTTGACGGTGAGGCCCAGGTCCGTGATGTGCAGGTTGCAAGTGCATCCCAGGGGGCAGATGATGGGGATAGGGGGTCGTGTTTGGTAACCGGCCACGGGGGGATTCTGGTTGGGCATCAGACTGCGAGGCGTTGGGGATATCCTGGAGGGGCGTGGCCTTTTAGTCGGCCTTGGCTGCCTCTCCCTGTCTTTGCGCTCGGCTGAGGAAGAGGACGACGAAGTGGAGGAAGTGTGAGTGTTCTGGCGGGAGCCGTGCACCATGGAGGAGGGTTTCGTCGGCCTGACTCGCCCATGATGGGAGTTGGGCTTAGAGTTAGGAGGCAAATGCTGCGGCTGGGATCCCGCTGATGGACCGCCCCCCTCTCCTTGTAGATCTTTATCCGGAAGGTCGGCGCACAGCTCTTTGCGAGGGATTTCCCTCAGGTCCTTGCCGTGAAGGTGGAAGGGATATTCACAGGTAACATCCCCGACTACAGCCGTGTAGGGAATCTGACCCAGCCACTGCTGAAGCTGCACTGCCTCGCAGCCACAGTTCCAGGGATTCTCCTCCAGCTGGAGCTCCATCAGGGAGCGGCCGACGTACTCCAGGGTCCCAGCATATGCCAGGCTCTTCAGACGGTTTCCCCGCAGGTCCAGATGAGTCAGAGACACGGATCTGGTGGAGGAGGTGGAGGAAGAGAAGGAGGCGGAGAGGGAGGGGGGAAGTTAGCTAGGTTAGATGAAAGGACAATCTGATAGCGAGAGAAAATAAAGCTACAAACATTCCACTGCAAAGATTTGCTTTTCGCTTTGTATCTGATGATCAGATTATTTTTTTATTTTTTTTGCTATGTGAAATAGCACGCCACCGACTCAAAGTGCATCGACTCGCGTGTCTGTATTTTTTCACAGATCAAGCCTGGCATAATTCAAAAGCTTAGCAAAAAAAAAAAAAAAAAGATAATCAGATTCTAACCTGAACAGATGAGCAGGCAAGACGGGGATCAGGTTGTCATTCAGGATGAGAACCCGGAGCTTGTAGAGGAACCTCAGAGCACCGCTGTCAATTCGTTTGATCACGTTGTAGTCAGCCTGCAGGTAGGAGAGAGAGAGAGAAAATGTGATGAACGTGTAATTGCTGAAATTGGAAAATAGACAGATCTGAAAGCTCAGGCAGTCTCCCCGCGAAAGGAGACAAATGCACAGAGGGTTCAGGAGACTCTTTCAGCCGGACCACCTGCTAGCTATCAGCTATTTCTGTCACCGCTTCCTATTGTAATCTCCAAATTCTAAGCCAAATTCGTCAATAATTGCGTCAATCATGGATAATCAACGGGGATTATCCCCCCCCCCGCCCCACTACCTGGAGGTATTCCAGGGCCTCTAAGCCGGCGAAGGTGTCGTTTCTGAAGACCTCCAGCTTGTTCTCGTGGAGGTACAGACGTCTCAGTTTGGCCAGCCCGTTGAAGGCTCCCACTCGGATGTCCTGGAGTGCATTGTTGCCAAGGTTTACAGACACTGCGTTGCCAAGGTGCTGAAACCCGTTGCTATAGAGACGCCTCAGAGAGTTCCTCTGGAGGTTGAGTTTGAAAGGGCGGACCCATGACTGTGACACCTGAATGATTAATTAGAGGTCTGATTAGTTATCTTATTAATTACATGAATTTAACAGTTAGAAACACCCATAAGCTACATAACAGACAGGGTATTAGAGCGCGGCGTAATAAGATGATAAAAAAAAGAAAAGGCGCCGCAGCAAAGTGCAGCGCGCACTTGCACAGCCGGACAAATGAAGAAGGAGAGCGGTACCTGGCTGACATTGGTGAAGCCCCGCCCGTCGCAGTGCACGTGCAGCACGCCTTCCTTGACCTCGCACGTGCACGGCTCGAAGCACGGCTCGTCCACTTCCTCCTCGGAGTTGTCCACCAGAGGGGTGTGCGTGGAGGTGGGGGTGGGGGTGGGGGTGTGCGACGCCTGGGACAGACGCACGCACCCCAGGGCCACTGC
Organism: Planiliza haematocheilus; assembly: GCA_005024645.1. Classification (NCBI taxonomy): domain Eukaryota; kingdom Metazoa; phylum Chordata; class Actinopteri; order Mugiliformes; family Mugilidae; genus Planiliza; species Planiliza haematocheilus. The sequence goes on from SRSE01000124.1 coordinate 235,079, forward strand.
CAGGGTGACCCACTGCATCCTCCTGCTTCTCCCTCCTCAGCTCAACAGCCTGGGGCTACGGCCCGGCATCGGCCCTTCAACCGCACTGCACGACAGGGCGCAGACATGCACGCAGTCAGACGGGAAGGCACGCACACAACACGTACGTACGCGGTTAAAAGAGGGCAAACAGCCAGGGAGGCAGCGGTAAAAGTCAGTCCGGGGATGAATCAGATTGATGAGACATCGCAGGCATGCTAAAGCAGTCGGAAAACAAACATTAAATCGCGCAGACTTGCAGGGCCACGAGGACAGAGCTACATCACATTAGAATAATGATGTATAGGCCAACTGGAGGATACAGTGTGGTACGATATGAGCTGAACCGTGGTGGTAAACATGTGTAAGCTGTAATGTAGTCAACCCGGGAAAAAAACAAGGCTTTATATAGAGAGGGTTTACACAGGGACAGATTGCTTTGAAAACAACAAGCTCGACGGTCTCTCAGCTGCTGCAATGCCGAATTAAAAATTTAAATAGTGACATTGAAAATGCAAAACAAGGGGCGCGCACGTGGGCCAGCTCACCTGTGAGTCGCATTTTATCATTTTCAGAGTGGCTTTCTGGACACGTGGGGAGGAGGGCCTGAGAAGATGAATATATTCATCTGTGTTCTCGAAATGCCACGCATGTGCTGCCGCCGTAATGTATGCGATATGAATATGGGCAATATGCAGATCAGACTCATAATGCTTCTGTCTCATGAACTGCTCCATTTAATAAGATGAATGGCAATCAGGGGAACAGAGGGATGAGGCGCGCGGCAAAAAAACACACCCCGCATTATCAATCAGCAAAATACGCTAGGTTATCAGCAGCCGTCGAGCCCTGTCACAGTCGTCATTGTGCTTAATGACAGTGGAGTGAAAAGCGCCGCCGCAAATCAGAACTCTTCAGCGCGCTCGGAGGGGAGCTGGCGGGGAGGCAGAGCGGCGGCTGGCAGGGACATGAGACGATGGGGATGGGTGATAGCGGCGGCGGCGGCGGTGGTGGTGGTGGTGGTGATGATGAGACTGAAACTGTAATAACAAACCAAATGGGCGCGCACTCCCTGGCATCATCATCATCATCATAATAATAATAATAATAAAAAAAAAGAGCATAAAGAAAAAGGAAAAACAGCTGAGATTGTGAGCCTTGCATGGGGATGTTTCCTCTCGAGTTTTAATGAGATCTAAATTGGATAAGGCATCTCGATCTGCTCGCGCAGTGTTGAGCACTGCCACGCGAAATGCAATAATGATCATGATGGTATGGTAGCTGTAATCACACAGCAATAATCCAGCATCAGCGAGTTAGACAAGGAGGCAGCGGTGAAAACATCACGGCCCGGGAGAGGAAGAGCAATCACAGAGATGATTATGACGGGGAGGGGGGGGGGGGGGGGGGACGAGAGAGAGAGGAGGAGGAGGAGGAAAAATGGGAACAAGGTGAAAGAACGGGGGGAAAGTAAAGGCAGACCATTAAAGGAAGAGTAATGGGCAGGGAGTAGGCACAAAGGACGAGGAAATGGGCGAGGAGTGGGATTGCATAAGCAGTAAGAAGTCAGTCAAGGCTGCCACTCAGGATGAGAGCTCACAGTGAAACAGCTGAAATCTGATATTGATTACATCAAAGGCCTCCTCTCGCCCTGCACACAATGTACGCCCGCCTCCCAGAGAAGAAGAAGAAGAAGCAGCAGCAGCAGCAGCAACGGCGGCGCCGGAGCCAAGTTTCATTTTGTGTGTGTGTGGAGAAAAAAAAAAACAATGTGGGGAAAGGTCACGGCACATCCAAAAAGTACGCTTTCAAAGCATGCCAAGTACGGAAACAGGTAGCCGGGCGCGTGGAGGTGAGCGCGAGGTTTCATAACAAACCCCTCGGAATGCTGCAAATACTTGCTGGACGATCCGAGAGCACGCGATCACGTCTCTAGGACGGACGAGAGGGAGGGAAGGAGGGAGGGAGTGAAGGAAAAAAAAAATAAAAACGTGTGAAAGCGTTTGCGGATCGCTGGACGTTCTGGGCCAAATGAGATCCATTCAGAGTCCCAGTAGGGTTTTCATCCAAGAAACGCATTGTTTATGGCTGGGCCCCGAAGCCCCTCTGTCTCAAGGAGATCAATACTAAGTCCAGATAGACCACTGGGAGCTCCTCCTGTTTGATTCTGCTTTGGTGGATGGCCATCTAATGAGAAGAAACACAGTCAACACTCAAGCCTCTTTCCCCAATCAGCCGAGTGGACTAGTCAGCAGTCGGCATAGCTCTGCATCATTACGGTGACAGGAAACGAGAGGGCTTAATGACCGATGACAGCACAGCAGAAAACTCTCACTGTCCATCTGTCTCGGTCTCCACGTCCGGGCCTGGCACAGGTGTGGCTTTCCCTCCCTGTCTTTCTTGAGTCTCTCTGACTTTTCTCTTTTTTTATTTTTTTTGTCTCCCCCCCTCCACCCTCTCTTCTCCCTCCTCTCTCCTCTAGACCTGCACACTGACGCAAGCGAACCAGAGATGACGGTCACCGCTTATTCCTCGCTCGTATTATTCATGTCACACAATTCCAGTGTCTCCGTCCTCCCTGTCCGTCCGTCAGAGACAAACGCTCTCTCACCCCCCCCAGCCGAGCTTTCGGGGGCTTTTTTTTTTTTTTTTTTTTGCACGGGCCCCTGCTCCCGGCACAGACCCGCACTGTCAGGCGAGGAGAAGCAGCAGAAGCAGAAGCAGCAGAAGCAGCAGCATCACTGATCAAATGTATGGGTGCTATGAGCCTGGATAGCTCGCAGCCCTCCAAGAAAATCAATTACCCCCCCTCCTCCCCAACAACCCCCTCCAACATTACAGCACACCACTGTAATAGTTAGCAGAATTAAAGCATGAGCAATTAAACAGCCTAGTCATTAACAAGGACCCATTAAGACATTTACCAGGCTATGTATGAAAATCCTTGGCAGAGTAACGAAATCCAATTGCATTCCTCATTGTCTGTGTCTCCCCACCAGCCTCTCTGATCCACACAGCGACGTTTAGCAGAGCAGGGATGCGGGTAATACTCACTCAGTCCGCCGCCAAAGAATTAGGGAACGACCGAGAAAACACTTTAGAGGCTGACTGTCGACATGTCGTTCACATTCAGCCGCACTCTTCTCCCCTCTCTCTCTCTCTCTCTCTCCCTCTCCCTCTCCTGTAGCGGCTGAGGCGGATGGGGAGGGAGGGGGGACCAGAGCAAAGGGGGGGACGTGATAAGACTGCAATGAGGTGGAGGATAAAAACCGGGAGAGAGAGAGAGAGAGAGAGAGAGAGGAAAAAAAACGATTGGCTTTAGGATGCAGGTCCGCTTCTCCACAGTGCAGCCCGTGGGAGCTGCGGCACCGGACCGCTGAGCAGGCGGGCAACGCGCGGAGTTGGCTCCTGCGTGATCGTGGAGAATCCCATCCGCACCTCAAACACACTGAGGAGGAGGAGGAGGAGGAGGAAGAGGAGGAGGAGGAAGAGGAGCGGGGACGCGGGCGCCGGAATTAACCGCGCAGCGAAAAAAAAAAACAACAACAACAAAAAAAAAAAAGGTGGCGCGCAACTGCTAGTTTGTAGGCTACGTGAAAAAGCGCGCAGGGTGGGTTCCTCCTCGCCGGTGGAGCCGGTTCACTTCCCCATCATTAAGAGATTACCGAAGCCACAGCGGAGTCACAGACAAACGGGGCCCCCATAAACTTTCTCCTCACGTTGCCCGCGTGTGCAGCCTGAAAGAATAAATAAATAAATAAACAAACTAAAATACCCCGACTGTTCAGCTATACCGACAATAATTTATAATCTCATTAGTTTATTCATCTCTCCTTTTGCCCTCAAGCGGCGACGGATTTCGTGAAACCGGTGTGTGTTACCATGGAGACTCGTGCCAGCTGGCTCTCGCTGCGCACACACACACGCGCACAGCGGCCGAGCACGCACGCACGCACGCACGCAGCGCAGTAGGGAAAACTGTGGCGACTTTTATTAGGCGGGGTGGAGGGGGGGCAGCGAAGATTACAGGGAGACCTGGGAGCCTGCGCCGCCCGCATCCAAACACCTGTCCTGCCAAACGGAGGGAGTTGGCGCAACAGATGCCGCCGAGGCTGAGAGCAACGAAGCCCACCCACCTACTCCACCCCGCCGCCACCTCTTAACTTTGAATTTAGCTTCCTGCACGGGCCCGTTGTGCTGCGAGGCGGCTGCCGCCCCGCTGATTGCGCCCCTAAACGGGAGCTGCGGAGCTCCTTGCGCGGCCTGCGGGAGGTCCCCGGTTGACCGATGGCCGTGTCTCCATCAAGGACAAACACGCCGTGCCACGGTGTTGAAAACACTCAAAGGCGTTCAAATATCAGGCGGACGGTTCCATGGCTATAGGAAAAGATTTAATAACAACATGTCTCCCGCATTACTGAGCTGAAAGTTCAATTTTCAGTTCAATTTCACATTGATTTCAGCGTGCATTAAGGTGAATCACCTTGAGGAAATGGAGAGAGGTGCATCTGGCCCTCATGCACACATGCTCTCTCTCTCTCTCCCTCTCTCTCTCTCTCTCCATACCTCTCCCTACAGCAGAGGAGGGGGGAGAGAAAGCTCTCCCAGGAGATTCCTATCTGAAACAGTAACAGAGACGGTTCCAGTAATATCAGGGAGATGTAGATGATGGTTATAGATTTCAGGGCTCTCAGGTGCATTAGTCTGTATTACAGCCTCCCCACAAGGCTACTTAACGCTTGCAATGGAAACAGGCTGGCAGATGTGGGGCACGTATGCACGGCCACATGAGCACATGCATTTGTAGAGACTGCTCACAGCCGTGCGCTTTTATTCGCCCTGTAGAGAGTGCAGGAGGTTAGAGGTAGGTGGGGCGGGGACGGGGCGGTGGGGTCGTCCATTTCTGTGACCTGTGATCTGTGCGGGGGGTGGGGGGGTGACGTGATCCCAGAGGTTACGGCGTCTGCCTCGGGCCGCGAGAACGACCGGCCGCGCAGGAGGATCTGGGAGAAGAACGCTGGCTTTTCTCTCGGCGGTGTCGTCGCTGAAGCGCGGAGGCTCCCTAAATTAAGAAAACAAACGGAGGGGAACTGAGAGAAGATGGTTATCAGGCGCCATCAGATACCTGCATGTCTGTTCTCTGGGGGCGACGGCCGCTCTGAGCACATAAAGTACTTTTCTTTTTTTTTGTGGCGTGTTGACTGGCCCTCTAAAGTAGGGGATCTATTTATACTGGCCTAGTGCTGTCTGTGGAGCTGTCCAGTGCTGAAATGGATGGGAATTTATGCCGTTTCATTTCAGCCACTTCTCCTTTCTTCCTCCTCCGCTTTCTCCTTCTCCAAAGCCTTCTTTCTTTCTCCCATCTGAATTATTTCTGTCAGATCATACTTAGACTCCTTATATTTCATTCGCACTTCTTTCTTCATTTTCTTCTCTGCCCCCTTTGTTCTCCCTTCTTCTACTTTGATTCTCCAGTGGGGCTCCTGTCGATTCACATTGTGACTCCCTCCCCTTTGCTTTCCTCTCCCTCCACACAGGACTGGTCATCACATTTTTGCCGGTCCGATTATGCATTTGGTATCCACCGGGACCGTCTGATTGAATGCGTGAACACACCCCCCCCCCCCCCCTGTTTCCAATCCACGGGTCAGGAAACCTCCTCAAAGCTGCATACTGTTCGCATTACTGTTGCAACATCCTCCAACACATGTTTTGGCTTCTTCGGGGGCCCGCACTGCCCCCGGTCTCTAGTTACTCAACGAGCTGAGGCAATCAAGAGAGGCAGGCAAGGGCACCCTGCACTTTGTGGGAAGGAGTAGAAAGCAAGTGGACAGAAGAAGCAAAGAGGAGGAGGAGGGAGGGGGAAACTGCTATGGGGAGGAGTGAAAGAGAAGTAATAAGCACTGGGCATTTGGGGGTTGTAAGGGCTGGCATGGTGAAGGGGGAGACAACAGATAGAGGGGATAGATATGAGGGAGGAAGAGGGAGGATGGCCAGGAGGGCAGGTGCTTCTGTCATTAGCTCCAGATTAAAGCAGAGGGCAACTCCAGAGGACTCACCTCTGATTCACACAGTAATACTGCAGGCAAGGACAAGCCTCCTGGGAGACATGAAAAAACACACACGTATACGCACACGAGCACGCACACACACACGCTGAAGACGCGGCGGTGATTCGCAGGATTACCCGCAGGCTTCGCGGACACACACATCAGCACGCATATACAGCCATACATAACACCCACTCCTCATTTAGCATAGCCGCACACGAGATGCACGGGAACATGCCAAACTCCCACACGCATGCCACGTACCGACGGCCACGCAACACACATACACGCCGCTGAACTAATTAATCAAATCTCCTGTTTTAATTAGGATTCAGATCAGTTGCTATGGGAACCTTGCCCCCATGGAATCTTAAGGTAAATGCTCTTGCGGCTGCTGCTGCCGCTGCTACCTCCAATGACTCTACAAGCAGCTGTCTGAGGGGGGACAAATTCAGAATGCCTACAATGATTCAGCTGGCTGCGTTCTGCACTGCATTTCCACACAGACACATTTTTCTGGGCAGGCCTGAGGCGCCTGACCTAAACTTCAATTTGGCCTCAGTCACAAGAGTGGAGGGGGAATAAAAAAAAAAAAAAAAAAGTGTGGAATTACGATGGGCTCACGCCGCAGCCGCGCCATCGCAATATGCCATTGCCATGAAAAGGCCATATGTGTTGGCATTTAAGCGGAGGCTCGCGGTTCGCGGCGGCCTGTCCAATCGATCCCCGGCACAAGGCTGCCATTTCTGCTCTGAAAGTTTTCTCATCGCGCCGCGCTTGAAAGCGTTTTCGCACACTCGTAATAGGCTGCTTATCCTCGCTATTACCACGGGCTTGCAATTGCAGCAGAGCAACGCTTTGTGCTCGCACGCCCTGTCCCAGAACTTTGAAAAAAGCCATTCAAGGCGTTTTCACAGGGGCTCCATTAGTGATCAATAGGATATGTTTTTTTTTAAAGGCCCATGCTTCCAGTTCTGTCCGTCAAAAGAATCAATATTCTAACATTTGGGTTAATATTAATCAGGCTGAGGAAATATTTATCCAGTGACTAAGCCCTTAGCTGCCTTTTTTAGACGCAGCGGAGACTCGAGAGTTAACGCCGCTTCCTCTCACACGCTGATAGATGCACCATCAGCTCCTCTTAAAAGACTGGATGAGAAAGCTTAAAGTGTAGCAGAACCGTGCCGCCTCCATCCGTCCCGAGAGCCTCGATATGAGCCCAGGTGATGGCTGGACTTGATGAATTAAAGGAGGAGAGGATGCCAAGTAAAGCCATTAGGATACAGGAACCCAGGCGTGTGTCTGGCTCACCGGTTGTCATGGTTGCGGTGTTTATCACCTCTTTCTGCCGACAGAAGCCCAGGGGCAAATCAGATTGGCTTCAGACAGGGAAGGCAGGGAGGGAGAGAGAGAGAGAGCGAGTTGGTGAGTGAGGGGGAGGACATATTGGCACAGCGGAGGGGTGAAATGCCAACACGCTGCAGAGCGCACGCCGAGGAAGAGCATTGGACAAATGTCAGCGCGGCTTATTTATGATAAGACTTTGTTTTTGTCCATTTGACTGCTTGACTTTTAATAAATGAATGGTCTTGCTATTTAAATAAAACAATTTCCCTGTGCCGCTGCTGCTGCTTTGTATTTCTATTAAACATATCCTGCAAATCTGTTTAGGGCATCGATGCATTTGTTTGAAAGAACTTGAAATCCAATGAAAAATAATGCAAACTGACAGGCTTTTAAATGGCGGACTTAAAAGGCATAGATCAATCTGGAAAATCAGGAGTCAAATTGTCTTCGTCCCCGGTGGCCTATGCCTGCCACCTAGCGGCCCCTGAACCATCATCACCGTCCCTGTCTGGAGCCTGGTTCAAGAGCGTTACGAGATTTGTAGCTGGGCACACATTTTCACGGTGCGCATGCGGCTAGCTGACAAAACAACTCAAATTCAACTGAGATAAAAAGACAACGACCGTTTTGACATTTACCAGTTTTGACAAGTGGCCGGCTGGACATTCTCAATCTAGCAGACATAATCACAGATGGCTAGCAGATGCTGGCATCCAGGTGGCTACTACTACAACTTGTCGCTGCTGCCCGTCCGTCCGACAATGAAACCCGACTGAGACTAGCCGGACACGTGTTAGCGGATAAGCCACGCCCGCTTGCACTGCCGGAGCCAATGGGAGAACGCTATAGTGCGGCGGCGAATCGTTCCAGCGAATCGCGGCGCTGCTTGTTGGCAAGACGCTCGCCTTTCGCATATACCGAGGCCCAACTGTCAGCAGGGAGGAAGGTATGGATGCGTTGTTATTTCGCCGGCTTTATGAAGCAAAGTAAAAGCTTCGGTTGTGGCTTTTCATTCGTTTGTACCTTTAACTTAACCCGCCTTTAGCACTAAACCGCTAGCCTGTAATATATATGTATTTCCGTGCACGTAAAGGACACTTATCTTTATGTGTTAGCTGCTTTTAAAGACTTCTTAGTGTGTGTTGGTGTACTTGTGCAGAAAAGAGACATAAGTGAGACATAAGGGAGGCAGGTTTTGGGTTGTGGTGGTCATGCCTGGGTCGCATTTTAGCTGACATCCAGCTGAATAGGGCGAAACCTCCAGACAGGTCATCAATAGCTGTATTGTGGGCGCTGGCTGGTATGTGTGTGTATTGACAACTCAGGTTCAAACATATAGGCCATAGATAGAGGAGGGAGAGAGAGAGAAAGGGGGGACAGTCTTTAGTTTTCATATCGCCACGCTTTGTCTGTCTGTCTGTCTGTCTGTCAGAGAAAGTCTCCGCCATAGCTCTGTTCAGGCTGACACGGTGCGTCTCCGTGCTGAGGAGTAAATTGCCGGTGGCGGCGAGCTGTCCCGTTGTTTACGGTCGCGCCTTGCTGTCAGCCCGCAGTGCGGAAGTCTCGTCGTCTCTCACGAGGATGCCGCAAACAAACAAGTCGAGAAACACCGCGGCGTCCGACACCAAGGGCTCGGTCCAGGCGGGAGAGGACACGGAGCCGGCGGTGCCCAGGGAGGAGAGCCGGGCAGCTGGGGACGCGGGGGGAGGAGGGGGAGACGGAGGAGAGGACAACGTGGGAGACAGCCAGATCATCAAGTCACCAAGTGACCCCAAACAGTACAGGTAAACTCATAAAAGTCTCATTTCTCATGATTCATCCCATGTAACTGTTGTTAAAGTGATCCCAATGTAATGTGGATGTAATTTTATACATTTGTAAATGTGCAGAGAAAAATGACCCAGATCCACTAACCCAGATCCGAAAATGAAACTCCCCTCCTGCTGTTTCAGTTAATATTACTTTATGGTGTGATTTCATGCTTTTAAGCGCGCACACACACACACACACACACACACCACCGCCTCAGGCCTCTGTGGGGCATACACAGAAAACTTGCTGTGAAAAAGCATTGAACAAGACAGGGCTCTACGGGTGCAGGCTGCAGCCTCTAACGAACTGCTCAGAATAAGAAAAAAGGGGGAGCGGGATCTGTAAAACTGTTTCGCCTCTGACTCGACTTTACTCCAGGTACATCGTGTTAGACAACGGCCTGCGAGCTCTTCTCATCTCGGACTACAGGGGAGCGTCGGCGTCGGAGGAGGAGGAAGACGACTCGGAGGGAGAAGAGGAATGCGAAGAAGAAGAAGAGGAGGAGGAGGATGACGAATCTGGAGATGAAATGGAGGAAGAGTCTGAGGAAGACGACGAGGGCAGCGAGGATGAAGAGGGCGAGGAGGGGAAGAAGAAGAAAGTTAATGCAGAGAAACAGGTAGGCACTTCAGGTAGCTTTAATAAAGGACCTAAGATACACCAATCAGGCATAACATTATGACCTAATATTGTGTTTGTACCTCTTTTACTGCTGAAACCTCCCTAATGGGTATAGTCATGGTCTCCACTAGACCCATGAAGGTGTGCTGTGGTATGGCACCAAGATGTTAGCAGCAGATCTAGCTGTGAGTCCTGTAAAGTTGTGAGATGGGGCCTCTGTAGATCGGATTTGTTTGTCCAGCACATCCCACACACGCTCCATTGGACTCTGATCTGGTGTTTTTCACTGAAGGAGGCCACAGCCATCAAAAAATACAGTTTCCACGAAAAGGTCTACGTGATCTACATCAATGCTTCAGTAGGTGTGTGGATGGCAGGACCCAACGGTTCCTCCACCGACTTGCCTTCTTCTCATAGTGCACCCTGTTGTCATAAGTTAACCAGGTAACCAGACATCCTAAAGTAAACGTGAGTCATTTGACACGCCCACCTTCTTCCATTGCTCTGTGGTCCAGTTCTGATGCTCAAGTGCCCATTGGGTCAGCATGGTCACCCTGACAGGTCTGGGGGTTATGCAGCCCCATACGCAATAAACTGCATGCTCTGATTCCTTTCTATTATAACCATTATTAACTTTTTTTAACAATCTGTTGGATCACGCCAACCGTTCCTTTTTCAGACCACTTTTGACAGATACTGACCACTGCAGTCCGGTAGCACGCCACAAGAGCTGCAGTTTTGGAGATGCTCTAACGCAGACGTCTGGCCATCACAGTTCATCTCTTGTCAGACTCGCTCAAATCCTTTCGCTTGCCCATTCTTCCTACTTCCAACACATGTTCACTTACTGCCTGTTATATCTCTCCCACTAACATCAATCCAGTCGATGAGGCGATAATCAGTGTTTTTCACTTCACCTGTCGGTGGTCATATTGTTTTGCCTCGTTGGCGTACATAATGAATGATGCACAAACTTTTTAGAACATATTTTCTTGAGACTTCTTGCTCATTACTACTAGCTTCATTGTTAAAGGCATGGACGCATGTTGTCGTTTTTTGCAGATTTTACTTAAAAAGGAGTAAATATTTCCATGATTTCTGTACTAAAGTAAGCATTTACAAGAAGAGATGAAATGGGAAATCGCTCCAAACCATAGTGTCCATGTTCTAACGTAATGCTTTTAAAAGAATGAACGCGTTGTTGTGGTCAGAATAATGTCTTCTCCTTAAAATATGGTTTCAAACTTGTGTTGCAGTCTGCAGCAGCGCTGTGTGTCGGCGTGGGCAGCTTCAGTGACCCCGGCGATCTCCCCGGCCTCGCTCACTTTCTAGAACACAGTGAGTAATTAACCAGAAAGTATTCATCGTTTTTTTTTCCCCCCACCCTTCAGTTCAGCAGTTTAACAATCTTCCAGCGCTTCCTATCACCAGTCCCTTCTTTGAACGCATCCCACTTGTAGTTTGTTTCTTAATTTGTTATTCTGTCGCCTTAGGCTGCTTAGTCTGGTGCAGTATCTGGTAACAATATGTGACGCGTCCCAGAATATCCCTCTCCTAGGGTTAGATCAACCCGCTGTAGCCACAGGGCAAACAACGAGCCTTTGGAATCCTTTTGACCCACTTTTCCTCCTGCTTTGTGTGCGGCGTGACGCTAACTCGTCACCTGCAAATGCCCATTCAGTTCACATTCAGACAGCAGGTCATAGTTAATCTCTAAATGCGGTAAATTTGTAATTTTGTGCAGTAGATTTTCCGTCAGTGTTCTTAAAGATATAACAAAATGACTCAACACTTTGGAGAACGAGTGGAAATAATGGGACTCGGAGGCCGGTGTTCACTTTGCCTGCTTAGCGGAAGTGACTGAATACACAGAGTGCAAGACGCTCTGCAATCAAAAGAAAATAGCCCCGCGCAAAAAGTGCCACATATCTTCTGAGCTGCAGTCCGCTCCGTCGATGCTCCCATCAGCAGAGAAATTGTTGTGTCTGTGTAAATGGTTCGACATTGTTTCCTAAACGATCTGCCTGAAAGGAAATGCTTGCTCATTCTCATAGTCGCAATCAGAGCTGTCAGCGAATGCCATTTAGAGGGTCGTGTACAACTAAATCTGAGACAAAGCTATCAAATTCTTTTACTGCTGAGCGAGAAATATGACGCCGCGCCGTCTCCGTTCGGCTTGTTTTCCCGCGTAAATGGCAAAACCGCAAATGCAGCGCTCAATCGTCGCGCAAGCCGCTTCAGCTGTTTATTTCATTTGCAGTCTCTTCTCTTCTAATCGCTTCTTCTGGTGTATATATTTTGTTTTATTTTTCCATTGTGACTCAGTGGTGTTCATGGGGAGTGAGAAGTACCCCTCAGAAAACGGCTTTGATGCCTTCCTCAAGAAGCACGGCGGGAGCGACAACGCCTCAACCGACTGCGAGCGGACCGTCTTCCAGTTTGACGTCCAGAGGAAAAGCTTCAAAGAGGCGCTTGACAGGTGAGGAAGCGTCGTGTTGTTTTCAGAAGATGGTTTACAGATAAGCGCGAAACACAAAAGGGGGAAAAAAAAGAGGAAGAAAAGGAGAAAACCAAGTTCAAAAGAACGCTTGAGATGTGTTAAAGAAGTTGCAGCGGCCTTTTGCAAGGATGCCACTCACAAGCTGTAACGTAACTTAACATGCAGTGCAGTTCCAGAGCAGAACATGGAACAATTTGTAGTTTTCTGTGTTTTATGTACAGGGTTAATTCATCATTTAGCCTAATGCTATTTGCATATTGTTTTGTAAACGAATGGAGTTAAATATCTGCTATAAAATTTTACCTTTCAGACTTATCGCGTTATTCAGAATTACTAGCCAGCTACTGTTTTACAGTTCACGACTTTCTAGCTAAACACGCTTTTTAGCTTAAAAACCAATAGCACGGCTAATCCAATGCCACATTATATAGCTATAGACTATGTACAGAAGATAAACGTTGATGCAGCTTAAAGTGCAATTCAGCTGATGGTCGCTAGGAGCTGGCTTCAACAGTGGCTCAAAATACTTCTTAATAGATCGTTATGACGCCGTTGCTATAGAAACCATCAGGAGCATACGGATAAGCAGTAAAACAGGACATTGCAGGCCCAGTTGTGCAGCTCCACATGCATAAAATCCAGCTGAAGCACTGATGCTGACCCAATAAAATGGTAAAAATATACACAAAAGGTGTAAATATAATTCATTTTACTCACCAGAACTTAAGAAACAATTTAGAGTGCTCCTCCTCAGAGCCTGCCAGTCAAGGGCAGTCTCTGTCCTAGAGTTTTTCCGATTGGGGCAGCCTTTCCTCACAATATCCAGCTTTTCCTTCCAAGTCCGCCGTGAATATGTCTTTCTAAGAAGACCCAGTCTCTTCCTTCTGCCATTTTTAGTTCCTAAACCGTTTTTATGTGTGCGCCACCATCAAGGACTGTCATTGCTATAGGGTGGGGGTGCCTGGTCTGGTCTAGGTGGATGCTACATGTCTAAGTAACATCCACATGAACGCCAGGTCCAAAATTTTCCCAGCAGAGATTGAATTGTCACAAGATAGTTGATGTTATTTATTTCTCCTGTCAGTGGTCGTAATGTTGTGGCTGATCCTTGTATAGTACGTGATATGATGTGTTCTGCTGATGTCTGTGATGCGTTTCAGTCCACATCTGATTGCTTTTGTCTGACCTTTGTTTCCCCATCGCCGCGGTTGACATGCTGCCTCTGATTATGGCCCTTCTGTCCTGCCGTCCTCACAGGTGGGCTCAGTTCTTCATCTGCCCCCTGATGATCCGAGACGCCATCGATAGGGAGGTGGAGGCCGTTGACAGCGGTGGGTCTCGGTGCCTGCGTGCATCACTCCTCCGTCCTCCACAAACAAAATTTCAGCTGTTGTTTTTGGAGGTTACCGTGCTTTTTTTCCCTCTCACAGTTCTCATAAACGCCATCGATCGACATCTTTTTTCTGCCTTCTTACCTTTTTCTTGCCTCTCCTCGTGTCTGTCAGAGTACCAGCTGGCTAAGCCGTCTGACTCCCACAGGAAGGAGATGCTGTTTGGGAGTCTCGCCAAACCTGGACACCCTATGGGCAAATTCTGCTGGGGTGAGTTGGTAAACACAGCCGCTGGGACACATGATACACGCCGGGCCTCCCAGGGCCGTGTTCGGCAAAAACAAACAGGGATTCTGAAAGCGACGCCAAGTTACCTTCTTGCTTGCGTCCCTTCATTTGTAAACCGTTGTCTGTAAGTTGTTTTATAATCGTGCTGTATTGATCGTTCGCTTGTGATAACAAAGGAAACGCGCAGACACTGAAGCAGGAGCCAAAGAAGAAGAAGATCAATGTCTACAAGCGGCTGCGTGCCTTCTGGAAGAAACACTACTCAGCCCACTACATGACTCTGGCTGTGCAGTCAAAAGGTCAGGAATGTTTATCCCGTCTATTACACATCAAGTGCAAACTGATTACGAGGTTGACAGAAATGTAATTGATTTCAATAATTACGTACGCGGCAAATTAACTGATTTGTTAAAAGAAAAAAAAAAAGCCAATCTGTAGATTAATCAAAAATTAAAACTATCATTAGCTCTAACAAGGATCCACTTCATCTGTGTTCAGCCAACTGTAGATAATCACTCCCAAATCAACTCCCAATTGCTCTATTGCAAGTCAGATACAGAATATCTAACACATTTTCAGGGTTTCACAGAAAATATCACACGGCTAATTAACCCCAGCCAACAAGTAAAATGAGGACAAGTGTTGACATTTTGCGCGGGGAAATATCATCTTCAGGAAAGAGCTGCGTTACTGGCTGAGTCTTTTTTTTCTTTTTTTTTTGTTCCAGCTCCTGTCACTTGGTGAAAATGGTTCTCTGTAAAATGATGTAAATGTGTCACAGTGATCATTAAATATGTGTATATATAGGTAACCAGCATTTATGTGGAATAATTATAAAGTATTATAACACCAAAGAATAGGGAGAATGGTAATTTAAATAAAGTTTTATAATTTTCATGATAAAATACAACAGTTGACACCTCTGTAACCAAGTTACGGTTACATAAGAGCTCCTCCTACTTAGACATGTACCACCCGCCTAGACCAGACCAGTTACCCCCACCCCATAGCAATGACACTCCTTGATGGCAGCAGCCATCTCCAGCAGGATGCAACCTGATTAAAAAAAAAACAACATGAATAACAATTTACAGTCCTCGGATGATGATAACAGGTAACTGCGGACTCAATGGGGAATAGCACTAGTGTCCGATGACAAAATATTGGTGAAATAAATGAGTTTCGGGGCAGATAATGTGTAATTTAGAGGCTGCGTGTCGCTGCCCCATTCACTCCCACTATATGGATATACGCAGATCTAATTATCTCCCGAAGGAATACAAATTACACCAAAGTTATATGGGTGAGTAAATGACCGTATTTTATGCCAGAAATAAGGTCCAGGTTGTAAAAAAACAAGCAGTTCCCCTTTAACACGGTTATTGCAGAAGAAATGCCAAATGTGTGTATAGCAAAATGGTTGGGTCCTCAATAGCAAAGACAGGCTAACACAATACAAAAGCTATTTCATTATGCAGTAATCTGATGGTTTTTAGTGTAGTTATGTAGTATGTTTGCAATATCAATATTAAAAACTGTAAAAATGGTACGTACATTTAAGTTATAAACCCCAGACTGGGTCTTTAAGGGCAACATGTGGCCATCGCTATAGTTACATACTGCTTTGAATTCTCCACCGAACCCCCGAATTATGACTTCCCAGCCAGAATTATTGAGCTGCACTCAGAGTCTAATTTATCCTCCTTCGCTCTTGTCTGTCCTTTAGAGAAGCTGGACACTCTGGAGGAGTGGGTGAGAGAGATCTTCAGCAAGGTGCCTAACAAGTGAGTACCGGCGAAGAGGCTCTCAGTCTCTCCGATGAGCCGCTGGTGTTTTATAGATCGAGTCTCAATATCCTTCGCTCGAATGTAAATGTCAAGCCTTCCTCCGTCTCTTATTCGGCTCTCGTTTTTTCTTTCTTTTTTTTCAAAACACGATACACCTTAAAAGGGGGAACTGAATTTGTGTTTTTTTTTACAGACCTCCACTTCTGTCTTCCTTATCTGGCATTGCAGTGTTTTTTACAGGCAGCATACAGTACATGTCACTGTTAATAACAGTCAAAGCTGATTCCGACTCTTTTAGATCAAGCTAATTAATTGTAATGTAGCTTAGAATAAATGATGCCTGTTACACTGATGATAATCCCCCTCAGTGTATATTTGACGTGGGACAATGCGCACAATGCAAAATAGTGCTTCAGTCTAAACCCATTAAATCGCGGAACGCTGTTTATTAGATTTGTAATTATTGCCTGGGAAATGATTGGGATCAGAGACAATCTTGTTGGCCAGCAAATCAGTTGACTTATAAACCTTGAGCAGATTTTTATTCGGTGGAAGCGTTTTGAATTCTAAGTAGTGGACAAACACTTGGGCCGTGCGTGTCGTAATAGCATAACTATTTATATGCTAATGAGAGTGAGACGGTGAGACGGATACAATCCTTTCTGGTTTCCTCGTGTTAATCTCGTGAACAGTGTTATCGCTCCACTTGACCACTTTGTCCAGGCCATGGTAGTGCAGCACAAGGCTTCACGGGTACTGTAATGGATTGATTTGGTATATCCTATATGTCTGGAGTTAACTAAGCAAATAGGTACGAGCCTCCTGTTGGATAATTACTGCATGGGTGATTATCTTTCAGCTGACAAGTTATTTAACCCCAGCTGGTGCAATGGGTAGCTTCTCATTTCTTAAACAACCATGTCTGAAGACACATCCTGTGGTTGTGGAAAAAGATGTTGGCATGCATCAAGCAGAGAAAACATCTAAGGAGATTGTAGAAACTACTAAAATTGGGTTAAGAACTGTTCAACGCAGTGTTAAAAACTGGAAGGATGGTGGGGAACCATCGTCTTAGAGAAAGAAATGTGGTTCCTTCGTTTGATCATGACTGGCAATTTAAACGTTTGGTGAAACTAAATTGAAGAAAAACAACAGTAGAACTCAGGGCTATGTTTAATAGTGAAAGTAAGAGCATTTCCACATGTACAGTGTGAAGGAAACTGAAGGGATTGGGACTGAACAGCTGTGTAGCTTTAAGAAAACCACTAATCAGCGAGGCTAGCTAAAAAAAAAAAAAGGCCTCAATTTGCTAATGAGCACCAAGATTGGACTCTGGAGCAATGGAAGAAGGTCATGTGGTCTGATGAGTCCAGATTCACTCTGATCCAGCGTGATGGGGGCATCAGGGTAAGAAGAGAGGCAGATGAAGTGATGCACCCATCATGCCTAGTGTCTACTGTACAAGCCTGTGCTATGGGGCAGTGCTATGATCTAGGGTTGCTGCAGTTGCTCAGGTCTAGGTTCAGCAACATTATGTTGCCCAAAGAATGAGGTCTACCTGAATATCCTGAAATGACCGGGTTATTACATCAGTGGAGTTTCTGCATATTCCAAGATGACAATGTCAGGATTCATGGGACTCAGATTGTGAATGAGTGGTTCAGGGAGCATGAGATGGATTGGTTCAGACCTTAACCCCATTGATAATCTTTGGTTGTGCTGGAGAAGGCTTTGAGCAGTGATCAGACTCTCTCATCATCAATACAAGATCTTAGTGAAAAATGAATGCAACACTGGATGGAAATTAATCTTGTGACTTTGCAGAAGCTTATGGAAACAATGCCACAGAGAATGAGTGCTGTAATCAAAGCTAAAGGCGACAAGGTACAATGAAATATTGCAACTGAAGACAGCCATGTTTAGACTACATCTTCACACCTTTTCCACAAATTCTTCTTCATCCAGTTTTCTCTGCTAAATGGTTGCGATTGGTTTAAATTTCAGTGCCACGATGTTTATTCTCATAACTACGTATCTGTGTCTGCAGCGGTCTGCCTCAACCGGATTTCTCTGATATGCTGGATCCCTTCGACACGCCCACCTTCAGCAAGCTCTACAGAGGTACTGATCCACCTTACTGCACACATCTGGTATACGGCAATTACCGCCCAACCTGTGTCTGAGGGATCAATATTTGCTTATTTTCTCGTCAATTACCTGATACCCCCATGTCTATAGGCCCTTCGAAAAGCAATCATGTAGAACAATCAGAGGTGGAAAATGTGTTGTGTTTTTTTTGTTTGAACTGTGCGAACAAACCGGGGGAGATGTTGCTGCGACAGGTCTTTCAATCCCGGTGTGCGTTCTTTGCAGTCGTCCCCGTGAGGAAGGTTCACGCCTTGAATATCACCTGGGCTCTTCCCCCTCAGGAGAAACACTACAGGTGAGATATACAGATGTGCAGCACAGCACGGGCACACAAATAAAGGTTTAGACGATTCATAAGAGACCATGCTTTCTCCTCACTCGGGAGAAATTGCATCAAATGTGTTTGTGTCTGTTTTTATTTTTTTTTATTCCTCCATGGCTGTCTATATCCTGCAGAGTGAACCCTCTTCATGTAAACATGGAAGCAGACCAGCCAAAGGAGACCATGCTTTGCCGTGATTGTAGATGGATTTCGTCAGCGTGTTTTGTTTCTCCTTTTCATCTTCCTCTCTCCCCCCCCTCCTCACCCCTCTCTCTTTTCAGAGTGAAGCCTCTCCACTACATCTCTTGGCTGATTGGCCACGAAGGCACAGGAAGCATCCTCTCGGTGCTTAGGAAGAAGTGAGTGTCTGTTTGTTTTTCTGATTTGAGGGCACTCCAAAACCCAATTAAAAGCTCTTCAATTTGCCGGGTATACATGTGATTTTTCCAGCTCCGAGCCAGCCCTGAGTGGTCGGGGCCAATCCTCAAACTATACACTCTGCCATCGCACTTGACAGCGTGATTCATACGTTACCCGTCCCTGCGCGCGGCTGCACGAGAGCGCGTCGGCCTCTCGCCGCTAAGTGGCAAAGCGATTTTCCAAACCTTGTGTCGTCTCACAATACCGAGAGCTCATCCTGTTGCCCCGTTACCATCAGCAACCACTTCTGTTAGAATATTGCTGCTTACTGGGTGCTGCTTTCAAATGTTGACAAATGGCAGAAGGGAAGTTTGAGTGTGCTCGGTCGCAATTCCCAGACGAAACAAACTGCAGAGGCGGTAGAGTGGTTATTTTTTATCGAGTTCAGACAACACGGACACAAAGGGCCAAGAGGCTGGTTTTGGAAATAGTGCAGTTGTTGTCCCTCTCTGTGAAATTGAGGACTGGTCTCTCTGTCTGTCACGCACACCATTTAGGACGCCGAGCCCCGATTCAGTGCCTCAAATGATCACACCAGTGTGTTTGCAGATTTTTATTTTTTTTTCTTTCCCCCCCACGCTGCCAAATCCATAAAAATGTGCTCCACTGAAGCCAATTTAAACTTTTTCCCTCACTGTCATGTGTAATTTTCTGCTACTGGTTTCAGTTCTTGTCGGCGCCGAGAAAACTCTCAGCCCTCGCGTGCGGCGTTCGGTCGCTCTGATCATTTCTAATGCGGCTCAGGCTCTTTTAAGTACGTCTTCGCGCGACCAGACTATGTCTTTGGACTAATAAACGCAGACGTTTTAGCTTTGAAGTGTTACCAGACTCTGCTAAGTTTCAAGTTGTTACATTAAATGAATAATAAATAAATTTTAAAAAAGCTGCCGACAAGGAAGGACGAGTCTAATATCTTAATTTGAGGATTTTTGAAGTTGTTCGCAAACAGAAACACAGAAAGCAGATGAGACGAAATTAATCCCGCACAGATCTTAATGCGTTTCCACTTCATGGTGAGTGAGTGAGTCTCAGTGAGTCTCAGTGAGTCAGCGTTGATTAACTAGTGTGTGTCTGTTTCTAGGTGCTGGGCCCTGGCTCTGTTCGGAGGAAACAGTGAAACCGGCTTTGACCAGAACACCACCTACTCCATCTTCTCCATCTCCATCACACTCACTGACGAGGGTTTCCAGAACTTCTACCAGGTAACAGCTCCTCCTCCTGCTCATCTTCATCATCATCTACATATTTTCTTCTTCATCTACTTCTTCCTCGTCATCTTCATTATCAACCGCTTTTACATATTCTTCATCTTCCTCTTCATCTTCTTCATCATTTATTTTCTCCATGTCGTCTTCTTCGTCTACGCTTTAGCTGCTTCTTCTTATTTCTGTCCTTCATCTTCTCTTTCTTCTGCATCATCTACATCTTCTACGTCACCTACTTCCTCGTCTTCATCATCTACCGCTTTTTCAGCGCCTTCATCTTCTTCTGTTTTCTTTGTCATCTTCATCATCGTCTACTGCTTTTTCTTCTTCCCTTTCTTCTGCGTCTTCATCATCTACATCTCCATCTTTATCTACTTCCTCATCTACTTCTTCCTCTTCATCAACTACTGCTTTTTCATCATCTCCACCTACTTCTGTCTTCTTCATCTTCATCATCAACTACTCCTTCTTCTTCTTCTTCTTCCTCTACCATCTCCCACTTTTTCCATCTTCTTCATCATCAGTTACTTCCTCTTCATCATCTTCCTGTTCTTCATCATCTACTTCTGTCTTCATTTTCTACTTCTTCTTCTTCTACCTCTCCTTCACCTTCTTCTTCATCTTCCTCTGTCATCTTCTTCATGTACTTTTCAGCTACTTCTTCATCTACTTCTTCCTGTTCTTCTTCTTCTTCCTCCATACGCCATCGTCAGCTTCTTCTTCATTATTCTGTATGAATAGAAACACTGAGACCCAGGCAAATAAGCTAATCTGCGATTCATCACCGGTTGATCATTTGTTGTCGGATCATAAAGATTTTTCATCGTTTGTTGTTTGTTTGTACGAGGCACACACTGAAAATGCTTGATATACTCTTCAAGTGATAAAAAATTAATAACAGATGTATGACAGAGAGTGGAAGCAGGACCCAGCTGGCCCGTTTGTCTTGTTTTCACTAATACGGCAGTTAATTCCAAGAAAGCAATCTGTGTTATCAGTTGCTATGACGACGCTTGTGTTAAGTGCAAAAAAAAAAAAGTCCTGTTGAGTAATCGCGCTCTACGCTTAAGCACTTAATGGAAAAATGTTTCCCTCAACGAACTTGTATTGATAGCCGCTGTGTAAACTCTGGAACATCCTGGAGAACGTTGTTTACTTTGATCAAGAGCTTTCCTAAATTCAGGAGAGGAACATGGAGTTCTTTGGATCAGAGGAAAACCAGTGTAAAATGCCGTCAAATTAGTCAAGTTAGTGGCATGAATCAAAGTATTTATCAAAAGCCACAATCGTGTACACAGCCATAATAGTAGTAGGAGGCAGTTTGGGCTTTTAACTCTGTTGCTACGGTGACAGCCCAGACCTAACGTAGACCCTAACGGCGTAGCCTGACGTGCTGAAGAGCTGTAATTGGCCCGCTTGGTAGTAGTGTAATTCCGCTTTAGTATTTACGGCTGCTTCTCCAGCTCCGCAATTTTCAAATTGATTGTTTTGGATCGATAAAGGTGGAACACATCGAGGGAGGAGGTTTGGAGATATAGGTATGACTCGTCTTTGGCAAAATTTCGGCCAAAGTTTCAGTTGCTATTGTAAAAGGGAAGTAGGAAGTAGAAACCAGCATTGGCTAAGTCCCGCAGTACCTTAAATGAGCTTTTGGTCTGTCACTGTCGTGGTCTGCATGTGAAGATAGACCAGGAGCGTCTGAGAAGTCACCCACATAGATTCCTTAATGGTTTTCAAAGATTGTGTGTCAGCGCCTCCCTAGCGAAGCCACACTCTGTCTAACTTTTGGATTAATTCAAATAATTGCACATTAAGCCCAGTGAGAGTTGGGGCTGCTCTGGGCGGATCACATTCGGCCAGACGGCTAGTACCCTGAGCCACTTGTCACTCTTAAGACTCATAATTGTACACTGATTGTTTTTTTTTGGTGTGAACATGTTTATTTCTGATGTAAAGTCGAGTATTTTAATCAATCCATGATGATTCGCTCACTTTTGAAGCCAGCCTCAAGTAGCCATTTGGGGAACTGCGGCTTTTGGCACGTCCACGTTGGCTTAATTTTCCTCTTGCCGCTTGGTCCTTGTCGGTGTTGTTGCCTTGACGATTGACGTCCATGAATTTGGATTGACGAGTCTCTGAAGGAGCATTAAACGGAGGTGTGTGTGTGTGCGTTTGCTTGCTTCCTCCACCTTTAAGGGCCATCAAAGCTAATCATAGTGGTTTCAGTTAAGTGTTGATTATTTGAGTCTAACATTTGTTTGTTTTTTCCATAAATGTGCCATTTCAATAAATTGGCTTGAGTGGAGGGAATGGGAGGTGCGTGATGGACGTGAAGTAAACACCTTCAATCTTGACACCAAAATTACAACGTGCCTCTGGATTATCACATGCATCAACCTGCACTTTTCTTCCTGTGGGACAGACAGCAAGTCAACCAAACGTGAACTTAGAAAACCTAAAATGCTTCTTTGCAGGTGCAGGTTTTGCACTAAGCGCCAACTTTGGACAGACGGCACAATATCTTAACGGGGAACGTGCGCAAATTATGGCTAATTTAGCTTAGCATAAAGCAGGACACCGACTGGGTTCTGTCTAAAGTCGAGAAAAACCGTCTAACTTCGTCTCAAGTGGTCACTAATTAACACGACCAAAGGTCCAAGGTCAAGCCTGAGCTATTTTCATCCAGACGCTATATGAACACAGGGCTGAGTCCAGTAACCTTTCTGTGTTCTGCACCGGTTGCCTGGCAACTGGTCCTGGCCAGGATGGTACATTTCCCAGCTGTAAACAAGACGCCGCAATAATGTGTTAATTAGTGAGACCGAAGCGCTTTCCCGCCTTTGTGCTAACTAAGCTAATCGGCTGCAGGCAGCAGATTCGTACCCGGCGCGACTGACACTGGAGTGCTATCGGTCTCTCATCTAACTCTCGGCGGGGAGGAAAACGCATTCCCCCCCAAAATGTCAAAGCCACCCCTTTTAAAATGCCAGAGGTTCACAGGCGAATAACCTGGAGAGAAAACGCACCTTAAAGTCAACCTTTCGAGAGACAGGAAATAGACTTCTTGTTTGAAATTGCTCGGATCTGTATTCTCCTCTTTCAAAGGGATCACAGCCGAGGATCCTTTTATCCACAGTCAGTTACTCTTTATTCACCAAGACGGGCGGGCCGGTTTCCTGTTAGAATCTCTAAAAGGGGAACTGAGACGCATGTTACTGTCTGTTTAGTATTAAATTGAAATAAATGATACCACCTTTTCAAACGAGTCGGAACCAAATGGTCACAATTGCTAAATTTGCAAAAAAATCTATCAAAAAAATATGATTTTCGTTTATTAATGCTAAGGTTTGCGTCTCTGTGTTGTTGTTTTTTTCAGGTGACTCAACTTGTGTTCCAGTACCTGAAGTTGTTGCAGACACTCGGACCACAGCAAAGGCACTGACACTAACGCACAATCTCAAAAACCAACACTATAAGGCAGATTTGGCTCCAAAGAGACTAAATAAAACTCAACTTATATGTTGAGTAGAATATAGAGAATATCAAATTATTTGGGATATTGACTGACTGAGCTGTTTGTAGTTTATCTTTGTTTGTGATTTGTGACGTTTTGTCTGGCTTATGTAATCCTCTCTGTGCGTTGATGCATCCAGAATATACGAAGAGATTCAGAGGATCGAAGCCAATGAGTTTCACTATCAGGAGCAGGTGAGAATAAAATAAATAAATAAATAAAACAAACACCCGTGAGCCGCTGCGTCGGGTTGCGTTTTGGTCAAATGTGACAAACACGGAGACGGCTTGTTTGATTGTTTTTCCTCTCTGTCAGATCGACCCGATAGAATACGTGGAGGACATTTGCGAAAACATGCAGCTGTTCCCCAAAGAAGACTTCCTGACAGGAGATCAGCTGATGTTCGAGTACAATCCAGAAGTAAGTAGCTCTGGGAGTGACGCATTTTCGGGGAGGGGGGGACGGCTTATTTCCAAGAGGAGGTGTTAATGAAACGGGTTGCTAAAAAGTGTAAAAAAATATATATATAGATTCTTTATTTTTTTTTTGTTTGATATGTTAATAACTTTGTAATCCTCTCATCTTCTGGTGGATGTTATTCAAGCATCGGTGCTACAGTCTAATTATGGCTTTGCATATTTTCTGTGATGACAATAACTTCTGTTGAGATTTTCTGCCTCTTATTGTGACTGACAGCTGAAATTGTTCTCGCGTAAACAAGCCATTTAGAAACTGAGAGGAGGGGAGAGAAAAAAAGAAAATACCTCTCTTTCTCTCTCTCTCGCAAACTTGACTTGTTCTGTCCGTGTCTTTTTCTTTCCGTGTTTATGCGTAGGTGATCAGCGCGGCTCTGTCCCTGCTCACCCCCGAGAAAGCCAACTTGATGCTGTTGTCACCAGAACATGAGGGCCGGTGTCCCCTCAGGGAGAAGTGGTTTGGCACACAATACAGCGTGGAGGGTGTGTGTATTTGTTTACTGTCAGTGTAACATTTCTTTCCTACAATATGGGACGCTGTCTTTTTTTTTTTTTTCCCTCCCTTGTGTGGTGATATTCAGTTTGATATAATGCAGAGGCAGCAGTAGAAATGCCAGCATTTATCTCTGTCGTTTAGGCGGCCAGCAATAGTGTTGGAACAGCAGATGTATAAATCCGTTGCTTTCAGTTTTGTTGGTGCAAAAGGTGCTCGGTTCACAATAGAAACAGCAAGTGTGTCTTGTGTGTGTGCTAATAGATGTTTAACCTTCACACAGACATCGAGCAGGAGTGGATGCAGCGGTGGACGGGGAACCTGGAGCTGAACAGTGAGCTCCACCTTCCTGCAGAAAACAAGTTCATCGGTGGGTGAACAAACTTCATTTTGCACTACAGGCAAAAAAAAAAACAACAAAAAAACAAAAAGTAAGAGTTGTTGTGGTCCACAAACTGCTGCAACTATCCGAAAAGTGTCCAAAAAGAAAATAACAAGACTTGGTCCAGCAGCTGTTACTTCTTAATTCATCCGTGCAGCGAGTAGAGTAATCAGATGTATTGAGCAGACTTGAAGGAGCGGTGCATTTGCTCAGTGTATTTTGTCATCTAAAACGTTGCCTTGTTAGTCACCGATCTAAGAGAAGCGTTAACTCAAGCGCTAATTCGTGAGCGAATTTATTTCTCTGTGGGAGGCTGAGTGATATTAAACCCATTAAGAATGCATACAGTATGTTTTTTGACCCCCGCCGTGGCAGCGACGCTTCCATGCTGTTTTTCAGCAATTATTCTCTGGTTATCCTATAATCTAAGTCTAGTGGAGGGAAAAACTTGGATTTTTTTCTTCTTATTATTATTTTTTTAAGTGTACTTTAACTTTATGATATACAATTAGAGTATCATTTATTTAGCAAAAGAAAAGCTAACCCAGTAGACGTTTGATGGTACTGGTACCATTTTATAGCTGATTTGATAAACAAAATACTTCAAAATAAATAATGATACTCAAATGATGCTAGCTCAGCACTGTGTTCCTGTATTGTATGGTATCAACTGTATTCTTGGACTCTCAGTGGAGTTTAAAGAACAGTATCAAAACTCATATATTCCACTTTCATGTCAAAATCTGTTGCCGACATTACCCACAATCCCACTGAGTCTCTCAACAGCTTGGTCAGAGATTCAGGCGTTTACGCTAATGTGGCCATAAGCTTGTAGCCTTAAAGGGGTATTACCGTTTTTTTACAACCTGGGCCTTATTTCTGGCATAAAATACGATCGTTAACTCACCCATATAACTTCAGTCATTCGGACGATTTTAGATCTGCGTATATCCATATAGTGGGAGTGAATGGGGCACCGACACGCAGCCTCTAAATAACACATTATCTGCCACAAAACTCGTTCATTTCACCAACATTCTGTTATGATACGCTAGTGCTTTCCCTGTTGAGTCCAGAGTTACCTATCATAACAAAATATTGGTGAAATGAACGAGTTTTGTGGCAGATAATGCGTTATTTAGAGGCTGCGTGTCGGTGCCCCATTCACTCCCAGTATATGGATATACACAGATCTAAATATATAATAAAATCATATTTAATGCCAGAAATAAGGCCCAGGTTGTAAAAAACGGTAGTTCCCCTTTAAGATCTTTCCTTTTTTGTGCATCAGGTTTTCTGCATTTTATTTTGTTTTATTTCATTTTTGCACGTGCTGTAGTACTCCCCCAAGATGTGGCATTTAAGTTCCGAGAACTTTCCGTTTAGTTGATGATGAAGCTTGATGTGTAATGTCACAGAATCCATCCTTTAATATGCCAGCAGCTAAAACGGTGTTTACAGTTACAGAAGTTGTTCAAAATTTCATTGATGAGACATACTGTATTAATTAAAGTCAAAAATTTTACTTGGGACTTGGAAAACCTGTGGTCCAGTTCCTTCCAAACTTTAGGGTCTGCTCTATTATAAACTCTGGACCCACACGGCCATCTTTGCTAAAACTGAGTTCACCTATTAGCCCTAGGGTTCCTGAATCATTTATTGGCAGGCACTATCTGTATCTCACTCTGAATTGATAAAGATTTTGCATGTCTATCCCCAAACTGGATATTTTGAATTATTAAAACTCAACATTATTTACGAGAATTGTACAAAGTGGAATCACTCGTGTGTTGTTTTCGTTCAGCCACCGACTTCACCCTGAAGCCCTCTGACTGCCCGGACACCGAGCTCCCAGCCCGGATAGCCGACAGCGACAGGGGCTGCCTGTGGTACAAGAAGGACAACAAATTCAAAATCCCAAAAGGTACAGTGTGTGTGTGTGTGGACGCTTGGATTGTTTAGCATGCAGGACGTGTCCCGTAAAGACATTTAATATCATCAGGGAGACGTTGACAGCCACTTTGTCCTCTCTCCTTTTGCAGCCTACATCAGATTCCACATAATCTCTCCAGTAATCCAACAATCTGCTAAGAAGTAAGTTCAGGGCCCAGGTGGGACCTTGTGAAAGTAGCGTTTGTTAATACTTCTCTGCTATCCCTCACTCTTTTTTTAATCCAGTCTTTACCCGCGTCCAATTATATCACTTTGCCCTTTTCATTGCTTCAACCCTCCTCCTCCTTTTTACCTCACTTGCTTTTATCTTTTCTCTTATCTGCCTCAATTCCTGCTCTTACTCTTATTTAATTTAATTTTTCTTTTTCGCGGTCTTGTTCCCCGCACCTCCTTTTCTACTACCTCTCCCTCTTTCACTTAATTTCCTTATTTTTAAATTAGTTTTCCCCTTTCTGCTTCCTCTTGCCCTCCAGCATCGTCTTGTTCGACCTGCTGGTCAACATCTTGGGCCACAACCTGGCAGAGCCCGCCTATGAAGCTGAAGTGGCCCAGCTGGAGTACAAACTGGTGGCCGGTGAGCACGGCCTGGTCATCAAGGTCAAAGGGTTCAACCACAAACTGCCCGTAAGGAAGAAAGAAAAACCGCACATTTACTTTACGTGCACCCACGCGGCGTTAAACTGACATCCACGTTCCTCTCTGCAGTTGCTGTTCAACCTAATCGTCGACCACCTGGCTGACTTCTCAACCTCCCCGGACGTCTTTGCCATGTTTGCAGAGCAGCTCAAAAAAACCTACTTCAACATCCTCATCAAACCTGAGAAACTCGGCAAGTACGTGACTTCACTGCGTCGGCCACTTCTGAGTCTGTGTTGCCTTCTAGTGGTGGAAACGTGTGACCGCCTTAAACGGACAAACCTCCTGCTCTTCTTTCTGTCCTCTATCCCGTCCTTTGCTCCAACCCTCCTCCCTCCCTCTTCTTCTTCTTCTTAGGGATGTGCGTTTGCTGATCTTGGAGCACTCTCGCTGGTCCATGGTGGAGAAGTACCAGGCCCTGACAGCCGGTCTCACCCTCGAGGAGCTGATGGAGTTCAGCCAGAGCTTCAGGTCCGAGCTGTACGCCGAGGGACTGGTGCAGGGCAACTTCAGCAGTGGGGTGAGTGGACAGCAGTCAGACAAGTCGATGGATTTGCAATAATATTGGCTGATTAGATTGAATCAGTTAATGCTCACGTCTGCACAGATGCTCCGATCGCTCTCTTTGTCTCTCTCGTCTCTTATCTGTTCATTACCCATTATTGTATTTCCTCCACAGGACTCGGTGCAGTTCCTGCAGTACGTCACCGAGTAAGTCAGCTATTACACTGAATGCTCCCCCTAATGAGAACTCCAATACTCTACAATCAAATAGATCTATTTGCCACCATTCACAATAATTCGAATCAGCTCCAGTTGTTCAAGTTCTTCCCTCCTTTCCCACGGCTTCCTTTCTTTCCTCCTTCTCCAATTCGCTCCCTTGCTTTCATTCTTCCTCGCCATCCTTTCCCTCCTTTGTTTCTCCTCCGTCAGTAAGCTGCAGTTCTCCAAGCTGCCAGCAGATGTGCCGGTTATGTTCAGAGTGGTGGAGCTTCCTCTGCAGCACCACATCTGTAAAGTCAAATCACTGAATAAAGGCGACGCCAACTCTGAGGTCACCGTTTACTATCAGGTAAACCCACACACACACGTCTTCAGTGTATATTATTTTTATTCATGTCACCAGTTGTGAAGCATCGATTCTATATAAAAGCATTTTCTCTTGTCCAGTCGGGGCCTAAAGCTTTAAAGGAGCACACGCTGATGGAGCTGTTGGTGGTGAGTGTTTAAATATCGGTCCTATCGCTCCACCTGCTCATCCCTTCATCCTTTAACATCTTGCTGTTTCTCAGATGCACATGGAGGAACCGTGCTTTGACTTCCTCAGGACCAAAGAGACTCTGGGGTGAGTCATGTAAACATGAAATTAGGGGTGGGACGCGATTAAAAAAAAAAAAAAGAATCTAATTAATTAGAAGCTTTGTGATTAATTAATCTTGATTAATCGCATTTTAATTGCCTGACAATATTTGCCGCCAAAAGCAAATTTTTTAATTTAGTGAATCAAATAATAATAATATCAATAATTTTAATTAATTTCAATTAACACGTTTAAGTCCCACCCTCTACATAAAACTCTTTTTGTCTAGAAAATACAAAATTAATGAGCATGAACTATTTTATCTATCTATCTATTACTATTAATTCATTTTTATTGTTTGTTCTTTTAGAAAATAAGTAAAACGTGGTTATTATCATTCTTATTAACAGGATTTAGACAAATACAATAAAGTAAAGTTACTCAGGCACACCATACTGCTTCTTTGTTGTTTTTAAATCAAAGTTATGCAAAGTAAACTACTTATCATTTACTACTTGCTTTCTTACTTGTCTTATTTATTTTCTTTCCTAAAGAACAAACCTGTGCTGATCTTGTGCAAGCTAGTAACGTCTAAACCCATGCACGGCTCTTCTAGCCACCCTGAAGCCATGCTTTCCACATCAAAATTAAAATCATACACTCTCTCGACAAGCTTTATTATGCAAAGCGAACGTAATGCAGATTTCATTTGAGGCGCTTATCCCGACCGCCTTCTTCTTCTTCTTCTTCTTCTCCTCGCCTCCCTGTGCAGATACCACGTCTACCCCACCTGCCGAAACACCTCAGGCGTTCTGGGCTTCTCCATCACCGTGGAAACACAGGCCACCAAGTTCAAGTGAGTCTGCAACACAATCGTAACCTTTAATTCGCCCGAGGCATTGCGCGATTTATCTTTCCCGCTTCCCCAAAACCAAGGCATAATCTGTCTCACTGTTCACCCAAACCCACAATTTATCTGCGCGGCCCCGGAAAGAGAAGCGAGTGGAACTGATAAACGACGAAGGGGATCAAACACGGCCCGTAGCCTATAATATATCTCTTACCTCTCATCTCTCTCAGCACCGAGCTGGTGGAGTTGAAGATTGAGGAGTTCTTGGCTTCATTCGGGGAGAAGCTCAGCGCCCTGACTGAGGAGGCCTTTAAAACTCAGGTGTGTGTTTTAACTGCTTCGTGCGTTTCCTGTTGTTGTGAAGAACTTACAACAAATAATACATATATAAAAAGTTTTGTGGAAGTTTACGTAGCACATCAATAACCAGGTAAGATGTCTGCTGTGTGTGTAACACCTTTGTATGTGTTTTATACAGGTCACCGCTTTGGTGAAGCTGAAGGAGTGTGAGGACACACACCTCGGCGAGGAGGTGGACAGGAACTGGGCCGAGGTGGTCACGCAGCAGTATGTGTTTGACCGGCTCAACAGGGAGGTGAGAACAACACCACCAACAGCTGTTATATCCAGTCTTCATCTCCGCTTATTGAACATTAAATGCACTCGTGTGCTTTTATTGCTTCAGTTCAGTCTTGATTAAGGTGCCATATGGACAATTTGGCTGCAGCGTTAACAGCCAGACAGACAAACGTGTAAGAAACGCAATACGATTTGCGAGTCGATAAAAGAGTAAATACACGCGGCAAATAAATCAAAGTCGGTCCTTACAGGAGCTGAATCTTTACTTTAAAATGCCTTAACATGACTGATTATTGTCTGATTGCTCTGGGAATTAATTATTATTTGTAACGATAATTAATTCCCAGCGCAGTCAGATTGTTAAACAGTATGTTTAATTACTTGTAACGACTGCTCGTAAATCTCGGTGGTCTACAGCGTGAGTCTGATGGAGGAACTGAACTCGTCACCGTCTGAGAGCACAGTTTGATAATTATATAGAAGAAGTTTTTGTGTTTAATGGGAGCCTCTCACTGGTTAGATGATATTTTATCAACCCAACTAAAGTCATTCTGATTTGAGAGTCAAATAGTTACAGGCATTGACCCAAAACATACACCAATCAGGCGGAACATTATGACCACCTTCCTGATATTGTAGGTCTCCCTTGTGCCTCCAAAATGGTTCTCATCAGAGAATAAAAATGGGTCTTCTGAGGGTGTCCTGTGGTGTCTGGCAACAGGATGTTGTTAGTGGGGGCCTTTGTGGATCACCCCACATGATCAGTTTGGGATCTAGTGAATTTGAAAACCAGGTCAACACCTTGTGCTGTTTTTTTTTTTGTGTGTGTCAGGCTGCTGCCATCAAGTGTCATTGCTATGGGGTGGGGGTGTCTGGTCTGGTTTAGGTGGGTGCTACATGTCTAAGTAATAGTCCATAGTCCATATAAATGCCAGGTCCAAACGTTGCCCAGCAGAACACTGAATTGTCACAAGATGGTCAATGTTTTTCACTTAACCTGTCAGTGGTCATAATGTTATGCCTGATCGGTGTATTTTTGACAATAAATTAATTCAGTAACGAAAGAAGAACCACGCGCATCCACACTTTCAACAACCCACTCACCACATCTCTTCTGTCTTCATTCATCTTTTCAAACGGCTCAAAGTTTTGCATCCTCCGTGTTTTCTGTTCATCCTGTAAACGCATCACGTAACCTGATGTTTACCCCACAACAGAAAGATTCCACCCAGAGAGAAATAACCAGACAAAGTGTTTTCACGGTTATTAGGTGCTAATATTTCCCCGACGAACGGTTTTACGTCACTGCCCCTCTCAGTCGGGAACTTCCCTCCGATCAGACCAGTCTGTTCTGAAGCAGTAGTGACATGAGGCATGCGGTTACAACTGCTGCGCCGCTAATCTGTCCGCAGTCTGTACGGGCTTAATATTAAAAGACCAGGCATTAAATATCACAATAAGGAATTTTTAGTGTTCACACAGCTGTTGGTATGAACAACACAAATGTTCCATCTGTTGTGTAAAGCCTATAAACGATGCAGTGAAGGACCTCATATACTGTGTGTATTGGTGCCCCGTTTAGGGTAGTTAACTCTGTTTGCACCAGATGTTCCATCAATGATATGCTTTCTGTGTTTAGATCTAATACAGGTGCAGTATAAATCAGATACCTATGACTTAACAGAAGTAATTTAAAGTGGTTTGAAACCAAGGAAACATGTGCAATTAACTCATACACTTTGGAAGTGTTTGAAAAATGTACCCAACATCCATCAAGTTCATTTCATTTGATAAAAACTGTTGATATCAATTAAATCCTGAAAATATAAAGGTTATTGTCCAGGAATGTGATTTCCACACGTCTTTCATCCTTATTTTATCTTTTTCGACCAAAGATGAAGTTTCTTTTTACAACTTTGTCAGATTTGTTGTACATTAAACCTCATTATGTCACATTTCCAGTGGTTGCCACTTGTTCATTTGTATCCCTGTGTGTTTAGATTGAGGCTCTGAAGCAGATGACCAGAGCTGAGCTCGTCTCCTGGTTCCGGGAACATCGCGAACAAAACAGCCGCAAACTCAGCGTGCACGTAAGCAATGCCTTTAATGTTGGGGATCTTGTTTAGCGGTCTTGTCTGTACTCTTTAGTGCACGTATATAAAGACACAAAATTCCTCCCTGTCTTCTCAAGGTGGTCGGATTTGGTGCTGAAGAGAATGATGAGGAGGGTGGTGGTAAAAAACAAGAAGGAGGAGGAGGAGGAGACGAAGGCACGGAGGATATAAGTGGTTCTACCTATGGTGAAGTGTCTAAGCTCACTTTCCTTCCCGCCTCACCCAAGATGGCGGACGCCGTCGCCGTCATGGATATTCCTGCTTTCATTCAAGGCCTGCCCCTCTTCCCCTACCACAAGATACTCGAATAAACTTGCGCTCAGACTGTGAGACAAGACAGATGGCTGAGCTTTGCCTCTTACCGAGCCACGTTCGGGGACTCTGCCTCATTAGAGATGCAGGCACTTAATATGTGAAGGGTAGGTTGAAAACAGCTTTGGCTCCTCTCTGGACCTGGACTCTTTCTCCAGGGCCCAGCTGTAGGTTTTACCCACACTGCGTGCATAAGCAAAAAAAAAAGCCCGGGCGTGATGATAGAGTTTTCCTTTAGCTAACTGATAATCTCTTCCGCTTTCTCACACTCAATTATTTTATATCCTCAGACCCCGGGAGAGTGGTAGCGCTCTATCTTTTCCTCCACCACATATTAACGGGGAAAAAAAATCTGTGAATCAAACTCTCATTTGTTTGGTTCTCTGAGCTCTGCTGATATGACAAGACCGAACCCCGGGTCTTTTCCGGTGTTTGCGCTGGAGCCCGGACTAATTTTAATGCCATTTAAAGAAACAAATTAACTGTGAAACCCTTTTACCGCCAGTTGTGTGAATTTGAGTGATCGTGTGTTGGATTTCAAGCGCTGGTGTGTGCTGCTGCAACCTGGATCATGCTATGTTGTGAAACTTTGGAAAGGAATAAATCAATGAGTGACGAGTGACTGAATCAATGACGCATCTCCACAGTAAAGGTACACTGATATAAACTGATATAAACTGAAAATTCAAGTTATTTCGATTTCTTTTTACTGCATTTTCTCCGCCAGCCCATTCTAAATGTGGAAGTTATTTACACTGTTCTGACATTTTGCATATTTTCTTCCGTGTAAACGCTAACCGTGCTGACAGACCTGCAATTTTCTTGGCATACGGTCACATTAACCAACACAAACAACGCAGACAAACCGAGCGCTGCTTATATCCGCCGTATGACAAACAGGGAGGTCATTTAAAAGTCAGAATTGTTTGCGTACTGGTGACTCAGTATGTTTGTGGTAATTTATACGGTTTTAAATTATGTGAAAATGATACATTACTCACAGGCTCTCTGGCTTATCCCCGAAGAAAAGGTTGTTGCAGGGGATATTGCGTTGGGCTTGTGGTTGGTGACACTTTGCACTATTGAATGTAATTAAAAACTAATCTGGAGCCCGGCCCAGCAGAGCGTGTTAACACAATTGACTAATACACCCACAGGGACATCTCATACTGTAGCAAAGTCTTCACCTGCAGTAGCCTCAAATATAATTATAACTGTGTTACCTGGACAATGGATAACGGAAAAAGCTCGTTCAAATAAAAACGATAAGCCTCTACGCGGGCCTATCTGCGTACAGCAGATGTACGACATGGGTTAAAAGTATCCGTGGACATGAAACCATTTCAGCCCGAGTACATGATTGCGGAAATTATCATTTCCAAACCATGAACATTAATTTGCTGCTGTACCAGACTCATGCCCTGGCTTCAAATCTGATTTTACAGCTTGCTTGCAAGAGCGTTAGTGAGACTGGCCACTGATGTTGGGCATTAGAGGACTGGTTTCACAGCGCTGATCCAGGTCATTCTGAGGAAAACCGCGTGAATTTTACTGTTAAACCTGCAGTGAGGATATTCGGGAGCTATGGTAATATTCTGCAGCCTTAACACAGACACTGAAATAGGAGTGTCCATCGTTTCACGCTCAAGTTTTTGACAGTCATGAGTACACTCTCCTGGTAGTCATAGTGCACTGCATGTTGCCACACTTTGTATGAGAATGGGTAAACACAATTTCATACACAGCTTCTGTTGTGAAAGCTTATGAATGTAGTATGACCCCTTCCTGTTATTCCTTTTCTCATGTTGTGTGTTAAGACTCAAGGGGCTAATGAGTTCAGGCAACTAAAGGTGAGATTGTAGACCATATCCTATTTAGTACCCCTTACATCTCCCTTACCCTATCCAATAAGAACTTAAAGCTAAAAAATTAGAGAGCCCTTCTGGACTACTGTAAAATGTACTTGCAGGTATGATGAGCACAGATCAGCCACAACAATACAACCACTGACAGAAGAAGTAAACGTTGACCATCTTGTGACAATTCAGTGTCCTGCTGGGAAACTTTTGGACCTGGTATTCATACATTCGTGTGGATTTTACTTGGACATGCACCACCCACCTAGACCAGACCAGGCACCCCCACCTCATAGCAATGAAACTCCTTAATAGCAGCAGCCATCCCCAGCAGGATGGAGCCTGACACAGGCACAAAAAGAAAAAGCCTCCAAATTCCCAAACTGGTCAAGTATCGGTAGGATGATTCACTAAAAATATGCTGTTAGCTCACAACAGGACAACCTCAAAAAGCCCACGTCCATTCTCGGATGAGTCCCAACTGTTTTGGGGGCACAAAGCAGACCTACACAATATTAGGAAGGTGGTCATAATGTTCCGCCTGATGATACTATGTGGAATTAATTTGACAAATTCTGCATGGAAGGCAGCAGCATGAAGTACTGTATGGCTCCACAGAGCATCTTTGGTGATGACATACACGTCTAATAAGCTTTCAGTTTATTGTGATTGGAGCTTTTCCTCCTCTTTGGAGAATACAGGATACTAAGCGTACTAAACTAAACACAAAACCACAGTGAATGCAGCCGTTTTGGATAAAATGGAAGCAGGATGAATATGAACTAATGCAGAAGAAAAAATGAGGACCTTGAGGAAAGCTTCCGTCCTCCTTATACTGCTGCTATTTGCTCTCATGCTATCCTTAAGGTCGAAGGACTTGAAAATCTATTTTCACACTCCGCTTCCTCGCCCTCCAGGATTTCACATAAAGCTTTAGTGATGTTTCAATCAGGTGAGCTCAGAGGCCATTCGAGCCACTTGACTTTATTGTGGCATCTATAAAAACGCTTGGCCTTTGGCAGAGTGGTGATTGTTAGCACTCATTTAAACTTGGTGCAAGGTGGCCAAGGCTGTTAGCTTAACGTATGCACACTGGTTTTACTCTGATCTTTTCCCTCATTCATACATCCGTTAGTTTTGCTCTCTGCTGTAACGGTACCATACATAAAAGCGGGTGTGCTGAGCAATTAATCAGTCTGTGCTTTTAACAAGATTTACGGCTAAGTTCCCCTCATCGCCATACATCACTGCGTGGCAGCAGACCCTTTCTCCTGTCACTGCCAATGAAGGATGTCATAGTTTATCCTGTGCTTGCAGTGGCTACGTTCTTTTTTTAGACAATGTTAGGTTTCAGATTTCTAATGAAGATATTTCTGGTAAACATTAGCCAGAGAAACAAGAGAAATTGAGACGAATTTGAGACGCACAACAGTGTTTTCAGCTAGCATAAATGCTGGTATCAGTGTGCTAGCTAAAACTTCTAAAACTTAGCCTATGACTCTATGGGTTTGATGTGTTAGCATGCTAAAATTAATGCTAAAGACAAACTGCAGCTGAGGTCTATATCGGTAGCCTTGCAAATAATTGTACTTATAAGCAGATTTCAAAATTTTGTGTTTAACATGTTCATAGCTAAACTCCTTATAAACGGCCTCCTCTTGAGGTATTCACAATCTCGTAACTGGAAATATTTGGAGAGACGGTTCATGAGTGGTGACAATATAAAATGTTCACTTTCGGTGGCTTCTGCACGCAGAGATTAGGATCTGTTTAGGTTCAGATTTCATTTGGATCTGTAACTCTGACTCTGGACCAGTCTGGTTAAAACTACATTTAAAGGGGAATTACTGTTTTTTACAACCTGGACCTTATTTCTGGCATAAAATACAATAATTTACTCACCCATATACTCAGAACTGTGTTACTGTATGGTATCAAATGTACGCTTGGACTCTCAGTGGAATTTACCCATATAACTTTGATGTCATTTGTCCACGTATATCCATATAGTGGGAGTGAATGGGGCACCGAAACGCAGCCTCTCTCTATTATCTGCTGCAAAACTTGTTCAGTTCACCAGTATTTTGTTATAATATGTTGGTGGTATGGTGACTCTGGAGACTATAGTTGAGTAAACGATTGTATTTTATGCCAGAAATAAGGTCCAGGTTGTAAAAAAAAAAAAAAAAACAGTATTCCCCTTTAATATTTCTTTATATGAAAATACTACATAAATGTTCAACAAGGCACAAGGCACTGGGGGAGAAGCATGACTAAATGAATATATGCACCAGCTCATCCATGTATTCTCTGTTGTTATCTGAGCATTTGAGGAAAATGAGAATTTGCTTTTCCCTGTTGTTTGCCCGTGCAACAAAAAGCAGCAGTGCCTCGACGCGTCTTTGGATCACAGAGTCATAATTCAGCCTTTGGGGTATGCAAGTGTGTCACAAGTAGTATTGCCAGTAAATGAACTCCGCCTGCGCTGTCAACAGTAACTGGTGGCCCCCGCTAAGAAAGGCTTTGTGACTTTGTTCCAGAGAGTTGTGCTCATGCTGTGTCCTACTGTCAGAAGCCATTCTGTCTCATTCGCTCTCTGTCTCCATCTCTTAGACGGAGCACATACGCAAAGAGGAAGTGCATCGCAAATGCATGCAGACAAGCTTGCCCGTGAATCAGAGGAGATTAGATTAGATTTGTTCAGTGTGCTCACTCACACACTCATGCTCTCCACTTCACCCTATGTAAACTTCCCACCGCTACACTCTGTGTCATTCCTGTTGTCATTCTAATTTCATCTGAGGAACCCTGCCAAGGCAGTAATGAACTCAAGTCATGAGGCAGAGGCCATGGTGAGTGGTTGTGTGTGTAGCGGACGGAAAATGAGAGTGGAGGTAAATGGAGGTAAAGATGGTGTTAAAGAGAAGGGCTGGCCAGGTTAACGGCTACTATCTGTGTGTTTCTCCGTGCCGTGTATAACATTGGGCTGGTTTTAAATTAATCAGTGCAGTGGGGTGTATCATCTAAGCTGCTGTAATGTGTCGACTCCTTTATTCAATTTGAGCAGTAATCTTAGAGCTCCCCGCTGGCCTGCCTTCATCAGCCCCCCGCTACAAAGCTAGCTTAACGTAGCCGGTGGAGACACACACACACACACACACACACAGGCAGAGAAATGCTAAAGAGATGAGCCGTTCTCTGGATAAAGGCTGAACTTAAGTAAGTGTAGACCCGGCTAAATCTCCTCATTATGTGGGTATTATGGTCAAGATGGACCTTGTTTGCAGGAGCCGCTTCAGATGGTCGGCTCCAGCTGCTGTGGGGAATTAAAAAAAAAAAAAAGATGAAGGCTGTGTAATAGAGATTTGTGGAATAATCCTTTAGTTACATTCATAAGAGGTAAGGAAGTGATTGCGCTTTTGCAAATTAAACCTCAGCAGGAAGGCAGCATTTATTACTCCCGACCTGGCTGACCTCCTCTCTAATTTCTAAGAAGCTCAATGTTATGTTCCTAACCTCGTAAGTGCAAAGATCAGAAGTCACATTTATATTTTTCCATCAGCAATTAGTTTTCTTGTCAGTTGTGAATGTTCGTGTACATACCCGGGTCAGATGTACCAGCAGTGTCCTGATGACGAAGGATAAACATCAACAAGACAGATTTCACAAACTAGCAAATCCTGGATTTCTCTTAGTTAAAGCCCCTTTATAAAGTGTGGAAACATTTCTATACATCTACTTCTGCTGGAAGATGGGAGTACATTTTATACATCTGCACTTGGTGCATTTTGTGGTCAGTAACTTGAGAGGAAAGTTAGTACCGCTGAGGTTTCCTTGAGCCAGACACCTATATCTGTTGGCAACGGCTGGTTTGATTTGGCAGCCTAGAATGAGAATCTCAAATCAGGACTGCTCAATATTCAAGCTGTACCTTGTTTTAATTAAAATTAGATAACTAGAAAGTTGGTGAACAGGTTATTAAAGGTTGGGTTTCTGCCGTCATGCTTTCAGTTATAAAACCCTCCACACATCTTATATAATAATAATATATACTGTAAATAATGTACTTATATCGCTGGATATTAGCATTGGCCAGTTGTTCTGAATGTGATAGCTCAGGATGGCCTTGAGGGTCTTTCTTCAAATTTGTCTCAGATGTTCACTTTTACATTGTTGTTGCACTTTGCTGGACATGTTTCTGGACATTATTTGACTTACGAACACTATATTTC
Organism: Planiliza haematocheilus; assembly: GCA_005024645.1. Lineage (NCBI taxonomy): Eukaryota > Metazoa > Chordata > Actinopteri > Mugiliformes > Mugilidae > Planiliza > Planiliza haematocheilus. The sequence continues at coordinate 273,625 of SRSE01000124.1, forward strand.
AAAAACACTTTTACTCAAATTTGGCACAAACGTTCACTTTGTCTCAAGGATGAACAAAGGTCACTGTTTCCTCTCTAAACATGTATTTTGGCAGTAGGCCAGCTCATAAATCTTAACAACACTTTAAAATTTGGCAGTCAAAGCTCAATGTGTATGGAGTAGCCAACACACACACACACATATATAAGGAAGCTACTGAGAGAATATCAACAAGCGATCTGTTGGACTCAAGGAACAATTAATTACATTTTGGTAGACAGAGGTTGCTTTTACCAACTAGATACGTCAGGGTAAGCCTTGAGGTAATTTCTTCATGCACAAACATTTTCTTGGATGCAGATATAGGTCAGTGGTGTCACTATACATTTTTTTGGACATAGCTCAGTTTATGACTGCGATATCTCAGGAACATTTTGAAGGACTTCATTCAAATTTTGTGTCAAGGATAAACAAAACACTTTTTTTTAAGAATTTGGCGCAAAACCTTTATTTGGACTTTAAAACAGTTGTTTACGTTTTGGTAGTCATAGCTTACCGTTATATCATGATTGGACCATTCGTGCCAACACAATATATCAGAAAGAGTTTTGGGGGAATTTCTTAAAGTTTGGCGCAAACATCCGTTTAAACTTCATTTAAACATGTTTTTGGACGCAGCCTAACTCTTGTTGATGTTTCTTCAAATTTGACTCATATGCTTATCTGGACTAAAGAAGGAACTGATTACATTTTGTTAGTCAAGGGTCGCTGTTGCCTAACCTATACAAACGCAATATATCAGGAACGCCTTGAGGGAGTTTCCTCACAATTGGCACAAATGTTTTCTTGGACTCAAGGAGGAATTGATTAGGTTGTAGTGGTCAGAGATTGCTGCTACCTCATACGCGGTCCATTTATACCAGCACAATACATCAGGAACGCCTTGGGGGGATTTCTTCACAACTGGCACATATGTTTTCTTAGACTCTGTGATAATATTTTTAGGGAATTCCTTCAAATTTGGCCCAAATATCCACGAGGACTCGGTTCATTGGTTCAGATCATTGTAACCTCCCTAAATGCACTTGTGATCATTAATCATATACTGAATCTGATTTCTCAGGGAATTTCCTCAAATATGGCGCAACCGCCTACTTGGAACCAACATTACATTAGAGTTATGTCCAATACCGTTCCTCAAAAAGAAAAAACAAAGCCACATAGTGCATAAAATGGATTTTAAATGCCACTTAAGCATTTTTTTAGCACAGTTGGTTCCTCATAGGGAGGGCTTGTAGCTTGTAAAGTCATATGGCCTTAGGGACACAAAACCTCCACAACCTCTCCGTGGAGCACTGAACACTGCTCCACTATGGTGTTGTGTAGAGGTTGGTGGACATTTGTCATGATGGACCTGTGCCCTTTTTCTTAGTGCTACCTCAACAGCACACCACGGCTTTGAAGAGGCCACTGGAGGTGATAGTCTGGTAAAACATCTTCCGGCAGATATTAAACTACCTTAACCTCCGTAAGAAATGGAGACAGCACTGACCTTTTGTGTATATCAAGTCTGTAATTTGTGATCCAGCTGTAGATCCAGGTACTTATACGCCTGAACCACCTCCACGCTCCCAGTTGATGGTAACAGGCTGCAGGTGATCCACTACCATCTCCTTGATTTTAGCTGTATTGATGCAAAGGTGGTTTGCATTTTTGCCAATAAATCAAGAATACATTTTCTAACTGTGATATAATTTCAAACACAGGATGAAAAAAAAGGTCAAAGGTCAAATTCACTGTCACATCCCAATGTTCTGCAAAAACACTGAAGTTCTCATTGGGTTTATTACAAACTCTGAATCTGGACAGACATAGGTGTGAACCACAACTGGTCGGTGAAGTCATACGACACCTACAACAGAGAGAGTTGTGAACCTCTCCTACTACAGCTCAAACTCCGAGCAGCCTATCATCTCACACAGCTTTACGCTTTCATCTGAGCCCGGTGACGACCCCTCTGCCCACTACCACCTCCGCCACCTCCACTACGAGCAGCATCGCCATCCTCAACCCACCCACCCACTAAAGCGATATCGCACGGCGTGCAGCTGCCACTGTCGTTCCCCTCGCTGCTCTTCCCACCCCGCCCCACCGGGACCGGCGGCAGCGGGTGCCAAACCGCCCCCCGAGAGCCTCGCCGAGGACGCAGCCATGCCGAGCGGTGACACTCAGCAGCCGGACCGCCGACTCGCCTCGACCGTCTCCAGCGCTTCACAGAGGAAGAGGAGGATGCCATGAGATTTCCCACAGGTGCACCTGTGAGTGAACCGGGGGGCAAGAAGAGATAACCGACGGCGGATAATGACGTGATGGTTCCGGTTGTAGATCGAGCACAGAGGGGCTCCTGGCGCTTTTAATGACCAGTGCAGGAGAGGAAAACGCCGGACTTAATTGTGTGTGTGGAGAAAAGGTAGTGGATCTTCAGTTCTGAAGAAAACAAGTAACAAAAAAAGACTCTCAAACAGGTTGCTGAGACATTCTTCAGCCGGAAAGGTAAGCCATCGTGGATTTACAATCATCCGTGCGCCACTCACTCACCGGCTGTGCGCACCGATTCATCCGCTTAATTGAGTAAAATGAGGCTAATCAGGGATGTGATAGCTGCTAAATTGACCTCTACCGGCAAATTCAGTTCAAACACGAGCTGTGTTTGTAGCAGAAAAGTCAGAATTGACCATTTTGTGCTGAAAAAAATTCAGACATTAGTTGTAATGATGCGGATGGCGCACGGTAATAAGAGTGAAATCGATTTAAGATGGGTCTAACCTCCATCCTATCCCGCCTTCTATTAACTACTAATATCAAAGGCAGTTTGCAATGCGGGAAGGAGGAGAATCATTCATTTAATTTGCAGACTTTGTGCCATGCTGATCATAAAGAATGCCTTTGATCCGGGGTGATCATAACCACTTTCACATTTCTTATGGGACAATGTGAACACAAATGCATGTGGTGAGCGATGAGTGGCACGGACATGATGAATGTATGCATTTATAATCTGAAGGAGGACATCCGACTCCCATCTTGAGATAACCAGGCTCATTGACCGGCTGACCACATCACTGCTGGGGCCCCCAGGCGCCTCCTGAAATCATGCTTATAACCGCTGTCACATCATTTTCTTCCTGCTTTCCCAGGGGGCTTTGCAGCACAGCCAAGGATGCTATCACCCAGATGGTGATTTCTGCAGGTAGAGGGTGAGTTTGTGCATGTTCGTGCGCTTTGTCTCCACACACACACGCACACACCTTTTGTTTGTCAGTATTAAGGCAGCTCTAAACCTTATTGAGGACGACCGTGTGGCGCCTCTGCATCTCGGGGATCAAAACTGTAAAAGAGAACACCTTCACTTTTGTTTCAGCTTCTCGCATCTCATCTGGATTTCACTGGTTGCCGCTATTTTTGGCGCAGACTCCAACCCCTGCTCTCTTCACCGACCCGGCTCTCGAGCATCCAACCATAGACGATCCAAAATAAATCACACTGAGGTAATTAGGACACACACACACACACAAAAAAAAGAGAGAGACCAGATCGGGTGTACGCGCTGTCAGTCACGTGGAAATAACAGATGACTGAATTCCGTTTAGAGTATTTGAAAATGAAATCATCCACTTTGCCTCTCCCCCTTTCTTTTCTTTCTTCCCCCCCGCTCCCCTTCCCTTGCCTTCGTCCGTTGCCTCCTTTCCCGCTCTGGTAGTGGGTGTCTCTGTCCTAGATGTGGATGTGTTCCTCTCCTCACACGCCGAGATGAGTGCTTTCAGAGGCGGACGAGGCAGAAAAGTCCGGATTTTACTACCTGGCTAAATTGCCCTGTGATGGAAAAATATTGTCAAGGGAATGATACTTGAATAATTGAAGCCTCGGGGCTTTAAAATTGCAGGGACTCGCTGCGATTTCCAGCACAAAGTTGGAGGCCACCTCAACAAAATATTCATATCATTATTTAAGAATGGATATATCAGGGAGCCACTCAGGTGCTGTCACCGTCTCCTGTTCTCTTATACTCTCCCTGTATGATCTCAGTATCCCATCTAACTCCGGTTGTAAAATCTCCTCTCTAAAAGAACTCTTATCGATATCTTTATCTCATGTCTCAGTGAACGGGAACTGTAAGTGAAACAGTCTTAGCTTTCAAGATGATATTTTAAACACATATTTCCCCCTCTGACTCGGTTATACGCTCTTTATTTGCAATGAAATGTTAATGAAACGATACATTTTCTGTGCAGATACTGCAGTTGCAGCAAATCAACTGGACTGACCGAGCTTAATTTGATTCATTTTCCAAATCATTCATGAAGCAAAGATGCCAAACATTTGCTAAATTAAGGTTTAGTTTAGTTTTTATGTGACTGTAAATTGAATAAGTTGCAGTGTTAGGCTGCAAGTCTGACAAAAAAAGACCTTTCAAGTCTTCGGACTCCAGGACCAAGGATGTTGGGGGCAGATTCACGACATGACTAGCCACACAGCTAAATTCAGATTATCCTGGGTTTACAGGGGGGTTTTGTGCTGGACTGTTTCCTCACCAGGCATAGTGACTTCCCAGAAACTCTGCTGCTCTGAAACTATGACTAACAATATTCATCGGCCCGGTTGAAATCATTTTCATCAGAGATTCCAACTTGACTGTCTGCACGTACTAAAATGATCAGGAAAGACAAGTGTATTCACATCTTGACGTAAGCACAGGGGGTGTTGTGTCCGGTGTGGAGGTCGAATCTGAGATAAAACAATAGAAGAAGGTTCTTTCCCCAACTTTATTGAAAAACGTAGTAGAGTAGAGAAAGATGACAGATCACACCAAGGCAAACCCGCTCGCTGAATCCAGGGGCGCACTGTCTGCAATCTTTGGGGGCCCATGAAAAAAATGTTGAAAGGGGGGTGGTGTTATGTAGGTCTTTGCTTGGCTCAAACCAAGGGATGCTGCTTTAGAACTCCTTGTAGTTAGTTTCTGTTCCTCTGGCGTTTATTCCACGTGCACAGAAATAATGGATTCATTCCACTCACTGGCCTATGACCCAAGGATGGTGTGTGTACATGGTTATTAAGCTGTAATATTATATTATAATATTATAACGGGTTACACCATCCTTCCCATCGGGATGGAGGTGGTTACATGAGGGTTTTTTATTCTGATCGGTCTATTAGTGGAATATTACTGCCAGAGATGATAATACACTGCTGCCAGACTAGAATCAGCGAAGCACAAAACCCAGTGAAGATGTAACTAGTCACATGAGCCTTTTTTTGTTTTGTACGGGCAAATCAGATCTGATAATAGGTCTCAGACGGGGAGTTTTAGAGGACGTGAACGTTGGATTATCATGTTCAAACAGACCCAAGTGAGATGTTTCTACATTTCCAGTATTTTGCTTAAAGCCTGATCTAATAATGCCAGCGTTAGCTTCAGACTGAAAAAAAAAGCAGTATCACTTCCCATCTAACTCTTAACAAGAGATCAAATAAGCGCATTTTCCAAAATGCCAGGTTTTCTGTTACCTTGTAGTTTTGCTTTTCTAATTAAATTTTCCTTTCAGAGCCTCTCTTTAATTTCCGTAGCTCACACAGGCATCACACAGGGGAAGAAGCGCCTGATTTCAAAAAAGCAAACCATCATCATCACCATCACCACGTCGTCCCACATGAAACTTCTGAGGGATGCAGTGCTTTTTACCTCCACACTGTTCCACCGGGGATACGTTGGCTGGTGGATGTGTGAGTGCGTGCGCTCGCGCGCATTTAGCTGACTGCTCGGGATCGTTTCGTTTCCCGCAGAGAAAACGAATTAAAATATGACACCTCTCTCTTCTGCCTCTCATCTCCTGCTTTTCTCCGAGTCAAGAGATGACAAAATGGCTAAATATAGTTCCGCGAGTGGAGTGTGAAACCTCTCCACCTCTCTCAGCGTTTCAAACACGGTGGCGGTCGAAGTGAGAGGATTTTGCGGTAGCCTGAACAAATCTTTAATCATCTCATCAATCGACCCTTTAAATGCATTTAGTATATGAAAGGGAGAGATGAGAACTTTATATGGTTGCACGGCATGGAAATGATACCAAATACAGCTTATTACAGACACTTATTCATGAAGCATGGTCTCATGTCAGTGCCATCCTACTTATATGTTACTTCAGATGCACAAAGGCTTAATTATAAAAAATGAAAAGCCCATTTTTGGTGGATGGCTCTCATATCAACTTCAATTGCCAATCCCATGGAGATCATCCAACAGCCAACTTTACCTTTTTAGAAAGAGACAGGTTCAACCATTAAGCTGTGTTTTCTTATTAATTGGCATATGTTAGTGGGACCTAAAACAGGGCATTCAGATTGCTTGTGCTGTTTTATGACAAATAGAAACAGCGTCACATTCAAAACGCTCAATATAGGCATTATTTGTAGCCTAGAAGCCAGTCCAAACTTCCCTTAGGCACAAAATGCTTTTACCCGAAAGTTGGTCTGGAGTCACTCTGTTGGGAACTGATTGTGCCCCGGCAAAGATCTGCTGGGTGGATTAAATGTCTGAGTGTGCTTTGTGCAAACTGGCTCTGATTGGTTGTGGGACTATTTAGTTGTATTTATTTAAACTCTGTCTGGCTACACAAACATTTGACCTTTTAGCTTGAAATTGTCTCACTCCACACTTTGCTACATAGTTGTGTTTAAGGTCCATAAACAGTAATTGGGATTTTAATGCTGGAACGATTGATAACAACCCCCTAGTTGGTCGTAGAAGTCCTCTACTGTGATTTTGCACAGAAATGTCAAAATCCTCTGGTTTCAGCTCATCAGATGGGCACGTGTATTGGTTTTATTTGGTGAACATTTTGGTTTTGGACTGGTGGTCGGACAGAGCTAGACATTGGAACATGTCATTGAGGCTGTTGTCTTACATTTTATTGATCATTTAACAAAAGAAAATAATTGACAAATGGATTAGGAATAGAAAAACGTCACTAGTTACAGCACTAGTCAATGCTTTGAGTTAAGTCATGTACGCAAAATGCTCTGTGTTCAAGTGGTAGCATAAGCTAGCTAGCTGCTAGCAACTGTTGGCGCCTAAAACTCACTCATTTTTAGCAAGCTAACGACTGGTGAAGCTTAATGTAGATAAGGCCAAAGGTGTAAAAACAGGATGGACTTTTCAGTTTGAAGGTAGCATCACAGTGTTGTGGACAGCCAATGGTCTCTTTCACTATGACACACATGACTTCATATCGTCCTTTAGCGACCCTCTGAATCCCAGTAATCCCTGTAAATCTCAGGGATTCACATTGTCTTCAGCCACTTCAGCCCTTTTCTGCCATGAGGAAGTGGATCCTTCCTCTTACCGTGACTGAAGCTCACTTGGCAGATTCATTTTGTATAACTCAAGTCTACCGGTCACCTGGGACCGGTAGACTTGATGATTTAAGGGAATAGTCTTGTGTTGTGGAAATCAGATGCCAGTTAGCTCATCTGAGACCTTATCATCCCCCTTCATCTCTGTCACTCATCCAGGTCGACAACTGACGGGATTTCTTGCAGATCCTCGAGCTTCATTCAGGCCCCTGTTGAGTCTGAGGGTTTTATGTGTGGTGTGGTGTGGAGTGTGCGTTTCCCGGGTGAATCAGGCAACTGTGTACCCACTGGGAGTCATCCATGAACTGCGCTGGATAAGATACTCTGACAGAGTTAGAGTTGAGTCCTCCGACCTCTGTCACTTGCCGTCTTTGTCTCTCCAGTCTGTTGGAAACTCTCTAATCTGAGGCTTTACCTCAATGCTCCCTTTCTAGCATAATTTCGTCGCATGTTAGTCAAAATCACTTATTTTTGTTTTGGGGAAGATTCCGTTGCGTTGTCTGCATCGATGTACGTCAGGGGAGGTCGTAATTTTTGCATAAGTGCGCCACAGCGGCGGTGCACCGGTCTCAGATTTCAATTGATATTCCAGCGGGGGGAACAATGTGGTTGGAAGAGTGAATGAGAGACGAAGAGAGTAAAGAATAGAGGAGGAGGAGTGAGGAGGCATGAGCTGGTGAGGGAAGAGATGGAGAAATGGGGAGCAAGAGAGACTTCACATCGCTTTTAACGACATTATCGCGGCCCGTGGTGTATATAATTTAGTACGATGACGCAATGGGAGATACTGCAGAGAGTTAGCTGTCTGCGAGGGGAGGCTCTCATGCTCATTTCAGCGCATACACACTCTAACAATGCGTTTCCTTCTGCCACTGTGGTACCAATTTAAATCTGGTAAACGATAAGACTTCCAGCCCTCTTCCTATCATATTACCATTTTAAATCTCCCTCTCTAACCTTGCATTTCTGTTTGCATTCAGGTGGCTGAGAGGCAAACGAAAACATTTTTGCGGGATTTAAATGCAGGCAAGCACCCCAACCCTAAATCAGCATTCGCTTTAGCCCTCTGGATGGAATTTCATGTCAACATACCAAGCTGTTTCATTAGGCAAGGAGAAGACTTAAATTCACTACCAACTGCTGCTCTGGGAGGCTAGTGGCGTTTAGAAAATCGCATTAATACTCCGGCAATGAGCAAGAAACTAGATTTCTTTTCCTATCAGTTTAATTGGCATAATTAAATGTTGTTCCTCTACTGAGAAATATCCGGATGTTTGAGTTAATCAACTTGAACAGAGGATAAACAGTGTCGTCTGGTGTTGTAATTACTATAATAGCAGTGCTTAAAATGAATAATGGTGCCTGAAGTCAGCTGTATAAATTAGGCTAAATTAATGTCAAAACCGAGCGTTTTACTTACTGATCTAATCGGTCATCCTCTCTGGGCGCTCTCATTTGGGTTGTGATTGCGTGTTTATTCAGTGTTTGCGATGCAGCCGATAGTGGAAAGAAATGAAGGCACCCCCACGCACACACACACATACAGTGCTCTACGTCTGCTGGAGCACGTTTATTGCTTTCCGTCGGTGTTGACAATAAGGTCTGTTTGAGGCCAAGACGAACGCGTTCGCTGTGTGCATTGGAGATAATTATGTGTGTGGAGGTTTTTGATTTATTTTCATTTGCGCCGTTTTTTCCCGCCTTTGTGAGCCACTTGTTTAAAATTATTTACCTGCAACGCAGAGAAACCTCTGGAGGAATTTTAAAAAGCCCAACACGGATTTTGCAATGAGTGCACGCGTGTTAATTCATTATTTCCTTTAACTCATATTCTCACTAGCTCTTGGCAGCGCATCACGTTATATGTATCTTTTGAAATTTGCGAGGAAGAGATCATCCACGCGTCCCCAATAGCTGCATTCGACTCAGTCGCAGTAAACCCAAATGTCACGTAGATGCACGCACTTATCAGATTTAGTATGCTGGACCTGCGCTGCACATATGCACACCACATAGCGCCCATATGGCTAGTGTGCGTTTGATTCGTGCCGCTGCATCCAGCATGCTAATCCATTCACTCTCACTGAGTGTTTGTTTCTAATCCTAAGCATTGGTATTCAGCACACCTCATAATTGTTGCTTTCAAAAGGTTCTGAAGTGAGTGCAATTATGCGGCTGCCTCCACTCACAGGTTCAGTTGCAAGACTCAGCGTCATATGAGAAATATAAAGCTTTACAACTCATGTTAATCTCGTAAATATTCGTAGGTTTTTGGACTGCTGAGTGAGTGTTTCCCTCATGCGCCTCGTGTAATTAGTACCTACATTGCTTGATCAAATCAAATAAAAAAAAGACTAATTACCTGTGAAACTAATGATTAACCGCAGCGCTGTACAATACGCTTTCCTCTTGACAGAAGCCTATTTCTCTCTCCTGCAGGAGTTCCAGCGAGCGGTGTTTTTGAGATTAGCACTCCACAGGCCTGCCATGGTTTCCTAGCTTCTCGCATTCTTCCATCTCAGTGTCTCCCGCCGTCTTCTGATGTAAGCGTCCATCTCTTTCATTTATATTCGGCTGCGAGCTTACTGTGCCTTCAGCGGATGGAATTATATTTCCTCTAAGCCCTTAACCTCTGAAAAGAACTCAACATCAGCCCCGGGGCTATGAAAGCGGCGGATAAATTCGAGAAATAGTTCAATATTTTAGGGAATGATTCAGTCTTTTCAGGAAGTGGATGAGAGGATCAGCCCTCACTCTCACGGTGGAGTTTATTTTAAGTGTTGAGCTAAAGCCGGGAGGTAATTAACTTAGCTTAGCATAGAGGTAGGAAAAGCACAGTATAAGCATTTCTGTTCATACAGTGGTATAAACAGAAATGCAAATTATATATGTGGAGTTACTGTATATCTTTCAGCAGTGTCAGTATAATAAATAGTGAGCTTTAGAGGAGGTAGTAGATATACTTCTCAACTGTCGAGGGCCTAGAAGTTTAACCAGTGTTTATGCTAAGCTAGGCTAATTGCCTCCCATCTCCAGCTCAGGATCAATTCAGAAAGAATAATAACTCAAAGTTTGAATTCGAAACTTAGACACGCTGAATATAAATGGGCTAATTTCACATTTAAGGCATTGTTGGGTTTTATTTACTTGACGATTTACTCAAATATAAACAGTGCCATTGTCTTGAATGGTTACTTTTCACACACAGTTAGCGGTTGAGTTTCACCGCATTCAAAGTTAAGTTCCTCAAGAGAAGCTGTGGGTGGCACTAGTTCTGTCCTCAAAATCACTAAGAGACCAGCAGTCAGATCTCAAATGGTGGAAAACTATATGAAAATAGTGAGAGATTTTTTCCGTATCAGGCAGATGTTTTTATAAAGAAAACCACAAACACCCAAACCCAGGTGATTATGCTTTTCCAAGGTTATTAAATTTATTGATACATCTTTTAATTTATTTTACCAAACTATACAGGATGAACAAATGGCAACCTCTAAGGTTGGATGTGCTAACAATTGCAGTTCCTCTAATGGCCACTTGAGGTAGGCTCCATTAGTCCACATAGACCTACACTTTAAAATGCCCAACAGCAGAATCAAACATGTTTACATCCTGGTACAAAAAATTTTTTGTATCGGAGTCATGAGTCAAGTACTACCAAGATGGCAACTGTGAGAACCTCCCACACTGAGCTTCAAAGCAGATCTTCAGGAAGCCTGATGGGTTGACGGAGGGTTTGTCAATTTTTTTATACAGCACAAAAGAGAAGAATAATGATGTGAATCAGAAGCTATGGCTTGTGCAGTCACCTCGCCCCTAGTTGGGAAATTTTTAAGCAACTTGTCTCCCCCACATCATCAAAACAGTAAATGAGGTAATGTGTTAAGAATGACTCCAACAATCAGCTGAGCATTAAAGGTGTTTTCGGGTTGGTTGGTGGTGACCCGACGCCTTACTGAGAGACTTTACATTACCACGTGTCTGTCTGAAAACGGCGGCATCATAACCAGCTAGTTACAGCGCGTTTCATCAGTTTCAGTTACATCACTATTGTACATGAATACACTAATTCAGCCTACATTTCTCATCTTTTCAGGCATTATAGAAACCTCTGCTGGACGTAAGTACGCTGAATATTGGCAATTTATTTTTACGAAATCCAGACGCCATTCATAGTCTCTGTTTCCTCCCTCTTCTCTGTGTTCACATTTTCCTTTGTTCCTCGTGTCTCTCCCTGAAGGGTTTGATGGAGAGCTGGTCGAATGTCAGCGGGAACTATTGTTATAACCGGAGGAATTCTCGCCGGAGTGATACTGCTGTGCATCGTAGCAGTTCTCTGTTACTGTAGACTCCAGGTATCATTACGTGTGCACGTATGTTTTATTTTTTTTTGTCAGTCACTTGATGGAAGGAGACTCTTTTGAAAAGTATACCAAAACCTTTCAAACTTTCGTCAAGTTGAGCCAGAGCGGGGATTCCCTGCACAGTGTCAGCTTTTTGTAAATTGCAAGAAGAAAGAAACTACTCTGAAAGGTCCAGGAATATGTAGTTCTCCATAGATGTGTTCCTGTTGATGTTTATGTGTATTTAATTTAATCCCTGTACTTTTGATATTAGTAGTTTAGCATCTGTATCTGCATGCATTAATGCATACACTTAATTATTGTGTGAATTAACAAAAAATATATCATTATTTTATTTTAGTGAATTATTTTCATGACACAAGTACAAACACACCACAATCTGCTTAATTTTGAGGTTGAGTAAATGAAATCGTTTTGCTATATAGAAAGAAAACACTTACACTATATTACCAAAAGTATTCGCTCACCTGCCTTTACTCATTCTATGAACTGAAGTGCCATCCCATTCCTAACTCATAGAATTCAATATGATGTCGGTCCACCTTTTGCAGCTATTACAGCTTCAACTCTTCTGGGAAGACTGTCCACAAGGTTGAGGAGAGTGTTTATAGGAATTTTTGACCATTCTTCCAAAAGCGCATTGGTGAGGTCACACACTGATGTTGGTCGAGAAGGCCTGGCTCTCAGTCTCCGCTCTAATTCATCCCAAAGGTGTTCTATCGGGTTCAGGTCAGGACTCTGTGCAGGCCAGTCAAGTTCATCCACACCAGACTCTGTCATCCACGTCTTTATGGACCTTGCTTTGTGCACTGGTGCACAGTCATGTTGGAAGAGGAAGGGGCCCGCTCCAAACTGTTCCCACAAGGTTGGGAGCATGGAATTGTCCAAAATGTTTTGGTATCCTGAAGCATTCAATGTTCCTTTCACTGGAACTAAGGGGCCAAGCCCAGCTCCTGAAAAACAACCCCATACCATAATTCCTCCTCCACCAAATTTCACAGTTGGCACAATGCAATCTGAAATGTACCGTTCTCCTGGCAACCTCCAAACCCAGACTCGTCCATCAGATTGCCAGATGGAAAAGCGTGATTCATCACTCCAGAGAACGCGTCTCCACTGCTCTAGAGGCCAGTGGCGGCGTGCTTTACACCATTGCATCCGACGCCTTGCATTGCACTTGGTGATGTGTGGCTTGGCTGCAGCTGCTCGGCCATGGAAACCCATTCCATGAAGCTCTCTGCGTACTGTACTTGGGCTAATCTGAAGGTCACATGAAGTTTGTAGCTCTGTAGCAATTGACTGTGCAGAAAGTCGGCGACCTCTTTGCACTATGCGCTTCAGCATCCGCTGACCCCTCTCCGTCACTTTATGTGGCCTACCACTTTGTGGCTGAGTTGCTGTTGTTCCCAAACGCTTCCACTTACCTATGGGTCCTTTCCATGTAAAGACAGAACCGGGAAGAGATTAGCCTAGCTTAGCATCAAGCAGGGGAAACAGAAAAAAAAAAATCGCTCTTCAAAGTTTAAATCAAAAACTGTTCTGTTCTATTACTTTAAATAACACACTAAAACAAATGTGAGGCAGTAACACTTCCTAGACGGTTGCCTGGCAACCTCACTGTGACAGTAAGACTCTGGAATGTCATTGGACAGTTAACGGAACTAAAGTAGCTACGTGGCGACAAAAGAACATGTAATTGCGACGATACATCAAGTGGGCGGATAAAAGGTTAACCTAATCTCAAGTTGTAGGCGACACGATTGGTGTGACCCCTTTGGACCAACTGGCACAGTTGATTTACATATGACGCAAACAAGAGAGCTCTCCAAATGTTTATAAGAAAATAACACTGTCCATGACTTTGGTCCCTTACCAACAAATTTACCGAGGAGTAACAGATATTTTCTTTTTTCAAACGGAGAGCAGCGACAACAAGAAGCGCTAGCTCTGCCGATACGCTAGCAGTATTTTAACTTCTTGCTAGCTGGCTGCTACGTCTACTTGTTTTTCTTTAAAACATTTGGAAACGGAAATAAATTTGTATGAGAAGGTTACCAGAGCCTGAAACTAGTTGTCAGGGACAAAGTGATAGGTCATATACAGATAGCTGTGTATGTGACTGCTGTTTTTTCTTTTTCGTTAAACATAATTGTTTAAAGTTAATAATGTTAATTTGGAGGTTTACTTTGACTTTCCCTCCTAGTTCCCTCCTAGCTTAGATTCTGTATGCTGAGCTAGGCTAATCTCTTTCTGGTATCAGGAATTTAACCAAGTCGAATGATTTGGTTTGCCCTGCTAACTAGCTGTGATCACTTTTTTGTATTTTTTTGCCACTATATCAGTTGTGTACTGTGGCAAGCTTCTTGGCAGTTTAGTAGTATGGTAAATGTTATGTCGGGGGTGGTAAAAGATTCAACAGACAGACTTATTCTTTATTCGTATGGTAGACAGGCATACATATCAAATTTCTCCTCCACCTTGTCTAGACAAGAGAATAAATAAGCTCAATTTTCAGTGTCAAACTCTTCCATCAATATCTTTTCAATTCTCATAATGCAGTATGCATCACAAGTATCAAACTCTCTCCCCTTCCTTTTCATCTCCTCCAGTATTACTGCTGTAAGAAAAATGACTCTGAGGTGGACGTGGGCTCCGTGGTGGGAGCCGACCCCCTCTCCCACTTTCCCTGCAACGCCTGTAATGCCCTCGCCATGGACGGCGCTGCCATCGCGCCCGTCTCTCTGGACCAGCTGGACACGGGCTCCCACCACAACCACTGTCCCACCTGTTCGCCGTACCCCGTCCGCGCCGGACTCACAGACGACATGCGGAACGGCGGGGAGCGGCTGGGCTTCCACACCTACTACGAGAACCCATCCGTGTCCCTCCCCCTGTCTGCCAACCCGCAGGGCTCCTCGCCTCTGAGCTACTACAACCCCACGGACATGTTTCCTCCCCCGCCTCGCCCCTACAGCACCCAGGTCTGACCTTTGCTGTACCGTAAAGACGCACACACATATATTTAAACACGATTTACACACGCCTAACATGTACGCATCCAGCACATGCCCTTTTGTTTGGGACTAAATTCAGGTAAATGATTAGGATACAGCACAGTTACACATTAGCTCACTTCAGTTGCAAACACAATCATTCCAGGGAGGTGACTCATAAACTGAGCCCACTGATGGAACTCGTGTGTGGGCCACAAATCCATGCAGCGGCCCCTGGGAGCTGCAACATGAACAGAATTAGATTAGCAGGGAAATGATGCGTAACTCTCAGTTTGAGTCACACATGCTGATACAAGCCAGTGACTGTGCATGGAGTAAAGCATCAGACGCACAAAAAAAGCTGCTGTGTAGGTGGTAGAAAATATCATAAACAATATGACTGATCATTGACTATAAAAAGAATATCAAAGTATATTTAATAACTGATGAGCACCACACTCCCATGATATCTTGAATCACTTTCAAATCATTTTCTGGTAAGTTTTGTGGTTTATTTTTTTTGTAATTTGGGAGTAAGTGGAATTTCCCTAATTGAACTCAGTCCCCACATCCCTATAAAAGGGCCATAAATGACAAAGACCCTGAAAAAAAAATAGGAAATGAATTGTAAATTACGGACAATTTTCTGGCCTTGCCCCCACTTCCCTTTATTCACATGTGACTTAACAAAATTCAAGTGTTAAACGGGAACTACAATTTTTTTTACAACCTGGACCTTATTTCTGCCATAAAATATGATTGATTACTCACCCATATAACTTTGTTGTCATTTGGAGTCGTTCGTCAGATATTTAGATCCGCGTATATCCATATAGTGAGAGTGAATGGGGCACCAAGACACAGCCTCTAAATAACGTATTTTCTGTTGCAAAACTCATTAATTTCACCAACATCGTATAATGATACGTTAGTGCTATTCCCCGTTGAGTCCGGAGTAACCTGTTATCATCATCCAGAGTCTGTAGATTTACATACAGACCTCTGACCTGGATGATGTCATCTCTGAGCGCCGCCCTCACCCCACGCTTCTTGTTTAATGTAATTTGCTACTGGTATTTTTTTGCAATATAGCTGAATATTTTTCCGATTCTGAGGTTGTGGACGACGACTTATGAGGGACATCGTTGCCGTTTTGAGCCAGAGTTATACGGATGAGGACCTTGCTGATAGCAGGACGCAGAGGCAGCGAGAGGAACAGCTGGCCAAAGAACAATAAACCGCTGCACGTCCGCGAATAGATAACAGGTAACTCTAGACTGAACAGGAAATAGCACTAGCGTATCATAACAAAATATTGGTGAAACTAACAAGTTTTGCGGCAGATAATGTGTTATATAGAGGCTGTGTTTCGGTGCCCCATTCACTCCCACTATATGGATATACTGTATGCAGATCTAATATATGACGAACGACTCCAAATAACACCAGTTATATGAGTAAATGCAAAAAATAAGGTCCAGTAGTTCCCCTTTAAAACACTGCACAAAGCTGCAGTTTTATAAAAATTCAGATGTATAAGTAAAATAAAAAATATGCCATCTTCCTCCACTCCTGGCAGCAGACTAATGTCATGATCATTCATTAGTTTTAGGATAATATATACAGTAGTTACGTCTGTAACTTTGAGCATGAGTAGCCACTCTTTCCATCGGCTCTAAGGCACGAGCCTTGTTAACCAGTGGAAGTTTTCTAGTCGTATAATCGCATGTGAACTGGGAGGTTAAATCGAGGAGATATAGCCGAGACTCGAGGTGAAGACAGGCAGCCTTTAGCTTGATCTTCAGGTTGTACATATCAGGTTTCAACCGAGTAAATTTGAAAAGGACCCCTCCTCACCATTTCTTTTGTCATTCTTCCATGCACTGATCTCCCCTCTCCCCCTGTTTCTCATCACGTTAACCCGAAAGTGTCACGCCCCATCCCCCCACCCCCCAGCTTACAGTACACGAGGGCTAACAGTTTTTCTATCAGGAGCAGTCGTTTGCCAACTATACTAGAAACCACAAATGGAGCTTTTTTTTTTCGTCCGGAGCAAAGACGTGAAGAATGAAGGAGAAACTACAAGTTTTTAAGACATTTTCTGGCGTCTTGTAGCCAAGTCTAAGTCTCATCCCTCTACGAGAGTGTCGGTTTTGTTCACTTTGTGCTCTCACTTCTGGTTAACCGCAATGAAACTAAACTGCTGAAGGGGCCCCGGCGGTGTCTTCCACATACTCTACGTCAACTGTTCCATGTTTACAGATCGAGACGGAGGACGAGAAAGAAAGCCTCCTCGGATTTTTGTGAAGAATCATGTACCGCATTCTACCGAGCTCGAAACGTGTGTTTTGTATCTACAAGCCACCGTGTCCGCTGCACAGCATACGCCTGAATCTATATATACATATATATATTTTTAAGGAGTATTGTAGTTTTTGTGAGGGATGTCAGGGTTTAGGTGTATTTTAGTGTCTTCCTCTATCTTCTTTCTGTGTGTTTTTCCCGTGTGTTTCAGAGAGTTATAATAAAAGCGGAGACACACAATGAGAAAAAATTAAATAAATGGAGATGTACATTTAGAAAATTTGAAATTCACTTTATCTATGAACTGTGCAAAAAAAAAAAAATATGTAGAGATGCAATGATATTATTATACATATGTTTATTCACTACACTGTCACATCAGCATTGTTTCCACCTTGTTGTTAAAGAGCTGAATTATACTATTATTTTGTTAAATTAGATGTCCACTCAGTCACATTATACTCTCACTACGATGATATCGTCCCCAGTAGTCTGCTGACAGAGGCTTATTTTTCATGTTTGTTGCACCACAAAGAGCACCAACCTCAAACTGAAGCGTGCGCCTCTTATTTATTTATTTATTTTTAGGTTTCTGTCTCTTGTTCGGGTTGTTGGAAACTTTTCCAGATTTAATTATCGTATTGATAGTTTTTGTATACCCTCCCCCCGATACAGTGAGAAAAATCCACCATGTTTCCCAAACCTTTTTCTTTTTCTTTCAAGGAGAAATAAATGTTTCTATATCTGCGTGGATTTTTTTTTTTGTTTGTTTTGGTCTCTCTCTTCTTGCACCAGACAGCGTATACACAGGATGTTGAAATCAGTTTCTACTGTAAGAACAGTGCATTACATTGCAGCGGGAAGTGTTGAAAAAAAAAAACCACACAGGGACACGGGTAAGAACGCTTGCTCAAAGACAGAAGTGCGTCGCTTAAAGGAAGGGAAGTGAAACTTGGGAAGAAAGAAACTGCGCCGCCATACGAGAGCGACAAAGATAAAAAGCAATTATATAAAAAAGTGGGTGTCGTTTGCGGCCGTAGGTGTGGATTCTTCTTTTGTTATTCGGCATCCGCGCGCCGGTATTTATGGCTTTACCTGCCGGACCTGTTTACCACCCTGTCAGTCTGCTCAGGCCGTGACAAATCGGTGTCACGCCAGCACCCCGGGGTGAAATATCACGAATGCCTCTTAATTTACCCCTTACATGCATGTGCAACGCCGGAGCTGCAAGTCTGGCACGTTCACACTGCATCATGGGGTGAGAGTGTGACTTGGAGGGTGTCTGGGAGTTGCACCAAAAATAAATGTGTGAGCTCATAAATAAGGAAGCAGGTGATTTATTTGAAAGGCCGTGGGTTCGTGAGCCGGTGTTTGTTTTTGTGTGTGTCTAAAAGAAAGGGAGAGAGGGAGGGAGGACAGGTGAGGTGATAAGAAAGGTGTGGCTGTGTTCAAGGCTGTCTTTCTTTCACGCATACTCTCAGCTCACCTCTCATATAAACCCTGTTGAACCTGTTGCTGCCCATATACCTTTAACACACACACACACGGCTTCACCTGACACTGTGTAGCTGGCTCTGGCTGATTCCTAGTTGCTGTTAGAGTAGCTGCACCTCACCTGTTCGGGCCTCTTTCTGTGTCGTCTACCTTTGGACTTTTAGCCGTTTCCTTGTGCACCTGTACGCCTGGACTTTATCCTGAAGCTTCCTGTTTATACTTGCACGCCGGGCTGCTGGTAAAAACAAAGAGATTCAGGCCTGACTTTCATAGCCCAGCTCTCTCCCGGAGGACTTACCTGGCGTTTCTGGTCGGTGTTGGTGTACGTGCAAAAAAAAGACAAAAAAGAAAAAAAGCTGCAGCCTTTTTTTGAGCGGAAGCGGCTCCCGCGGCTGCAAATCCGCGGCAAGATGATGGAGGAGGTGTCCATGGTGATTGCCCCTGATGTCCACGCTATTGAAGAGATGAGCGAGGAGGATATCCTGGCCTGTCTGGTGGCCGAAACGTTCACAGTAAGACTCGCTTCAGCTTGGATTCATTGACTTACGTAGCCTTCAAGTTTGATTTTACAACTATTCCTTTATTTGTCAGCAGTAGAGTTTAAGTAAGTAAATTCACTTAATTAGATCTGTACTCTTCTGTAACTTCTTTTCAGAGGCAAATTCACTTTTTTCAGGTGTAAATAAAGTTATACGTGCAAAACTATAATCTAATGTTACAAAATACTATCTAATTTATCAATTAAACTACAAAACACTGAATAAAATTCAAAAATTTGGACCTGCTACAAGAGTAAAAAGCTGCTTAGGCAGTAACAATGCGTTGATATGAAGGTTTGTATCATGCCCCATTTTCCTGCAAGTGCTTTCAAATTTGACATTTTAAAATCTGAATCTGAATGTTTTTTGTTTTTTTTACAGACCCAAAGTCCCATATATGATTCTTGTAGTTTTCTAGGTTTACTTATTCTAAAGGGCTGTTTTGGATTTTTAGAACCAACGCTGACTAGCCCAACTTAAAACACATTCCTCAGCGTGACAGATTTGTGATCGTGCGATACAAAGGAAATGAATTCTGATTGTTCGTTTTAGATATTTGCGATAGGAAATTTGCAATTTCAGGCTCTTCCCGCTGCTATTATTCCTTCATGCTTTCTAAATGATTATCATCCCTCCCATGTGCTCCGCTCTACTTTATCTGCTTTTATTTAATTTATTTTTTTAAATCCCTATCTGGATCTCTGTCTCGGGCCCTGTTCTTTATTTGTCGCGCTTATCCTACGCGAGGCGCAATATCTGTCTTGGAGGAGATAGCGCTCTTCAGCTCCGTCCAATTTGACAGCCCGTCCACATGGCCGTATTCAGTTAGCCATGACTCTCTCTACCCTCAGGTCCCCACGAAGAAAGCCAAACTGGGGGAAAGCCGGCTTCAGATAATGGATGATGAAGAGGAACCTTTGGACAAATACCTGGTCAGGAATCAGAAATCTGGAAAGAGAACGTGTCTGCTCCTGAATGTTAAGAGGTTGAGTCTTACAGTTTGTTTCTTGTGGTCTGCAGAAGGAAAACCTTCGCCTTCAGCAGGCCAGTCTGCGCCTGGAGCAGGAAAATGACAACTTGGCTCACAGACTGATCACCAGCAAGATCACCCTGAGGAACGCTCTGAACAAGGTACAATTAATTACCGCCCTTCACAAAAGGGTGGAGAAGCCACCTGGGACTCGACTCGACACACCTTTCAGCACTCCCTTTACATTTTACTACGACAGTTTGTTTTAAAATGTTTCGGATGTATCTTGCAGACGAATATAAAAACCTTCAGTTCCTGATGTACGACTGTGCTTTTTGCAGGCGGAGGACAGAGTGGACGAACTAACCAAAGACCTTCTGCAGACCAGGCATCGACTGCAGGCCACGGAAGACGAGATGAGGGGGAAAGAGGAGGAGGCGGCAATGGTGGGTTTACGGATTTTCACATGTCTCACGACTGTGTTGCACCTCGCAGTCGTTGTGTTTAGCAACATGCACGAGTGACAGACGTTCTCCCTTCTCACAGCTGAAGGAGGTGCTCAGGAGGGAGCTGGAGAAGACTGAGCAGGATGCCAGAAGGTCGTCGGGTATCGTCGCCGACTACAAACAGGTACGGAGAACCGAAAGTAAAGTCAGCCGAAAAGAATTTAAAGCACTCTGCCGACTCTCTGTTTAAAATATACCATCGTATTAATAAAACATCGCCGCTGATGATCTTAAAACCAGATGCTTTTATTTCCTCCCTCAGATCTGCTCCCAGCTGACGAACCGTCTGGAAAGGCAGCAGGCCGCCCACAGAGACGAGTTAGATTCACTCAAGGTGAGAGCAGCAGCACACTTAAAGAGGAGCTCTGCTGTCATCCGTCCTACTCCTTCATCAGCCCTTTTTTACGTCTGCCACGC
This sequence comes from Planiliza haematocheilus, assembly GCA_005024645.1. Lineage (NCBI taxonomy): Eukaryota > Metazoa > Chordata > Actinopteri > Mugiliformes > Mugilidae > Planiliza > Planiliza haematocheilus. The sequence continues at coordinate 294,598 of SRSE01000124.1, forward strand.
TTCATCTTTAACACTATTGTTGCAGGAGGCCGTTTTCAACCCTTCACACGAGTCCCTTTTCTGTTTCAAAAACAGTTAATGCCTCAGTTGCTGTCTCGTTTGAGTTCATCTGCAGCAGCAGGTGGATGCAGGCTGTCATGTCTGGAACAGAGGAGTTTCATCTGTCTCTGTTTTCTGCTCGTTTTCGCTTCTCAGAGCGCAATAAGGGCTTGCTCTCGCTGCCGACGCGCCGTCGAATCAGACGAGCTCGCCGGGCAGGATCGGGACTCTGAAACAGCGGCGCAGACAGACGGCAGAGTGGCGGCAGAACAAGGCGAGAAGGATGAGGAGGAGGAGGACGATGGAGGTCCCAGACAGGAAGAGCAGAGGAGGGAGGAGCGGGAGAAGGAGTCCCTCAGGGCTCAGATCAGGGAGCTGGAACAGGAATTAGCCCAGACCAAACTCCAGATGGTGGAGGCCAATTGCAAGATCCAGGTACGAGCAGATGATCAGAGTTGCTGAGCAGTAAACGCTGAGACGTGCAGGATGTTTTGGGAATATAAGGATTTATTTAAAGGTCAAACCTCCATCACTAACATTTATATTAGCCAATATAAAATAAGCTACAGCAGATATGGTGGTATCTGTGTAAGCTCTGCCATGTTATACTCCGTCAGTGTGAAGCCTTGCCCCACAGAGTAAACAATGCTGGTAATAATTGAGCAATAAAGGAACGGAAAGCAGACTAGTTGGTGAAGAAACAGAATTGACTCAAAAAGGGACATGGGTGAAAAAATGAAAGAGAGGATTTTCCTTATTTATCTCTCACCAAAACTCTTGAACCTAAATGAAAGTGTCGTTGTTCCTCACTTTGGAATCGGTTACCAATTTCTTTGCAGTAGTTCCTCATAATAATAAAGCAGTTAAGTAAAGTACATTTGAATTAATTTGATAGATTTAAGCCCTTTGGTGAATTTTAAATAAGAATATTCATGAGCGGTTCTACTTTAAATATTGGATTTGTTCCTGAGCGCACCATTAAGCAATAATTAACATTATAAGCCAGTGTGCTCTTATTTAAAGTGCGCATTACTGCACTGTATTTGGATTTTAATACGTTTTTATGAACTATGCTTGACTGATTGACGTTACATTAATGGCCTGTAATATTTTATCTTGAAAGTTACCACATAAAGTCAAATTACTCTTCTATATTATGTCTTTCGGTGCAGTTTTGTTTTTGACACCTGTGCCGTTCTTCACGCAGGAGCTGGAGCACCAGAGGGGAGTCCTGAGCAATGACCTCCAGGAGGCGAAGAACAACTGGATCAGTAAGGCCTTCACCTCCTTGAGGACCTCCAGCGGGGGGCTGCACGGCATCAGCGTGCACAGAGATGCGGCGGCTCCCGCAGTCAGGTGGCGCCTCCATGGTGCCTCCCTCCCGGCGTGGAGCACCAAGAAGTTCTCGTGGCCTCACAGACACAATCAAGAAAACAAAAATAAAGAGAAACTAGAGGAGGATCAGACCTCTGCTGAAGTGAGAACTGCACCTGAGTATTAACTTCGCTTTAACTTATTTAAAACCGAAGCTGCTATTTCTACCACTAGATGGCAGTGTACAGACAAAACAAACCGTAGGAGAGTACCTGAGAGCACATACAGGTCACACAGGGACTTTCATTATTGTTAAACACTGTTGATTTCCTTGGTATATTTGTAAGCCCACGTGCTATTTCGGTCTTCTCCAGATTACTATGCAATTATGTAAATGCGTCAATAAATGAAGTACTGCAAGTGCGAGTTTTTGTTTGTGACATAAGGAAACCTGGTCCTTTCAGACCACATTTTTTTTTCTGTGATAACCGCACTTCCCAGTTCCTCTTTCACTGTGACCCTTTAAGCCTTTAAAGCTTCGCCGCTGCCACTCAGAGTCACAGAGAGGAGCCGTCGCAACCTAACAGGGGCCGAAGCGGTTTGTTATCTCTGAACTTTGCCTCTCTGAAGGAAGTAGAGCGTGACACGGAGAAGCAGAGCAACGAATAAGAGAGACAGGAGCTCGTCTTTGGTTTTGGGTTCGATTTTCGGCGAGTAATTCCTCCCCCTCCTGGAGCACTGATGGCTGCGCTGTTTGGTAGTGTTCTACTGCTCGTGTGTGTACATGGAAGTCAAACCCTGGAGCTGCTGAGGGCTACTTCAGTATCAGGGAGTGAGTACCGGTCCCAGCTGATACATGCTTGCATTTTGTTGTGTGTGCTGTTAAAACTTTTATGTGAAAATTGACCAAAATACTTTATATTCATCTGTTTCTTTCTATTTTGTCATAAAAACTATTACTCCTGTCCAGTCATTGTTTCTATGGATTCCACATAGACACTAATTACTATTTTGTATTATATTCTAGTCTATCTAGCACTGAAATTAGATTTTTATTAAGATTTCTGTGATTTTAAGTGAAACAAAAGCAGGTAAGGATTTATATTAAACCACAATGTTCTTTTTTTTCTGCAAATCACTAAATATAGTTTCTTCCACCAGATGCTCCATCCATTCCCAGAGTGCACTGCCAGTGTGCGAGCTACCCAGAGGTGACCGTTTGCTCGTGGCCTGAGCCGCCCTCCTCCCCTCCGATGCACTACGTCGCCACCTATAGGTAAACCTCTCACCTTTGCCCCCTTTAAAGACTTCCTAGGCTCAATTTGAAGTTAATAGAGAAGGCTAACAAACATGTGATTGTGTGCCCCTTATCAGCGAGAGAAACAAGCAGGAAAGCACCCAAGAGTGCCGCCTCATCCCACCCGGCTCTTCATCCCCGGGACAAGAATCATCCTCTGATCAGGTGCAGATCTGCTGATGTTGCAGATGTGCGGCGGTGGGGCGGGGGTTTCCTTCTGATTCTAGGCTAAATGAAACCAAGAAAGCATCATCAGATTATATTGTTTATAAAAAACTCCAGCATCCAGTTTTAGGAAGTCCCTCTTCATGTAAATGTAACGGTCCACAGTTACGTTTCGACCTAGTCTGAGCGCATGAGAAAAATGTGAGAAATAAGTGGTCTTGTGATTAGTCTTGTTACATGCGATAACCACAATGGGAATTTCCCCTTTTGTTGAATATATGCTATACAAGTCCTCATTTTCATGTATGTATATTTTATTGTATGCAGACTACTACACAGTAATTTACTTTGTTTTAATAAATAAAGTCAGTCTGCACAAATTAGCAAATTATCTGATTAACAGAAATTAAATATTGACCAAGAGGTGATGCCAAGCATTCAACAGCTCAAGCTTAAAATAGAGTTTTAATTTTAGGATTAATTAGTGTTAATCTCAGGATCTAAATATTAGGATTAAGGAAATGTATGTTTGTGTTGGATTATGGAGACATTACAAACACATATGTGCCATTATTTGCCAGGACTGGACTGTCTGCCTACTTGTAGACTTTATCATAGTTGTAGGATTTTAAGTATGCCAACCCTTCTTTTCTTTCTAGTATCACTCTGTTTCCTAAATCTTGCAGAGCTGGTGTCAGATTCAAAGTATTTCTAAGTGATTTGGAGGCACCTGCAGCTTTTTTATTTTTACTGATTAATGTTCCTCCTTCATGCGGTGAATTCGTACTAATATATTTCTGTGTTCCAGCTCTGGAGCTGCCACCTGCCCAACCTGAAACTTCTCACTGACTACATCATCAACGTCACAGCCGTTCACTCCAGTGGAAGCAGCTCCCATCTGACAAGCTTCATGCTGGAGGATATAGGTGAGAAGTAAAATTAGGGCATAATCCAAACTAAGAAACAGTCACGTATGCTTTTACCTAAAAAAAAAAAAAAAAATCCTGTTGTCTCTGTCTTTGCAGTGAAACCAGATCCTCCCGTAGACCTCCGGGTTTCCCCACACGGGGCCAGAAAGCTGTTGGTAGAATGGTACCCTCCCCCTACTTGGACCAAGCTGAACATCCTCCCCCTAAAATACCACATTGTCTACAAGTGGGAACACAGGGGCACCCCAAAGTCGGTCAATGTAAGAACAGCCGTCATCAAAACACAAGTGTTTGCGACAGGCAGTATTTTTCTGGAAATTCAAAATAATTACCCAAGACATTCTGGCGACATCAGAAATGTTCTGTGAAGCTGCAGGAATTCCCTTCATCTGAGACATTCTTCAGTTTTCTGCTGCGCAGTTTGTAAAGTTTTTAATTAATTGGTTGAAGCATTAGATGATTTAGGCTTAGGCAGGGTTTATTCATCCACAAGAGAAATTGCTTGGTATAATTAATCCATTAACGACAAACCAACATTTTTAGCAGAATTGTTAAAATCTTCGTATTGATTTGTTCATGTGATGCGTTTTTTTCTCCTCCAGCTGGGTCCGCTTGAGAACACCAGGATGGAGCTGAGGGGGCTGACCACAGGGAGGCCCTACCAGTTCCAGGTGTGCGCAGAGGAGCTGCTGGGTCTGGGCGAGCGGAGCGACTGGAGCTTACCTGTAAATTTCACAGTGCAGAGAACCCACCCGTAGCGACGCTGTCATGTTTTATTTACCCGCCTCCTGTTAAGCTGGCGGCGAAGTGAACTGCTCAAACAATGCAAGTGAAAATGACTGATTTTATTTATTTTTATTCTATTTATAAAGGAATGTGTGGATATTTTTTTGTACGAATATTAATTAAAACGTTTTTTTGTACTTTTATAATTCTGTTGTTTGTGTTTGCTGAATCTTTTCAACTTTGGGAGAACTGATTTGATCACGGAAAAACCGTTATCGCATGTAAATCCACAGTATTCAGTCGGTTACATCCACAATAAGCGGCGTGACAAACTCAGAGTGTCTGACACCCAGGGTGAAGGATGGCGGTTTGGGAAGGTGCACATGAAACTTCTCCGGGCTGTACGTGCCCGGCCCGGGAACGGCCGAGGAATAATTGGGCCTCTTAGTTCGTTGCTGCATGGAGAAGGAGGGCTGGCGATGGCGGTAAATGTCTGGGTTGGTGCTGTTGTACTTTCCCGGTCCGGGACTCATGGCGAGGTCTTCAGAAGGAGCTCCCACCTTCATCCTGCCTGACAAGCTGAAGCTGGCGCTGGAGGGTTTGTGAGGAATCTGACAGCCCAGCAGACTGGGAAGACAGTAGCTGGTAGATTGAAGAGAGCATTGGTTAGGTTTGACAGGAAATACTCGCTTTGAGTTAAATTTCTCATATTCTATGCATTATTTATAACTTTTTAAAATGTTCAGACTTGTCTCACAGTCCACAACCCTTTTAGTCCTCTTTGCAGACAGAAAACTACATTTATCAATGTTAAATTTGGGCAGTAAAAGCAGTTTTATCAACTGTAACCAAGTTCTGCGACTGAGGCTACTGTAACTAGGGATGTCGATATTGAGTTGAAAATGTAATATCGGGAATTATCGATATCGGGTTTTTATAACCGATATTTGTTCTGTAAGCATCAGCTTTTCCGAGTCTGCATGAACGCAGCATGGGATGTTAACAGGCGCGTGCTTGATGACGTATAACAACGACAACATGCTAGTCTCGTAGCTTGCTAACCGTGGCTAACAAGCTAGCTCTCCCGGTGTATGAGATGTCCGTGGTTTAATGTATTGAAGGCGTCTTCCTTCAATACATTAAATTTGATCACCCACCTCAAGAAGAATCATGTGAAGTTATACGCTACATTTGTCTTCCTTGTTTTGATATTATCTGTAGTGTTGTTTGAGGCAAAATTTTCTCTCTAAAAACACTTAAAAAAATAAACAAACTTTTTGGGCACTTTTTCGGTAACTTATTTTGCACAGACAGTGTTTACATTTGAAAAGCCATGTTACATTTATGTTTGCATCCATTGGAACATCGCAATAAAATTAGGCACAATGTGTTAATTCCATAACAGGTGATGCTGTTACCTGACAATTTTGGTGTAAAAAGACTGCATATATCGGTATCGGGTGATATCGGTATCGGAAATTAAGAGTTGGACAATATCGGAATATCGGATATCGGCAGAAAAGCCAATATCGAGCATGAAAACTGAAAATTGTCCCCGTGCTTTTCAGTCTGTTAAATTTCTATTTTTCGCTCTAATAAGTTACATTGAACTCGTAAATTCACCTGTTGGGTGCCGGTACTGCGTCCACGGAGCGGTATCTGGTCCGAGCTCCGATGGTGTACGATGGCGGTCTGCGTTGAGCATTGAGAGGTGGAGCCTTCTCCGGACTGTAGGCCCCCGGTCCAGGGGTCCCAGACGGCATATCTGTGTGCAGAAACGGAAACCGGTTTGGAGAGATTTCCTTTATCTTTTCCGTCTCCCGGCACTGAGTTTTGCGGGAGAGGGGTGATTGACTTCACAGCTCTGGGGAAGAAGCTGTCTCTCAGTCTGTTGGTTGTGGTTTTGACGTTTGGCCCTCTTCTGGACTCAGGCAGCAGACACCGAGTCCAGATCTGGTAGACGACAGCCCACAACTCCCTGCTCTGTCCTCACCACCTGGGCTAAATCCTTCCTGTCTTGTATCTGTATGGATACAGTTTACAGTCACTCAGTCCCCTCTCTTCTTTCATTGTTGATTGCCTTCTTTTATTTGATTGTTCTCTGAAAGTCAAGTTTCTTCTTTTATCTGGAGCATCAGAAACTTTTCGTTTCCCAGACTCTTTTTCATTCTCCCTAAACAACTAGAAACAGTGGATTCACAGAACCCGGGGTCACATTGGTGACTTTTGTTTCTCCAGAACGGGCCCTGCTGTACTCAGGTTGCTCCAATCATTGCTAGTTGACATAAAATTAATTGTTAGCATAGTTAAGCTACCACAGGAAACAGTATTAATACAGAGATGTACCTGCTTCTGATATCTCAATCGGCACTGTGTGAACCTTTCTGGTCTGTCCGGACGTCAAAAGGTCAAGCGGCTTAAAACAGATTTCACTTTCATACCTTTTTTCCCTACACGCTGTCCTCTGCCAGAAATCGAGTATGATGGCGTCTCCATGCGGCCAAACCGGGTGACCTTGGCGTCAATGTGGTACCTTGGTCCTGGGCTGGAGTCCACAGAGACCACTAGCAAAAATAAAATCCACAAACCATCAAACGTTTACCCTAACTCCTCCTTAGCATCCGATACATGACAAATACATTTCTACAGTGGCGTTTGACGACTCACTGGCGCTGCTCATGCGGCTGTGGAAGGAGTACGCGGGGCTACTGGGCTTGGTGAAGTCATGGTTCATGTATCCGACTGTAGGGGGCAGAATGTAGCGTCCAGGGCCCGGGCCTGAGAGTAGTGAGGAGGAGGAGGAGGAGGATGGTGATGAAAATGATGCAACAGATTCAGCTCTGAGCAGCAGCAGCAGCGGCGGTATAGCACACCCACAGCTCTTTGGCTCCGGCTCGCGTAGTCTCTGATGATTTCCATATGGAGCTCTTTGACTTATTTTCTACGGTTATGCATTTTAACGTTCTTCCTCTGCTTGTTTGGGAACGAATTCTAAACAAAGTAGAAATCTTAAACAAGTATGGAGCAATGACTGTATAATCCTGTGAAAGGTTTCATAGCAAAACCAGTTCAGCTGTAATGCAGTCCATGTGGACGCACACACACACTTTCATACACACACAGTCGCACACACAATCTCCCAGACTGACCTCTTTCCCTTGCAGAGATTACCGGCCGTCTCTTCACCACCTCCTCCATACTTTGACAACCTTCTTTCCTTCTCCTCCTCTGCTTTTCTTCTTCAGATCAGGTCTGCCGTCACTTCAGACGCCGTGGCTCTCTCCAGGTGAGCCGCGGCCTCCTGGGGTGAATTATTCATGACCATGAGGTGAAGAAATCCTATCTTGACTGAGGTCCTTGTACGTCCCACCTTCTTCTCCACCTCCTTTTCTCCGGGGCCTATTCAGTTAAAAAAAACGTCAAAGTCAAGGCTCAGAGCCGGAGAACCTTTGAGTCTTTGACACTGAATCAACTCAACACAGCGCCATAGATGCAGCTGTCCGAGCATGAACGTAGATTCATAGGAAGCGTGGCGAATACTCTCAAGCAACTAATGCAACATTAATCATGTCTGTAGCATGTATTGCAGTAATTTGTCATCCTATTCCAGGCGTAGGGTTACCTTAAGTTATGTAGCGTGTCTATGGAGCCTCTCCACTACATTACGTATGCTGTAAGTAACAGCATCTCAATAGTCACGTTATTAAAAATGAAAAGGGCTTAAACACCGGTCTTCTGTTGCAGGTGGATATTTTACAACCTGAAAATTGCTGTGATGAGTGTCATGGACGGGTGAGCAATGAACATCAACCACGCTTTGTGTTATACTCTGTAAGTACACACAGATCAGAACGACCGCTTAAGTACGGCAGATGTGTGCTTTACATGTGGTAAATATCAAAGGAAAGACACTGACGAGACACTGTCAGAAAAAAATGAATGAACCCTGAATGTAAAAACATTTTTTTTAGACCTGTGCAAGAAGCGCAAGAAGACATGAACTTCAATCAATTAAAGCAACTGCTATTCTTAATTTGTCCACTAGGGGTTGCACTTTTTTAGTAAGAGTTGCAGACATAACTCAGCCGTTAGACCCAAAATGAACAGCTAGGTGGCAGCAATGAGCCAGAATTGCACTTATTTTTGATCGTTAAATGTTTTCGTAAAAGCATAGCTTATTAAATGTAAACATTTTCATAATGTACTTCTACTTCCTTGCCTCCCCTGTCATGAAACCATTCCTAAAATCACGCTCTGATATGGCAAACGACAACCACCACCTCCAAACCAGCGACCTACACCCTGAAAATGAAGTTTTGAAGATCCAGACCGTGCAATAAGACGGGCCCGCACGGTTCTGTCGGTGGATAGCTTTAAATATCTGTGAGAAATGTGTCTACATTAACTTTCTAGCAGGGACATCTGCGCATAACCTGACACCACCACTGTCAGAGTTTATTTGTCTTGACTCGACCGATGCACTTATCCGTTTCACCTCCAGGAGCTTCTGTGATTTCACTTTAATGGGTTTTTGGAGCAGCCACATACAGTATATAGACCTAGCAGATTCCCATGCCTTCGCCTCCTTCCTTAGCTCCTCCAGGGTAGTATAGGCAAGTATAGGCAGGCTTCATCTCCGGGGTACAGATTATCAAATTCCGTTCGTGGAGGTTTTCGTCTCGCGACAAATTAGCCATGACAGTGCTCTTCCCCCCCGAACGTTCCTCTCTTCCACAGCACTTTGCAAGGGCACCATCTCTCCATCCTGGGCTTGAGGCCAACCAAGACAACTCGTTTAAAGAAATACATTATTTCCATTGCCATTCTCCGAGTGCTGACACGGCATTGTGCAAAATGGTAATATAGAGCCCGCCAAGCCCGCTAAACAGCCCTTCATAGGTCAAAGAGCACAGGGTGTTCATTACCTAACAACAGTATTCTTTGAATACCATGAATCTCACAAGGAAAGTGAGATCAGGTCAAATAAACACCCTCTCTGCCTCTCGCTTCCATCAGCAGGTTTTTCGGGGTCTTTGCTGACCCCAGTGAGAAACAGATTAGTCTACTGAACAATTATGTTTGATGCTTTAAGCACATTTTTTGAAATTAGTTATGCAGTGTTACCAAAGTAGGATTATTTCTGTTACTCATGAAGTACACCAAATACTGTGTAGGATTCTCCAAAACAATTCATGGCTCATCAGTGAATGGACATGGGCCTTCTGAGGGTGTCCTGTGTTGCCTGGCAACAGAATGTTGTGAAGGGAGGGGCCTCTGTGGATCATCCCACAGATACTTGATCAGTTTGGGATCTAGTGAATTTGTCACCTTGTGCTGTTTTTCATGTTTTTTTTAGTTGTTCCTGAACTGTTTTTGTGTGTCCCTGTGTCCCTGTGTTTTGTGTGTCCCTGCTGCCATCAGGGAGTGTCATCGCTATGGGGTGGGGGTGCCTAATCCGGTATAGGTGGGTGCTACATGCTTAAGTAACAGCCACATGAATGTAAGAGCTTCCCGGCAGAACATTGCAGTCTCAGAAGATGGTCAATGTTATTCACTTCTCCTATCAGTGGTCATAATGTTGTGGATGATCGGTTTATATACTAACTTATACTTAATTGGTGAAAAAAAAAATCTCTTGGGCTGAAGAGCATTTCAAAAAAAGCTGCAGCTATCTGAAAAGTGTCAACTGCGGCAGAAAGGCCCTGCCAAGGATTAACTTGTGGCAAAGGGGAAGATGTCTCCTGTGTGAGGAAGAAATTGACCCCCTCGCTCTCTCTCTCTCTCTCTCTCTCTCTCCCATTCTACTAATCCTGAGGTAACTAAAGCCTTTAGAGCAGAGCCATGACCAAGTAAAATACCCACGCTGGTTAAATATTAAGCAGCAGTGACTGAGCGGTCATAGGTGCGGTAACAGGACTCTTCTGTGTCACCAGAGGGAGATGAACTTTCTGCACAGCACTGATGGGAAACACAAGCAGTGGCTCAGGTGTCCCAGGTAAACACAGAGACGATGTAGCGACAGGGTCCAGAGATGTAACTCCTCCTCGTCGTCGTTGTTGTTGTGCGGGGATGAAACGCAGCCTGGATTCATCAGAGATCCAATGTCAGCTTTTTATTGGCTCCTCCAACGTCACAGGTCTCAGTGTTATTTAGTTAACAGCAAGGCCAAGACTCAGGGAGGAACTAATTCGATTTAGGAGTGTTTTAAATTGTCGTTCATATCAGGTTTAGGGGTAAAAACAGTTTCCACCTGCTTTTACTGAACACCTTTCCCTCACGTGTTGGATGATTCTATGCTCCACGCATCCATCCACTCTTACATGCCTCTTAAAACATTGTAAGTTTAGGTAGTAACTCCTTTTACCGCCTTAACTCTTGAACACATATGGCACAGTCTGCATGACTGCCGACCACAAGCTCAGGATCCATTTCTGAATTTAACTAGTTTAGAGTGCCGCGGCTTTGTTGTGGCTTTGAGGCATCTGAGTTCATTCTAGTCTTGTCATACAGGAAGAGGACACGCTCCCATTATGCTCTGAGAGATGTTTGGTCATTAAAGCTCTGTTTAGATAGTTGTTAGCGAGTTTATGCTACGTGACGTCTTTGTAATCCAGGATGATAAAAGTTGCCCCGACTTCGAAAATCTAATATTGTCCCGAGACGACGTTAAGCGGAAACTGGTATTTTCGGGTATTTCGGAATACATTTTCAGCTCTTCAGAATGTTAAATATCTGTCTTCACCTGTATTGTTGATATACACCAATCAGGCATAACATTATGACCACCTACCTAATATTGTGTAGGCTTCCCTTGTGCCTCCAAAACAGTTCAACAGTTCATCAGAGAATGGACATGTGCCTTCTGAGGGCCTCCTGTGGTGTCTGGTAAGAGGATGTTGTTAGTAGGGGGGGCCTTTGGGTCCTACGGGTTGAGGGGAGGGGCCTCTGTGGTTCACCCTACAGATACTTGATCAGTTTGGGATCTACTGAATTTAGAGGCCAGGTCAACACCTTGTGCTTACATTTTTATTTGAGTTGCTCCTTAACTGTTTTTGTGTGTCATTGCTATGGGGTGGGGGTGCATGGTCTGGTCTAGGTGGGTGCTACATGCCTAAGTATCATCCACAAGAATGAATGCCAGGTCCAAAAGTTTTGTATCGTCACAAAGTGGTCAGTGTTATTTACTTGACTTACTCCTGTCAGTGGTCATAATGTTATGCCTGATCGGTGTAGCTAGACCCTTACCTCGTAGTGCTTTTTAATGCATATGCACCGTTTAACAGATAGCTCCTTCAGTCCCAAATAACCTGGCGGAGCCAGTTCAGCTGTTGTATTTGTTTTAGCTTCGTTTTTAGACCTGACCTGTTTTCATTTCTTCCAGGAGTGACTAATCAAAGTCACACAAACTGTTTCTCAGCTTATTTTCAGACCGACAGAGAGAATGTTATTCTGATTCCATATGCTCACATGCTTTCTGTCCACACAGATTGTTTTTTTAGGAAATGAAAACCAAACCAGAGAGAGAGAGAGAGGGAGAGAGAGAGAGAGAGAGAGAGGGAGAGAGAGAGGCAGCAGGGTTGTGATTGTCAGCGTTTTTTTTGTTTTGTTTTTGCTCCTGCATCGGCTTATGGATTAGAGTTCAACAACAGCTTCAGTCATTGTACGGTCTTTACTAACTAAACATAATTTAAGAATTAAAACATAACATTATACTTTAAATATGCTGGTACAATTCAGTACAAAAATAAAGGCAGTGAAACGTTTCCATACACAAACACCATCATCAGTCACGTCACTGTCACTCAGACGCAGAGGGGTCCTGGGTGAACCAGTTTGGCACATATTCCAACGATATAACAATTAGCATGAATTACAAATACTGTATGATAAATTTGTTACTTTTTCCTTTTTACATCAGGGCCGCAGTGACGATTTATGGAGGAAGGATCCACGGATGCCGAACAGCCACTAGATGGTGCTTTGGATCCACGGGAGAAACCCAGAGAATACTTCTAGACGCTCGGGCAACACTTCTGGTTTGTTTGCTCTGACCGCCGTTGTGCACAGAACAAATACACAAATGTCTGATGTCCGAGCTGCTACAATTTGTGAAAGCGGAGCAGTCCACGTGGTCTCTTTGATACCAGGAGGTCCGCGATGAGTTCACCTTCTAAGTCTGCTGCACGTTTTAAAGTGCTCACATTGACTGGAGACGATGCACAAAGGAGGAATATCCCACAGTTTGTCTTTGGGTGTCCTCTCGCGGCCACAGCTGGTATCCACATACAAAACGTCCGGAGCGAATTGTCTTTATAATTCCAATATACGAATACAATCTCTTTTTCTCATACACACACACACGCACACACAGACAAAAACAGAAATCACATTCACTCCGTTCTTGTTTTCTGCTTGAAAAGTCAGCATGTGCTACGATTTATCCCCTTGGAGAACCTGAATCAGATCAGAGACAGAATCTGTTAGAAATCAGCTTTTATAGAACAGTGTTTAGTTCGTAATGCGTATGCACGTGCATGCATGCGTGCAGTAAACTGGAACACATATACATGTCTGCATGCGCTTCATCCCTGCATTTGGTGATGCTTACCTACCTGGTTGCGAGCTTTGTGGGATTTCTGCATCAGCACTCGCCACTGGTCGTACAACTTCATGGACATGCTGCTGCAGCCGTAGGCGTGCTTCCGCACCCAGCCGAAGAACTGCTTCAGCTCCCTGCGCAGGGTGGAGTTGGAGTCCCCGCTAGACTTTGAGTCGCAGGAGCCCGACATCAGTCGCTCTGCAGGACGAAAGAAGAGGGAGGGAGGGAGGGAGGGAGGGATGGAGGGATAACGAGAAAAGTAGATGAGTGACTTCCTTTAAGGATGAGAAGAAGAAACAGTTTTGTAATTTTATAACTTCTTTGTTCCCTGAACACTTTGTTAAATCATTTTTTTTGTCCAAGTGCAGCACAAATTTCATTCCACTTTCCCCAAAAGTCTGGAAAAGTAAATGCATATTTTTTGTTATGTGATAACAAACTAACTAATAAAAATTTTCTTTTTGTTATTTTTGTTGCAGAAGGTTACGCCACAAGAACAGGATATAAACAAAACAGCACCACTCAAGCCTCAAAGTCCTGCACTGTGTTAAAGTGGAGCGATGGCGAAAAGGTACGAAAGTCCTTTACATTATAAACATATGCTTAAGGATCTATTGATGCTGCTGCTGTACGTTTTGAGGTTTACACCGTGGTTGTCAAACATACAGCCCCGGGGCCAAAACCAGCCCGCCAGAGGATCCAATCTGGCCCGTGGGATGAAGTGCAAAATATTAACTGCCATTTTTTCAATAAATAAATGACTGTTTTCTCCACAAGGGTTCATACTGTTTCTGTAGGAATTGCAGACATAACACAACACTGAGCACTAAAGCGAAATTTTCTATCTTAAGACATTTTCAGGTTGTTTGTAAAATGTTTTGTAACAGTTCATTAAATTTAAACTTTTTCGTAAAGCACTTGTACGTCTTGTACGTACCATAGACTGTATAATAAAGATGGACAGAATAGCTCATTAAAGGTGAAGCCAAAGCAAATAGAGCCCCCCCTGGTGGCTGACTGCAGTATAGGTCATTTTAGGTAGTTCATATAATGCTGATGCACATTAAAGTGTCCGTTTGTCTATTTGGTTACTTCTACAGAGTTTGAGGGAAAAGAGGGAAACGACAGGCAGGAACAAATGAGTAGAATTAGAGAAATGAAAGCCAGAAACAATAGAGGATTGATTTTTTAATGTAAATATTAAATATTATTTGTCTTTTTGTTCTTTGTCCTGATCAATCTGGTACCAAAAAAAACTAACTTCATTGACTCAAAATGAAGGTTTTTATGAGCCAGCTTTATTTTTCATAGCTGTGGTCTTTATCTCGGTCGGTTATGAAAACATTTTCTCGCAGCAGTCGCAGAGGGTCCGTGCAGCCAATGACCACAAGTGACCACAACACTGAAACACTGAGTTGTTTGGTGTCTTATTGATATAAATCTTTAGATTTATGGACAGATTTGGCAAACGGCGCAAGAGCTCAGACATTAATGATCTTTTGTATCATTTCTTTGGAAAGATACGATTTTCTAAACATGCTACAGCTAAAATAAAGTTTGTCTGCTACCCTAACAAGCTGGAAAATTGAACAGACGGGTGGAAAAAGCACCATCTTCTCCTTCAATTGAGCCTGCCTGCTTCTAGCAGCGGGAAAGAGCTGCGGGACATGCGGTACGCCATGATACGAAATAAATTGCCTCTTAACAAGGGACCAAAATGCTCTGAAAAACTCAGATCAGTGCCTTCTGAGTGGATGTCTGGCTGCGAGTGTGCGTCTGCGCTCACCGCTGTGGGGCGTGGAAGCAGCCGTGGGGTGGCTCCACTCGCTCCAGATCCCAGCTTTGCGAGAGCCGTAGATGCCCACGGGGTTACAGCGAACCTGGACAAAGGACGACACCAGAAACTCAGAAATAGCTCTCCAACTTATAATCACAACACGCACAAGCACACATTCTTCCATACCTGGACGAAATACACTGTTCCAGGTCTGAGTCCGGCCAGTCTGCAAGAAGTCTGGTTCCCCACGTCATCCATCACCTGCGGGACAAAGAATAGTCACAAACACAAGAGAAGCTGAGCGCTGGAGGTCCGACCGCAGTATTAAATACCAATGGGCATAAACTAAAACACAGGGCAGGATCAAGACGCAGAAAACACAACCGCAAACCATGCGCAGACCTAAACATGCATGAGCGCCACATTGTTTGGTAGCTCCTGATCGACGTGTTTATGAGAGTATTTTAACGCAACCATGCCTGCTGGGTAAAATCTGTTCTCGATTATTTATTACTGCATGTCCTGGGACACACGCACACAGAAGCGTGCACAGGTACCGACACAGACACCTGGTAAAAATGAAGGCGAGCAGAAAGAACGCTGCGGTTAATAATCCCGTCTAATAATCCCCCCCTTTCTCTCTGGTGTCCGGTCTGTAAACACTTGTTAAGAACAGAAAACAGAAGATGGAAATTGCAGGCATCAGACGCCTAATGATGTGAGGTGGGGAAGCCAAATAGGCAGGAGTTACAGCTGAGCGTCTTTACAGCCATATTGAAGACATTAACAGCTGAGATGTATCCCTCCATTCCTCAGCATGACCTCATGATTAGGGCCGGTTCAGAGGGAAATGGCGCTTTGTTTTCACCACCAGCCCTTAAAGCCACTTGGATTTAAGTCTCCTCTCTCCTCTGCTCTCCGACGAAACCGAATCGTCCCTCTGCCGCCTCTCCACTCCCCTTCTTTTCTTTTTCCACTTTGCAAGTAGGGACTTGCTTATATTACACTGGTGTAATTCCCCCTTAATTACCGGAGAATCTTCAGTCTTACCCAGAGGAAAATGATTTCTGGGAAGCACCATCTGCACGGCTGAGGACCTTACACTGTGTTTTTCATTCATTAAAGGCTTGTGCAGAGGGTACACCGAGTGTATTCTGCTCCCGATCAAAACCCGGCTTGTAGATTTATGACAGATGAAAGTTTTTTACCGGCCCAACTATTAACTCATCTGGCAGAGGAGGCCTCAATCAGACTAGATTAGAGGTGATTACAGCATTAGGATGAGAAACAGCTGGGACAGTGCTGCGGTGATATATCTGCTCGTGTGTAGGAGACAAAGAGAGCAGATTTATGTCATCATAACTGCATGTCCTTTATGTCCTTTACCTTCCAGTCTTGGCTGTCCTCCAGCCTGTAGCGGATCTGGTATTTGGCCTGGAACAGGAAGTCTTTGAGAGCCGGCGGGGCCTCCCAGCGAACGCTCAGCTGGTCCTCCAACTGCCCGACGCGACTGACGGTCACACCTGACGGAGGGTCGGTGGTCACTGGGGGGAAGAGGAGACAGAGCAGGGTGTTAGGTAAGGACATGTGAAACTGTGAAGGATAAGCAACCAGTCAAAAATCAACCAGTTACAACATGACCGGTCGACCTGGCTGTAAAAACTGTTTCCTGTCATTTAAACAGCCGCTCGCATGGTTGTATTTCTTCGCTTGTGCCCCGAAACCCTTGGCTACCGAATCTCCTGGAAATTTTGATACATTTGAGACGCAGCTGTAAGTAACTGCGCGTGCAATCTGGCAACCAATCGGCTGTCATCTGATGACTTTGCCTCAAGCGCAGTGACTAATATTTCAGGGCTTCCAGTGTAGCCAGCTAACACCGAGGCCAAGACTTCCTCCTCCGTGGGTGCCGCCATCTACGGTCGTCCAACTCAAGCAGCTTAAGACGCGTTGCCAGTTTACACTCACGAATATGACGTATTAGCTCGCTTTCAGAGGCATGCAGCGAAAGCCTGCCCGAACACGACTGGTCAATGCTACCGCCACTCATGTAAGAAAATAGTTCCTGCAACAGTTAAAACCAACGAATCAATTTTGAAATCTTTTCTTTTTTTGGTTTTGCATTGACGAGGAGATGAGGTAAATGTCACTCCCTGCCGTTAAACTTTGTAAAACTACTTTAGACTAACACCATACAACCAGGTAGCAGCATTACAACTTAGGGGCAACATAAACAAATGAATAACTGTTTAAACAAACACATTCCTTTCAGACACAGAGCAACATTGTAGGATTTATTTATTTACTGACTGGTTTCCTTCCAGTAAAAAAGTTTTTCTGTGCTCACCAGCTGTGTTTGTCCGTGATTTGCCACAGGGCAAAGGCTCTACGTATTTTTATTCAATTTTTATTATTATTATTATTATTATTTTACTAAAATCATCTGCTGCTCCATTAAGGCTGATGAGTGCAGAACCAAAACAACGAGCTGAAAGATACTAAAATGCTGACGCAAACATACAAAGGAGCAAACATGGTATTTTTTTCATTTATTGGAACAATCAACTTTATTTTTATTTAAAGATAAACTGCATGACTTTAAAACCTCATCCCTTATGTGCTTCTTTCTACACCCCGAGGTCTGCAGGGTCAGGAATCCCATTCAGTTTGAATTAAAAGCCGTAGGAGTGATGTCTTTATGTGTAAGAGTACATTGAAGGATTGTTCTGTCTGCGGTCTTGGGGGGACTTCTAGTTTCTGGAGAGCCGACTTGTGCGAGCCGGAGGAGGATTATTCATCTGACAACAATTATCTTTTTTCGACAAACAAACATGCGGTGACAGAGCATTATTTTTAACCTTACATCTATTTAGTTTGGGCTTTTCGAGATGATTTCAATATCGACTCGTCTTCAGAATGTCATCCCTTACCAGTAAACAAATGCCGGCGACCCAGGGGGAAGAAGAAGATGGAAATAGATTCATTCGTTCAAAGTAGGGGTTGACACGAGAGTTTCAGAAGTGGGGTTTCTGGTCGCCAGGAGTTTAAGAAGTAAACGCAGCGGTGGCATGAGCTGTCATTCATCTTTTAAAATGAAAGCAGAGAAACTGAGAAAATAAATATTTTAGCGTAGAGAAGGTTCTGACTACTCAAAGCAGTGGCAGCGATGTCGCACAATGTAAAAAAGCCTGATGAGACTCGAACCTGCAGTGGCTTTATTGGTTTGTTATTTGGGTTTAAGTAGGGGGGAAATTATGAAAACTGAAATTTCAAATATTAAAAAAATATTAATGTTTTTATTGAATAGGATTTTTTTTTTCACAAAAACAGGTAAACTATAAGATTACATGGATGATTTGTAACATAAAATTTTCCCAAAGTTTGATTTTGTTGTTAAATTATCTTTAAACAAAGTTTTTGGAAAGTTCTGATCGGAAAAGAAGGAAGCTGATATATTTTCACCTACTTAAAGGGTAACTACTGTTTTGTTTTTTTCAAACTGGACCTTATTTCTGGCATAAAATATGGCCGTTTACTCACCCATATAACTTTTCTGTAATTCGTATTCCTTTGGGAGATAATTTGATCAGCGTATATCCATGTAGTGAGAGTGAATGGGGCACCGAAACACAGCCTCTAACTAATGCATTATCTGCTGTGAAACTCGTTCGTTTCCCCGATATTTTGTTATAATACACTTGTTCTATTCCCCGCTGAGTCCAGAGTTACCTGTTATCATTATACAGGGTCTGTAGATTGACCTACAGACTCTGACAACATCCATTTAGAGGCTGTGTTTCGGTGCCCCAGTCACTCCCACTTGATTGATTGCAGTGATTGGTGGGTGTCTGGACATGTGACCGGAGGGCAAGTCTGCCATGTGCTAGGAACGAAAAACTGAAAACATATATATATTTTTTAGGACGCTAGCCAAATAATGATATTGAATATAAATGTGATTTTTATTACAAAGTCAAGATAGTTAATCATGCAATTTTTGTTTTTTGACATTTTTATCCCACAATCGCAAGAAAAGTCAACAAATTCCACCATAATGAGGTGATAAACTTTTGCTGTTAGATAACAGTAGAAGCTGAAACCGCATGCAGATGCATTAGCCTGTGCATTACATTGTTTCGGCAATAAAAGTCAATGAGACAGAACAAATTAGAGATAAATCATTGTTAACATATTTCGTGTCATTCCTCAGCGCGCCATTATTCCAGAGTCAGACAGCGATGCAAGTTTTTTCTAGCCTCTTCTGAGGAATGCGCAGGCTACCGTAGGCGTGTTTCTCGCCTCGCCTTCGTAGCCGATTGCGCACGGCCGTAGACACCGTGAGTCACGGCAGCGGGACGTGCAGGTGTGGTTGCTGTGTTTTATGGCCCGCTTGCTGTTGTGGAAACCACTTGAATGAAAAAAGGACGGCCGGGGCAACTCGAGTGGGACAGACCGCGCACACTCAACACACACACACACACATACACACACACACATATCCAGAATCCGCCCACACTCGGCTTGCCTCTCTGCTTCTATACTGTTACCAGGCCCTGCCCTGCCCTGGGGTTGTGTAAACAGGTGTGTGCGTGCATACATTAGGAAAAAGAAAAGGATTAGGGTTTGATGGACGCCTGCTTCCTCGCCAGTAACTCTCAACCTCTATATGGTCGTCTTTCAGTGCACACCCCATGCACCATTAGGAGCATGTTAGAATCGAAACAGGTGAAGATTTCCAAGCTAATCAGGTTGTATTATTTCAGGTCCAAGTCTTAAAGCCTCAAAGCCCAAACTTCTGAGGCCTCAGGGGTCTTCAGCCGCCTCGGAGACGGGATTAGGTTCAAGGATCAGCCTGGAACATTCCGACACTACATAAAAGCGGGTTAGCGAGCGATTTTCGCGTGTGTTTCTGTGTGTGTGTGTGTCCAGTGAGCATGAGTAAAGGGAAAATGGGTTCGTGAAAAGGGAGTGCGTTTCCAGTCGTCACACACCTACGCATGTCCAGGTGTGTTGGGGCTAATGAGAGGAGAAGATTTCTGTCTTGCCACATGCTCCGTCAGCTTTAACCTCGCTAAGCTAGGCAACGGACCACATAACAAAGCTTTAAAAGGGAACGCCACTCAGTTTCTATCAGCGTGAGGCCAGACGAGTGCTTGTGAACAACTTTTTCAGAGTCAAAACCCACAGAACTCCGGCCAATGACCTGTCTGTACGAATAAAAGACACAACGACGTAAAGCGAAGTGATCCCCCAGAGATTTAAAGCTAAAGCTGCTCAGATCACGGTTACCGAATTCGAGGTCACAAGATAAATTGGAGGGGTCACGAAATCAGCTTTTCGATGAATATAAATTATATTTACAGAGGGACAAAATATTCAGAGCTGAGAATGTGTGGTTTTTGGGGGGTTTCACAATTTTGATTTCTTGTACACTTTGCAATACAAAAGACTCGGAAAGCGCTCCAAGTTTACTTTTTAACTGCCACACAAGAATTTTCTTGGTCATTATTTAGCTCTTTTAGGGTCCAACTCCCAGTTTTATGGTATTAGTTTGAGTTGGACAAATTATATGTTATTAATTTTACACTTTACACCTCATTTAAAAGGGTTGTGGGCCTTGCACATTGAGAGATGTAAATGGTTCGGAGAAAATACACATCCTGCTTCAAAATACTGCATTTTCATTTTTATTTGTCATTATTTGTCTATAACGGAATAATTTTATGACTCTAGGAAGTCACTCTGCTCAGCCCCTTGGAAGCCGTAATAAAAAAGCTCTAACAATATCAAGCACCTACTTCATTCCTACGACACCGGCTCATTAGGCGAGTTATAGCATGTTAATCCTTGTCATATTTGCATCTTCTGTTGAGACTCAGGTAAGAAGATTCATACCACTCTCGTGCATATTTGTCAAAACAATTTAAAGGATTGCGAGCCAGAGACATTTAGCTCGGTTTAGGATTAAGACTGGATTCAAACAAACAGCTAGCCACGCTCCATGCCAACTTCCACGGCGCTGCTGCTGCTGTGGCTCAGAAGAAAAAAATAATTATCTGGCACATAACTCTCCCGTAAAACCACAAGTCGTGGCTGTTACACCAAGGATTAAAGACACAAGATACGACGTGTTAATCGATGAGCTCTTAGACAGGCTGGAAGGCATATTTTTAAGTTACGTCTTGTAAGATGTTTACCCCCGCCGACAAACTTTATGATAAAATAGCTACACAGGGAGATGGCACTGATCTTCTCGTTTGACTATTAGCAAAAGAGCAACTCAGTGTAGTGTGGAATTATTGTTATTAGTTATTAATTGATTTAAGATTAAGAAAGCAAGTTACAGGTGGATGAGAATCAGATTTATTTACCTGCCTACCTTTAAGGAGCCACAATTAAAGGATGGGAACTTTTTTCTGCAAAGACATAACTTACCAGGATATTATTTGTAATTTGCTAATGTTTAAGTTTGCTTAAACCTGTACTGATAACTTTTATTTTAACTATTATGAGGAATAAGAGTCACAATAGCAACTCTTGGGAGTTGCAGATGCCTGTGACCAGGGACGAGGGGTCGCAGGTGGACATTTCCTCATTTTGAAGGCTCGCACGCATAAAAGGTTGATTTCCTCTGTTCTAGATTATAGCCCCGAGGCCCCCGCCGACACTCAGATCTAAGCTCTCAGAGCAGCAGTTAAAGTAATAGGGTCAGAGTTCGCTCCTTCTCACACTCACCCACGTCTAAAATGTCAAGGGTGATGACATCAGAGGCGGCCCGGCCCAACTGGTTGGAGGCCTCCACCCAGATCTCGTAGGGCGTGAAGAGGTGCAGGTCCTGGGTGATGCTGCAGGAGTACGGCTGTGTGTGAGTGTAGTCCTCGCACTCTTTCTCCGTGCCGTACCATCTGAACAAAAAAACAAAACAATAAACACTGAAACGTTAAATATCCTAGAGCAAAGCCTAAAATATAAAACTCATTGTATAATGTGTTACTTGTTAAGAGTTTATCTGCCTCCATGGTTTTTATTAAGTCCTTGTTTACGCTAATCTCAGCGCATTAGGAAATCTCCACGCCGGTGGTACGCCTGTGGGTAGCGCATGTTATTTTCCCTTTTTTGAGTTTTTCAATTGCTTATTTAATAATTTAAAAATGTGGACACAGCTCACGTCCCATCTGAAACTCATTTTCAAAAGCGTATCGTTCCCAGATGAACCTGTTTCCATTACTTTCATGAAATTCAATTTTTCTTACTGTTTAACGGCTACCACTGATGTTATTTTTTGTTCGCCAAGTCTTAGTACTTTTTTCCTTGTTTCCACGTCTATTGAGGCTCGTTTCTGAGAATCTCAATCAAAATGTATCAAATGTCCGATGAAATTAGTTTATTCTCGAGGTTTTTATTGCAGGAGCTTTTGCCAGGAACTAGGAACAATAGATTAACTTAGGTTCCTGGATATAGATCGTTTCTGATTGGTTGAGTACTTACAGCATTTTGTGTAATTAAGTGCAACAATAATCTTCTGAAACCCCCTCTCTGAAATAGCTTGCAAAATCTGTTTGCTTACTTTAATTTCGGGTGTTGTCAATCTCCTTTACTATTCCTGCACATCACTTTCAAGCACCGACTCAGTGACTCTGTCTGTAAATCCCAGTGAACCGCAGCTTGAATCTCCTCCACAGTTTACTGTTATTGCACTGTACCTGGTTTAAATCATTGCTTGAATAGTCCTCTGCATTATCACCACCTACTGGACTGGAGTTGAGCAAGATGTTGTATAGTCCCGCTACAAAATTCACATTTAAAAGAACTGCTGCTGCTTAATGCATCTGTGGGCAAATCTTTCTAATCTTTGCGGGAAATGCAGACAAACAATGGGGTTCTTTGAAAAAAATAAGTTCCTGGAACAGAACGTCAGGTTCTCCGGGTATCAAAGCAGCTTATGGTTGACAGGTTGTTTTTTGCTCATTTTATTGAATGCTTACTCATTGCAGGTCTCCACTTGTTATCATTTTTAAGTTAGGCTACTCAAAACCGCTATCAATTGACCTTTTGCTAGATCCCTGCTCTACTCTCTTACTCGCAAGAGTAAATAGTCATTAAAAGTCGTCTTTTCTCTGCATGTTCAAGTGGTGTTCATGGTGTTGTAAGGGTGTTATGCTAAGCTTCAAGTGCAAATATTGAACTATACTGTACATTTATATGCTCTGTTGTAAGCTATAGTTGGTACATTTGATAATAGTTGTAGCCCAGTTATACTTCCAAAAAAAGGAGCATGTGGCATGTTACAAAGACTGACCTGAAAATACATTTAAAAAGCTGATAACATAGGGAACTGAATGAATATGTCCTGTACCTGAGTTTGTACTTGAGCCTGTACTGAGTGCTGATGTTAGTCTCCCCTTTTCCACCTGGAGCCCAGCTGCAAGTCAGGTCTTTGGTGTTCCTGGACCAGCAGGTCAGATTGACCGGCTTCTCTGGAGGCACTGGGGTGAAAGCAGAAAAAGAGGCAGTTAGGGGGGAGAAGTCAGAGGGGTGAGGTAAGTCGGTGAAGAGAAAACAGAGGGGGCAGTTGGAGAAAACGGAGGTCAGTTTGGGTACCTGAAGTTACCTTCAGTCATTACTTCAGCGCCAACCTCCAGAGTGTAATTCACCCACTAGTGGTGTTCCTCAGAAATAGCTGTTGTTTTCTTAATTGGGATGTGTGTGCATATGTCTCTGTGTGTGTGTGTGTGTGTGTGTGTACTGTCTGATTTGGTCAGACTCGGGATCCCTGCCAACATTCTTCGTCTCTCAGAACACAGGGTGCTCAAAAACCAGTGTCACACTGAGATTAAGATCCCAACAGCATCTGTGTGTGTGTGTGTGTGTGTGTGTGTGTGTGTGTGTGTGTGTGTGTGTGTGTGTGTGTGTGTGTGTGTGTGTGTGTGTGTGTGCGCGTGTGTATGTGTGGGAGCACGTGTGCAGCTATCTTTCTGAGCGCCAGTTTGAGTTTTACACCACTGGAGTGAGGACTTTTGTGCACAGTGAGGACATTTTGGCCGGTACTCACTTCTTTACAAGACTTTTAAAGATGTGGCTTTAGGGTGAAGTTGCAATTAGGTTATGGTTATGGTCAGGGTACGGCACTTAGCTGAGATAGTTAGGCCTAGGGTAAGGTGCCAGGGAATGCATTATGTCACTTTGAGGCATGTCCTCACTAAGCCGTACAAACGTGTTGTGTGTATGGTGTGTGTGTGTGTATGTTTTGGAGTCTCCTCAAAAGACCTTTTTCCATTTCATCACCTGTCATAATCTCAAAAATCTGCATAGATGGTTATCTGTGTGGGAAATGCAAGAAAGTAGAAGTGTGCGTGTGTGTTCTTGTACAGCTATCTTTCTGAGGACCAGCTTTAAGTTATACACCATCTAAGTGAGGACATTTGCTCAAAGTGAGGACATTTTGGCCGGTCCTCGTTGTTTGAGGGTTAATGCTTGGTTTTAGCATAAAGGTTACAATTAGGTTATGGTTAGGATTAGTGTAAGGGTTAGGAATTTAGCTGAGATGGTTAGAGTTAAGGGCTAGGGAATGCATTATGTCAATAAACATCCTCACTAAGATAGCCATACAAACAATGTGTGTGTGTGTTTATGTTGAAGGAGATCAAATATAATTTCACCTCCTGGAGTGTGGGACATTTTTGGAACCAGTGGCCATTTTTTGGCTCCTTATTCCTTCAAAAAACTGTTTGAGAGTTAAATTACTGTCTCAGTTTCTGAGATCAGACTGGGCAAGAAACAAGAAGGCAGGAACTTGATCATGTTGGTTTTGCAAGAAGAAAAGACAAGACAATCTGTGCTACCAAATCAGTTTATAATCTGGTTTCATTGCCTGTCTAGTCATCTGACCACTCTTGCTCTGTCAGATGATGATGATAATGGCCTGGGCTTAGAGTTCACGTTAATACCAAATTAGGTTTGCCGATAGGAGCCTTTGGACTGGAGAAATACCTTTTTTTTACAAAAGACAAGAGGTAGAATACCACTTTCATTTGTGAGATGGAAGTATTTATCTTAAGCTATCATAAAGTTTAACTTGGCATAAAGACTGAATATATGTGGACATAATTAGCCTGGTTTAGTCCAAAGGATTAAAAAATAAAAAGTAAAAGACAAATTGTGGTTTTACAGCTTTATGTGCTGGATTACTTCTTGTCCTAGACCATTTTGTCTGTCGCTTGGTGAAAGTCTTCCAGTCAACGTGCTATTTATATTCTTACTGGATAGTACAGACATATTTCTCAGAATGTTAAACTATTTCTTGACGGCAAGGAATCCACATGGAGAAAATGAGAGTATATTAAGGTTATTAAAAGGCACCACATTAACAAAGTTCAACAAAGTATGAAAGTACAAACATGTGTGTTTGTATGTGTGGAAAAATGTCAGCCCCATAGCCTATGAGTGATAGTGAGCCTATAGTGCGAGTAATGGACCACACAGGTGGTGAAAGTGTCTCGCAGTGACACACTCATTGAGGCCTCTTGCTGGGCCTGGAGGCTGAACATATAAAGCATTTACAACTGCGCAGGGACTCTTAAAAATCTACCCACTACTTTCTTGTTGTTTCCGTTTATTCCCATTCCCCATCTCATTGGTGTATTATTCCATTCAGTACTTTGTTGTTGATGTAACAAGCCTTTACTTCAACATTTCCTCATAGTGAAGAAAAATGTGAAGAAAGCTACACTACACTCAGAAACAAATTTATGTTAAATGTTGTTTTAGACACCAAAAAACAAACAAACAAACAAACAAAAAACACAACTTACTCCCAACGTAAAGACAGGAGCCAGCCAGTATGTGTCCCTTGTGGTTGTGACAGACGAGGTTGTCACCGGACGTTTGCCTGGACGCGTTGAGTCCCGCCAGCGTCACACTGAGGTTGGTCGGGCTTAGCACTCTGTAAAGGGAGGTGGGCAGCTGTTGGCCGTTAAGCGTCCAGAACAGAGAGCTGGCATGGACACCGAGGTCAGGGTGGACCCAGCAGCTGACTGTCAGGTTGGATCCCATGCGAAGCACTGGGTCCTGGGGGTAGATGATTGCTACATCTAGAGGAGGAACAGGGTGGGAGGATATGGATATGAGAGGAATGTACTGCATGCATTCATAGAAGAAAACTGTGGACAGCTATGCGCTAACCCCATCTGCTAACCAGTCACTTCCTGAGTCTTGGAGCCTTGTATCATCTCTCCCTTGCCACCAACTCTAGCTAGTGACCATTCTTTTGTAGTTTTTAACAACAGTATCTGGTTGTTGTGCATTTATTTCAAGGTCCTGTTCTGGAGTCTGGGACTGGATATTTCTTGTTTTGTGTAGAGCTGATTTAGCAGGACAGTTCTTGTTGGGTGGAGGCAGGCTGGTACTGGTTGTGACATGGATCTGGCCTGAGACATCGTTCTAGTTCTTTCAGTGGTTGTTGGGGGAATGCATTTCCGGATAGTCAGTTAACGCTGCCTCTGGCACACCTGTCATAGTGTGTGTCTAATGTTATCTCACTTGGCCACTACATGTTGCTGGCTGCAAGCCGGAGACTTCATCCTGAATGACTACCATTAACATGGGCTTGCCACAGTTTGGATGTTTTTCCTGTCACGTCCAAAACATCCATTGGTCATGGAGGTAGTTTGACAATCCAAGACCAGTGGTTGAATGACGGTAGTGGGGCCGTCCACCATTTGCTACATACTTGGCTGCTGCTTCCTTGATGTTTCTAGGTCAACTGGCCTGCCAATGTGAGCTGTTATCTGTCAGTGCGTGAGTTGTTGTCCGTGTTAATGCCACCTTTCCAAAGTACAGACTCAGGAAGACTGCTTGTTATCCCTTGCTTTAAATTTTCTCAAAGCCTTCCACATACTGCTGCCAATCAATATAGTCCGAGTCAAATCCCCTAATCTACTTTAAGTTTTAAAACCTACCACTCATTCTATTGCAGTTGCTCTTGTTGCCAGTGTAATAATGTGCGGCTGAAGAAAAAATAACAGCTAATTCTCTGCAGGAAGTTTGGATTTTTTCTACAACAGTACTAATCAGTACATCCTTTATAGTACCCAGTGACCTTCTTATTCTTGGAGTCCTGTACTATCTTTCTGTAAACTAAAGGTCAACAGAAAGAAACAATGAAATATGGGCTTTGCCACATTCACCCTGCAACATAAGCAATTTTACATCTTATAGTCAGTTTACGTGTCACAGAGCTCCAAAAAAACACCTGTTATGTCATCTGTAGCTCTGGGTGGACCTATTAGAGTCTTGACTTCAAACACTGGGCAGAACATCTGTGTTACAAACTGAAGATCTTAGGTGTTTATCAGCACAGATTCAAAGACAGATCCTCTACTGGGCTGCATTATGGGAAAAGTCAGGGTATCTTGGCCTCCACAGGGTGGATATTAACTGTTGTTTTTTTTTCTTTGGATCTCCTTAATCCTCCATGGGATCGCCACAGTGCAACTCGCAGAGACTCTTGACTTTGGAAAAACCAACACCAACTGATTGGACTGGCTTGCTTCTTTTCCAGTAACATTTAAAGTCTCGCCAGAATGTGTTGTTATTCTTATCCAGTAAACGGACGTTGAAGTTATAAAATTGACTGGATCAAAAATTACAGATGGTGTTGCAACACTAAATGTACCAACAGGAAAAAAAAAACTTTGCAACACATCGTAAAAAGTAAATATCTGAGGTGGATTATTTATCTACAGCAAATTACTACGCTTCTGCATGTTGATTACTATGCTGTAGCACAGAAAATGCATGAATAATCCTGTGTATTAATTATCTAAGTGAAAATATTTCACTTTCGTTACTCCTTTTTCTCTTTTGAGTTCCACCAAGCAGGATGTAAATAGCAAAAGAAAAGCAGCTAAACACACAAACGGTCGGATTATGAATCATTTTGTCACATCTGACAGCTGAATGTCGCACGAAGGATCTTTTGATCTCAATACAACAGGTGAGCAAAACAATAAAAGGACAAAAAAAAGAAGACAGAAGACAAGAGAAAAAAGAGACATGAAGAGAAGAGAAAGGAGGATTTTCTCCAGACTGCAGAATTTTTAAGAAATGTCAACCCCCTATGCAAACAGCAGTAGAAAAGCAGAAGAAAACACGTTAACTAAGATGATTTCTTTGACAGAGCAGCCGGTGAGTGAGAGCGTCAACACTTTGTCAGACCACTACAAATCTGCGCCGGGGGCTACATCTATTCAGCTGCCAGCCACCTTAGCGCTGACAGACATTGTGTGGTCCTTTATGGAGGAGCCGCCTTTGAAGACGTCAATTCAACCGTAACTCCGTTCCAATATTAATATCATAAACCCCCGTCTCCAACACATGGATGCACGAACGCAAACAACCACACGCACAGAGGCCAGTTGTCTTTGTCATCGGATACAGTGGACTATAAAGGCGGCCGTGATTAGCCAATGGCGGGCCGATCCAACTGAATAACAATCAGTGTTTATGTATTCCAGGCGCTGAGGACGGGACATTGCCCCGGAGCAGGGCGTGAAGCCCTCTGACACCCCTTCTTTCACAGTTCAAACACTACAGCCATAGACACAATTACTGCTGTTTATTGTCTCTGCTCGACACGCTCACTTTAGGAAATGGCTTGTGAAATATTATTTGTTTGGAGAGACTGCTTGGAGTACAGCTCTCATCATGGGCAGGGGATGAGTTTAACCCCGCGATAGTGGAGGATGGTGGCAACTTGAGGTCGAGGAAGCTTTTGTTTCGGAGTTATTTTTAATGTGCGGTGGCCTTTAAATGGTACATGACATCCTATTTTTCACCATAGAGCTGTTTACGCTTCACTCCGACGCTTAACAGTTCAGACAGCGCCTATGTACCGCGCATGCGGAACTTTTTGACGACGACGTGGACGAACCAAGTGAACGAAGTCACGCAACGTTTGGTGACGTTGAGCCACGGAGCTCATCTCGCAGGAGATACGGGAATCAGTGGCGGATGTTTTTATATATATATATGTATATAGATTTATGTTTAAGGTATTGAACTGATGCCGTTTTCGGACGAGAATAGAGACTGCCTTGTTGAACATCAGGTCAAATAAGGGCAAATACTGGCGGCAGAAATGGAAAATGTAGTTAATTTCACCTTATCGGCCTCGTTAAGGAGTTGTTTATGAGTTTTGTGAGTGAAAAAAATGGTTTTAAAGGATCATATCAAACATAAACGTCTCATTATTTCCTGACGGGATGAATAAATCTCATGAGATTGTGAGCTGCACTAAAAGCTAATTATATGTTTGTAAGAAAATTCCACATTTTACTTTTAGTGGCATCGGTAAACCACAGCGCACTGAGTAAAGGGGAAGCACCGTCCATTATTACAGTGAATAAAACAGTAATGGCCGATTAGGCCTTATAATAAACAGCAGGGAAGCTTATGATCAAGGCCCTTTGTCTCCTTTAAGCCCCTGAAACTATACTTTCTTTTATTGGTGCCTTTCAGACAGGATGAATAGCAGGAGATCCTCAGTGAGGAGCTGCTGTTCGCCAGTGAACTCGCCATAAAACCTAATCCAGCCACTTAACCGGTGAAACGGACGTAGTTTTGATTTATTTACGTTATTGTGCATTAAGCTGGTGGTTAACATTCCCCAAAACCCGAGCAAATGATGTCACTGTTTTGATGCGGTTCGTGAAGCCCCCTCGCTCTCCATGTGTTAAACGAATTACGGCCTGACTTGTTGAAATGCGGCCTCATGGGAGGTGGGCTCTCTCTCTGCGGGGATACAAGCAATGTACTAGAGCAGGGAGCACATCAATAACAAGAGTTGTCAATCTGGACACGATGGCGTTTGTCCTTATGTGTGAACTTTTTTTTTTGTTTAAATATACCCATAAATCAAGCAGAGTGGATACAGCATGTGTCCCAAGCAAAAGAGTTCTTATTATGTAAGACAACTTAGGAAAGAATCTGTGACATCAGTGTTATTTTGCATTTGAAGAATATTCTAAATACTTTTTTTTCTCAATGAAAACTTACTGCAATTCTTACAGGATCCTTTAGGGTTAATGTTTTTATCCTATTATATCACTTTGATATTTCTGTAATACTCTTTTCATTCTATATCCTTTTAAATCAAAAGCCGTGCCTCACTTCACACTATTGTTACACTCTAATTGTGGCTTCTGCAGTGAATAACTCAGTGCTTTTGTCCCATACATCACTTTAATATATAATATCCTGTTGAAGAATTGCAGTTTTCTGCAGTGTGTGCATTGGCTGGTGCAGCTTAACACGTGTTGCAGTCCTCTAATAATCACATTTTGCGCTATTTCAAATCAAACACAGCAGAGCAGGACAGTGTCACATTGTACTGTTTACATTAAGATCTTTGGAAGACACTTGGATTGGTCTGATCTACGCGGACTAAAAAAAAAGAGAGAGAGAAAAAAAGAAAAAGAAGAAAAAAAAAAGACTATAGCCAAAACCACCCCCCAACCTCCTTTCCAAAGCAGACCATGACTTTGCGCATCGATGGACATCTGTGTGCAACTTACGTGTGGACAAGGACAGCACGCCGGGAGTGTGCAGCGTGAGGAGAAGCAAGCAGAAATCCAAGACGGCTTTCATTTTCTTTCAAAAGTTAGCTTTATTTCTGAGCTGATTCCTCGTCCTCGCGGTTGTTTTTTTTTGTTGTCGCCTTTTACTCGATCCAGGATCCAAATTACGCACGGCACGAAAGGGGAGAAAAAAAAAGAACAAAACAAAACAACAGAAAAAAAAAGACAGCACGGGGTTCCAGGTCCGGATTTTTATTAACAAGACAACTCTGTCTGTCTCTGTCTGTCTCTGTCTCTCTCTCTCTCTCTGTGGAGTGAAGGAGCGCACTAGAAAAAGTGTGACCCAGTGGAAAAAGTCACCCCGTGAGAAGCCATGAAGCAGCTCGTCCCTATTAAAGCCTTAAAGAGTGAGGCATACCGCGTCCTGTTTGCAGTCTTTCCCCTTCTTAATGCTTCCTGCAGCTAAATCATACACAAGTTCATACTTTCTAAGCCCCTCCTCTCTCTCTCTTCCCACACAGTCGCCAGTCATTTCCCCCTCTTTCCGTCCTTTCCTTGCTCTTGCTCTCTCTCTCTCTCTCTCCCTCTTTTTTTTTTTTTTTTTTTTAAAGTCTCCCCCCCTCTTCAGTGATGGGTAGGCGACTCAGGGCCATTCACTTTCACTGAATCACTCTGTCTCTGTTACTTTCCATGCCTCAGGTCTCTGCTTTACAATTTTTCACCATAGGAGGCTGTTGAGTCACAGAGAGTTACAGGAAAGGTTGCCAAATCTGAAGTGTCTTTCTCTTGTCTCTCTTTTTTCTTTCTTAGGAGCGACACAGAGCCTTTCATTTAACATAAACCTCCCTTTGTTCCCGCTTGAATTGGGATGCTTTTCTCAATTTCTTCCAAGATATTGCAGATTCCGACAGAGCTGTATTGTGACGCGATGAATAACCGGAGATCTGAATCCTGTCTTGCTGAAATCGACCCCCAACATCTTTTTATGTGTATTTGATTGTTGCAATTAGCTCAACCTGGGGCTATAATTAAGTTTCTAGGCTCGCAATAAGTCAATCTTTGGGCACATTGGCAGCTAGTAAAAGTAAAATAAAATGACCCAACACGACACTAAGGGCGCATGCTAGGGGGAATCCTGTGAGAAAAATGAAAAAGAAAAGTTACCTAATCTTTGCACGGCTTAGCTCACATAAACAATGATGTGGTAATGTTGTTTGGTTTGGTTGCAGTCTGCTTCTGACTAAGCATGAGTCAAAACCTGAAGCCCACATGTACGCCCACATACTGTCGATTCCACCTTTACTTTTATTCTGACAATTTCAAAACACCCGGATAATCCCAGGTACCACCATACCGAAGGTCGGGATCCTGCAATGGAAGTAACTTAGTGCAGTTTGTGCTACTGGTCTTTAGCTAGGCTTTAACATTGCCCAACGTGACACCGAGGATTATTCTAAGGGGGATCATGTGGAGGGAAAAAAAACAGAAAAAAAAGGAAAGTTACTGAATCGTTGCGTGGCTTAGTTAACATAAACAATGATGTGGTAATGCTGTTTGGTTTGGTTACAGTCTGCCTCTGACTAAGCGTGAGTCAAAACGTGAAGCCCGCATGAACGCCCACCTACTGTCTCGCATAATGTCGCACTCATTCCAATCTCAGTCTGGTTGATATTCACTAAATATGCTCGCAAAAATTATAAAATAAAAACTAGTTTCAGGGATGCTCATTGGAAATTTTCTATGCAGACGATTTCTCTTTTTCATTGTGGGTCAAAAAATGAAAAATAACGTTAAAATCCCTTCAACCTGCGTTCAGTTCCACCTGTGCTTTTATTTTGACAGTTTCAAAATACCAGGACAATGCCAGGTATCACTGTACTGAATGTCAGGATCCTGAAATGGAATCTCGCTGGGCTTTAACATTGCCCAACGAGACACTGAGGATTCTTCCAAGGGGATTTGTGTGAAATAAACAGAAAAAAAAATAAAAGTTACTGTCTGCACGTCTTAGTTAACATAAACAATGATGTGGCAACGTTGTTTGGTTTGGTTACAGTCTGCTTAGTCTACTGACTGAGCATGAGTCAAAGCGTGAAGCCCGCATGAACGCCCACCTACTGTCTCAAATACCGCAGATATATGTCATGCTAAGTTCATCAAATATGTTCAGAAAAGAAAATTAATAAAAAAAATAGCTTCCGGGAAACACAGGAAATTTTCTATGCAGACGATTTGCTGTGTCGTGGTGGGAAAGGGGCACACTATTACAATCTCTTTGGTCATTTAAGTGTCCCACTCAGACTGGCTCACCTGCATCCACTCTCACATGTGCTTTTTGACACACATTTGAAAATACCCGGATAATGCTAGGTATCACTGTACTGAATGTCAGGATCCTGACATGGAAGCAGCCAAATGGAATTTGTTCTACTATCTGTCAAAAAATCTCCTGTAAAAAACTGATTATAGAGTAATGAAAGACAACAAGCCGTCATCATAAGAAGGAGTTTTATTTCATCATGCAACAAGGCTTGCAGATATAAAACACACACGATAACAATAATGACAAGTAAGCTGAGCAGAGGAATGATCAAAGACGAACAGGCAATATAAAACAAACTGCATTTTAAAATTGGCTATTCCCCTTTAAACGAACAAGACGTGCAAAGATAACAAGACTGCATGAAAAAGAAAGACTAAGATTAGCCCAAATACAGAGATATTAAAATGTCGTTTATTCTTCAATCATCCATTGAATTACCTGCAAATTATTCACGAACCAAAAAAATCCCCCAAATAATCTGTATTTCCTTTTCAAATACACATTTGCTGGATATGCTGTCTCCCCCCTGAGCGGCAGTAATGCTTTAAGTGTCAGTCAAATGAAAGTGTAATGTGAAAGCCATCGTAAACAAACAGGAGCCAAAGATAAGCCCCTTTACTGATCAAACATCGGCACGTCTTGTTTAAGGACACGTGACATTACAACCCTTATCTCAGAAATAACCGGCATCCAATAAACCAATAAGAGCAAGAAGACTATAGGGGTAACCTTCTTCTTCTTTTTTTATTTATTTATAAAGAAGTAACTTTTTTTTTTTCCACAGAGGAAGAGTCGCCCTCAGACAGAGGAAAGGAGTCAGGATCTCAGTGGGTGTTTTCTGACGCAGGAATCCATCAGGTCTGTCATCGCTGCCTCCGTCAGGCTCTAAAGACGCAGCAGGGAGACGGAAACACAATCAGATCGGGTCACGTTGTGATTGAGAAATCCACATTTTTGCCCTGGAGTGTGTCCGGAGAACAGAAACTCTCTTCATGTTCATCATCTAAATGGGCGCTGTGACTAATGTTTGACTAATGTATGGCCGAAAGACATACACAAGTTAGTCCTGGTCGTCCTCCGCTGGTTGGACCAGCGTTGAGTCAGCAGGAGTCCGGGCAGAGTGTCGGACTAACAGCCGTGATGACCTTTGGGTCCTCGCCTACAATGTCCCCCTTTCTCCTCACTCAGAGGGGACTCTTGTTCCCGATGGGGCAATTCCCGCTCGTGCGACGCAGTTCCCGTCCAGGAAGCGTGAAAAGAATTTCGCGACGCTGTTGTGGCTGTTGTGTCACCTTCCGGTCATTTCCGTCTTTCGCCCATTCACGGTGTCGTAGCTTGAATAGCTGATTTATGACGGACGGTCATGGTCGTCTTGGCCCGGTCAGTGAAAATGTTGTCACTGTCTCGACTGGTGGGTTTCAAGCAGCCATTGTCTTCCATTTTTTCACGGCCACACACAGGCCTCATTTACATACCCATAAGCTCTTGTTCTTGTCTTACATATGTTTTCCAGCCCATAAACTGACCCCAACTAATCCTCATATATGCGTACAAACACAGTGCGTGCCATACAATCAAACACACACACAGTGCCATGCAAATTCCACATCTTCCAGCCAGGCAGTCCCTTAATCCAAAACACCACAGGCAGCGCAGGAGACCAAGTGCGGAGAGGCGGCGAAACGCAGCAAAGATGGCGTCAAAGAGAGAAACAATGAGAGTCAGAAAGATCAAGGGAGCAGCTGAGGCAGGGCTGAAGTCAGGACGGTAAACCCGGCTCTGTAACGATGCCAGCCATGTGAGGACGGCTTTGCGTTTCTTTTGCTGGAACGGCGACACCAGAGTTCAGGCTTGGTGCAAACCAACGGCACATGTCTGGCAGGATGTGGAGAACTGATGAGACGTTTTCACGGCGTTTTTTTAAAGTCCCCATTGCACTGAAAGATGTTTTTATTACCTCAGTCGGATGCTTTGGGCCGCACCGCGCGGGATGATGTATGCGCCGTCTGCCGTTAGATGACAGGCTTCACGTTTATCTGCCAATGTTTCTTTGCGCTCACCTTGTAGGGGTGGATCAGTTTTTTGTTTTGTTTTTTGGAGCGGGGTTGTGGAAGGTCGTTAAGTGATTTTGGT
Source organism: Planiliza haematocheilus (assembly GCA_005024645.1). Taxonomy (NCBI): domain Eukaryota; kingdom Metazoa; phylum Chordata; class Actinopteri; order Mugiliformes; family Mugilidae; genus Planiliza; species Planiliza haematocheilus. The sequence continues at coordinate 329,475 of SRSE01000124.1, forward strand.
GCGTTAGCATGTGTCGGGCCGTGACACGACAAGCTGATGGTTTTGGCGGCGTGTCCTGCACTTTGGCCGGACCCCTGCTGGCGGCGATTAATCACAGTCGGTGAGGGAGCTGACTTTGATTGACTTGTGCGGCTTAGTCAACCTGTGCACGATGAGAAAAATGAGCGACGAGTGAAATGAATACGATGTATGTCATATTCATTTTAAAATGCCAGGACGGTCGTCTAGTCTGTTTATTCCTTTTGAAAACAGGAGAGACAATAGAAATGGAGTAGAAATTATGTCATTTAAAGGAAAAAAAATCGAACCATAAGTCCTAAAAGAAACCATTATTTAAAGTGGAAATGCATTAATTAATATGGTTTCCTTCACTTGAGCACTTTTAAATGAAGAGAAATGCTTCTTGGAATTGGTTAAAATCATAAGAAGCCATAATAAAAAATTGTTTTCATTCACTTTTAAGACAATACAGTAAAAATGCAAGAAAGAGAACTTGAAGGATGATATTTTTCTTGAAGGTCTGTGATCATTTAGATTTTACTTTATATTTATATTTATTAATTCGTTTAAAAATGTCTTGCTCATCATAAAAGGTTAACAGATTTAGCTTTTTAGTTGTTCAGTACCACCAATATAATATAATATAAGCATATAAATACCATTAGAGATGTGCCTTAAGTTTAAGAGGCCCGAGCCACCAGTGATTAGAAGAAAGAGGCCAAAGGTGATAAGTAACTCCTAAACATTTACTATAACATGTCACACCAGTGCATCCACCCCGGGGCTGTTTCTACAAAACAAGATCAGAGCAGGATTTGTTGAATTCCACTAATGAAGCAGATGAAACTGGTCATTGGACGGGGCGCGGACGAAGGGAGAAAGAAGCGGCAGTGAGCGGACGAGAGGTGAGGCAGAGAAGTTTGAGATTGAGACAAGAGGAGATCCAGCAGCCACTGAGACAGAGATATTTGAAGAGAAGAGCGGGGGCAGAAAGAGGGGGAATAAAGAGAGGGAGAAAGGAGAGAGAGAGAGAGGTAGGGAGGGAGGGAGGGAGAGAAGGAGAGAGAGGGAGGGAGTAATCAAGTAGAATCAGGACGTTTCCTCTGTAATACCCACAGGCCTCGGCTGAGCCCCAGCTCCACAATCCTCGCTGATTGGAGGGAAGGGTTTGTTTGAAGAGGAGGTCAAGACCATCAGTACCTTGTTAAGGAAAAGTTGTGTCCAGAGGAATGAAGAAGGCTGACTCCTTCCTGAGGAATTCATCGGGGGATAGGGAGTGTGTGCGTGCAGGCGTGTGTGTGTCTGCGCGAAAGAAAAGCGCGCTTGTGTGTTGATGCAGTCACTAAAAAGGAGCGACGCAGAGGAGGAGGAGGGAGGAGGAGGAGGGAGGAGGGAGGAGAGGGGAGGAGGAGGAATCAGATTGTGATTTAAAGAGGACCCATCAGCCCCCTCCTCACATACTTTCTAAAGCCAGGATAGCAGCGCTGGCATTCGCCGCAATAATGCATGACAGATGTACATCAACCGTGCTCTTTCTCTATCTCTCCGTCTCTCCCTTTTCCCCCCTTCCTCACCCTATTTTTCTGGCCTCCTCCCATCTGGACCCAATGTGTTGTTGTTGTTGGTGGTGATGGGCATCAAGGCGCAACCCTTTGAATTGAGAGGGAGAAGATTGCGATCTTGTCCTCCACTCGAGGATGTTGAATACTGACTCAGGGGTTGTTTTATCACGGCTGGCTCGGCGTGGACATGAGCTCCGCGCCGCTGCTTTTAGCTTCTGGATCATGCACAGTGACAAGCAGTGCCACCGATACTTAAAGGCGTAGAAATGGCTTAATAATGCAGATGAATAAACAGATTGAAAGCAGCAGCTTAACGGACCGGTGAAGCTTTTTTGATTGTGTAACTGAATCAAGAGTAAAGTGTCAAGTAAATGTGCGCTAGGTTTGTTTAATAAAGTAGAATTTATGCGCCCATTTTACATTTGAAAATCCTCCCCTGCAAAGCAACACCTATGACTACATTATGCACAAATCAGGCATAACATTATGACCAGCTTCCTAATATTGTGTAGGTCTCCCTTGTGCCTCCAAACCAGTTGTGACTTGTCCGGGAATGGACATGGGTCTTCTGAGGGTGTCCTGCGGCGTCTGGCAACAGAATGTTGTTAGTGGGGGCGTTTGGGTCCTATGGGTTGAGGGGAGGGGCCTCTGTGGATCATCCCACAGATACTTGATCAGTTTGGGATCTGGTGAATTTCGAGGTCAGGTTTTTTGAGTTGTTCCTAAACCGTTTTGTGTCTGTGTCAGGCTGCATTCTGCCATTGCCATTGCTATGGGGTGGGGGTGCCTGGTCTGGGTCAAGGTGGGTGCAACATCCACTCAAATGAATACCAGGTCCAAAGGTTTCCCAGGAGAACATTGAACTGTCACAATGTTATTTACTTCTCCTGTCAGCGGTTTTAATCTTGTGGCTGATCGGTTTTTGTCCTTCAGAGATGTAGTCATGTAAAAGAAAGTATAATAAATCAGAGCATTGTAAGGTATTCACATTTATAGAATGAATCGCCATGCGTCTGATCTGGTTTGTGTTGTGGTTTTCACATGTTGTGGCTTGTGTCGCTGCGTTGAAGCAGCAGAGGGCGGCACATTCACAGCGCATGAGATCAAGTTCCCTCCTCTCACTGTGACTCGACTGTAAAACTTAAGTCAATAAAATCCTCCTGTTCTTCCACCCAACACAGCCAACCTCAGTAATTTTAACCTGAAAACCTGAGTGTGAGTTAGACGTGCACTAATTATTCAAAGCGGAGGAATGCGATCTCGTTGGGCGGAGAGGAAAGAGAAACATTTGGATGTGTTGTAGAGAAATAAAATAGGCTATAAAGACACAAAAGGACTGTTTAGAGAAAGAGCTGGATGGAGCTGATGTGCAAGGCGTAGAAGCTGAGGTAAAGGAGGAAGGAAAGAGGGCTCTGACAAAGAATGAAACGTGACCAGCATTGTGCTGTGTCACCGTGCTGTTGTACTTTATTTTACTTCCTTGTAGCAGTAAAATGGAATTGAAAGCCTTTATGTGTCCAGCAGGAATGGACACATAAAGGCTTTTGTGTGTGTATCTAATCTCTCAAAATAAAAGTATTCAAAATGAATTTTCATTTCATTTCCTCCAACAGTTACTGTTATTTAACAATCATTTATACACAAAACACAAGAGCATGATAAGACTGCCATCTCATTAAAAAAAAAAAAAGGCCCCATGCAGTTAAATTGTTTGTGGAAAAACTTGCAATGACCTGTAGTTACACTTCATTGTTAAGCAACCGCCTTAGACATTCAGCATATTCCTCAAAGTAAAACCCCGTCTGTTTGCATTCCGGTGACGGCGCATTTTAGTGTCAATAGTAGACATGCTGGGAGCAAAACAGGAAGTCAGGTGGAGCTGAACCACAAAATCTGCATAAGATAGAGGACAGGGTTGACTGATGGCTACATCAACCATCAAACAAGTTTTTGTTTGTAGTCAGTATTCTTTTTAAATTCGTAACCTCCACTTCACGTTTGTTGCGGCACTGCCCATGAAAGGTGAACTCCCCTTGCCAGTCGTCTTTAGCTAATAAGAATCAGTTGTTTTATGCAAATGAAGGGCGACTTTTGGTGAGCTTTGGCTTTTTGTTTAGCTACATGATGTGTGCTGCAGTTGTGTATAGCCTGTATAAAATCAGGCAGCAACTCAGCAGTAGAACACATTAGAAAGTAATGCCTTGCAACAATGAAATCTATATTTAATCTATATTTTGTATTCTATACGAGAAGAGACAGCTACATACTGTGTGCAAATGTGTATAGCCTGTATAAAAACATGCAGCATCTCAGCACCACAATACAATTTAACAGTACAGCAGTGTGTTATAAGATGGGCATGCAGATGGGATGTGGTATCGATCAGAAGCCTTGTCAATGTACTACAAATAAAGGTCTCTCAGTTACCGCTGGGCATTCACTGAAGTTGTTCACTGACTGATGTCGATAGGATTTGGACCGTTCCTCTGCTAGCGTTAGCGGACGCCTTTTCAGATGAGCGTGCATTGCAGTGGTACTTTTGTTGTATTTCACAACTGACTTTTTTGCATGTCACTATAGTGTGGGCTTCATCTTTTGTGAAGTGTTTCCACACACTTTGTGAATCACTGCTTGTTTTCTGCAACGACCAACTGGGCTAATCTTCTGTCTTCCAGGAGGCGTCCTTGTTGGTATTGTTGATTAGAGACTAGTGGACTCGATGCTTAAACCATAATGGCACACAGAAGGGAAGTCGACAAACTGGCTAGTTTGACTAGTCTGTACTACCCCTAGATAGATTAATATTTAATAAAATAAATATTTCCCTTAAGTCCTGATTGAGACCAAAAGCAGAACTACAAGCACATAGGATCAAAGGGATGAACTGTTGCTTTGTAACTGCTAGATTAGTTAAAGTAAAATTCAATCAGTCAGGTAGTCAGTGTTTTTTAATTAGTACTTTCACTTTTGATGCTTTTAAGTACCCATGCTGATTCTTAATTGCATTTTATGTGAAATTAATCATAAATGTAATCATTTTCCATTACCTGTTTATGGGTACCAAATCCGGTTTACGGTAAATGAGACTGGAGTTCTCCTTAACCTTAGTTGAGATAAGACCTTTATGTCTTTATTGCATGAGGAATGCACATAGTTTGAACTTAGTTAAGAGTTATGGATGTTCAAACATCCATAAAAATAACTTCATGAGTCAGAAAAAAAATAAGAAAAAAAACCTAGGCGTTCCGTATTGAGTGAATTGAGACATAAATAGCGTCAAGCTGAGAATCAGTGAGCTTAATGATTCAAACAGATACTTTCTGTGGAATATTTTTGTAATGCCACAAGCCGACCCGACTGGCTGACTTAATATAATGCAACCAGTTTCAAATCTTTAAGTCGTTTTTTGCTTTTGTGCCTGTTGGTGTTCTTGGGTGCGGTTTTGCCAAGTGCAATTACTAATGATGTCATCAGACAAGCATGCAGACGTCCTGAACATCACCTTAGACGACAAAAAAATATGGTGCAAAAACACACCCATCTCTAACTGCCAGAGAGGACATTTGAATAAAGCTGGAAAGCGGCCGTGTCCTCAGCAGGTTGGGGATTTGCTGAGGGATCAGAGAGGAAGTCAAACACCCAACTCGTGCTCTAATCTCTATCTTTAGTTTCTATTGTCATAAACAAAGACAATGTGATGCAGATATATTGTACTCCTTTGATAATCAGAACAAAATTGTGGAAAGACGCTGAACAAGTCATGATGGTTTTCAAGGGACTCAACACATGATCTTGGAAATAAGTCAAGCAAGTCCAATGTGGCCGTTTGCCAAGGGTGCGGCGCTCTACCTCTCATGCTCCTTGAGATGTTCATGGAAATAATATCAAGGTATGTTCCGGCTGTGGATGGATGAGCACTCACATGCCTGTAGGACAGTGTTCCCAGGCAGAAAAGTCTCAGGCGAAGGAGAAGAAGGCAGTTCCTTGAAGTGGAATTGTTTATTTGGAGTATCTGTTAAGGACAAAAAGATTATGCAAGTAGGTACAATACACGTAAACCCTTAAGCTTCTTTTTTCTTCCGAATAATCCTGTTAAATTCCTATATTTTTCAGGGCAGTTCTGTATGTACGCCGACTATGAGACTGTCAAATAAACTCATGCACTTAATCGGCTCAGCCAACAGTGAGAGGATCATCTGGAGCAATAGGCCGTGAAGCTAAAGACCAATAACAATTCACCTTGTCCTCTATATGCTGCAAAGTATGAGCTTCATGAGCTAAGAAACGAAATAGTAATTTTCAGCTGCATTTTCTTGCAAACTCTATGATAGACATACATATTGAGATAATCTTGATCAAATAAAATGCCAGTGGAGCTGGTTTTTCTATACAGCCTCAGATTTGTGGGCAGGACTGAGGAGGAGGAGCAGACTTGAAGCTTTCTGGCAACACCTGGAAATCACCCAAGGAGGAGGATCTGACAGACAATGTTACTGAATAAGGCTCATTGTGACACTGGGTGAGACGGATGACAAATAGATTGTGACTATGGCAAACATAAGTATGCGCAACAGCGGCTAAACTTCTTCTTGGAAGCGTTGCGGTGAGGCATGAAATGTGCTTCATTCAGCGCAGGCTGTTCTTTGAATTCTTTAATTCTCCTTTTTGAAAACAAGTAATCCGAATGGAAAATAAACCAATTCAAGATTTTATTTCAATTGTGATTGTGGATTCTATCGGATAAACGGAAAAGTAATTGGTCCTTCAATAACTGGGTATAGCCCTCACTTGTATCTTAAACCTGCCCCTGTGTATATATAACCAAATTAAACTTATAAACTATCCCTTTCAATAAAGTCTCCGTGCTGAGACACATATGCGTGTTTGTATTTTATCCCGGGAAATTCGAGACATGCCGCCATTTTAGATTTCTTGGTATGCGCTTATTTGTGCACGCGATGGAAGATTTCATTGTTAAAGTGCTTCCTGCTTTTGTGACAAGCAATCAAAAGTATCTGACACTTGTTGAATGAACCCCCTGTCAAAACGTCGTCAGCTGCATTAACCAGGAACTGGGTTTCTCTTAAAGCCGTAGCTGAACAGTTTGGACTGCATTTGCAGAATTTCTGTCTGTGCGATTTAAATGATCTGACAAAATCACCTTTATCTGTATTTACGTTGTGTCTTGGTGTGTCTTTCTGGTATATATAATTTGCAGATTTGTTTTGCAGATCTGTTTCTATTCCGTTGTTTCCTGTCCAGATTTAAGGCCTGTATGTTGGAGTGAATTGCATGCAGTCCCATCAGCAGTTTACCAGACCAAATAATACCTGGTGCTGTTGTTTTATCGTGTCAATGTTGTGTTAATCTCACACCTCGGTGAAACAATGCCCCATTCTTCATTAAGAGCTCTTTCCGTCACGCCTTTGTTTTGCCAAAGAAGCTTCGAAGAGACCTGAATTCTTGCTCAAAAGTGACCTGGAGGATGTCACTGACTCATTTGTCAGTGCTGAAAGGCCACGTGATGCCAACAGATGTCTGTGTTAGATTATTAGCTATTTAGTTCATTTATAGACTAAGAGTACTCATTAATGTGTCATGTGCTGTAATGGGCTGTGTCATGGCACTGACTGCGCCGAACGTGGAAATGATAAGATGATAAGCTTTATTGACCCTCACAGTGGAAAAAAAAAAAAAAAAACGCTTATCATCGCAGCTCAAAAGAAGTCGAAAACGATAAGAAAGTGAGAAAGAAAATAGCTGAGTCGTCTGACGAGATAAGGAAGACAGTAACTGCAAAGCGTGGTGATAGCTGCGATACAGTTTACGAGCAGCTGTGGAAATGTTATTAAGACGTTTAGGTTCCATGGGATTCCTGGATGCGGCCACGAGAAGGAAACTGACCACAGATTGAACAGAATGATGAACTGAATAGGAGTACTTCCAAACAGATAAACATGGCGGTTTAAATCGGGGTGCATCAGCTCCTCCAGGATACTTTAAGACCGCCGGTGACTTTAAAAAGCACCCACAATTTATGTCATGACTTGCTGTGGGCCGTGATGTCGATCACAACTGCTGTGTAGGTTAAAAAAATGTAGGTTAAAGGTTGCAATATTTTTGACCAGTACATTAATAAAACATATCTTATATCTTTGTTGTGTTATTTAAAATCCAAAGCCGAATCTGAGTTAAATCAGATGCAATATTAGCCTGCTTTGTCAGTTTCAGTTTATATGGAATGAAAGGTGTGATGGATCTGAGATATAATGCCACCAGACAGGATGATTCACCAGAGCAGAATCCGGAAATGGAAAAAAAAAAGGCAGATCCAGAGACTTATTGTTTATTATTGCATGAATCATACAACTTCGCAGGAACAGCGGGAGATTTCCCCTAAAGCCTTATTATTGCGGCTATACAGCATACGGCCGTTTCCTTATTCGTGCTGGATGATGGATTTTCAGCTGTGTAACTCTTATATAATTCCCAGTGCGTCCTGTCCTGGTCGAGGTTCAGTTTCAGTTTGAGGAATGCCGCTCCCGACTTGTTGTCTTGCAGGTCTCCGTACATGCGTACTGCTCGCTCGCACAATGTTTGCAGTGTAAAGAGTTGCAGAGTCATGGTGGTGCACAAATTCCTCCCCTCAGCCTTTGGACGGACGCCCGCAGCACACTTCTGGCCTCTGACGACCGAGGACGCAAAGCTCCGAGCAGCGGGCGCAGAGAGCAGGGGAGAGCACTCGATGTTATTGGATAATCCTCGCGTAAAGTCCCCTACGTGGTTTCTGTGCGCCGCGTTCTCGTGCGATACGGAGTCAAACAGCTGCTGTCGTCCAGGTGCGGCTCTGTAGGTGAGTGAATCTGCAGCTGCTAACGACCTAAAAGTGTTTCAAAACGCCGGGGGGGACGCGCCCTGTTGAAAAATCACGGTGATATTAAATGAGTTTGCGGTCGTACAGCAGCACTCGTGACGTTACTTAACTCGGTGTGGCACCATTAGCGCACTGGAGAGTTCCTAAGTTTGTTGTCGACCAGAGTTGATTTCCTCGCTGGTGCGCAGCAGATCCTTAAAGGGGAATTGAAACTTCAGCTCGTTTTCCTTTAGTGCACGGTTTGTTGAACGTATACAGAGACCAACTGAGCGCCAAATACGGCTTCTGTGAGCCGTGAAGAACTTCAGTTAATCGATCTCAAGAATCGGATACAATTTCGTCGAGATATTATTAAGCTACCAGTGTGAGTATCCGCCGGCTTTCCCTTCTCTGTGTGATCGTAAATCAAGCGTGTGTGGCCATTTTTTATATATATATTGTGTTTTTTATGCCCTGTCATTTGTTTTCATAGATTTGTCGGATTATTTTCTCGATTAATCAGTTTGCTCGATGAACATATTTAGTATATGGCCATTGGACAGACCCAAACTTATTTTACAACCATATGAAAGAGACAACAAATAACCATGAAACGTTTAAGATTTCTTTCTTGAATGAAAATAAATAAATAAAATAAAAAAATGGCCATTTTTTGTTCTTCTTGATTAATCAATTTGGTAAATAAAAAGGCAAAAATGGAGAATAACAGCCATCAAATGGGGACATTTTCATAATTATATAAAAGATTTTTTAAAATAGTTATAATCTGCAGTCATGAAACATTTAGCCCTTTATTTTTCTTAAAATAAATTCAAGGGTAAAGCTGTTGTAATTAAATTTCCATTGAATCAATAATTGAATCATCACATAAATCTTAAAGAATCAATAAGGCAGTGGATTAAATACTTATTAAGTATTAATGAGTTAATTGCTGCGTTAGTGAATCTGTAGAAGATGAATCAATGACAGTTCTTCATTTTTATGTATCAGAAATTCAATATTTTAAATATTTTGCGATAAATAGTACTAGTATTTTTTTGTTTGTTTGTTTTTCTTTTGCATCGATCAGTCACAGGTCGACCGCCAGTTCAGCGTGTTCACAAACGTTTCTGTGCACACACTTTTAGAGATAAGGGCTTTTTTTTTGTGCTATTTGTTTAATTGTGTATTCAGCGTGTTTCTGATAATAGCAAGTGTGTGGTCAGTAGGCTCCGCTGAGCAGTTGTATTTCTACTTTCTCAAGTGTTGATCCAGGCAAGCACTTGGCTGGAGTTTCTGTTTATCAGACGTCTGCGGAGGAAACTTTGGCACTGCTTAACTCCTCAAGGTTATCAGCTGTTGTTTTATATAATACGATGAGCTTTAAGTTTTGATGTCATGACTGAGATTCTTTGAAACCAAAGGGGTTTCCTGGTTTCAGGGGGGAAGGTTTGTTTTGTGCGCTTTCATCGGCGGCCACCTTTGGTCTGAGTCAGCTGCGAGATGACATGGAAGATGACCTGGCAGAAGAGCTCGTGTCGCAGCTTTTGTGCAGGATTTCAAAAGATGCATGTGTCATTATAGTTTGGCAGTATTAGATGGCGGCTGAGAGAGAGAATCTTGTTTCCTCATGCAAGATTTTGCAAGATATACTGTATGTTTATGCTGACTGCACAGGCCGCAGTCAGCAGGTCAGCGTGCTGCTGTCAATGGTTAACTCCTCCTCACCGCCTTCTTCGTTTCTTTTGTGTAAGACCTGCACCATAATTCATAAAGAAGAAACACACCAGGTTCTAAAGCGTCAAAGCAATTCCCTCCTTGGTTTTAGTGCCCTATAATAATACTATAAATAGTTGTAATTTAACACAGTGTGCGACTAAACTACAAAGCAGTACCACCTGTGGTGTTACTGGTATCTAGCTGAAATCAATAAGCTGGTCAGGACTCGCTGTGTTACTTTGAGCAGTGCTATACTGGGGTAACCAAGCTGTGCATATTACACAGCTACTTAAATCCTGATCAGGAAAGGACAGCCTGATCTGTCCAATAACAATGGCTCTTTATGGAAAACTATTGTACTAACGACTTCCTCTCTTTTCCTCAAACTGATCTTACAGCTTTCTTTTTTCTGAATGCAACTCCTCTCTCTCTTTGTTTTTCCTCCTCTAAGCCCCCTCTCTCTCTTTCTCCCTCCCTATGTTGCCCTCCCTCCTTTTCTGTCTGACACTTTTGGTCATATGACCAGCGAACAGGCTGACTAACTGCAGGGTGAGATGTGAGGCAGCTCGAGGCGGAGTGCATTTGATTGTGCAACCCTTGCAAAGCTCCTTCACTCCTTTTTCGCTTTGCTTGTGAAATCACCCGCAAAAACGCGTGAGGAAAAGCGTATTCTGCTCATGCTTGTGGTGCAAAACAAAACAAAACAAAAAAAAGCCCTTGATTTGTCCCTTTACTGCTACAAATAGATCTTCCGCTCACATGTGTATTGATTCTGAGATGAGTGCACTGTAGCTAAGAGGCAGGATAACACGAGTCTTGCTCTTCAGCTCAAGAGCTGATTTGTTCTGCTTCGAGTCATAACAGCGAGTGACGCTTGGTGGAATGCAGAGATTACATGTTTGCTGGACGCGCCTTAAGTCTACGCTCGTAGGCAAGTCAATGATCCCGCAGCTTTGCTCATTTAAATTCAACGTAAATACTTTAGCTCCGTTAAGATGTAAATGATGACGGGTATACAAGCTTGGAAGTGCACGAATTTGTCACGTTTGAAAAACCTGTCTAGCTTATATCTACCTGGAAACAAAAATGATCGTTGTGTAAGCCGCAATTAAGCTAAATGGATAACATTTTATTTTTTTTAAATTTGAATATTTTTAGTTTAATAAATATCTGTTGAGTCACCATCTATCACCAAATGAGGTCATCATGAGATACTGGGTGTCTGTGGAGACACTGCAAAAAAAGCTAGCATAGAGGCTTAGAGTACACTGTAAAAAAATATTAAAAATACAACACAATAAACATAATATAACATTACAGTATGCCTTTTTGGTAACCATACATTTTTAAGGTAAATCAGTATGTAAAGTACTGTAAAAATCACCATCACCTTATAAAAATGTTTATGGTTATTTACTTTAAATTTAACAGTAATCGTATCAAGCTGTTTACAGTAATTCAAAACAAACAAACAAAACGTCCATAATATGAATAATATTGAGCAGTTTATATCAAATAAACTAAATTACAGCATATTTCTGTAATAAAACACTAGAACTGTATAAAATTTTATGGTATTTTTATTGAAAATAAAATTTTACAGTTCAACTGATGAGCTATTTGCAAAGAGGACGAAATATTCAGGATGTAATGTGTTAGTGAGTGTTAGTAATAGTAATAATTCTTTCTCTTCATTTGACCCATCCATTCATTCACACAGTAGTGCGTACACTCAAGCAACCGGAGTATGTATAAAGTTTTTTTTTTATTATCATTATTTCACAATCTCCATTTTGAATTATCGCAATAAAAGCTGAGTCTTTCACAAACTTGGCTCGCGCTTGGCTCCTCGGTGACCTCCGTCCTCCTCCGTGTAGGTTCACTCTTAAGCACAATCCCCAAAATATTGACGTATTCCTTGAAGAAAACAGATATTAACTGTGTGTATATTATTGGATTTGTCCGTTAAACCTTAAATGACAGTGCTTTATCCGTCCCGGCTGCATTGAGTGGTCATGATAATTGTGGAGATGTTTAACTCGTACCGAGGGGCTTATTAACCAACATGAATCTGAGCAGACTCTTAATTAGTGTTCTCTTAGAGGCCGGTGCAACGTTTAAACCCATCAATTTATTTTAAGCTGACATACCATGCTTGCGTCGTCTTCTGCAGGTGTGGGGTATTAAAAAAAATAAATCATATACACAAACTTTTTACTCGTGTACATTTTTTTTTTTTATTTGACCTCCAGATTCAGACAGTGCAAACAGAAAGATTGCTGGTGCACTTTCATTTCACTGCTCCCACGTGTCCCGTTGCACAACTTTTATGAGATTAATTAAAGACAGGTTCCATCTGTACAGAGCTTAGTGGCGTGATGATGATGATGAAACCGGCTCCCTCTGAGAGCGCGTACTGGCTCTGCAGCCGGCGCGCAAGTAGGAAGTACGTGCGATTCAGAAAACCAGGGGAGTGGCTGGTCAAGGCCGGCTTCTGGTGTCTGGCATGGATTCATTCATACCTTCTGTTGCTTTAAATAGTGTGAATGTGTGTTCTGTATATGTTTGTCGGCCGGCGGCTGTCTGCACAATCTCAGTCGCTCCTCCGTGACTCACACCCTGACTGTTAGCAGGCTGCCGTTTGGCTGCGCCTTTTAAAGCGAGCACAGACGGGGGAGGAAGAAAAAAAAAAAAAAGACTATTAACATGACAAATTATCAGGCTTATCAATGGGAGACACAACTCTTTGTGGTCACGGTTAAGCTGCAATTATCGGTTGATTAACGGATTATGTGGTGTTTTCATAACTGGGTAATTGTTTTGGGTCAACATCCATAGGTATCACCAAATGTGATTGGGTTATTATTAAGGATAAACTCCTCCACAACGAGGTCTCACACTGAAATACGTCCATGGAGTTAATCAATCATCCTATTATAGCATAAAAATGGTAAATCCTTAGTTACACTTTAACATGTTTGGAGGCTGCATATGAGAACATTTCCTTTGCAGAGTATTTTTAAAGCGACCGTTTTCTTAGGTGAAAGCAGTGGCATGAGGCAGCTCAACAGAATATGTCTTTTCTGTTTTAGCTGCGAGGAAGTGAAACCTGAAGTGTGTGTGCGACACTCGCTCACCCTCATCTACACACACACACACGCCACGAGGGAAAAGCAGCATGTTCACATGAGATTTTCTTTCCATTAGCGTTTTCTCAAACCACAAATGTTCAGTTTCTATTTTCTTTTTTAACTTTCACCATTTTCTTCTTTTTTTCTTCTTCTTCTCAGGATCGGCACCACAAACGTGCGGGCTTAAAGAAATCCGTGCTACGATACAACTGATTGCTGCTACACATTTGCCAACCACTTCCTCCTTTCTCCCGTGGAACTCTAAATGGCAGAGGGCTCTCTTGAGACGTCAGAATGGATTACTTTGAAAATCAGAGAACCTATCACATTTGGACGCGCAGCGCTTTGATGGTCGCGGGGTGACCCGTGCATTGGGAACTGCCTGATCCTGACACAGATGCTGTCAGTCATGTCGGAGGATGGACGTGTGGATGAGGGAGCGCGTTGTGGTTCACCAGTAGTCTGTAAGGTTGTTTTTTTGAACGGAGAAACTCATGACATCAACACATTTTTTGTAGCAACTGGCCTTTTCCCTGAACTGACTCCTGGCTGCGGCAATGAAGTCCAACAGCTAGTACTACAATGCTGTCCACATTCCTAATTTCCCGGGACATTACTACTTACTGAATAGGTTTTCTTTATTAATTTTTTCGGCAAAATGGAGGATCTAAGGACATCTGCTCACTGGAGCCTTTACATTGATGAGATAAAAACCAAAGGAATTTCCTCAGTTGACAGCCTGACCCCAATGGGGTAAGAACTAAAAGCCTTGAGCTGTAAAAGACTATATGACTCGACAGGTAACAACCCCTCATCACTGAAAAACTAAATCTGGAGCAAACTATATACCATCTCCAGAATGCATTGCCCCGCAAGGAGGAAACGTCCAACATGCGACTCCGACTTCTCAGCTATCGTTGTTCCCTCTACACAACTATTCGGGTATCTCGACTACACTGTGGAGAACCACGCTTCCAGAGCCTTCAAGGTAATGGACGAGTTCAGACGGCAGGAGATGTTGTGCGACCTGGTGCTGCATGTCACATACAAGGACAAGGCAGCGGACTTCAAGGTAAATAGTCTGTGCTAATAAAATCACTATGATAACACGAGGTCACTTTGCTGCAAAGCAATGAACTGCGACAATAAAAACTGTACAACTGTACACAAGTAAACAGTGAGAGCAACTAAAGCGATTAAACTAAAGACTAATGAAAAGGAGGAAAAATAAAAGGCAGTTTGGTTAAATTGATTTAATTAATAATAATCTTATATTGTTATTTAATAAATAATATAATCTTAGGCAAGGCAAGGCAAGTTTATTTATATAGCACAATTCATACACAAGGCAATTCAAAGTGCTTCACAGTTACATAAAATCACATAAAAAGAGGGGCAGATAAAATCAACACATAAAACATAAATGTAAATTACTTAAAAGCAAAAGATCAGTTAAAATACTTTCAGTTCTCATATGCACAGGTAAAAAGGAATGTTTTCAGCCTGGATTTGAGCATTGTCAGAGTTGGGGCCTGTCTCACACTGTCTGGAAGCCTGTTCCAGATTTTGGCTGCTGAGAACTGAAAGGCAGCCTCACCGTGTTTAGTCCTGACTCTGGTCTGGATCAGGAGACCAGTTCCTGAGGTTCTCAGAACTCGAGCTGGTTCATATGTCTCTATCATGTCAGAGATGTACTTTGGTGCTAGTCCATGAAGAGACTTGTAGACTAGCAGAGCGGTTTTGAAGTCTATTCTCTGAGTGACAGGAAGCCAGTGCAGAGACCTAAGAACTGGACTAATGTGGTCGTATTTCCTGGTTCTGGTCAGGACTCGAGCAGCAGTGTTCTGGATGTACTGGAGCTGTTTGACGGCTCGTTTAGAGAGGCCAGTGAGCAGGCCGTTGCAGTAGTCTAATCTGCTGGAGACAAATGCATGGATGAGCCTCTCTAAGTCTGGTTTAGACACCATATCTCTGATCTTTGCAATGTTTTTCAGATGGTACTTTGCGTACCAGTGTGTGTACTTTGCACACACTCAGAAGACAACAAGTTACTTAACTAATTTTGTTATTTAGCTTGCTAGCTCATTTAACTGCTGGCTTGTTACAAGTGTAGCTGAATCAGTTTATTCATTAGCTGAATCTTAATGAGCAACTAAGGAGTTGATTGTTGAGTTGTGTTTGTTTTTTAAGTTAAAGCACCAAAAAGTTTCTTGGACCTTCCTGCTTTTACGTAGCAGAATTTGACACCTGGACACAAGTAGGAAAGGAATGGATATTTTTTTTAAATAGAATAGTTGGAGTCCCACCTAATAAGGCACATGTGGATTATCGCTATAACGTGCAGTGGCTCATTAAGTTTTATGGTGAAAGTTAGCTTCAGCTAGCTTACGAGCTATAGCTAGCTTGTGTTTTCTGTTAATTTAGTTAGCTAGCTTCTTTCTAGCATTCAGTTGGTCTGATAGTTCAACTTTGCTGCCTTCCTTTAAGGCGTCAAGTGGAAAATAACTGGACTGGACCTGACAAACATGAACATTTTTTTCTAAAACAACACACTGACTGCTATCTGTGCTAGCTATCTTGAGTAATTGTGTTACAAGAAAGAGCAAAGGAGCATATGATTAATTTCATATACATGTTAATCATATAAATCTGTATTAGACAAAAACAAAACTGACTTTCTGAAATGTTTTTTCAACAAAAATTCATGCAGACTTGCAGGAGCATTTTTGTTGATTATTCCAACATCACATTAATCAAAACACTACTCTTGACACCGAGTGTCATGCGCCTCATTATCACATCAGGAAAATAAAAAATTAAACATCCAGATAGTTATGATTTAAATGTTTAATTTAAATTCAATGATATTAAATTAAAATGAATTTACATCTTTACATGCAGTTTCACTTTGACAGAGTAAATGATAGTAGTAGACTAAGTAAGCAGTGTTTTAATGTCTAATTGTAATCAAACACAATTTTTTTTTTTCAGGTGCACAAGGTGGTCCTGGCCTCCTGTAGCCCCTACTTCAGAGCCATGTTTACAAGCAATTTCAAAGAGTGTGACGCCTCCGAGGTCACCCTGCGCGATGTCTGCCCCGAGGTGGTGGGAAGACTGATTGACTTCGCCTACACCTCGCACATCACAGTGGGACAGCAGTGTGTGTTGCACGTTCTTTTGGCTGCTATGAGGTACTTGAACAGCAGCACATCGTTTTGTTAAGAAAATCAAGGCGTTGAAAACTTACACGTGGAGAGTTAAGTAAAGCATTAAGTGAAGTCAAATGTCTTTCTTCTTTTCTGTTCTATTTCTACAAGGTTTCAGATCGAGGATGTGGCCAAGGCGTGTTGTGATTATCTCATTAAGCAGCTGGAACCGGGAAACGTCATCGGCATCGCCCGCTTCGCAGAAGACATCGGCTGCACGGAGCTGTACCAGCACAGCCGGGAATACGTCAATACACACTTCAGTGAGGTGAGGTAATCAGTCAAACTCTATGGTATAAAGTTTATTTCTTTTTAGAGATAGTCACGTCAGGTCAGACAGATTCACATCCCCTTGTGCTTTAATCTATATAATGTGTGTCATAGAGATAATGTAGGCGTTTTACCATGTTCTGCTCACATGGCAAAAAAAAGAAAAGACTGAGGGCACGTTTAGCGAAATCAGAGAATCTTTACCATGGAGGAAGACTCATGTACACTGTATCGCGAGGAGAAAAACCTCTTTGGTTGTTTTTGTACAGTGCTGCACCCATATTGTGATTTTCCAACTACCCATAGCATTGAACCAGATCAGGTTCCTCTTACAGAGGCTGTGAAAACACAGTTTTGTAGTAGACCAGGGTGGTTTCCACATTGAGGGGTCCCACGTTTCCTGTCAAAGAGACAGAGAATTACACTTTGACGCCATCTCTACGGTGCAAAAAGTGTTTCCGTACATGGCGACTGCTAAAGTTCTGCAGTATTCAAGTGTGAAGTTTTTCTTTCTCCCTCCATCTCCTTTGCTTGCTCATTGTATTAACGTAACATCCTGTTCTGTCTTTAGATCCTTAACTGAGTTCTGAGTTCACATTCGCTTTGCCGCCAGCCTGCTCTTCATCAGTTTCGGGTGCTCCGCCGTGGGTGGTGCTCTTTGCTCGCAACCCGCAGCTGAGGTCAGGCTGAGAAGGCCACCCCCGCCTGAGCCGACAGTCAAAGGGTCGGCAGCAAAGCTGTGGCCCTTTTCATTTTGTCTGCGGGTTGCACAGATTAACCTTAAAAAGCCGCACATGGCACGTAGTAAGTCTCCAAAGGGGCTACTGAGCATGGCGGTTTTTACATAGCCAGTGGTGTGGTGGTTAGCATTGATGCCTCACACCAAGAAGGTTCTGGGCTCTGTGTGGAGTTGTTCTCCCTGTGTCTGCGTGGGTTCTCACCGGGGACTTCGGCTTCTTTCGACCATCCGAAGACATGCTGGTTAGGTTAACTGGTGAAATTAGCCATGAGTGTGAATGGTTGTCTGTCTCTCTGTGTTAGCCCTGCGATAGACTGGGGACCTGTCCGGATTGTACCCCGCTTCTCACAGCTGGGATACGCTCCCTCCTTGACCCTTCACAGGACAAGCGGTTACAGAAAATGAATGAATGAATGAATAACTAGCATGGTACCCAAGTAAAAAAAAAAAAATCTAAAATGCCGCCCTGCTGCTGTTCCAGGTGACCAAAGAGGAGGAGTTCTTCAGCCTCTCTCACTGCCAGCTACTGGAGCTCATCAGCCAGGACAGTCTCAAGGTGCTCTGTGAGTCTGAGGTGCGTACTGGAAAAAAAAAAGTCAAGTATAACACAGAAATCAAAGCTTAAAGTGTGAATTTGATCTGGAGAGTTAGAGTTTCTGCCGTTATCTTGAATGATCTCACGCTATAAATGAAAAGTATACCTCTGACACGAGTGCCTCTTTTGTTTGTCAGGTGTACAAGGCCTGCACAGACTGGGTCCGCTGGGATATGGAGAGCAGAGCCCAGTACCTCCATGCCCTCCTGAATGCTGTTCACATCTACGCACTGCCTCCGAAGTTCCTGAAGAATCAGCTCGCCTCCTGCCCCATTCTCAGCAAGGTACACCACGACCTTTACAAGATGTTCTTGTTGTGAAGATGCACATTATTCAAAACATAAAAAAGAATACTTACGTTGTCTACTGGCTGTATAATATATATTTCCCCCTCTCTTTCCACTCCAGGCCAATTCCTGTAAGGACTTCCTGTCTAAAATCTTCCAGGATATGACTCTAAGGAAACTTCCTCCTGCACCCAACCGTGGAACCCAGCTCATCTATGTAGCCGGCGGGTACTTACCTCATATATATCCTCAGTAACATATCATTATAGGCTGCACACTCATTCTAAGATACTATTTGGCAGCTTTCTCTGAACCGTGCATTCACAAACCAATTTTGAGACGGCACACTTTGTCCTGGTAATGTGCTCAGACTGCGTTCCCATGGATCCAGAGAGTGAGTCAGTCTGCCACCCTGTGGTGATTAGCAGCTTGCACTTCTGCCTGTGCCTGCATGTGAATGCTCCCGTTCTTCACGGCCTTTAGTCGCCGTGGCCAGATTTAGGTTGGCGTATCAGTTTATCTGTCTTGACCTATTTAAGGGTCCCAGTGTCCTGTTTTATGGACCTGTTTTAAGTCGCGGAAGTGCAAATATAAATAGGTTTTTCAGTTAGTTTCTGGCTGACGAAAGATAATTACTTTTATTATCACTTTAACTACATTGTAAAACCTGATTTCAAGCCCCATCTTGCATATTTTTGCTGTATGAATAAGCATACGCCACAGCCCTAACTCTAACCTAACCGGATAGTGATCTGGTTAATTTCCTATCATCTGTTCTGTCTTCAGATACCGGCAGCATTCTCTGGCCTCCATGGAGGCCTTTGATCCCAGGAGGAATATCTGGATAAAACTGGCTGACATGGGAACTCCATGCAGCGGTCTGGGAGCCTGCGCTCTGTTTGGACTGTTCTACACTGTAAGTTGCATCAGTCATGTCACACCACCAATGAAATGAGTTTCAGTCTCTGAAAAAACACACTTCTATGTAAAATATGATTTATTGCTTTTCTGTTGGAAAATCCTGAGTCTTTTTTTTTTTGTTTGTTTTTTTCTCCCTTATAACCCAGGTCGGAGGCAGAAACCTGTCGCTCCAGAACAACACCGAGTCCAACGCTCTGTGCTGCTACAACCCCATGACCAACCAGTGGAGCCAGCGAGCCTTCCTCAACATCCCCAGGAACAGGGTCGGCGTGGCGGTGGTGGACGGCTGCATCTACGCCGTCGGGGGCTCCCAGGGCTCGACGCACCACAACACCGTGGAGAGGTGAGACTGTTCGCTGTATTTAATTACGGATAATGGGACGACAAAGAAGAAATGAACAGCTGCCATTCAGCCTAAGGAGCAGTCAAGAGGTGTTTTCTGGTGGTAGCCTAGTTAGACAACGTCATGCACTCATTCGAAACGTGTTGAGACGAACTTCCCAGGAATGTTGATCTGGCTGGGAATGCTTTACATCTCGTTGCTCCCAGGAGGAGTTTTAATGCGAAGAAAAAGTCTGAGAATGACAGGTTCTGTTGATATTGTTCGCTTTGTTTTCCACGTCTGAAGAACTGCTTGAGTTGTGACTTATAGTCAAAGGTATATATTTCTAAAAGGATGCTAGCCACAAGGGAATTATTAGAACTAATGAGGCACGAGTTGGAAATCTTCTCACGAGACGCTGCAAAATATTAAGAAAATTGAATGTGAAACCAGTCAAAGGAGATGAGAGCATTTATCGTAATAATAGCTGGCACAAAAGGCTCCTCTCCTTTCCCAGCTGAATCCGAGCAACATGCAAGCGGCCCAGCGGGGAGTCGTACCTCCCTGCTAAACCGAGTTTTGTAATTTGTCGCTGATACGTGCCGGGCTGCAGATGCGCACGCGGTAATTTCGGCGCGTTTCGCAGCGCAGGGTCATTGACAGCACGATGACCCGAGACTTTAATTTAGTGCTTCTCTGAAGGGCACTTTGCCAGCGACAGGGGTCAGGTGATGTAATACCGGCTACCCTCCTATCAGCAGTTTACAGCTGGAATACGCTCAATTGCAGCGACTGAGCCAACATCCTTTTAATCATTAACCGGCCCCGAGTACACGCAGTCCAACCTGCCTCGTCGAGGTTCAGTTTGTTCTCTGCTGTTGTCAAACCTTGAATTATTTGCCTTACAATATTCCAGTGTAAATATGCTTAGGAAATATCCTTGTTTACTAAGACAATTAATTAATGGAGCTCTCATATCCGTTACTTTAATACTGTGGTACGGCTGTAGGCTAACTTAGCTTAGCACAGGTAAGGGGAAAGCTGGTCAGATTTGGTGTATATACACCGATCAGGCATAACATTATTATGGGTGAAGTGAATTCAGTGTTCTTCTGGGAAACTTTTGGACCTGGCATTCATGTGGATGTTACTTGTAACACCCACCTAGACCAGAACAGATAAGGCACCCCCACCGGCACACAAAAACAGTTTAGGAACAACTAAAAAAAAAACATGAAGAACAGCACAAGGTGTTGACCTGGCCTCTAAATTCACTAGATCAAGTATCTGTGGGATGATCCACAGAAGGCCCTCCTTTCAACCCATATGACCCGAAGGTCCCCCACTGAAAACACCTGTTGCCAGAAACCACAGAACCCCCTCAGAAGGCCCATGTCCATTCTCTGATGAGCCACAGCGGTTTTGAAGGCACAAAGGGAGACGTACACGATATTAGGAAGGTGGTCATAATGTTATGCCTGATCATATGTATGTATACTTTGCATAACCTACAAATATAACTACCTGGCCCGATACTTACTGAAAATGTAGTTTTGTGAGTATTTTTGGTAGTATTTTAAAGTTTGCCATTTACAGGAAAACAGTTTAAGGATGTTGATGACTCATCCTGCACCTGGGGGCGTGTACTAATTTTGAAAGCTTCTTAATGAACATATTGTGTATTATTTGTTTAATTTGCATAAAATGTGCAAGTTTTGGATTTTAAAGGTGTAAATCACAACAACTGGACAAGATGGGATGGATTTAGACTTTGTTCTTTTTGCATTACAATAGTTTAATATTAATTCAGTCAATCTTTATGCTAATTAGCTAAGGCGCTAAGGGCACAGGGAAAACGTAATGTCTTTATAATGTCAGCTGGACTGCGTGTTGACTTTCTTGTCTCCGTCTGCTCTCTTTGGCTTCAAATAAAGCTCATCAATAGTTGCCAAACATGGTTGCCAGCTTAACCTAATCCACTTAAAGTCGACTGGCTCGCGCAGATTGAGGAGGTGGCTGCACACATGCGCTCCCCTGCGAATCAGTTTGAAGTCTGAAGCACCGATACATTAATTGGATTATTTTAATTGACTAATATGGCTTTGGAAAGTGTCAACAGATTATCACTGCACTGAGTACTGAGCGCGCGCCGCACAACTGCTGTTTGGTTTGCAGGTGGGATCCGGAGTCTAATCGCTGGTCCTTCATCTGCCCGATGTCGGTGGCTCGGCTGGGGGCCGGGGTGGCGGCGTGCGGGGGAGCTCTGTACGTGGTGGGGGGTTATGATGGACAGAACCGCTGGAACACTGCTGAGAAATACCAGCCTGACACTAACACCTGGCAACAGCTGGCTCCCATGAACACTATCCGCAGCGGGCTGGGTGAGTTGTGTTCTTTCTTTGTAAGAGCCAGTTTGAGATTAAGAGAATCCGAATGTACTTTAATTTTACTTTATGACCAATATAAGACTACAGCCTGCAGCAGATTAGCTCAGTACCAAACTTCTGTTCTGACCAATCAGCAGCTCTGGAGGTGACTAAATAACGTGCGCCCGCTCAACAGATAGTCCTCCTGTAAAACGGCAACGCTGATGACTTCACGTGTAAATAATATAACGGAGCTAAGCGCTGCACTTACCTTCCCACAGCCAGGCTCGCTGTTCCTCCTCCATTTTTTTTTTTTTTTTTTCCCCAAGCTAAGACAACTAGCTACTGTTTCCAGCTAAATATTTATGAGAGTGATATCAATCTTGTAATCTAAGACCTACGTACCTGCCAGCACTCATGTTTGTACTTGGGTTTCTTCCATATTTCAAGGCCATGTCCTGGTTCCCTCCGGGTTTGTGGTTTTTTTCCCGGGAGACTCCCGTCATTTGCATGTAGCCAGATCATCTATGAAACGTGATCCAAACACTACGTGCAAATTTTAAAACCAAATTCAAGAAGTGAGGGGCATTGAACTTGCTGGCTTCATGACTCAGTTTGCTAACTTTGCTGTCATTAAAATGTTATCATGTTACTGTGCCAAAAAGCAACAATTGCCAAGAAAGCTGATCTTTTTTTTTTTATTTGAAGGGGAATTACCATTTTTTACAACCTGGACGTTATTTCTGGCATAAAACACGATCATTTACTCACCCATATAACGTTTGTGTCACTTGGAGTCTTTCGGAAGATATTTATAGTGGGAGTGATTGGGGCACCGAAACAGCCTCTAAATAACGCATTATCTGCCATAAAACTCATTCATTTCACCTAGATAACATCAGAGGAATAGCACTAGCCTATAAGCCTGCAAAATATTGGTCAAATAAACAAGTTTTACGGCAGATAATGCGTTATTTAGAGCCTGCGCTTCGGTGCCCCATTCACTCCCACTATATGGATATACGCGGCGCTCCACTGGATCTAAATATCTTACGAATGACACCAATTTGCAAAAAATGGTACTTCCCCTTTAATTTGATCTCCTTGTCTTTGCAGGTTTGGCGTGTGTGAACAGTTACCTGTACGCCATAGGAGGCTACGATGGGCGGAACCAGCTGTGCTCGATGGAACGCTACAACGTGACCAGAAACATCTGGGAGCCCCGGGCCTCCATGCAGTATTGTCGCAGCGCCCACGGAGTCGCCGTCCACCAGGGACGGATCTTTGTCCTCGGTCAGTTCCGTCTTTAATCGGACTAACGAAATCACGGAAGGGTTGAATGGAAGGGTTTGGCGGTCTTGCGCGGTACTTTTATATTAATGAGCTATCCTTGAAACTGTTGAGGTTTTTCAGGTATCTGGGGACATGCTTAATGAGATATGTTTGTCTCATTAGAAGCCTTTTAGTGTGTCTGTTTAATTAAAACATGGTTCGGATGCTAGCAGTAAACAGATGTGCAGCAAATTACAAATAACAAACCACGTCGGTAAATTAAATCGACTTCAAATCAAGGAGCAACAGCAGAAAAATATCATCGCCAACCTGTTTATGAACAGAGAAATAAAGTGCTACGTATTGATACTGCGTTTGCGTGTGTCCCCCTTCAGGAGGTTTCAACCAGCACGGCTTCCAGTCCAGCGTCGAGTGCTACTGCCCCGAAAGGAACGAATGGACGTGCGTCACCGACATGCCCATCGGACGCAGCGGCATGGGCGTCGCCGTTACCATGGAGCCCTGCCCTGGCAGCCTGCCACAAGAGGAGGACGAGGATGAAGCCGCGTAGGATGAAAACCTGCCCGGAAGTCTTCAGTGATTAATAAAAGGCGCGCTGCTCTCCAGGACGTTAACTAAAACGCACGAATCCGCGATAAAGACGTCGCTGCGCCTTATGGCCGTCCAGCAGGTATTATGGGAACTAAGTAACACAAACTAAGTGACAATGAAGGAGGTGCTACGGACGTAATCTAAAGTATAGTTATTTAATTGAATATATTATTTTCACTTTTTGACCGTCGGTGTCCTGATTTGTAAGTCCTCCCTCTGTCTTTGCACCTCTTCCTACCTCCGTTTGTTTCTCTCTGTCCAAAAAACGAGCACTTTTCTTTCGCGTCACCGTGTGCCAACGTAGTTTCACCCAAAGCTGCCATTTAAGGAGTTGATTTATGTTGTTTTTTTTTGGTCATTGTTGTCATGTGAAATCACTGTGTTTTATTTTAACTTCGTAAAAAAAATAAATCAAATGAAATATGTAAATTATGAATATGCTATTTGTCTTTTTATAAGTCACCGTCTCTCGTGCACGGAAGGGTGCGTGCAACTGCAGGTGCGCTGCCACTAGATGGTGGAATTAGTCCAAAAACAGCTGCAGCACTTTTTCTTTTCTTTTTTTGGGGGGTGGGGGGGGGGGTTGCTGTGTAAAAGAACTCCTCTGACACTGACAGCTTAAAAATAACAAGGTGGAGAGAAAGGAAAAAAAAAACGTGGGGCTCTGAATCTTTTCCTGACGCGCAATAATACAACTATGGAATGTCTGCGCTGTGAGCAGTGTTTGGATAAAGAATATTTGTCCGTGTTTTATGGCCCAGAATAATTAGAGCCCTCACTGAAGCCTCTATTCCAGCACGAGAAAGACACTGGAGTCACTACGGCGTTAGTCATCAACCGACAGACGTCACTTGTGTGTGTTTACCTATCCCTCCCTGCACCGCTGCTCTCTTGTCTCCTCCATGGCTCACCTGCAATTATCCCAGCAGGCGACCAAAGGAGACGGTCCTGGACGGAGCTATTATTCAAAACGCCGCCTCATCACGCTTTCTGATGAGATTTCTGACAGAGAGAGAGAGAGAGAAAAAAAAAGAAGAGGAAAAAAATGTTCACATGTGTTAAATTGCCTTTTCTGGAATAATAGGTCGGCAGGTGATTATGGCCTCGTGTTTGTCTCCCCTTTGAATGTGTCTCCGATTTCAAACTCATTGGCATTCATTATTGACAGAGCAACCTGTTGGGCAATGAGCAGAGATGGAGTAGAGGAGGAGGAGGAGGAGGAGGAGGAGGAACCAGCGGCGGAGTTGCGGTTGTGTGTTCGGGCCCCGGAGAGCGCGAGCGGAGACGGGCGAGGCAGTAGAGGGCTCTTACTCACTACTTACATCCCCACACAAGAGCAAGTGACTCACATGGCGAACGCATGACGCAGGCATCTCACACACACATTTGCACATGGATGCACAAATGTGGTGCGTGAGCGCGCACACAAGCGCGTTTGTTCTTTATCTGTGACACACACACACGCGTGCACACTCGTGCAAAAACAAAGCTGGCTGTCTCTTATTCGCAGGCTGTGGAAGCAGATTTGCCTCAATGTGTTCATTGTCTCATGAGGGGAGGGGAAGAAAGAAAGAGATGTAGCTCCGTACAGAAGGGGAGATTTGCCTTCCATAAGAGAGTCGGTGGAGGGAAATTGGTGCGTGTGCAGATGTGGCTGTTGCACTAGTCCCGTCCTTTGCACGCTCGCTGTGGCTGTGGCGGACGCCGAGCAGTTGCACAACCCCCGAGAGAAACCGCTGGAGGAGAGCATCGGGCCCCGATAGAGTGGAGGAGATGTGGGCGCTGCTGTCATTTATCAGAACTGTAAAAACAAGTTATTTATTTGGTCTTTAATGCGAGAAAAAGGAGGAAAAAAAACATTGATGAACTGCGTGTCATCAAGCCGTGGCGCCAAATAGCGAGGCCTAGCACTTGAGCGCTGGAAAGGAGCTAAGCCAGTGTTTATGAAGCATATGCTGCAGCCAGCTAGTATTTAAATATCTGAACAAGGGGAAGTTATAGAATCTAAAAGAGTTGATCTGATCATCGATCATTGCGTAACGGAGTTTGCGGCTATGCAGCATGCTGAAATGTACATGTGGGAGATTAAAAAGTCTATAGGAGCTTAGAAATCCTATAAGCAACGTGCAGTACGCATTACAGAGCTATTCAGCCCTTTCCCAAGTCTGTTCGGGGTGAAGGAAGCGTGAAGGGGCCGAAGCAGGCTGCTTCATCACCGAGCATTACAACGAGGCTTACCCTGTTGGATATGGCTTATTCGGCCTTATTCAGATCCGCGCACAGGCGGGAGGCGGAATCAAGGCTCTATAGGCTCTGGAGAGGTGGGGGGGGCTTTGACGCCACCGGGGGCCTATAGCTAGATGTGTGTAGGTGTGACCTTGGGAAGTGATGACCTCATCAACATCCCCGCCTGCAAAGCTAATCTGTTACATTCTGAAGGATGCTCCGACGACGGAGCCACCCATGAAGGTGACATTGCGGCGGCGAGCGGGCCTGGCAGCGCGGAAGCACACCCCTGCACGAGGCAAACGCAACATTCAAATGAGGATTACCGGCCGCGCACAAGCCGATGAGTACTGTACATGCATGCAAATACTGTACCCAGACCTGACGCAGAATGAAAGACCCGTGCACGCTCCCACGTCGAAGCAACCAAAACTACGAAAGTTTCGACGCAAAGCTGCCCCCTGGTTTGCATCAGCTGCTGTCTGCAGCAGGTGTTGCATGATGGAGGTTAAAAGGTCAGGCTGCTTTGTCTAATCTAACCCCAAATACACTTTTACACCATTCATGTGCAACACGTTTTTGGGAAGCGCCCAACAGCAGGGCTAGTCAGCAGGTGTAGGCCGATAAACACATCAAGTGTTTCTTGAACCTTAGAGCCGTCGCTGCCCTGGATTAACCGTGGGTTAACTTTAACAGTAACGCCGCCGTTAATGGAACTGTCAGCGTGCGCATTCCTTGACCTCTTGCCCGTAAACAGGTGCCCTTGAGCAAGGCACGTCCGTCGCATGCACCGCGGAGGAACGGCGCAGGTGTTACAGGATCGCTTGTGTGCAAAATGAGTAGGAAGCTGAGCATATATGCACATGCACTGAGCCAACACGCTACACAAGTTAGTGAGCGCTCCCTGCTTAACGCCACAGTTCAAACAGTTCTGTGAGTGTTATCATCTGAGACTCTAAATGCGTCTCTCCGACCACTGCTCTAATTTATTTCTCCACTTGTTCTCCTGGTTTACTCGTAACGTCTTTGAGGGGCGTTCAGGGACTTGGCTTGTGCAAATACCTGCACACGTATGAGTTAACAGACACAGAGAACACGGAGTATTCTGCGCATCGCCCGGTGAAGGTTAAAATACCGCCTGCGTTTACCACATCTGCACCATGGAGTTGACTGAAAACGAACCCTTAAGCCGAAATCAGCGGCGTCTTGCACAGAGTTGCACATGTTTGTTTGTTGACAAATGCAATAAACCTCTTTTGAAATTCTGTTTTAACAGAACAAGTTAAATAGAATTACACTGAGCCCCCGTTGACCTTATACTGCGAAAGATTTCTTTATGATTCCTGATGTGGGAGTTTGTTTTGCTTTGTTTTGGGTTTTTTTAAGATTGTTTTTTTTACAAGATCTTTGCAAAATGTTTAGTAGAGTATTAATGTTATTCTAATAGTATGCAGAGAGACTGCTGTTGTCTTTTCGTTACTGATGGGAGCCTGCCTGTTGTGAGCATGTAGTGCGGCCGACTGGTCTGTGTGTTCCCTTCAACTGTGTTTCTCTCAGACTCGGAGGAAAGCATGAGTGGACGGTTTCAAGCTCCCCTCTCGCTGAATTGATTCTACTATGGGTCCTCTAGAAACACCGCGCTGAAACACGGGGGAGATCAACGCTAAGATACTCTTCGTTTTTCACCTTTCGCGACACTTTGAACAGTCCACGTTGAGCGAAATTAGCGCAATATTGCTCGGATACCCTTGCCGATCGGGTCGAAACGCGCGCACTCGTTTAGGTCACCCGCTCTCCTGAAAATGCACGTTTCCAGCTCCCCCCTGTACCCAAACTTGGTATATTCCACAATTTATTCCAGGGAAAGACTGACAGTTTTTTGGGTCATGAAGCAGCTGTTCAAGTCAGTGGTCCGTCCTCCCTCCGCAAGAATAAGGAATTAGTACATTTCAAATTAGATAACGACAAACGTTGGTGCAAGAAGAGAAAAAAGTATGACAATGTGACCGCTGCACAGAATAAACCACGTAAACATGGGCAAAAATGATTTTTTATTTCCAAACAAAAAAAAATAATTTTTTTTTAGCACTGTTATATTAATATGTTGTTTATATTTTGCAGTTGAGTCAGAGTAGAGGAGCACAGACGCAGAGCAAATTCCTTTTTAAATTCTTGCATTATCTTGTATTATTAAAGGCTGAGGACTCTGGTAAACATATTGTAACAGAGCTACAATAGAAAGTGGAGTTTGAACAATGCTGGAATGACTGTTGACCTCTGCCCAACAAATCCAGTCAACGTTAGGCCGTGCCGTGGCAATGCATCGTCTTTTCTACATGAAATTAGAGTTTCCTTTATTTTATAGGCAGTTCAAAGATCTGACCAGACTTTGCCACATCAACAATGCATTTTTTATTTTTATTTTTATTTATTTTTTATAATCAATAACCCCCAGAGTGCGTTTTAAAATTGTGCGTGGATTAATTGCATTCTTCCATTGGAGCGTTCACCTTAATACGGCATGTGTGAAATTGTGTGCGTTCGCGAAAGGAGTGGCTGAATTTGTGCACAGAGTTGCATACGTGTACTGTCGATTGTGTGCACGTGTGTGTGTGTGCGTGCGTGCGGGCGTGCATTCAACGTGGGTCAAGCCCCTTGGAAACAGCAGCAGAGGTCCTCTGCTTTTAAGTGGATTAAAACTCCAGCACAATCCCCAGGGCCAGCAGGCATTGGACAGACTGGGTGTAGTTTAGATGAGGACTTAAGACTGATTATCTCTCATGCTGCCTTTGTTTTTGCTGCTACTGTTGCGTAGACGAGGGTAATGCTGTACAGTATGTGCAAGCCTGTGTCTTGTAGTAGCGAAGCAAGCGTTAGGTAGTCAATCTGCAGATCAGCGTGGTTGTATTCTTCCCATCTGTGTTGAATCCTTTGCTGAATGTCAGTCCAGCTTTGAACATCAGCTGTTTCCAACTTTGCCGTGCTGCCGCAGTGGAAAGATTCCTCAGCTCTGAATGTATACCTACAGATTGTTTATGTTTAGTCTGCCGTCATGCCGCCTGTCTTATCTACGCTATAATACGTGAGCTCCTGTTATGGTTTCCCCAGGACGCAGTGTGTCACTCCCATACTTCTTGCAATGTGTCAGCACCAATTAACCAGGTCAATATTTCTGTGCTCCAGTTGTTGCAACTCTGATTCTGACACTGATTGAAGCCCGCATGCTTGTATGCCTTCTTTTTGTCATTTAAAACCAAAAGATGTGAGCTTTATTTATTTGATATCCCAACACACGACTTAGCCCACGATGATAGCAATGATAATTTATAGTTGTTGTCTTTAATGTTTGGATTAGGCAACACATTGTTATGGACCCAGTGGTTGCTTTCCTTTTTATGACCTCACATGATCTCCATAACCCCTGTAATCTTTTCAGGATTTATGAGGCTTGGAACCAATGAAAACTATTAAATTATCTGACTTTATTTTTTTTTTTTCCGCTTCCACACATGTTGGGACAGAGGGACAGCTATTGTTTTATTAACTATCAACAATAACAGTGTAAAAGTGAAGTCACATACTCTGTAATTATAATACTTTGGGTGTGGATCTGGCCTCTCAAATCACATCTGTCTTCCCTCCTCCCACATCTGTTATTGTCCACTGTCTACAAGCCAATGATGAAGAGATGCTATAAAATTAATGTTTATGAAGTAATGACAGTAAAACAATGGCAGTCCCTGCCAACAAGATAACAATGTTTTTGGCATACCGTTGGTGTTGTGCTCTACTTACCTGCCAACGCTGTAAAACTTTGGTCTACCACTGGTGCAATCTCCATAAACCTCCACGTGTAAATGTAGTATCTGTAGACAAGTGACGAAAGTTCCTCTGGCTTTTTAGTTTCTGTTTGTAAACTGAGTGGTACCGGCCAATCACGCTTGAGCCTTTGATTGCGTGCCAATAAACAGTCTTTGTTTAGCGCAAAAGAGACGGAACGTCCTGTCATGCCATGTCGGCAAGCAAGCTAATAGGCGCACGCCGCTTTTATCATGCTAACACCTTAAACAAAGCTGCTGTGGCGGTTTAAACACTTCTAAACAGTTGTCTCTTGACACCAAATCCATTGACACGTCTCAAGTTGTTAGTTGGACTACGTACTGTCTTAGCTTACGTAGCATTGGCTATTGCCCCCAGAGTCATTAGATGCTTCCTGATGGGTTCGTGGAGTGCCATAGTTATAGCCCAAATAATCCCAAATAACAGCACTGAACAGTGTATATACACTATTCTGTATTTACACCGGTCAGCCACAACATTAAAACCACTGACAAGAGAAGTAAATAACATGGACCATCTTGTGACAATTCAGTGTTGGCTGGATGTTCCTTAGATACAGTATGTACCACCCACCTAGACCAGACCAGACACCACCACCCCATAGCAGTGACACTCCTTGGTGGATCTTTAGCAGAAAAAGAAAAACAGTTGTTGACCTGGCCTCTAAATTCCCTAGATCCCAAACTGACCAAGGATCTATGGGATGCACTGGAGCAACCCTGATCCACAGAGGCTCCTCCCCTCAACCCACAGGACCCAAAGGCCGTCGCTAACAGCATTCTGTTGCCAGACACTGTAGGACACCCTCGGAAGGCTCATGTCCATTCTCTGATGAGTCAGACCGTAGATGAGTCAGAGCTGTAGGTAGCCCTGTAGGTTTATCAGCAGGTTCTGAGTTAAGCTACTTCCACTTATTTATGCATCAACAGCTAACATCTTTCCATAAATATGAGGATTGCGCTAGTAGAGTTGGTCGGCCACAGCCACATGGATTTTTTTTTTTCTTTTCACCAATTGGCTCATTGTTCCACTGGAAATTACACAATCACAAACAAGAAGTGAATCACGAGTAACAGGAAAGCTACATCAATTATGAATTATCATGTGTGAGTTGTTATAAAAGAGGTTATCTGAAACTAATTATGTTAATATCTTTAGTGTTACACCCTCACTTCTCCCTTTACTTGAGGAATGTGAGGTGGTTTTCAGCACACAAGGAAGTGTTTGAAAGAGATCACTATATTGATATGAAGAGCTCATTCTCATCAAAATGAAAACACAAGATTGAATATAACATTCCCTCAATATTCCCATAAATCCTACGTACTGAAACTTTAAAATTCCCATCCTGTTTGATTTGGTGAAAGCAATGATGCCAGCTGCCAGTGAAAACAAGCACAAGTTATCACTTTAACAAACACTTCTTAACTTTGTCAAAAATACACAGAGGCAAGTAAACTGAGAACAACAAAGAATGTAAATTGGTGTTTACAATCAGTGCAAACCTCAGTGACAAATACACTGCATTTCCTGTTGCCGCGTCTCGCCAACCGAATGCTTGTTATAAAGGGGGAAATGTCGGTTCCAGTGTCGTAACTTAATGCAGCTCTGACAAAGCATTAGGAAAGTGAACAGTAAACAGTGTGCCTGATATCACTGAGATAAAATTACAAACGGTAACACTGAATTGCATGCTGCACTGGCTCCTGTGTATCCCCTGTGAAAAAGAACTTAACCCTGAGCAGGAATAATAAAAACTTAAGTGGCCCCATATTAGACAGTTAAACTATCAGCATCCTTGAGATCCACAATGTTATTTTATAAAAATGATAAATAAACTTGTAATGGAAGCATAGGTAACACATTTAGCACGCCAGAGAGCATAAACATCCCTCATAGTGGCAGTAAAGGTTTCAATTGTCAGATTTAATACAAAATATTTATCATGTGATTGCACATATGGTTATTTTTTAGAAGCATCTTTGTTAAGTTAATTGTAATTGTCATCCATTACTTAAATCCAATATAAATTAAATCGAATTGTGAACTCTGAAGTGTACACAGGTACTTTGAATACAAACCACACAGGAACCAATGACTGCAAAACTGCAGTTCCTGGAATGGCCACTTGAGGCTGGCTCCAAAAGCGAGTCAATCACCACAAAGCTCCACGTTAAAAGCTTAGCTTTACAGCAGAAATAAGCTAATTTCTCCATTCACAGCAATTGTGCTACACAAAAACTTCATATAACTAATTCATTTCAGTTTTAAGTCACAGCAACATTTATTGTAAGGCACAATTATCGTGCATAATTAAGAGAATGGTTACTTTGAGTGACAAGGGGGTGCATTATAGGTCATGTCAGCTGGACAGCTGTTTTTTACGCTTCACAGCGCCTTACAGCATGCCAGTGTTTGTAAGGTTTTGTGCATTAGTGCATCTTAATGCATTTTGCTGGGTCTAGTTGGTGCCAACCTGAAATAGCAAGCCAGCTAGCATCGCAGAGTAGTATACAACCTAGGTTCTTAGTGTAGTTTGTTTGCCTTTACTGGCTTAGTAACTTGGAGCTAGGTGGGCCTGAGTCAACAAGACCACAATGTTAACCAGCTAGAAACACAGAGTAGCATGCAACCTATGTTCTTAGGCCCTATCCACACGAAAACGCATTTGTTTCGTAAACGCACATGTTTTTATTCGTTTTGGCCTATCGTCCACACGAATCCCGTAAACGCACTTTTTTGAAACCGGGTCCCAGGGTGGATAAATTCAAAAACGCACTTCTCGCGAATCGGTGTGGACGGTTGAATCCGGAGATTTCTGAAAACGATGACGTCATCGCCGCCATAGCCACCATGGCGACACCCCTCGAGCAGTCTTCCACCTCGTATATCTCGCGAAACGTCTCATAACAACATCAACAACAATGGCGGACTACATGCTTGCGTTACTACTGGAGAACATATTGAGCCTGTTATGGTTACTAGTGCAAAATCTAA
Source organism: Planiliza haematocheilus (assembly GCA_005024645.1). Classification (NCBI taxonomy): domain Eukaryota; kingdom Metazoa; phylum Chordata; class Actinopteri; order Mugiliformes; family Mugilidae; genus Planiliza; species Planiliza haematocheilus. Next base: position 362,393 of record SRSE01000124.1, read on the forward strand.
TTTTTGGTTTCTTCGAAAGCCGATTTGTAAACAGCGCTCAAGCTTCATGCGCATGCGCCACCTCTTCCTCTCCGTTTTTGGTGAATTTCTGAAACTGAAACAGCGCCGCCTATAGACCTGGGATATGAAGTAGCGTTTTCAGTCGTGTAAAGACGGATCAGGTGTGGACGCGGATTTTTTTGAAACCGTAGAGCGAAAACGGATAGGAAAAAGATAGTTTTCGTACGTGTGGACAGGGCCTTAGTCTAATTTGTTAGCCTTAAGTAGCTTAGTAGTTTCGAGCTATGTGGACGTGATTCAACCAGACCACAACAGCCAGCTAGCAACACAGAGTAGCATACAACCTGGGTTCTTGATCTAGTTTGCTAGTCTGAACTAGTTTAGTAGCTTCAAGCTACTATCCAACCATACTTCATCATTATCTCCTCTCAGGCTCCACCCCATGACCATATTTGGATTAGGTCAACATGACCACAGCTAGCAACAAAACACTGATCTCTGATCTATATAGAAGCAATTATTTATTATCCAGTTTTATTTTTTGTGGTTATTTTGAAAGATATGGTATATATATCTAGCTTTCTTTTGTTAATGAATGACATTCAAACTTTTTTAGGTATAGCTTAAGTGTCTCAATAGTTGAATGCTATAACATGAATACTGACAATACATGCTATAAACTCCTGTACTTTAACTCTTCAAAATAGTCAGAATTATAATATTAAACCAAAATTATACAATTTACTTAATAAGAAAAGAAGAAGGTCTTGATACATAATTTAGCATTTTTTTTGGCTATGAGCAGAAGAAGGCAACCCAACTACACAATGGCCTATTACTGAGACAATGATTCTACTAATATCGGCAACACTTGTCAAATACACAGCCTGAAGCAAGTCTGTTAATGTCTACCTGTGTTATTTGCTGCATATTCATGTAAAAACTGATGTTAACTTTGACAATGACGCATTGCCACCATCATTCATGCTCTCTTGCCACCAGTTTTTTCATAAGATGCTCCAGCAGATTACGAGTTTGTTGCTGTGGACAATTATATTTTATCGTGGTGTTCTTATCTTTTCATGACATTCAACGTAATGAGAGTATTTCTGACATCTAAAGGGTGCACTGACAAAATGCTTTTCCTTGATAGATATTGACAAAAGATTTTTATCCATTGTGTGATGGGATCGTTTTGTAGATTTTATTTTGTAACCAGTACTATAAGATTGCGTGTGAGCTTAAAGCATTTTTCATTTTTACATTTCCTTTCCCCCACTGCTCTACATTCAAATGCTTTGAGAGCAATAAACCCACATGGAGCTGTGTAATTTGTTTTAACTGAAAGTATATTGAACAATCTTATTTGTCAAATGTGAAGCAAGACAAGTAGGGTCTGTGTCCTCTTCAGAATGGCACAGAATGTCTTGTTTTAATTTTTCAGCTCTTGGCTTGTCTCCATTTGTTGTCGATGGGCTAAGGTAGATAAATCTCTCTAGAGTAAGCGCAGAATTACAGTCATTTTAAGATCATGTTACAACATATCCTATGAACAGAATATAATGGTTGCTGCAGTAGTCGTAGCCATTATTCGCCCATGCTATTTGATAGATCCAAATTTTTAGATACCCCAAACATTGATTTCCCCAGCAGTTATAGTCATAAATCAGCCATTTACGTTAAATCATATGATTTAACTCGTTGTTTTGCAGCAACTTGTAAGATTCATTTGTGATAGTCAACAGCAGCATTTTTTTCCAGTCACTTCTCAGTCACCTAATCTGTTATTCCAGTGATTCCCAACCAGCCTATATGAAAAAAAAAGGTTATTAAAACAGCTCACAGCTGACATTAGACACAAACACAAGGAAACATTGTCCAAGACATTGATTGCTACCACCATCTTCACAACGCTGTGAGTAGCGGTTGAATGCAGATGGAGGGACGGCAGCATTGAGCGTAATTTCTTTTCGAATAGCGAACGGTGACGGCAAGAAGAGCTATAGTTCTTGGCGATCCTTAATGTGAGGCTTTGAGCTAAATAAAAACTCCACTAAGCCTATTTGCAAAATCCAAAAGTGGGTGAATTGTACCTGTTGAAGCGTAGGCTAGCTCCATCTGTACATTGGCAATATTTTTATGTTCTGCTTGTTTGGCATCGAAACATGTGGGGTAAGAAATACATACGAGCAACCTACTGTGAGCTACAAAGTGATGGGTGACAATATGTGGGCGGGATTTAAAGTGAAGGCAGTATGGTTGAGAGTAATGTACTGGATTAAAGGTTTAAATATATATAGTTAAATGTTGTTGGCTAGATTGACTGGAAAGCTTAAAGTAAATGGTTTAATTGATTGATTGTATAGGTGAATCCTCAGGTAAATGTGATAAATACATAGCTGAAACAGTCAGATTCAACCTCAGGTTAATCCAGTTGGGTGGCGAATACCAATGTTGTACATTTTTGCATTGTACAACGTTGTGATTTCTCAGGAATTATGTTGAAACTCAAGCACCAGCCTCTTCAGATGGCTGATGAATAACATTTTTACTATTCATGTTATCATATTTACCAAACCAAGCCTCAAAACTCTCCTTCATGCTCGCAACACATCTGGTTTCCTAGGACACTTGTGGTTGCCTAGGAATGATGTTAGGTTTTACACGGTGATGACATCACCCCTACCACAGCCCTCGCTCCCACAATCCTCAGTGTTGCCGTGGCTCTTGAAAAGCAGGTATAAGTGGCCGGAACAAGGTCAGTTTTAATGTTTGAGAACGTACTTTTTTTTTTTTTGCAATGAAAATTCCTGCTTAAAAAAATTCAGAAACCACTTCCAACATCGGCCCCATGTTGGTGGTAAAGCCTCAGGGGTGAAACGGGATGAGGCCCCAGAGAGCCCCACAGTGCACGTGTGTGTTTGGTGGATGCACATGTACCTGTATGTAGCGCGCGTGTATGTGTGTGTATGTATGTGTGCAAGCATGAAGTTGTGTGTGTGCGGGTTCAGATAAAAGTGCGTTCGCAGTGTGTGTGTGTGTGTGTGTGTTTGTGTCTACTCCCGCCAGCCTCTAATGGGGATCATGTGTGGAGTCAGCAGCGCAGACACACAAAAACATGCTAACCCCCACCCCCCATGCACGGTCCGCATTAACACGTACGTGCACGCAAACGCACATACACACACACACACACACACGGACACATGCACACAAATAAGCACACACAGCGTGCCTCAGTCAGCGAGTTAAGAACAACTCCTAGGGGAGGTAAAGCACCAGTTTCTGTGTGTGCGTGAGTAGCAGAACACACACTCTGTTTCAGAAGGATGGGGGATGGTGGGGGGCGGGGGGTGGGTGGAAGGCTAAGGGGGAGGGGAGGTAACGAGAAGGGGGGGGGGTGGAGAGAGAAAGGAGAAAGATATGGGCAGTGAGCAAAGGCAAAAGGATGGAATGGGTGCGTGAATGTGTGTGTGTGTGTGTGGACAAACAGGGAAAGAGAAGGAAAGCGAGTAGATCGACAGGGAGGATAGAGTGAATGGCTGAGAATAAGAGAACGAGAGAAAAGGGAGAGAGGTTGAGGGGCCCTGCGCAGGGGAGAGAGGAGGCCCTGTAGTTTTGGCCAAGGGGCAAGACAGTCAACAACACATGTATCTAAACCTCCAGACAAACCTCCTCATCAAAGACAATAGCAGAAGACCACGCACTCCAGGAGTGTAACCACCATAGCGTCATCTTTCTGTCCTTTTTTTTTTATAGTATGAATGTTTCCTGTTGACCCCTAGAAGCATCAGTGCCGCTGCTGCTGCTGCTGCGATAACTGATTTGGATCTGAATACACAGTAAATGATCGACGACTTCCACTTAACTCCGTATAGAACTAATGCACAAAACTGTGTAAATACACAGAAATGATTTATTTCTAAGTGATCAAGCAGGCCATGGACCGCAAACACAGCTTTGAACAATCAAAACATCTTAAACCACTTCTCTTTTTTCGTTGGAGGTCTTAAACTAGATTATATCAAGCGATTTGGATTCACAATTGACACTTTAAAACCAAAATGATTACAGTGAGAGCAGCTGAACACAGACGTTTTCCTTTCTTGTTCAAACCAGGGGGGTCCATATTCCAGGCCAATCCAACACAGTAGGAGATTCGGGGCAAATCTGGATAAAAGCAGCTAATGTAGCCTTGAGCAGCTAACCTCAAGCAGACTAAAGCAGTGGGCGACAGAGTTCGGGTAAGCTCACTTTACTCCACAATCACCTCCACTGACACTGACTTAACTTGATACCTCATGTGATATGACTTGAGGACATTTATCAGATTTGTACATCTTCCCTCAGAGCCACAGAACATTATCTACAACTTTTTATGATGTGTGCATGCAGTAGCAATCCCCTGTAAATACCAGGGAACAGAATTACATGCCTAAAATAGTAGGGGCAGAGTATTAGATTACACAAATGCCTGTTGATGCGAACGTATGGCATATCCACATCTCCAACAAGGAAGAGGAAAACCAACGGTGAACCGTGTTTGTCCTCCCCGTTGATTGCTGGTTTCTTTTTTAGACGATAATCTTTCCTCTGAATGCAGAGTTTCTTTTTTTATCTGGAGCATCGGAAACTTTTCTTGGACGCTTCCTGGCCACTAGAGCCAGTGAATTCATAGAACCCAGGTTACTTTCATTACTTTTGTCTTCCTTCAATCCTTCTAGTTGAATTTCGCTTCCTTAACTCTATCATAATGATTTCTTCCCTCTTAAAACCTGAGGAATAATCATTGCTGGTTGGCGTTAAATGCATCGCTATTGGTGAAGCAGTTGTCAAAGACTCAGAAATGTTACATAATGAAGAGAGATTTTCAGCTGATTAGCTTAAATGGTATTGCGTTAGCTAGTTTGCCGGGAACTTGAATGTAAGAAAAGCTATGCATTACAGCTTTGAGATTTAAATTAAAACTGACAGTATAATGTTGACACAGCTAAGATTTTATTAAATAGATACTTCACTATGCTCACAAGCTAATTGCTAGCATTGTACGTCTTGTGCTGGGCAGGAGCTGTATTCAGTTTATCGGAAATCTGTTGGTGAAAACTTCAAAACTCAACTCAAAATTCAAAACAATTAGATAAAAGTCCTGAAATGCTTCATAGGTTTAAAGGGAATGGAATAGCACAGTAAAGATACTGTTAAGTACAGCTTAGACTGAGAGATTGTCAATGGCTAATGCTTCATGTTGGATTCCGTCATGTTGGGGTACTTGCAAGCCTTAGACAGGCAAACATACTGAATAGTCAACATATTAGATGAATAACTGCATTAAACATCCAATTCACCTTGTGTAAACACAAAAGGACTGATGTCAGCTGACGTTGTAGGAAACATCCAATCACAGAGCTAAAAATTCAGCTAAATGTGTTCAGTTTTGGAGTCGTGGTCAATTGTAAATAAAGCCATTGAGTATTTATTGTGTCAGTCTTCGACAACGAAGCATTAGGAATATTTCTGCTCCTGTTTTGTGCCTCTGATTTGCTTAATCTCCATAGCAACAGCAGCTGAGACTCATGGGCAGCGTAGTATTTAGAGCTGCCTGGTGTAGCGAACTGGCCACTGTAGATTCTCCAGGAGACTTGTGTTCTGAACATTTTGAGGATATCGCAACAAGAAGACTTTTCAACAGTTGCTTTAAGTTGAGGGAAAAATACTGGCCGCAGACCTTCCCACTTATGCTAAATATTCTTTTGGCTTTCTCATCATCATCAACACACGTTTACAGTAGCAGTTGTTAACATATCAAGAGCTGTTAAAGGCCTGTGAGGGGGCAACACGATCACGGTCACTTACGGAGCGAGCGCAGAACTTCCTCTCAATCTCTGAAGGTGACAGAAAAACAACATCTGAAATTACTCTACTAGTTGAAAGCAAATAACATCTGTAGACTGTCTGTGCAGCCAATTATACCACCGCACACTCATGTTTGTGTCTCTGATAAAAATGTAAAAGATAAAAAAAAAAGGTCTCGTAACTGTTCAAACGTTTTTTTGGAGAGGACACGCAATCTGGATCCAATTTGACATCCAAGTCAACATATGTTTCTGTCGCAAGCTTTCAGGTCAAATGTAAATAAAAGACTGTGAGCACTTCATGTTGTGGATTTCTCGCACAAAAGCACGAGAAAAGAAAACTGCCACATCGCTTAATCCATACCAAATGTGTGACATACGCTCTGGTGGAGTACTGAATGAAGTGTTGCCCTCACGTGCAGATGAAAAAGTTTGAAGGTCTGTGTCATACTGAAGCAATTGAGCACATTCTTTATAGTTTCTGCTTTATAAGTCAATCGATTTACTAATTTGACACTGAATTCAGGGAAATCCATGAACGACTTCTGTTTTCAGATTAATCTTAATTGTAAAGATAACAGAAATACACAGTATGCACAAATTCTAGTCTTTTGTTGAAAGGTGCCAAACCACCGAGTTAGAACCACCAGACTGATTTCTGTTTACAATCAGCGCTGAATTTTGGCTTTCTAGTGCCTCCATTTTTGCTTTTTGTGCTTGCATCAGTACTTGCTGACAGCAGTGTGCTACACTGGTTAAAGTAAATGACTTATGGTTTCAAGATCAATGCTTCTTGAGTATTACAAAGTGTATTTAGAAACAGTAGTGACATCTTGGACATTGTAATGTGTCCATCTAGTCAGTGCTGGACACACTTTGTACTAAAGTATTGGACAAACTATGATCACAGATAACTCGTCATACGTCTCGCAGAGGTTATTTTATGCCCCCTAATCTTTTATGGGATTTTCACACAGGAAGAGACTATCGAAATGGCATGGCAACAAGAGATCATAACATATTAATGAAAGTCAACAAGTTGTAGTGACGATAGCTAAAACAAAAAATCCCTTGGCAACACAAAGTGGTCGGCTACCAAGTTGAACTATTTTTCGTTTCAAAGCGACGCAACTAAGGCGACAGTGCCCACAGTGCCCAACGTTCTTGGCAAACAAAGAGTTACACCAACGTTTACTGCAAGAAAAACACTGTCGGTAACCGGTTCCTACCACCAAATTCACCGTGCCGATAGCGGCCATTGGAGCGTCAATAAGACAAGAAGGTTACCTAGGCAATGAGAACCTGGAATGACACTTTATACGTGGACAGGGCTTCAAAACATTGGTGAAATTTCTGTTAGTTGGTGTACCGATGTACCGAGATGTAATTTTAACTGTTGCACATACCTACACGTCACCCTTATTTTCCTGCGGAAAGCAGCTCCCCTAGTGACTGGCTGCAGTATAGGTCATGAGCTCCACCCCCTCCATGTTAATGCACTGGACCTGAGCCAAACTAAAACACATTATTTTCAAAGATGTTTCGTGGCATTTTAGGTAGTTAATATATTGTTGATGTATGTTCAAGCATCAAGAGAAGTGTCATTTTGTTTAGTGGTTTGATGCTATGGAAACAGGATGTGACATCATGACGCTTGACAGTTGGTCATAGACAACACGGCTTCATCCTTGGGCCACACTGTGCAGACTCTGTGCAGACTCTGTGCAGACCGTCCAAGTTGGCACCACCCACATCACTAAAATATTAGCATCAGTTTGACCAACGGGAGGAAGTGGTGGCGACCAAAGCCACGGCGACAGGCAGCTGCAAGTTTTAAGTCCGGATATGAGTAAATGTTACAAAGCCTATTGTGATGGTGCTCCATTCCCTCTGTTGTTGACCAGGTATGTTGTGGACAGAGTTTCATGGCTGGCAGTCTGAACTGTAAATCAATAATGTAATTTATCAAATGGTAAATGCAAGAAAGCATCTACATTTGGCAGTTAGTGCAGCTACAATTAGCGGTAACACTGAGCAGGCTGTGTTGCGAATGCTGCAGCTAAATAAAGCACAAGCTGTTTCTTTTGTAACGACGATGCTGCCTGCATTAGGATATTGAACAACCCGGCAACACTAAGAGAATCATTTAATTGCCACACCAGACTGTCCCTTCAGAAAATTACTAATCCATTACAGCAGATCTCAGAGTCAACCTAGCCGTTGGGTTGACTCTTTCCATTTAGTTACTGTTGACTCCTCCGTGGTTTGTCGCAATCATCACACTCTACGGTTTCTAGTGAAAAATGTTCATGAATCACCAGTAAAAATAAACCCAACAATGAGGTTTGTGGGGGAAAAGTAAGAATTTCTCCAATATCTTTAATTGCGTTTGGTTTCACGGAGGTTAGATTTAAAGTAATTTGGTTTTTGTAAGTTTAAAACTTGCACAGTTACTTCAGATTCTCATCTTTAAGCCCGCAGGAGATTTCAGATGCAATGTACAATCTGTTAATTTGAGAGAAACACGTCAATTTCTCGACAGCCTAGCCACCTCCGTCTGCTTCTGTTCTCTATGCTATGCTAAGCTATCGCTTCCTGGTGTCAGCTACATAAATTGAACGGAGACATGAGCGCGGTTATTGAGCAACACCTTTCCTAAAGTGTTGCACTTTACAGTCGGGTATCATGCGTTGCACGAAAAACGAACAAACAAATACATTCACAGCAATTTGGAGCAATAATCAGTTTCAAAAAGGCCTCCTGCAGCAGAAAGGAAGAGTGAAGTACTGCACTTGCTCATTACAGGTTCTTATGTTATATATGTCAATCCATAAAAGCGTGTTGCTGTCAACCATGGGAACTTGTGTGTGTCTCACTGTTGAGTCCACAGTCCTGCCCTGTCAGAAATAGGCCGGGTTAAGTTAGAAAATGTTTCATAAGCTTTGACTGACCTCCTTCCTCTCTGTCTATCCCTCTCCCCTGCCACCCCCACCCCCTTTCTCTTCTCTTGCTGTCGCTGCCTCCTCTCTCACCTAAACATTAGAACCGTCAATGCAAAAATAGTATCACACACTTTTCTGACGATATGCGCGCTGGCACCTGAAAAGTCTACTCTTCATACTGATTTCACTCCACTGCAGCATATCCCAACTTCTTCCGCTCTTTCTTCATTTTTAATCTCTCACTAAAGTCTCCGCTCTCATTAATATTTCCTGCATTCTGTTTTCTGATAGCTTTGTGCTCCAGGAGTAATAAAACCGACTGAGGGAGGTGACTGAAATGCTTGAATTTATATGACACTACAGTATGTTCTTGTAAAAGTGTGCACGTCGGCGTGTGTGCAGGTGTGTGTCTTTACGCAGATGTGTGTGAGTCTCTGTCCATTCGTGCAGTTGCCGGTCTGCATTAGCGCGCGCGCGTGTGTGTGCGTGCGTGTGTGCGTGTAAGTGTGTGTGTGTGAGAGCATGTAATTGCATGCATGTGTCTCGGTGTTTGTCTCCGTCTACCATTTGACTGCCATCTGAATCTGTGGCACGTACAGCAGAGCTACGAAACAGCAGATAGACAGACAGGAGGGGGAGAGGAGAGGGAAAAAGTGCATGTGTGTGAGTGTGGTGGTGGTGAGGGGGAGAAACAGGAGGGGTGAGAAGGAGAGAAGAAGTAGAGAACAAGTGAGGAGGAGGAGGAGGAGGAGGTGGAGGAGGAGGAGGAGGAGGAGGGGGAGATGAGGACAGAGAGCAGAGGAAGAGAGACGGAGAGAGAAAGACGTGAGCATGGGAGAGTTAGACAAATAGAGATAGAGAAAGAGAGAGAGACAGGCTCAGAGAAGGAGGGGGGTGGATGGGGTGGGGGGGCATCAGCATACAGAGGCAGTCTGTGGTCTTCCAAGCAGCAGCAGCAGCAGCAGCAGCAGCAGCAGCAGTAAAAATAGGGGAGAAGAAAAACAACGATGGCTTGAAAGATTAAATTCCTGTTGGAATAGGAAGTGCAGAGAGAGGGAAGGGCAGATACTAAGGGGAGGAATGGGAGTACTGGGCAAAGGTACTGGTCCTGGCTTTAGTGCACAATGTTTAGGAAAGGAATAATACACCTTCCCATATAGCTGCGACCACTAACGTAATGTTCAGATGCCTGAGTAAAGGCTGGGCAAGTGTCGATGTATTGATGCGATACATTGAGTGTTTCACCATTTGCAGGTAGTGGTGTTCATCCATGTAGTTAGTTCCAAGTAAAAAAAAAACTAAATAGATATCTGCATCTGCACATTGCGCCAATGTCTCAAATAAAATGGAGCTGCGTTGATTTAATTTTTTGCCAGTTAAAATGCAAAAAAATGAAAACTGGACCATCATCATCCATATAGTGGGAGTGAATGGGGCACCAAAACGCAGCCTCTAACTAACGCATTATCTACCACAAAACTAGTTAAGTCCAGTAACATATTATTTTGTTATGATATGCTAGTGCTTTTCCCCATTGAGTCTGGCGTTACCTATAAATATTGGTGAAATGAACGAGTTTCGTGGCAGATAATGCGTTATTTAGAGGCTGCGTTTCGGTGCCCCATTCACTCCCACTATATGGATATACGTGGATCTAAATATCATCCAAACGAAATGACACCAAAGTTATATGGGTGAGTAAATGATCGTATTTTTTTGCCAGAAATAAGGTCCAGGTTGTAAAAAAATGTTGTTTAATATTCCACCTTTACACTATTCTTTGGATATTGGATATTGGAAGATCTGAATTAGGCCTCTTTCCGATTGTAGGACTTTCTAGTTATGATTTGAGGTAAATCGGTGGCGGTTCTCCCTGCACCTGCCTGGGTTTTCTCCTGGTGCTCCAGCTTTCTCCCACAGTCCGAAAGCGTGCATGTCAAGTTAACTGGTGATTCTACATTGGCCATAGGTGTGCATATGACCATGGTTGTTTGTCTTTCGGCGTTAGCCCTGTGATAGACTGGCCACCGGTGCAGAGTGTACCCTGCCTCTTGCCTAATCTTCACGAACCGTCTGGAGGACAGGCTGTTACAGATATATTTGGGTTTTAGGAGCATGTTTTGGATATGGATACAGCACATTTTGAAATACGAGTCTCTGTTGTTGTTAAGTCTCAAGTTTGTGACCGGCAGCCTTTTCCGGAAGGTGGATGAAGCAACTAAAGAGGGATGTTGATGGATTGGTCGAATAAGCAATGTCATATTTGTGAATATCCAAAAGCTATGTTTAATTTTATTCAGTTCAGTTTTTGCTTAAAAGTTGGAACGTTTCGCCCTCAGACCAGAAACATGGGCTTTTCTTTTGGGTGTGAATCTCCACCACAAACTTGCATATTGTTGGCTGGTTAGTTTGTGTACAACGCACAGACCAGGCTGCAAACTGGCAAGAGGCCATGCACGGCAAACTGTGGTACAAACCCTTACGAAAAACAAAAATAGATGCATGTTCTGAATGTCCAAAGAACTGCTGCTAAAATCATCAATACGCTACATTCAGAAAAAAGCCTAATTTGCGATTATGAGAATGTCAGATTATAGTGTATGGGTAACTATTAGATTGCATGTAACTGCTTACTTTTATTTCTTATTAGAAGGTAGGCAGGATAGTTTTACTTTGAGTTAGGCTTATCCTTAGATGTATTCAGATTAAACATGTGGGAATTTCTGCTGCATTGTTGTTTCAGTTTGTGCAAGTTAAAACACTCAACTTTCCCTGTACAGGGGGGAATTTGCATGTATTCATGTCCGTTCATGTTTTTGTATTGACATTTTTTTGCAATCTCGCTGCATAAAAATCCGCTTCACCAATGAAACCATCTGTGTGTTTAGATAGCAACAGAGGAAAGTGAGAACACGGGCTGTTTTTGGTTTTGTTTATTTGGTGAACCGAGAATTTAACTATCGTGATTATTAATGGATAAACATCTGGCTTTGGAAGTCTTTTTTTTTTTCTAACCAAAAGGCAGCAGCTTGTGTGTGTGATTAGTGTTTTTTTTTTGTGCCATCGTTCATAGAAGGGATCTATTGTAGAAGATGGAGAGATAGAGTTTTCTCCAGTGACACTAGCCTCATCATTATATAATGCTGCAGTACGTTTTTTTTTTTTTTTTTTTTTTTAGTCAGGCATACGTTGCCTGGAAAATCTTACTTCCTTGCTCTCAATTTATGACTGCTGCTCTCCTCACATAATGTGATTTCACCATGTCCATGCACATTATCTAAGGGTTGAAACAGCAGGTCAGTCATGACACACTTAGAGAAACTAGTTTTTGTGGTGTGGTTGCAGCACTGACTCTAGTTGGACCTCTGTTGGTGGCTCTTTGACTTAGTGAGCATGTTGAATTGCTTCAGTGAGAGACAATTCATTGCGATTGGTTGTCCAGTTTAATGACTCAATGCATGCGATGGACGCGCCCTCCATGACGTCAACTGTAGCAATCCTGAAGAGCAGTTTTGAAGCCCTTGTCTTCACAGTCTTTCTAACTTCCAGCTAATTCATAAACGCAAATCGATTGTGGGCGGTAATTACAAACGTGTAAAATATGTAAAAATGTATCTCTCTACAGTTAATGTGTTTGTTTTTGGAGGTCTTTCAATTTCAGCAATTTCAGGAGTCAGCCTCAAGTGGCCAAATGAGGAACTGCAGTTTGTTGGCACTTCTGCATCAACGTCACTTTTCTGCATTTGAAGCTTGAAAGAAAGAGGTTATAAAAGCAAGCAAGGTCAAAAGGGCACTCACTGGAGTGCAGTTTTCCACATTATTATTATTTTTTTTTTGAGTGTGCCTGTGTCAGACTGTATCCTGGTGGGGATGCCTATGGGGTGGGGGTGCCTGGTCCGGTCTAGGTGGGTGGTACATGTCTAAGTAACATCCACATGAATGCCAGATCCAAACGTTTCCCAGCAGAACATTGAATTGTCACTAGATGATGGATGTTATTTGCTTATCCTGACAGGTTTTAATGTTGTGGCTGATCAGTGTATATATATTTAAAAGCATTTATTTGTAAAAGTGTTATCATGTGTTCTGTGCTGGGGGTTTCATTATTCAGTTTTATATGTGTAAATGCATACATACTGTATATAATGACTTGCATCGACAAACATTTCATTAAGAAATAACAGCGATGACAAAAAAATTCTTTTCCAGTTTATTTTGGTTGGATTGTTCTGTCAACAAACCTCGCTACATGAGCAATATAAGTTTTAATTTACTTTCTTTTTGCTGGTTTGATGGATAATGATCCTCCCAAATGTCAGCGCTGCTTTTACATCTTCTCAATTTCTGTAACAATGGTTTGGAATTGTGCTTTAAATTGATATCACACAAAGAAAATAGTATTTTTTTTTGTCGGTTTTGCTGCATTAACTCAAACTTACAAAGGGAAAGCCTGTTTTGACAAAAGAATATGGAGGGTGGGGGGAGGAAGGAAGTGAACGCTGAGTGCTGGAAGGAGTCCCACATCTCTCTTAGAAGCCAATGAGCTCTGATAGAGAAATTCCAACAAACCGACTGATTGGCACTGCAAAGGATGCTATTCAATTAGAAACGAACATGTGAATGGAATGCTTCTGAGAGGGATCTGGAGTGATGAAAAATACAGGTTTGGCATGATTGAGCTCAAACCTGTTTGGGGATTGCACGTGTGTGTGTGTGTGTATGCGTATGTATGTGTGTGTGTGCACTCTCCCTGATAGGATAGGGGCTTCGTTAGGGTAATTACAGCTTTGCTATGTAAATAAGCCTGTCATAGAGGAGAGAGACACACCCACCTCTTTTTCAGACCCAATTAACCTAACTCCCCTGGAATTTACATACCTAACAATCTCCAACACACACACACACACACATATATATACAGTATGTACACACAGACAAAATCTATTCCAACAAGACTTGTATACACTTTATTAACGTGCAAATGTACTTCTGAATGATTTCCTGCATGCACCAAACTTTTCCATTTCGCACGGAGCCCGTCATAGACACCAGGCAGCGCGGTGTGTGCACGCGTGTGTGTGTTTGTGTGTGTACTTGAGAGCATTTTGAGCGTATTCGATCTTAGTTGAGGCGGTAGAACTACAGCTAGCCAGGTGATATCTGTATGCATAAGGCATCACCCGGGGCTAACTGGCTGCTGGAGCTGTGGTGAGCAGCATCTATCATCTCGGGCCGCTGATGAATGTCTGTCCTGAATGGCTCTGTGGCGTAAAGTGAGGGGAGCAGAGAGAGCACGAAATGACTCATGGTGGAAGGAGAAAGGAGGAGGAGAGGAGGAAGGAAACACAAGGTGGAAAGACGAGGGAGGAGAGCAGAAGGGGAGAGGAGGGGAAAGACTAGGTGCAAGAATGCAGGGAGATGGAGATGGAGAGGGAGGATGAGAGAAGAAGTAGAGAAACTGGAAATATTGAACGAGGAGAGAAGTGGAGGTGCAGGGGAAAGTACGAGGAGACGAAGACGGAGCAGAAGGAGGGGATGGAATGGAAGGAGGACGAGCAGAAATGGAGGGAGAGCAGGAAAAGGGGGAGGAGAAAGAGAGAGGGACGGAGACAGAGATGAAGGAAGGGTGCGTGAGGAAGAAGAGAGGGAGACGGTGGCAAGAAGGCACTAAAGTGGGTCAGTGGAGAGGATGTGGAAGGGAAGAGATGGTTGTGGGATGGAGGCAGGATGGGATGAAGATAGGGTCCGGTGCTGAAAACCAAATAATAACCCGAACAAACCTTGAGATTTGCAGTTTTTTAGGATAAAGTGTACTGAATTCAGATTCAGACTGTGGAATTAGCAAAAAAATAAAGATAAACCAAACAAAACGTTAAAGGGGAACTGCCGTTTTTCACAACCTGGACCTTGTTTCAGGCGTAAAATTGGATCGTTTACTCACCCATATAACTCAAAGATGATATTTAGAACGGCATATATCCATATAGTGGGAGTGAATGGGGCACCGAAATGCAGCCTCTAAATAACACAAGAGAACACAATCTGTAGCGAAACTCCATTCATTTCACCAACATTATGTCATGATACGCTATTCCCTGTTGAGTCCGGATTTACCTGTTATCTGTTCATGGACATGCAGTGAATTAGTTTCGCGGCAGATAATGTGTTGTTTAGAGGCTGCGTTTCGGTGCCCCATTCACTCCCACTATATGGATATACGTGGATCTAAATATTGTCCGAATGACTTCAAATGACACCAAAATGATATGGGTGAGTAAGCAATCGTATTTTATGCCAGAAATAAGGTCTAGGTTATAAAAAAACATTAGTTCCCCTTTCAGATAACCGTACAACCGGCCTATTCATGACAAAGCAAGGGTATGTTTTCTGTAACCCATTGCATACCCAACCATATAATTAAATGTACGATGTATAATCCGGGTTGGCAGATTAATTTGACTTGATTTTACGTCATTAAAAAAAAGATTTTACCACATTGATTTTTGTAGTTTTGGAGGTGTCAGTTTTGGCAAAATGATGGATGGTGGTGTGATTCGATGGAAGGACGGCGAGAAGGACGGACAAAGCGCCAGCCTGATCTGCATTCAAGAACATTGCAGAAACAGAGGGAAAGAAAAAGCATACACAAGGATGCTGCTTGTGTTTATTCCGTGCAAAAGAGGAAGAGCGAGTGTTCCCGGGGATCATTGGGTTCTTGGATCAATACTGGTGCTATGATGAGACAGTGATAGAGTTTGCGGTCTAGCGCTTATAAAAGATACCTCACTTTCTCTCTTTCTCTCTGAGATCATGTGCACACCGAGCTGGCTAAATGTGAAAATGCATCTTGTTCTTACAGTTTCCACTCGCGGTCCGCACTGGCTGGATTTCGCAAAAATCAGAAAAGTCATTCTCTTATTTTAGGTCAGACAGCTGAAAGGGATCTTTTGTGAATTGCATAAAACAATAAGTTGCCAGACAGTGCAGACACCCCAAAATGCAAAAGGCTGATATGGCTATGTTTTTTGTTTTTTGTTTTTTTCCAGTTCAAGTATGATTAGAAGTGTAGGTGATGATGGAAAACTGGAGGAGACAGCCGAGGTTTAACCTGCAACTGCGTTCCTTCAGGCAAAGAAAAGGAATTATCTATTTTTGTATTGTTTTGGCGTTTCAGTGAAGATGAAGATCATTACTGAAACAACCTGAAGG
The DNA here is from genome assembly GCA_005024645.1 of Planiliza haematocheilus. Lineage (NCBI taxonomy): Eukaryota > Metazoa > Chordata > Actinopteri > Mugiliformes > Mugilidae > Planiliza > Planiliza haematocheilus. The sequence continues at coordinate 378,396 of SRSE01000124.1, forward strand.
CACCTGTGTGCACCATGGATTGTATTTAAATACGGACAAACCAATAGGTTTGCTTAATAGCATTTCTGAAGCTCAGTGTAGTAGCTTTAGTTGTCCCCATCTTGGCAACACTTGACCCTCTCCAATGGTGCTTTCAAGTGGAACTCGAAACCTTGTGGGTACAACACAGGAAGTCGTGTACACAAAATACTTGGTGTTCATCGACTGTACATGTGGATAGCACTGCTAGCCAACCGTTGGCATCCAGAGGCCACCGACGCTAACATTTTTAGCAAGCTAACACATGGTTATGTTAACATGTAACATTTTGAGCTTGAATATTTGAAATTTTCAAAAAAAGTGATCTAACATTTCACTGCAATACACTGACTTACTATTCACATGTCTTGAAATGTCACAGCAAACACATCACAACTTGTGTGACTTCAAACTTTGCCATAAAATGTCCACTTTTGAAGATTTTGAAACCGCCCGAGGGCTTGTTCATACAAACTTTTCCCTTGAATATGGTCAGCACGGCCGGATTTCAAGGCAGCAAAACCCACTGCTAATCCAGAAATCGGCAAAGAGTGAGGCTGAGGTGGGCGGGTGAAGCCCTACTATATAGACAGAGCATACGATTGTCATGAATGCAAAACTTAGCTGAATGAAAACATGTTTAAACACGTTTATTTTTGCTGTTTAGTTGCAAATTTGAAGATACACCATCAAGTGGCCATTTGAGGAACTGCAGTTTTGGCACTTCGTAACTTCGTAACACTTTTTTTTTCCTATCTTCAGGTTGGAGCTTGGTGTGGAAACATGATGTTTTTTTCGCATTTAGCCGCTTTCGTGTACACACTGACCGAAATACATGCAAACATGAAAAGATTCAGATGAAAGACATGCTGACGCGCAGCTATAAGTGAAAATTTTGTGGCATTTTTTTTGTCTGTCTGTCTTTCCTGCATTTGTGCATGCTCAAATCAGTTCATTCACATTAATATATGCAGTGTATCACTTGTACAATCCCAATATTCTTATGATTATTGCATCATTCAGTGCATCTGTGTTGCTATATGTTGCATACCCTAGTTCACCAACCAAAAAACATAAAAATGAGGATATATCTATCTTCTTCTCCCGCTTTCTTATTCCTCTATTCTTTCCTAACATGTCCGCTCATCATGATGTGTTTGTATTCCCATGTAAGAGAATAAATATATAAATAAAAATAAAATAAAATAAACGGGCCTCGCCACACATACAGAAGTATTTCTCTCTCGCTCTCTCTCTCTCGCTCTCTCTCCCTCTTTTCAGTCTCTCACGCACACAGAGATACATGCGCCGGTTGGTTTGCACACATACACACACCGGCGTGCACACGGACATCCATGCACACAGACAGTCAGCTGTGCCCTTCCCACAGCTAGTAGCACGAAAACAGAACACACTGCCTGTCCCTGCCTTACGCACACACACACACACACACACACACACACACACACACACACACACACACACACACACACACACACACACACACACACACACACACACACACACACATGTGCACACACACAAACTCTGCAACGGCCCTCTACACACTCTTAAAGGGACATGACGCACACTTATGCATCGCTATCGAGTGCCAACACCATACCTGGGCATTAAATGATCCGGAGCTGTATCGTCCTCTGCTATTATTACATTAATATAGTGACTAAAAGGTCTGTGAGCAAATCACTGGCAAACATCATTGAACGCTGAGCCCGACACATTAAAAATGAAATCGTTCAGTTTTTACCGGCGAGGAACCAAAACAAGAACATTCAGTGCGCTTGTGCAACTCATAGAGTTTACTACAGGAAACTACGAGTAACACTTAATAGTTCCTGATTACATAATGGATTAGGACATTTTGTTTGATCAGTTTGTCTGTTTGCACACTCACATGCCAGTTCATTAGGTACGCTAGTCAAAGCGGATGTATTCTGACATAGCAGTCCTTCTCGAAATCCCTCTACGAGATGATATATTTAGTTATAATGTTCGCTGTATGTCAAAACAGTGGTAATACCCCTGTATGATCCCTGTGGAGGATACAGTTCGTGTTGCTGTTTCAACTGAATTGCATTAGCTTAGCCCACTGACTAAACTGGAGTTGACAAAATAATTGAAAAATGTGTCGGTACAAACTACAAACTACTACAAACCAAAGAAGATGAACACGCAGTTGAATCAACACCTCTCCAAGTTATTTTAAACACATTTTACAAGCCATCACCATCATGCTAAGCTAGCTAAGATTTAGTGAAGGACTAACATATTCGAAAAAAATAAATAAAAACTTCTTGCTAGCGTAAATGGCAAGTGTGTGTATCTTAACATTTTAGACAAGCTAAGTCAATTTTGATTGTAATGCACCACAAAATCCATGAAGATGGTGTAGACAAAGACAAAGAACGCTGCATTAAATCTGAAATTCTCAAAGAAAAATGAATGGACATGAACAAAGTGTCATCGCTTTGTGTGCACTGCTCAGTTTGTTTGTATTTGTCCACTACAGATTCTACAACTGACTTTCTTTTTGTCCAGAGGACCTAAAATAGACACAGTTGTGACCTTTCACGCAATTTACAGACGTTAAAAGTCAAATCTTTTCATTTACACCGCCGTCCTCGCAAAATTAAACCACAGCACACAATAGAAACAAGTAAATTACAGCAACGTTTTATTTCTTTGGGCTGCTGACGCCTTTCTTAGGACCCTTACTGGTCCCCGAACCCTATTTTGGAAACTAGTTGTGAAAAGACAAAATAAATAATGTACTTACTGACCCCTGATTGGAGTCATATGATCAGACAACGTATTCAGGTAAAATAATAACATCAGTCAGTTGTATGTGTGTTTTTCTGTGTGTATATGAGTGTCCTTTAAGGTTATGTACTTGGATTAAACACATGGGCTACTTTGGAGGCACCTGGGACAAGAAATTGTGCAATTCGGGCAGAAGAAGTGCCACATATGGGTAAAACCAAGACATTGCGTCTTGCCTGTGTTGTGCACATATACATGTCAGCGTTTAGAAACGTTTCAAAATAGTAATAGTGGTTGGTTTCAACCATCCTGACACGCTACACGAACACAAATCTACTGTGAGGCCTGAACTTGAAGGCCTCCAAAAAGAGAACTTGAACTTGAGCGAAGTCGACAAAAACTGAGACACTGTGGCTTTAAGAAGCCCCCACCGTCTCACAACAGGGGGGGCGTGAGCTGAATCCAGGAACAGCGATTGAAAAAAAAAAAAACGCTCCACCAGCGGACTGTTTCAAGTTCCCCCCCGGCTGAAACCCTGCCTGATTTGTGGGCAATGTTGGGGATGTAGAAAAAAAAAAGGAAACCGGAGCAAAGAGAGCGCAAGGGAGAGGATAGGGAGACAACACTAACAGGGTAGCTATGGAGATAGTAGGTTTTCCTGGTAGCTTTCTTTGACAGGTGTCGAGTGGGATAAAATAAAGTATCAGACCAGCCTCCAAGATGTACGGCAAGGGTAAAGGAGCTGTGGTCCCCTCCGATAGCCAAGCAAGAGAAAAGTAAGTAAATTATTGCACTGTCACAACACATATCCAGCAAAGAAGAGTGTGCTAGGTGGCTAAAGTTGCTAACTGATGTGGAGCAGTTGGGTCACTCGAGCAGAGCGTGTTGGCCGTTTTTTTTACACGTACGAGCTGCAACAAAAAAAAAGTGATGCTGTGAATAGTTCAGTAGTTGTGTTTGCCACTTTGTGTGTGCCTTTCTCCTCATGCATCCTCCAAACTACAGGCACGGCTGCTAAGTTAGCCCAAGCGGCTAGCCGCACAGCCAGTTCCACTCTTCTTGTTTCTTTCCAATGCAAAACGGGAGAGGAGAGGCAGCTTCTTTTATTTTTTATTTTTAGCGACTTTAAAGTTGCACCGCTTTCAACACGCGCACGTGCTCCGGCAATAACGCATAAACGGTGCGCTCGCTTTGCCGAATTATTGTCTCGCGAGGAAAGCGTCGGTGGTGGGGATCCCACACTTCCATCTCGCCCCAGCGCGAGGAACAATGCGTTTGGAGCAGACGCCGTGTGCATTGTAGCTAGCAGGGGCTTTTTGTGTGTGTGCGCGCGTGTGTCGTTGTGTCGCCCCATCGCCGGAGCGGCAGCGGGTATAAATAGAATACAGCTGTTTGAGGAGGGGTGTGAGGGTCGGCTTTGTTACAGAATATAGCGCCGGGGACGCGTTCTAGAACGGTCCCACTGTGGCACGAATGCCCCCCGAACGCGCTCCTCGGTTACATTGTATCCACGCGTGCGTTCGAATCGGCGGAGAGCAGCTCCGCGGAGCGAGGAGAGCGGCGCCTCTTAACTTTTGTGGCCCGTACAGATTTCCTCCACTCGGCCCCCCTATAGTCGAGCTTGGTTTGGATAAACAAAAACTCAACCGCTACCGGAGCCCCCCTCTCTCCCTCCTCTTTTTTTTTTTTTTTTTTACCCACCCCCCCAAAAAAGACACGCTTAATAATCGCTGGTCTGCCCGGAAACTTGGACGGTGTTAGCTTGTGGAGCTGTAGCCATCCCGTCCCTTTGTCTGCATGCCTCTGTCTCGATGCCTGTTGTTCGCTCAGGAGGAGATACGTGCCGCGCTGTTACCAACACTCTGACAACCCCACAAAAAAATAAATAAAAGGGTTTCAAAATCATCTTTAGCATTAAGTTCAAAAAGCTCTTTGCATTAGTTTCGAAACAGATCGTCAGTGAACTTCCTTTGCTGAGAGCCTCGGTTAACAAAGCCTGCTAAGACCTGTAATAGGCTTTCATTAAACTTTGTTAGGTGTAGCAGCTTTACAGCGCCCTGTTAATGGTTTATAATACTTTCATTTACACTAGAGGTGAATTCATGTGGCTTAGAGTAGTTGGACGCAGCAGCAGCAAAATGCCCCGACCTACTGGACCAGTCCTCAGGACCTCAAGCGGGGCAGCATTGTCAGAGCCATGTGGACGTTTTTCATGCATAATCGTCACTTGTTTCTCACCTACTTAATTCGTGTTTTTATTATTATTTAACCTCTGCTGGAGGCCCCATATTCTTTACTCTTTCTCTTACACGCCGCTCTCCTATCCTCAGCTACCTCCCGACTCTCACTTCCCATCCATCGCTGCTTCTCAAAGTCCTCATCCCTCACTTCAGCGTTGAATTATTGAGACAGACTGAAGCAGCTGCTCTCAGCTTTGCGTCAGAGTTGAGAAAGAAAGAAAGGAAAGAAATGAAAGAATTAAAGAAAGAAAGGCAGAGAGAAGAGAGAGACAGAGAGTGGTAGGTATGGTGGGCAGACTCATCCATGTTTAAAGAGGGGGTTTTGTCACAAGCCTCAGGCAGGATGTCAGGTGTGTCGGTGGTGAACATCAGGGAGAGTTCTGGCTCTGGAATTCGGTGTATGCACACGCTGATGTCTCAAATGTATAAGGGGATGGTGTATAGGGAGGTCAGAGGTCACCTCACATGGTTTGATGAAGAAAGAGGTTTTTTTCTTTCAGGTATATGAGAGAATGGTGTCTCTTCATAAAGACGAGTGTGATTTCTGGAGCGATCAACTCGACTGCTCCTTTGGTTCCCTTTGCACCAACTTCTTTCTTCCTCTTTAAAAAAATAAAAAATGTGTGTCCCCTCTTATGTTCAAGTAGTCAACCTTTCTGTGCCACCATCCCATAGTGGCTCCACTCCTCAAACTTCTCTTTCTTTTCTATGAACTAGCTTCTGAGCTTTAATAATGCAGGAGGCCAGGTGCACGCACAAGCCGCCCCTTTTGCAACAGCGCACACACCACACATAAAAATTTCATTGAAGGCCTCTTGGGGGGGCATCTGCAGTGTGATCCTCCAGTCCCTAGACATGAGACCAAGTCCTTGACTATTTCCTGCTGCTAGTCGTACTCCTTTTTTTTTTATTTTTATAAGGATGCACATGTATCGAGCAAGTCCGTAAGCCTGCAGCGCACAGGGAGGCGCAAACTGTATCAATATTTGAAGCGCTTTTCTGTATCCTAAAGCTTCCTGTGAGCCTTCGCACAGCTTTTCAAAATTCTTAAAGTCGGTTTAGATCCGAAGGAATCCATATGTGTTTAAGTGCGATCGGTAAACAGCAAAGGGCAGGGATGTAATGCTCTGCGATGTATACTATGTTGGTGTGCTTTGTAGGTGCGTGTGGCCCAATAGTAGACTGACCTGCAAGTGGCAGTGACTTACACTCTACACCAGCGGTCACAAAGAGCTTTGTGACCTACAAATTGCTAGGAGCCTCAGAAAGTGGTCAGATTCCCCTGGCTAAAGTGGTCAAGTGTTGGTGTGTGTGTGTGTGTGTGTCAGCACAAGTGCAGTCTTCAGCCTCTTAAGAGCATCGGTCATTTGTACAGCGACTAATCTGTCCCACTGTCTGTGTTGAATTAATGAAGTGGATGCAGCCGGGACGTATTCCTGCTGCTGTATATGTCGTCGTTGTTGTGATGGATTTATGTACAGCTGATTATTATTAATCAGTATGCATGAGTCTTGGAAGTTGACAATTCTCTCCTTGCTTTGTTTGTTCATCTGTATCTGCTCACATATGTTTCCTTATCATGGTGACTATCTACAAGAAGGGAAACACCCTCAGCTATTTATTACCCTCTGAGTGGGTTGGCCCTCTGTACATATACAGAGAGACCAAACATATTGAAACTATTATCCCTTCTACACAAGAAGCGCAGGTCTACTGAATGCATGTTCAACCCGGATTGACCCATTCATACTAAAACGCTTGCGTCACCGTTGAGACTTATGTCCCCGTCAAAAAAAAACTAGAGTGACAAAGAATTATATGGCGCAACAAACCAAAGTTTCAGTTTCTGTCCACCCAGGGCGCTCGGCCTCGCTCTCGAGCTTGCTACAGAGCTGCGCTGGTGTGTCAGCATAGTTTTGTACTTTGCACCAATGGCAGCTGTGTTACCACAACATGTATTCTGGTTACATTTCTGAGGATGTGCATGTCAAGCTATGGCGTAGAGTATGGAGATATGCTGTAACCATGCCATTCCTACGTCGTGGATGTGATGCCTGACAGATGTTTTCCAAAAGTCATTCAGTCTATTCAGTATGACCTCCTTATCATGACTTAATAGAAAGGCTAGTTCAGGGTCCGTTGCTTGTGTTGGCCCATTCAGCTACTGTAGTAGTCTTGGGATGAATACTGTACAAGCACTTAAGAGTTAAGGGTGACCATTTAGTTCCTATTCTGTGGACAATAATAATAAAAGCATCTAGGTCGGTGAATATAAAAATGTTATCTGTAGCTGTGTCCTGAGTTATTGCCTTGTACCTTTATTGTAATATGTCAAAAAATACTACGTAATATTAGTATTTATCCTTTAATACATGGGCTTCTACATCTCAAATTCTTAAGGAACATGCAATAGAAATCTAACCACTTGCCAAGAAAATGTCCCTTATCTGTGTTATTTCTACATGAAGAACAAGGTAGGATCATGCAGGGACCTCCAGCTTCATACTACGGTTACTGTCTATTTGCCTATTCTTATCTCTTACTGACTACATTTGCATACTAACAATGCATATTTCAAACATTTGCATACCATTAGTAGTAAGAACAGGTCGGGCTCGGATCAGGTCTCCATCGTAAAACAGTATAGCAGTTGTTGTGTTTCCTTTTCACCCACCCATAGCAGAAGTAGTAACTGAGCTACAAACGCGTGGTTGTTATTTACATTATGCACATTTATTTAAAAGGTTGTTTTCGAAAGAACCAATTGACGCAGGAATTTGTCGTGCTGATCAGTTTCAGGTTTCTGAACTGACTCAAATGGCAAAAATCGTTCTTGGGTGATAATGTTACTGCAAGTCAAGATACGAATGCGGCACTTGGACAGTGTGCAATACGTTATCTTGTAGTTCATCTTCAAAAGCAAGCATTTAGGCAGATTTTGGACTTTCCCATCTGCTGGTGTCGTATCGGAGAAGCTGTCCTCCGCTGCTACAGAGAAGACATTAAGAAAAGCCCAACGAAGCACTGAAGTGAAATGAATTATGTGCTTGAAAAATGACTTCTAAACGTTCAATCGATGATCGAAATAGTGGCCGATTAATTCCGTTTCAGTAGACACACCCCGATGTTTGTCACTGAGTACGTTAGGAAGATAGCGATGCAGAAAGCGTATCAATAAAGTCGGCATTTACACATTCAGGGAAGTTATTAAAAACGTACCACGTTTCATTTCTTTTTTTTTTTTTGATAGAGCTTATCAAGTTCCTCTCGGGTTTTTATTGTCCGGTGATGTATCATCTGACGTGGCTTAAATGTGTTTAAATAGACGTTAATTTCATCTCTCCATTCAGTAACGGTACAAAAGAAGACGGCAAAGGAGCAGTCAGCGTTTAAAAACAATCTGCACAACAGCCTGATTATCTCAAAACCATGTTTCATTGATCACTTCATTGACTAATGATGGGGGCTATGACACTGAGCTACTGTCCTTCTCATTAGGACCTTATTGGCCTGTCAGAGGACTGTCTGCTCTGGGCACACAGGGCACTGTCATATCCACGCTGCCGGTCGATTGATGGTCCATTAACAGCCTATTAAACATGACTAAGTGAAGGAGTTAGGAGTACAATGTTGAGCCAATGGGGGTTTCCCACTCTACAGCATGGTTCTTCTGTCTGTTAATAGACTCTGGTGGATTGCCATTTTCAAGTGTTATAATGGCGGTGATTCAAAAAGTCTGACGAGGGCTTTGCTAATGTTGTGGGAAACCCGTTGCATGCAACTATTTAATTTGGTATGAGGTGTTTTCATTCATTCAAGACTGATTTTTTTATGATTATTCACTCAGTTTTAGGTTCATTTGTGACAGGCTTGGTAAGATGCTCAGTGGCATTAGTGGAAACCCATGGGCATGACTAGTGAGGTGGAGTTTACACCTGCATTTCAGTCCCAGGGACTTTGAACTAATTTTAGTTCCTGTTTCAGGGTCCATTAAAAAGCATGTGAGCAAAGCAAAATGACTCTTTGTCACTGAAAAGTCCCCAAAACGTTTAGTTCCAGGAACTGATGTCCAGGAGTTTCCTTCAGCCATTTGTTTGCCACATGTTCACGGCATAAAGATTAAGCCAACATCACAATACTACAGTTACCACTACAACGTTTTACAGTGGACCTTCTCTTTGCTGCTGCCAACTCCAATTCCCCATTAGACTTCAGGCTTGGTCCAAGAACTAAAACAAGCGGAACTTATTTCTTGTTGCAAGTTTTTAAAAATTCAAAAACAGCAGTGTTTGGCGCAACAAGTCCCACACCAAAGGTCTCTGAACATTACCTTGCAGCAGCTATCTGGAGCTAAATGAAGGCTTCATTTCTACTGCATGCTACAGCTTGAGATGACTTTACTAGCTATTTTTTTGTGTTATGTGCTTGTATCTACCAAATAGTACCACATAGACCAAATACTTGGTGTTGCTGGTAGCGTAGCTTTTTAAAAAATGATGGTTTTGATGTACCGAGCTCAAGGACATGTGATAATTCTCTCTTGTGGGCAATCAGTGTTGGTTGTCAGTGTTTTCTTATTACCTTTAAGCATCGGGTTAACTCACACAGAACATCAAACCAGGCAATACTAAAATAAACTACTATCAGTTACTATAAAATGGAAAACTATAAGGAGGCAGTCTGTTGAAAGCTTTAGATCCACATTACTGTATTGAAAATGCAGCTAATGTTGCTGGCTAGTTCAACACAAGTCTTGAGACAGCAGTGGCTTGTGTTGGCGTTCATTCAGGCTGCAGGCAAGCACTGGTTGCTTGTATGAATATTAGTGAAAAGATAAAATGGTGCTGCTTAAATGACCGTTATATAAACAAACTTTTTATTGGCGTTTCACCAAGTAAGAAAATCAAAATGTACTGTAACGTATTGCTTCAGCGTACACACTTCCTGCTTTGGGGGAACCAACAACTCTTAAGCCACATTTTTCTAATTTGCCTGTTTATACCTAATCGTTAATGTAAAAATAAAAATTGTATCTCGTCACTTACGTTCTTTTCCTTTTCAATTTCAGGTTAGCGTTATATGTGTACGAGTACCTGCTACATGTGGGAGCACAGAAGTCAGCACAGACCTTCCTGTCCGAGGTAAGATATCATCCATAACCAGCGAAAGCTCAACAACTTTCTTCATTTGTAAGGTTTTACATGACACGTCCCTACTGTGGTACACCTTTACAGCAGCGTGCACCCTCCCTCTCAGACATACATGGCCAGTGAAAACATGCTAAGCATGATTACTGAGTGCAAGGTGTTGCATCAATATTTTATAAGGAAATCCTATTAAGTTACACTAGATCACGATCACTCTCCACCGTGGTGAGTCTTGGTGAAGCGGGGAAGTAAAACCTACCGATGTCACAGCCTGTGGACGCTGCAGACACTCGTTGTGTTGTTGTTTGTGTTGAAATCTCCCCGAGCCCTCCTGGGCGCAGGCGGGGAAAAACGGTGAATGAGTAAGTTAACCTCCTGGTTCACGAATGTACTTCACATTTGACAAGTGGAACAGGATTGCAGTCTAATAGAAGGGAGGGAGTCAGGGAGATGGAGATCGACAGAGGCAGAAAGATGCCTATCTTCACGTCAGAGGCCATTGACAGTTTGAGACTGACTGATTATATGTTCTTAACCCCTGGACCTGCAGACATAATCCTCTCTCTAGTGGCCACGAGTGACTTCTCTTCTCTTCTCTTCTCTTCTCTTCTCTTCTCTTCTCTTCTCAGATTCGATGGGAGAAGAATATTACATTAGGGGAGCCCCCTGGATTCCTCCATTCGTGGTGGTGGTAAGTTTCTCTCTCTTCCGTACGTGAAGCCTCTTCTCCCATTTTATTCATGTTTGTTTGGATAAGCGTGTCCATTTTATTTGCTTGACTGTGTAAACAGATTTTTTACAGTACACGTTTTAAGCCGTGCATCCCCCTCCTCCCTGCATATACACACACTTGATAGGGCCTCGGCGTCTATCTTGACCCTACATAATTCATTACTGTAATATGCACAAACAGTAGCTTCATTTGAGCTGTCATGGCCCTGCAAGAGCCGTACTCCAATTGTGAATATGTTGAACTAGTATGTATAAACATTTAGAAGCTAGAAAACCGCCTGATTTTAATTTAATTGTCCTTATTTGTGCTTAAAAATGACTTCCAGAAGTAGGAGGTCTGGTAGAGTCTCAGCCCTGGGGTTGACCAGACTCACCGAGGGCGTGACCCCCCCTCCCCTCCTTGCCCGTCTTCGCCTCACTCCCCTCCTCCAGCTCTCCAACCTTCACCCCCGTTTCTGAAACAATAGATCCAGATGGTTAGGGAATGGACCCCCCCCTTGCAATCCCCTCCTCCTCCACCACCTCACCCTCTCGTCACTCTTTGTGTGCCCCCTACCTCCCACTTTTCCCCCTTTGTTCACGTGGGAGAGGGATTCTTAGCAGATTAACCCGTTGCATTCCAGCTTCCTTTGTGTCACCTCTCCCTCCGCTGTCTTGCTCCTTCCCCCTCTCCTGTCATTTCTGCCCCTGGCTAAGATTTGACCTCCGGGGTCAACACCTCAAGCCCTGATCAGCGGTTTCACTTGTTTTTTTTTGGATGTCACCCACGGTTTACGTTTACATGCACATGACCAGTAATCACATTTTATCACGTGTGTCCTAATTACTCAGTTCAGGTGAATGCAGTGAATGATTTAGGAATATCTTGGGGTTTTCAAATGCAAAATTAGTTTACCTTTTAGATCTAAAGCTTAACTCAATGCCTGCATTAGACTATGGTTAAAAGACTTGAATCAGTCCTTTCTGGACTTCCCCAACATAGTTCCTGAGCAAAGACATCTGAAGAGGGAGGAGACGAGAGTCTGAGCCAGGACAGAAGATAATCTAAGCATGAATGGAAGCTACTGAAGAGTCTCACTCCTTTTAAAACTGTCAATTTCCGCAATTTTAATCTGATTGAGGCAGTTATGTGCTTGCAATTTAACACTTACTTGGTTGCAGAATGGTTTGTTTCTTTCCCCAATTTTTCAAGGAAGCTTAAATATTTCCTTAAAACATCTGGAAACTAAATTGAATGCGGTGTTTACAGCTGCAGGATAGTGTATGTTAACCTGATGATTGCACATAAAAAGAGAAAGTACAGTAAAACGTCGGCTGCTCAGATATAGATGCAACTAAAACAAATCTGGAGCTGCCTTTGTAGTTCCTCTTAGGAAACTCAACGGTTGAACCGATGTCAGGACTTAGCGCCGAGAGTCTGTTAAGATGAATTGTCGCGTGATCTTGTGAGAATCCAGCTGCCTCACAAGGTAATGAGCCTGCAGGCCTGAGTGAAACTAAAGTACACATGCCATGTTCAGCGTAAGCATTCATGCGGTCGGATGACTTGATTAGTTTTCTGTGTTTTAGTAGACCTCTGCAATAAGCAAAATATAGGATATCACCTTCTCTTCCAGGGAGCTAAAGCATCGAAGCAAATTTTCCAACATTTGTTTAGTTTTTATGAGTAAAATAAGAAGGGAAATCCAATCAGGGTAACGTCTTCAGGAACTGTTAATAGATCCACTGAAGCACACGCTGTCCTGAAACTAGAGAGTGCACAAATTAAAAAGGTACATATTGTAAAAACCTGTGGATTTAAACTTACAGACGTGTAAATATACCCTTAAATGGTCTTAAAACTTACAGTATCTGGTGTAAGTTTTCACCTGAGGGGGGAAGTCGCTCTGCTGAGTAAGTAGAATGAACGTCGGGCCTATAGAGCAACATCAGCAATAAGAGAGCAAGGACATGTTTTAATAAGAAGAAAATAAAGGAAGAGAATAATAATCTGAAAGCATACAAGGCAGGTTAATGCGAAAGATTGTTCTCAGAGATTCTTTCTGTGCACTTAAAATGATTTCAAGTATCAAGGGTTTGCGTTAAGCTCAATCGTTTGAGCTAAAAATTGGTTTGTGACGTCGTCATGGAGCTGTGCTCAGGCCCCCATATTTATCCGTGTCTCAGGAAGCTCAGCGGCGTATGTAAACATCCCGATTTTTGGGATTTAACGTGTCTCTGACTGCCGCAGATCGCCGGGACGTGTGAAGTGGCTGCCTCATTAGTCCTCTCGTTAGCCACATTGCTGTTTCACCGGGTTTAATAGCACTTTTGCTAAATCAATGCACAAAGAATGATTCGGTTAGGACCTCTTATACAGGCAGCACACGGGCAGTTAGCACATTTGTTAGCGCATAACTGAGGTGTTCAAATACTGTAATAGAAAACATGCATTGAAACACTTAATGTAAATGTTTGTCCACTGTTTTGTTGCCTATCCGGTGTCAAACGATGAGGGAAATTCTTCACAGTGGCTCTGTTTATCAGGCGTCACTAGAGGAAAGAGCATATTTCACTGATTAAAGCTAACATTGATCTGTTTGATTAAGTCGCTGTAACGGTAAAAGTGTAGGGTCAAGTCAAAGAGGCTGCTAATCAGAAGTCCATACAAGTATGGTAATGCAAGTGTGTGTGTGTGTGTGTGTGTGTAGTTTGAGTGAGTGCGAGGTAGATTGAGGGGGCGACACTGGCATTGTGTCCCACTTACAATGATGCTCAAGTGTGTAAGAGGTAGTTTAAGAGCGCTAGGGAGATAGTGGAAGTGTGTGAATGGGTTATGAATAGCTGTTACACATTTGCTTGTATTGCTCTGTTTGGTAACCTTTGACCTCTTCTCTTCTCCTCCCCTCCCTCCCCCCGCACCCCTTCATTTCAGTGTATTCTGGGATTTGTATTGTGCAGCTCCAGACCGAAGGGAGACATGTGAACACTCCAGCGAGGCGAAGGCCTTCCATGACTATGTAAGTGATTGACTCTACCGACACCTCTTTATTTTTCCAAACAGAGAAACATCCATGTATTGTCTTCCGGTTATCGAGGTCAAACAAACATAGAAATTCCTTTCCCTAGCTACACATTTCAGTTCCTCTTGAGATTCCCAAGGTGATGAATAATCCCTCCAACAAATTCTGGGCGAACCCAGGTCTGTGCCCATTGGACCTAAGAAGGGAGGCTTTCAATACCTGACGTTCAGGACCAAAGGTGTGGGCCTGGTAAATCAAGCTCAGCCATCTCTTCACCACGCTGGTTCAACACAGCCTTATTTTGCATTATTTCAGCCGAATTGTGCAGAAAAAGAGACGCTGTGCAGTATTTTATTTTTGTACATCTCTTGAGACACATGTAAACATTTTATTAGCCAGTTCAAGTGTGTAGAAGCATCTTGAAGTGAATGCAGCAGCTGCAGGTAGAGGATTCTTGAGTCTTGTTCCTTTGACATAAGGTGTTTTAGTAAGTTTTACAAGATACCAGCAAACTGGAAGCTAACTTAACTGCACGTTGGGTAATAAAGTTTGAATTCATAGCTAATATAGTTTTTGCATGTTACTGTTATCAGGGAGTATCTGTGGAGATAATAAATTAACAATTAAATTATGGATAACTGCTCGTTTGTTCTGTATATTGAAAGAAAATGCCGTTTCTTGAAGCTTTGTTTGAATTAACTCTCAAAAACCTGACGAGGATCCGTTAATTATGACGTAAACATAGCTTGCATCTTGTTTTTAGAATAATTTTAAGCTCCACTCAGACTTGTCTTAAGTCATTAAAATGATTTGACCCTTGGATTACAGTGTGCATCTCCACAGATCCCGTCAAAGGGAAAAAAAAAGTTTTTAAACTCATCACAGTCGTCGGAGGGAGAAGTTCAATTCTTCCTCTTTTCTTAAGGGCCATCAATAAAGAACTGAACTTGAAGAGGATTTAGAAAAATAGAAAAACTAAAAGAGGGAGCGAGAGAAAAAAAAAAACGATGTTGTGGAAAAATAACAAAGAACAAAATGAGTCAGAATTATGGAAGAGAAAAGGGTAGCATTCGGCTGTTTTTTGCTGATTCAAAGACAATTACGAGACTGAAAGGGACATAATGCGCTACTTTGCAATCAGCGTTTCTCTTTTGTTGCGAATGTGCGGCGTCACCGGAGCATTATCCAACCACCTGAAACGTCATCGAAAGGGTACAAAACCGTGAAGCCGTCAATGCTCGCCAGCTGGCCGCATAAAAAATGTAGCGTAGCTGTGCGCTGGGGGTGTTTTTCACCACCGTGTATTCCTTTTGTACTTAACGTAGGATGACAGGGCTGTACAGGAATGTATAATTTCGCTTGTTATCAAAGAACTAAGTATCCTCAACTTAGAGGGCGTGAATGTGGCTTTTACTTTAAGAAGTATGGATACCCAAAATCACTCTTCTCTCTTTGTAACGCCGTAGTTTCTCTAGAGTCGCTAGAACATATCAAATTATAAAAATTTTAATTCAGAAGTTCACTTTACACATTGTGTTTTTATACGCGTTTCGTCCTTGAGGTATTGTGAGGAGAAACTCTCGACTCACTCTGCGCGTGGAGGTCAAAGGTCAGGGTTAAAAGGCTTCCTAGCGTTTGTAAGGATTCTGTGTCTTGCCCAAGGATGGTTCAGCAGAGGTGGTGAGACTTGCTGTCGCCCTCATTACAACTCCATCGTTCTAATTATAACGTAAAGTAGCTCGTTGTGTGTGTTTTTTTTCTTCCTCCAGCTTGAGGAGAAACTGTAGCTGTGGGCTCTTGTGTGTAAATGTCATCTGTTGTGATTGACACTGTGTGACTGTCTTCTGCCTGTTTCTCTTTGGCCGATACAGTGTGGCATTGTGTGTGTGTGTGGTTGTGGTAGTGTGTGTGTGCGCACTGTATAGTGTGGGGAGATAATGGAATAGAGTTCTAATCCGGTAATCCCAGCACTGGGCCGAGGCTAAGCCAGGGATTTGTGTGTGCTCGTGTGCGTGTGTGTGTGTGTGTTTGTATGGGGGGCATCTTTGGCAACCGGCCCGTAGAAGGAGGGTGTAAGGGCTCGCGTCCTCCTTCCAGTTAACCCCCGTGTATAAATGTAGATGGGCGTGCTGCACGGTTGCTTTGCTGTCTGCTCCTAACAGTGATAAAGCGAATGAGACGGGACCGGTTTAATTTTGGCTCCAGCCCCCCCCCTCCCCCCCGAGGCTAGTCTCTGAGCACAGGTCCTTTTCTACTGGTTTCAAAAGAATGAGCCAAAAAGAAATTTCACCTTCCCTCAAAAGAGTTTCTCAAGTCTTTTGAGGATTGCTCGATTGCACGCTAACATTTAAGGAACATTATTACAGTTTCCTCCGCTGGATGCAGAGGCACGGCAGAGGATTTTGGATACAGTCAAGGCTGTTTTAGCCACATGTCTGGTTACTGGTTATATAAGTAATACAGGGGTTTGCTAGTTAACCTTAGAAGGAAGATGCAGGCTTACAGGGTTTAACGTTTACAGAAGAGATTAAGAGAATTTTTTTTCCCCTCATGTTCAGATTCATATCATTATTTTTGACATGCTTTTAATCGACGTCTTTACTCAGGCTTCTGTTTAATTAATAGCTTAATAGGCCTTTTAATACAGTGTTTACGTCTCTCAGCGTCTCATTTTTTTTGATTCATCTGCTTTTATTTGACGACATTAACGCGAAGTGGGACCACGAGGAATTTGGCGTTACTTCCGTCTGTTTGTGTCGAGTTGTGTCACTTGCACGCCTCCTATTAATCTCTATTAATTTTAATTGGCACGCGTGTTATCTCCCGCTTTAATTATACAACACATGTTACATTATTCAAACATGTTGTACGTCGGTTAATTTGCTGGTTTGATTAGAAGTGTGAAAGCAGCGTAAAGGTTTTTATTTATTTTTAATTTCATTACCTTTTACTTTTCCTGAATGTTAGTTTTTTTTTTTGTGAAGTTTAGTTTTGGGGAAATTAGTCAGCAGAGGTGCAAGCCAGATGTTAGGTGATGATGCCTTAAGAGGCGTTTGCACGAGAGGTGAACAGCTCAATCTGTTGCAGTCAAACAGTTGACTCAGTTCTTAGATGTGTTGCCCGTGTGCTGTAAAATGATATTTCTTTTGTTTCAAGAGAAGTTCCTCCTTTTGTAATCACTTGAAAGTGTGCGTGCAGGTATAGCGTTAAATCGCTGCAGCCAGCTGGTAGTGCTCAGTCTCAGCCTGCAGATGTGTTGCTTCAGATTTTTTGAGGCTCTTACTATACTTTTTTTTTTTCACTCTTTCTTTACACATCTGCCTACATTTATCACTTTTCTCACTCTTCTCCTCTCTCTGCTCTTCCTCTCTCTCTCTCTCATTTGGTGCAACTTCAGCGTCTCCACAGCATGTTTTCATGCAGCTTGTGGTTTCTCTGCGACACCCCCACATCTGCATCTCCCCTCCATAACCCCCCCCTTCTTCCTCTCTGTTCCTGTTCTTCTCCCCACACCTCTTTTTTTTCTTCTTCCCATCCTTCCTCGCTATATACCTCTTAACTCTCTTTCACCCAACGCACCAGTCCGCCCCCTCTCATCTCACTTGGCTTATCGCTCACTCCCCCTCTCTCTCTCTCTTCTCTCTCTCTGACTCCCCTCCTCTTTTCGTCTCTCTCCCTGTCTCTCCCCTTTCCTATCTATTCCCTGACCCTCTCCTCCTTCCCTCCCTCCCTCACCATCACCACTACCTTCCTGAGAGAAGATTGATTGGCTAATCTAGCTGTTTACCCACAATGCCTAGCAGCGCTGAGGAGGAGAGGGCAGCGTAGGCAACGTGCAGACACAACCAAGAGACAGTAGTGGTGTTTGTGAAAATGTCAAAGCAGAGAGAGTGATAGTGTTTTTCTCTATGTTTTAGGTGTTTAATGTAAAATTTGTATTATAGTTTAGCAAGAAGAAGCGTGTAAGACAATTAAATCAAACAGCAAACGATGCAAAACATCCCTTTTCAGTATGTTTTTTTTTTTTTTTTTTTAGTGTCTTTGTAATTGCAGTTGCTTTATAAGTTGCTCTGTTCTCCTTATGATGCACCAATGCTTTTTGCTGTCAGGCTATTTATGCAACACCTTGTTTTTTCTGTGTTGCCACTAGTTTGACATCTAAAAGTGACTTTTCAGTTGATTCTGCTTGTTGAATGGGCGGCAGAAAGCCAAATTATTGACTTATCAGTTTAGAGAATCTGTGCTGGAGAAGAGCTGGCGAGCTGAGTCCTGCTCTTAACGACGATTTGTTGCTCTTTCTAGCCTCGCTGCTAATAGCATCCCATCTGGTTTCTCCCTTTTTAAATGACAAATACAGACTACTGCCCCCTGCTGGTTTGAAGAGTCATTTCCTTTTTATGCCGTCGGCTAGCTCTTAGAGTTGTGTTAAAACGCAACTTATTATTATTACAGTTATTTCAAACCATATTCTGACCATATAGAAATGGAAAATGTGTTTCTCACTACTCCTAAAACGCCCTGCGACTGACTGGCGACCTGTCCAGGGTGTACACCCGCCTCGACCCTCGTGACCCTTAACAGGAATGAAGATGAACGAATGAATGTAGAAGTTAGATGATTTGGCGTCTTTTAACATTGAAGCAGTAGTCATGGTTATATAAAAGGAAAAGAGATAAAAAAAACAAAAAACTGATTGTCACTTGGTTTGCATCTGTCTGTTTTCTTGCACTGACTCCCCAGGAAGTAAATGATTGCTATATCTGCTGAAAGTGCCCCGTCCTGCTGCTTGACTTGACTTCTTACCTGTTTTGCTTTGGACAACTGCTGATCTTATTTCTTTTAGAGAAGAAATGCAGAATACGATCCATAATTAAGTTAGTTATATTCCTCCTCCTCCTCCTCCTCCTCGAGTTAAAGCTGTATTCTGCTCCACAATTGTTCTTATTCTCTTCATATCCTCGTCTTTCTGGTCCTTCTGCCTTCTCTCTGGAGCGTTGGCTAAGTGGATGTTGTGTCTGCTGCATGTATTAGCGCTGTCATCCGGTGGGTGCGCGCGCATGTATGTGTGTGTGTGTCCGTGCACAAACCAGCCTGTCTGGTTCAGTACTGCTACCTTGGCAGCAGCTTTCGGGCAAGCGTTCGGTGCGCACGTTGTGCCAGTTTGGAGGACCAGCTGGGTTTTTCGGAGATCGTGTCCGCTGGTGTTTTTATGCGTGTGCATTTGTTTGTCAGACGTGACGGCGAGAGTAGCAGCCATATCCTGTTGCTCCAAAGCGAAACACACTGTTTTGACTGGGCTGATAAATTAGCTAGATCACCACAGTCAGCTATTTTCTCTTTCTCCCTCTCTCTCTCTCTCTCTCTCTCTCTCCACACTCTCACTGTCTCCCACTCTTACTCCCCCCCTCCTCTCTATTTCCTCTCCCCCTCTCCGTGCGCTAAGGACAGCGGGTCAAGGAGACAGTGATGAGGTACATATCAGTGTGAACCAGAATGTAGATTAGTACCTCTCCAGGCAGGGACACACATAAATACAGACACACACACAGATACATTCGCTGTCTCTTCCCACCTCTCCCCTTTCTCCATCCAGTGTTTATGTCTCTGTCTTTATCCCTGTGAAAGGTATCAGGCGGAGGTCAATAATGTGTTGAGCACTATTGATCTGTCCGGTAGGTGCTATGGGTGAGAGAAGGGGAGAGGGAAATGGAGAGGGAGGGATCAATGCTATTCTGTGTAGTCCATCTACATACGGTACTGTGCCAGCCAGTCGGCTTATTAGTCGTTGATTGTGGGTTCGTACTGAGGAGGAAAATCAGTCCTCAGATCTTGATGAAGATGAGTTTAAAGCCATGGTGGTGGCACAGAGCAGTGGAAAAGTGAATATTTAACCGAAAGACCAAAATATTGTAGTTTTTATAATCAGAAGAGCAGCCTCAACCTCTGTATGGGAAACATCGACGTCAATTTTTATCATAATGCACATTTAAAGTGCTGTACGATCACTTAGAAAAACAAGGATGGGGAAGAAATAATAAAAAAAAAAAGCAGCTCTCAAATTGATTTAAAAATAAATTAGTTTTAAGGCAGGATTTGAAAGCCGACTGTGTCTGGGCCTGCCCGACATGCAGAGGCAGAGTTTGGGGATGCTGCAGCTGCGACGGCATCACCTCCCCTCCTCTTGAAACCTTGTTCTTGGGACAACCAGAAGCAAGTGGTCAGCAGGCTTGGGTGACTTTAATGGGAAGTTTGATTTATAGGCAAAACACTAAAATCTTAGAATCGATCCTGAAACATACTGGAAGTCAGCGAAGGAAGGGGAAAATGTGCTGTTAAGGAAGACCTGCAAGAGCATTGTGAACAATATTTGTTGTTAGTCTGCATTTGTTGTCTCTATTAATTTTTTTTTGGACTATAAAATGTCTTCAGGTGGTGCTTTTGTGATCGAGCATACCAGAAAATTGAGCTTTGATTCGATTTTTTTAGAGTTGTGTAAACACAGAAGCGGTGAAAGGAGACGGAGGAAAGCGGCCGACTTACAACAAACATTCTCAACCGGAGTCAAACGAGGGACGCTGCTATTACAGCAGCCCACCACACCGCCTACTTGTGACGTTTAGTGTGTATAGTGTGCAGCGCGGAGAAACAGGAAGCACGAGGAGGGAAAGTGGGATGACGTTCACAAAGCTCCCTGTTGACGGAGGCGAGCGGTTAAAGCGTTGGTCTGAGGTTACGGAAAGAGAAACCTGCAATGCTGACTGTTAAAATACCCAGAGAGTTCACACATTTTAAGTTAAATAGGTTATTTTTTTTAGGTATATATTTTAGCTGTTCAATTAGTGGTGCAGTCAGTAGATCTGTGAATTTAATGAAATTAAATAAAAATAAATGCTAAAGGTAGCAGTTCTTCATCCAGAGTTAAAGCAGCTGGTGTAGTGATGAGGTACAGTTCAGGTCTGTGGTACTATTGACGGGCAGGTAACATTTATAAAAAAACATACCTAACATTATTTGTGTGCAGACGTGGCTCCAGGAAGCTTTGACACAGTGTTAGTGCAGCGCTGCCAGGGAAGGCCATTAAAATATAGTTTACAGTTTAAACAGTGTAAATATTCCCAAGCATTTGAAAATGTGTCCCGTGGGTTTTGTTGAACTTTCAGCTGGCTTCAATGAAGGAAACGTATTATTCTCCTTCCTGCTGCCATGTCAGGCATTAAAGCTCTTCCAATTTGTGTTGCCACCCGGTGCTACTCCTTCATTTGCAGATTTTTTTTTTTTTTTTGCCGACGTACTTTATGAAGTAAGAAGAAAATGAATAATTCAACTACAAAAAAAGAAGGAAAAAAAACCCACGTCTGTTTTATCAACTAATTAGTGCAGCACTAATGTCTGCTGAGGAATACTCTGTCTTGTTTCTTTACATAAAGGCGCACGCTTGTCTCGGTAGCTGCGTGTTATTCCTGCATTAGCTGTTTACCTGCAGAGATGTCAACTAGACAAATTCCTTCAGATTTACTTTCCCGGTGAATCGCGTTGCTCCGATTCAAGGCGGTAGTCTTGTTGATTTTTCTGACTGTCTCCCGCCTCTTGAGTGCAGAGTTGAAATGGAAAGGTAGATATAGGCAGCACCGTGAGTGTGACACTACAAAAACTAAGAAAGCCCCTTTTGGATCTTTTTTTTTTTTGTATTTCCACAGGCCAGTTGGTTTTAATAAAGCTCTGCTGCATACTAAAACTACCCTCCTCTTTGCTGGTGGCGACTGTGCTCAATCTGCCTGTATTCATATTCAATCAGCAAATTGGAGAACGTCTGAGCAGATAAACGGTCATTAATAGTCCATAAAAAATAATGTGAGTGAATGATTGATTAGAAGCTGAAATCTTTTTTTGTTGCATTTAATTCTTTGCAAATTTTTTTCCCCTCTCTCTTTCTCTCCTCATATTTTCTCCCTTTTCTGTCTTGTATCTTCCAAGTCACTCTCTCGATCTCACTCTCTCCTGCATCTTCTTATTCTCTCTCTCTCTCTCTCTCTCTCTCTTTCTGCGCTCCTGGAGCGGGGGATGCCAGGGGGACAGAGTGCAGATAGGACCTGTCTCCATAGCAACAGCTTCTGCAAGCTGCTGACACCCTACTGGGGGGGTGGTGGTGGTGGTGGTGGTGGTGGTGGGGGTTGTGATGGGGAGGAATAGTATAGGGGTTGGGGCACAAGAAGGAAGGTGTGCGTTTGTATGTGTGTGTCAGTGTGCCAAAAAAAATGAGTGTTGGGGGGTCATGGAGAGAAAAGATGGAGAGAAAAGTGTGCAGCAGCAGCAGAAGAAGAAGAGGAGGAGGAGGGAGGGAGGGAGGATGGAGAAGGAGAGAAGGAGAGAAGGAGGCAGCCGACCCTGCTTCTTCCCCAGGGACTCGGTGGCCTGCTCATGTTCACTAGCAGAATTAGCATAAAGATGGGGGGAGGTGTGTGATTCTTCAGTTTTTATGTGTGTTGGTTTCAGATAGGAGAAGAAGGGCAGCGGGTGTATTTGCGTATATGCGTGTAATTGGTAGTATGCGTTGCTGTCCAAGCGTACAGAATGTGTCACATGGACGTAATGTGTTCGTTAGGTGTGCGTGTCGGTGGATGTGCACGTATATATATATGTGTGTGTGTGTGTGTTTTTGAGAGTGACTCCCTCCCCTGGGTCTTAAACCCCCTCCCTGTTCTGGTCCTGTAGCCTGCGGTTCTCCCCTGTCTGCTGTTCTGTACCGAAGGGCTGCACTTTATGAGCCTGTGATGCAACTCTTTGTGTGTCTGTGTGTGTGTGTGAGAGAGAGAGAGAGAGAGAGAGAGAGAGAGAGAGAGAGAGATTGCGCGTCCATGTGTTTGCGTGAATGTGTGCATGTTTGTTCGGCTTGCTTATGTAAGCACTCTGAACATGCGTCTCCTTCTGTGTGTGTGTGTTGACAAGAATACAGTTATATCATATTTAACTCCCGGGCTGGATCGCTACCCCCCCCCCCCCCCGTTTTTTTTTTGTTTTTTTTAATATTCTGGATTCTACTTTTGTTCTCCGTGTTGTTTGACTGACATAAAGGGGACTAGAAACAGTTGTTCTGTTACATGTTGTAATATGATTAGCATTAGTTCAGCAGCTGCTCTCATTAGGTTCAAGTGTTACAGATGTTTGCTGCTTTTAAACATTTCTGGCTCCGCTCTCCGGATATTAAACGCCGTTTAATGCTTCCTGAATGTAGAATCCACATAAGCCCTTTGTAAAATTCATAATGTAGTGCTGTTATTTGCAATGAAGACGAAACAAAAGATTTACTGAAGCCCAAAGAGTAAGTGCCAACAACTGCAGTTCCTCAAATGGCCACTTGAGGCTTGAGGCCAAAAGTGAGTCAATTCCCATTGACCTCCATCTTTAAAATACACAACTTTAAAGCAGAAATAAACAGTTTAGTACAAAAACTAAAAACTTATTTTAATTACAACTTCATTCAGCTCACTTGTTTTAATTGTAATAAGGCTTACACATAATTAAGACCATGACTTAACTTAGAATACCATCACAGGTCACTAGAAATCTGCCCTAATCATCTCCACCCGCTCTCCACCTCCATTTTTGGATTAGCCAGAAGTCAGGCTCTGCCAATATGGCAACGTCCAGTGTGACCCACATTAAGCTTTAAATCAGCTCTTCAGGAATCCTGTGGCTGACGGCGCACATTATTCGCCCCGTCTTTATGAAGGTATAAAATGCTGGATTTCTTTACTTTTAATATAAATGAAGCTTCGTACAGACAATAGGTTTTAAGTGTTCAAGTAGCATTTAATGAGATGGAAACAGTAACTCGGTTCATTTGCAGATTGCTTTTTTTTATTGCTATATTTGAATTCTTTAAATGCTTTTATATTTTATATGTTTGTGCAGTAGCTTGTTTCTAAAAATACAAATTTAGATTTCTCCGCATCTGTTGTTCATCATGCAAAGACACCAGGAAATGTGCTTACAGTATTAATTCAGTTTTTTTTTTTTTAGAAGTACAGTTATTTTGGAGTTTGGTGGAAAAATGTTACCCAGCATCAGAAATGTGTTTTTATACGAGAAGAACTATACGGAAAATGCAAACTGAATCAGGAAAGGTGACCGGGCTGGTCACCGGGCTTCATGATGGTTTCTCCTCTCGAACATGAGGAATTCTTGAACCTTTCCTCTTTGCTTCTCTTAGTTTTCAAAAGAGGTGTTTTTTTTCCTCTCAATGCTTCAGAGATGAGTTAACATCTTAAATTTTGCAGCAGAAGATCATTTGGATTAGCAGTTTAAACTTTTAGATGAAGTGGTGGGGGTGGGCTGTGATTGCAGGTGAAGACACTGCCCCCTTTAGTCATCTTGTGGCCAGTGCATCATGTATATAAATATTACCGTGTACCAATAAGACACACTCTTAATACTCACATGTGAAGCACCATATTTTAACCACAGCTGTTATCTGTGTTTTTCAGAGCGCGGCGGCGGCGCCCAGCCCTGTGATGGGCAACATGCCCCCCAACGACGCCATGCCAGGTGGTCCAATGCCCCCAGGCTTCTTCCAGGTATGACCTACCCCCTCTGTGCACCACCTCCAAACCCACTCCTCTTATTTTTCTTTTTCAAACCTCATCTTATCTCTGTCTCTCATTCATCCACTTCTGATACACCACTAAAAGAAATTGCGTTTGAATTCTTGCTGCAGCATGTGAGGAATCGCCAGAATCACCAAATTATGGCTAAAACAAAGCTGATTTGAATTCAGCATCTTTGCACGTCCACTTGCAATGTGCAGTGAATCCACAAGCTTTACAGTTAACACGGAGAAAAAATAAACTTCTGTATTTCAATCTTAATACGTTGCTGGCATGTGTGTTTTCAGATACGTGCAATACATGCAGAGCTGTAAAGAGTTTACAGGTTGCACCTTTATGTATCAATCAGGCTCTACTAATTAAGTCTTTCCCTGTAAAGTCAATAACGGAGTTAAATCAGGTGAGACCACAGCTTCAGATTGCGTCTCCAACTTCTATTTCCTTATTTTCCTCACGTTTTTTTTCCCCAAACACTGTTTATTCCTCTCTTGATACGTACACCCACCAGAGCCTCTGAAGCACACACTGTTCATTCATCTGTGGCTATGCTCTCGCTGGGCTGCTGTTCAACCGATTTGTGATTCAGCCATCCCGTATTCATCCTCTCTCCACTCCTCCATCTCCGTCTCCGTCTGTCTCTGACCTGTCCCGGCGCTGTGAAGGGAAAGGTTTTAGTGTGGGAGATGGCTGTCTGAAGAGTGCGGAGAATGAGACGCGCAAGCGGCGCACAGATGCATGTACAAACGCGTGCGAGTGTGCACACGTTGGCAAACAAAAACACACACACACACACAAACCTCGGTGAGGCGGCGGCGGCAGCGGCGGTGTGATGGACAGCACTGGCATTTGGCAGGAGGCACGATAAGGTGGTGGAGAGGAGTAGGAGCGAAAAAGCGAATGACACAATAGAGAGGGAGCGAGAAGAAGAGGGTGAGTGGAGGAGGAAGAGGAGAGGGGTATGTGAAAGATCAGTGCCACCAGGGTTTGTGGCCCAGTGTTTGTTTCTGTGGCTACCTACCACCCCATTGTTTGCTGGCTGAGAGCGGTGATGGTGGTGGACTAGTGAGAGTACGACTGTGAATAAGCAAGGGAAAGGGTGGGGGGGTGGGGGTGTGACGAGAGACGCATGGAAGTGCTATTTTTAACATTGGTGGGGGAGTGAGATTGGGCGAGGGTTTGTGTGTTTGTGTGTATGTTGTGTTCAAGGGACCTTATTGTAACAGGAAGCTTTCGTCGCTCCATGCAAACATGATTCATGCTCATCGTTGAGGCGGGCCGTCGTCTGAAATCTTCCTGGTGTACCTTTTCTGTGCTTTAAAGAAACGTGCACGTGCTCAAATGTTAAATGCAACACAAGCAGCTGTGTGATGATCTGAAAAGCAGGATACAGGAGCTGCAACGGCAAAGACGACTTTTAATTACAGATTTTTTGTTTGCTTGTTTTAAATGACGAGGTCTGATAGTAGCTGTGTTTCCTGTACAGGAACTTTACACAGAGACTATGAACCTTTGGTCCATGGTCTAAATTAATCACCAAAAAATGTCTTCCTCGAGGCACAGTACTTTTCAAAAGCACAGGAAGTTTGGCGTTGTGGCTTTCTGACTGGTCAAGTAGTTGCAGTATGTTATCTCTGCGACTGCTCGTAAAATGTATTCGCTTATGAATCTGTGTTGCTGCTACTGCTCGTTTTTAACTTTACTTCTTGCAAAGCTGTAAATCTACAGCAAGTCCTCAGTGCACACTGTTGCACCAAAGCCTGTCTGCAGCTTTATGTGCAGTTTTTATTGTATATTCTTATACATTACTGCCCCTCGCTGGATTGGAGGGGGAGCAGTGTGGTCGCAAAAGCAACGGTGGAAACGGTCCAAACAGCAGTATCTCCGAAGGAACCGCTTAGTTCTCGCCACTAAAGTTCCCGGTTCCTGTGAGTGGAAACGTGGCTAATAATGACAAATACTCATGCCGGTGTCTCGGAACACTTTTACAGATGTCTTGTCTGGTGCAGCCAACAGCTCAAAATCCAAAGATAGTTGGTTTACCGCAAAAAGGGCGTGTAATTCTCTCTTTATTGATTCTTCGTTTGGAAAGGTTGATCTTATAAATTGGGTGAAGCAGCATCAAAAAGCTCTTTTGGTACTTGACCGTTTCTGATCGTCACTGGTGTGAGCTACAGAAGCAGCTAATCATTGTTATTGATTAATACGTCCATTACTGTCTTGATTAATCATTTGGTTTGTAAAATGTCAGAAAATTGTCCGTGTGAGCAGCTCAAACTGTCTGGAGTAAGTGAATCTGGCTTCGAATTAAATAGTGATTCATCTATTATCGGAAGAGTTTGAATCGTCAGTCAGTTAATTGGGTAATTGACTAGGCTCGCCTCTGCTACTGACACATTACCAAAAAAAAAAAGGTACATTTGATGCCCATTCCTTCTTGCCTCTTGTTTATATATTGAATGCTGCCATTTCTGATCCGTCCGATGCGAATGCTCAAGACGGATGTTATATTTCATGCCTTCAGAATCAAAAGCTTGCTTTCACTGGCTAACTGTAAGTACATATACATGCATGCTCACTGAGGTAATCAATGTGTGTTGTCTTTGTGCGTGTCCGGATGCCTAGGAGGGATACATGGAAAATTCCACTTACCGTTTCTGAATGGTCCAGCTTTTGTTTTTTATGTGGACAACTGGAAAAGGAGGAAAAATAAAGAATTGCAAGCGCTGACGGTGATAGAGCAGAAAAAGCGAGGCTGTTGCATAATGACTTATTTATTAGAGGTCGTTAACCTCTTGTCTTGGGGTGAGATGACGGCAATAACGCAGCAGTCTTGTCAGAGCAGTGTGTGTGTGGGGGGTGGGGGGTTGCGCATGGAAACATGATTTTATTATGAAGCAGCAAGAACAAAAAAAAAACTTTCAACCTTTACTTGTTTTTGTCGGTATCATCTTTCTGGTTTGAAGTTGCCACTAGTGCCCGTCCTGCTGCTGCTTTTGCTTCTGTCCGGCCTGTTGCAGAGAGCCTTTGGCAATACTGCCCCCATGTGGTTAAGAGGAGGACTTAAAATCCTCCGATATGACGGTTATGGTTGATACTGGTTTCTGGCAGCTTGTTTGGACTTAAAACATTTCCGGTAGGATTTAATTGCGAATATACCGTTAAGGAGTTCCTTAATTAACGGCAGATTTTAGAGGATTTGCCCAAAATGTCCAGCTTTCTCCACTTTCCTGCATCCTCAAACTAAAGGATCCCCCACAGACTCCCCCCACCCCCTTCCTCCTCCCATCATCTTCCTCTTTCTTATAATTTTGATGGGGTAATTCCTCCAGGTGTAAACCCACATTTTGCCCCCTCCCCTCTCTGATATCGCTCTTCTTTCTTAAAGGGACCACCCGGCTCTCAGCAGTCCCCCCATGCACAGCCCCCCCCACACAACCCAAGCAACCCCATGATGGGACCCCATGGCCAGGTAAGATGCAAAAACTTTCTCCAAACACCAATCACTCTTTCATTCCCTCTTGGAAAAAAAAAAAAAAATCCCCCACCCCTCACCCACACACAAGCTTTTCCTTCCCATTCACAACTTGCACACTTCTTCTCCTACCCTTGAGCCCCGCAAGCTCTCGTTTTGCTCTAACTCCCCGTAGATGTCAGCCCTCCCAGTTACCAGCTTTTTTTTTTTTTTTATATATATATGAAAGCCGAGCATCCAGAGGCAGCAGGGCCCGCTCCTCTTCAAGGCCCAGAATCGGCTGTCCCTGTGTGGGATGAATAATTCACTCCTTGCCCCTCCCCTGGAGCAGCTTGTGGGGGGTTGCACGCTTATCTTCTCCTCCACTCTTAACACACACACACACATTCACCAACGCTCACACACACACACAACTCCCCTCCCCCCTCTGCTTACTTGTTCTAGCACCTTATAAATAAAACAGGGACATGCACTATAAACACGTCACATGTATGTACAAAAACACGTGGTTACGTTCTGCACATACAGGCCAGCGTGAAGTTTAACCGGATAGTCGCATTGTTCTCAAACTTTCATCCTCAGCCGCTGCGTGTTTCACCACTTGTCCAGAACAGTAGCTACAGATGCCACTGTGGAGGTAAAACTAGCCTCTGCCCCATTAACTGCGGCAGCTCAGCTCTTGATTCTTGCGGTTTCTGGTTTCCTCCTTGTGCGCGAGAGAGTGTGGACATGCTTCCGCTAAGGTTTTTGAACGGTGTTGTTGGCCTGAGGTGTCTCTAACTACGCCAGGCAGACCACAGGCCGAATCAGCTTACACCACAATGAGAGCAGGCAGCTTGAGCAGGGAGCTGTGTAAGCGCTGCCTCTACACACACACAGACACACACACACACACACACACACACACACACACACACACACAGACACACAAATCTGTGCTTGGAATTGCGTATTGTTGGTTTTAAAAAAAAAAAAAGCGGCCGGTGTTAACAGTCATAAAACGGATTCTTGTTTCCGTGCTGCCGTGTTGCTGAATTTGCATTTTTCCCAGAGTCATCCGCCATCCTGTGTCCATCTGTGTGTCCTCAGCTCTGCTTCCGTTTGAGTGCTTTCGGATTTATCAATAATTGAAATGTCGTTTTCTCTGTGTCCCACCCTCCATTCCTCTTCTTTTTTTTTTCCTCCCCCTCCTTCCTTGATTACTTTTTCTACAGCCGTTCATGTCACCGCGGTATCCAGGTGGACCGCGTCCTGCACTCCGCATGCCAAATCAGGTACTAAACAAGATTTCAGGTTGATTTTTTTTTCCAACTTTGAGGCCGATATTGCCGAGATTATGGCGGTATTTTTACAGCTTTTCATGTCTGCTGTCTTCTCCTCAGCCTCCTGGTGGAATCCCAGGATCTCAGCCACTCCTGCCAAACAGTTTGGACCCGACAAGACCGCAAGGTAATGTCCTAGTCTCTGTTTATGGATAATACAGCTGTAACTTATGATTACTTTTAAATCTAGTTGTAATTTTTCAGATAAACTAAACTTTTTTTAGAAAGTTGTGTATTGTTACATAATTATAAGAAGTTTAAAATCACACATACATCATTTTGGGATTTTGTGCAATTTGAGTTACTGCAGACTGAACACTTGTAGGTGTGTCCGGCTGAAGAAAGGGGTCTTTGTTGATTTTAGCTGCAGATTACAGCTTCACGGGCCCAGAGGGTTAGAACTAATGTGATTAGGATAAAGCATTGTCTGCGGCATGCATTAACTCCTGACTTCAAGAGACGAGACATATGCGGATTTACGTGAACGTGCAATGTGTGTGTGTGTGTGTGACTCTGCGGGTCTGTGTTTGCAGGACATCCTAACATGGGTGGACCAATGAGAATGAACCCTCCTCGAGGAATGGCCATGGGCCCACAGGTATGACGAATCGGAGAAATAGTCACCACGCGCAGAAACTGTGTGTTAATTAAAATCTGATGAATGAGTTTCTACGCTTAGTAATAGATTCTGTGAATGCACTCGGGCTCTTTAAACGGCGCATGCTGTTTATTATTTGATGTATGCGACACGCTAGTGATTATATTGCTTCTAAATGGAGCTGAATGAAGACAAACGCACGTATTGCTGAGCATCGGTAACTTTCACGTTTCTAACTGTGTTTTTAATGTGTTGTCTCTCAGAACTACGGAGGCATGAGGCCTCCTCCCAACTCCATGGGCGGTCCCATGCCAGGAATGAACATGTAAGTCCCATAAATGTATAGCATCCTAGCGTCAGTTTACAGGTAGCTTTAGCAGCCAGCGGTCACAATTCACTGCAGTTAAAAAGTTTGTTTTTGTTGATTTGTGTTGAAGAACCGAAGGATTAACAGATTATTTTTAATTTTCTGAATTCATCCACTGATAATACTTTAGCTACACCTTTGCATCTTATAAAATATTATATTCTCATATTCATAAAGCAGGTTTATCTTTTATCTGTAACTGCCTTTGTGTGTTTTCTCTTCACCTTCTTTTTTTATTCTTGTCGTATTCTTACTGATATTTTTTTCTCCTCCTCCAGGGGTCCCGGAGGTAGAGGGCCTTGGCCTGGACCTAACGCTAACTCTGTGAGTCGAAAGTCCTTCACACGTTCACACTAACACTGTAGCTGGTGGGCAAAATAATAGGAACACCGCTCGGTTTTATGTAGTCCAGGCACTGTAGAGCTTGTTTCTTCCAGTGGACTGTGTTTAGGAAAAATTATATAGAAACAAACGATAAGTAATTTATTGTCATTGTTGTGCTGTGAAAAATACATATGGTGTTTGTCAAGGCAATATTAATACTATTGAAGTAAAAGGCTTTGAAAAGATGGTACGACAAATATTAGTTTTCTTAATTTGCCAAACCGCCATTCGAATAATCTATAATAACTTACTAATACTTTTAATTACATAGTGCTAGGGATGCACTGAAAATTTTGCTGCGGTTGTATCATCACATCACAACATCCTGTTTCGGCCGCGTTGTTTCGGGAATAAATGTTCACCTGAAAATGGCTCAAAAGTGTCTTTTCGTTTTTTCGGTGCATCCTTACATAGTACTTTCCTTAACAGATTTAAAAAGTGCTTAACAGGAGTCAGGATGTACAGTTTTTGATCGAAAATGACTATTACGTCTGTTCTGTCTCCACAACAGCTGTACATTTCTTTCTCTTTACTCCAGGACTCTGCATTGCTTTTATTTGACTGCTTTCTGTTAGTCATATTTTCCCCACCTCGTATAGACGGACATATCTGATCATTCATTTGGTCTTTCCCCCTGCAGATAGCCTACTCCTCCTCATCTCCAGGAAACTACGTGGTGAGTTCAAATCTATCAAGAGCAGCTTTCCAGAGTGGAGTGTAATTTCTATTAATGAATACATCATTCACGTTTTTGTTGGGTGTAATTTTAAAGCTTTGTCGTTGATTGATCCTCAGGGTCCTCCAGGCGGAGGAGGTCCACCTGGAACTCCCATCATGCCCAGCCCAGGTGGTGCGTCACCTAACTATGTCCCCAGCACTAACACGTGTCTCTCTCATTTCCCCTCACTAAACAAGCATGAACGTGTCCCACCATTTCTCACCATCTACTTTGTCTTTTCATATTTAATTCATTCACTTCATAATCTGGTAATACATAAGGAAAAATCCTGTCTGTGACACTGTGTAACCGTAATGTGCGCGTTTCCTCAGATTCAACTAACTCCAGTGAAAACATCTATACAATGATGAATCCTATCGGACCGGGAAGCAGCAGACCCAACGTGAGTCTCGCACGTTTTATTTATCCTTTATTTTAGTCGTTTAACTTCGCGGGCTTGTTCCTGCTCCGTCCCGATTCTGGGTTAAAATAACAGATTGTCATTGTAATGATTAAAATAACTCAGACTCGCTCACAGAATATAATCCAGCTCAAACAGGGCTTATAATCACATCACTGGGCTCCAGTACAGTTGAGCATTAGAGAAACATAATGCTGCCACGCTGAGCTCAATAAGACCTGACTGGAAATGAACCAGGGAGAATCAATTAAATATTCCCAGCTTCACCTCGAGCTGAAAGGATCACAGTTATATGAAAAAAGGGTCAAGGGAGTAACGTCAACAGTCGTTCATGAGCCACGTCTTTTTCCTCCAGTTCCCGATGGGACCTGGGCCTGACGGGCCGATGGGAGCGATGGGAGCCATGGAACCGCACCACATGAATGGATCACTAGGTGAGTGTCAACAACTCACAGACGACTGATATGTGCACAAATAAAAGCATGCTTCGTTTTCGATTAAAATTAAAACTGTTTCTCCTTTTTACCTCCTGCAGGGTCTGGGGATATGGATGGGTTGCCAAAGGTGAGTGAATCATCTCGTTTGGAGTCTTCCTGTGAAATAAAACATCTTTTTTAGAGTCTCTGTCAATAGGAAGAAGTTGATGATTTCATTGCCCTCTCTGTCTCTCTCTCTCTCCAGAGCTCTCCTAATAATATGGGGGGCATGAACAACCCTCCGGGAACGCCGCGAGACGACGGCGAAATGGGCGGCAACTTCTTGAACCCATTCCAAAGCGAAAGTGTAAGTAGAGTGAGTGAACGGCATCTCACGACCCTTAACAGTTCTCCTTCACATCCTGACATAAACCAGTGGAAGAATGCAAGCAGAGGGTTCGCCTGTTTTTTGTAATGCTGACCTCGGACCGCTAATAATGTTGTAAAATGTGTCCCTTTTTTTGCTGAATCAGTTAGTCTAGCAGAGTAGCTTTTCATCTGATCCGACACGTCATTTTTTTAGAGACCTTACGTTTGTTTTGTACCACTGACTCATGGCAAACCTACCCAACAACTCAAACAACAAATGAAAACTAAATCGGAGACGGTCTGGTCCTGTCCAGAGCTGGTATTGACATGTGTCCTGAGCGAAAAGGCAGAGAAAGTGACGTCTGTTCACTAGTAACGAGAGATTTTTTTCCGATATTTTGACCTTGGAGCTGTTAACTTAATAATTAATCAGTCTAAAATGAGAATTAACAAATGATTCAATAAGAGTAGGCTATGTGTAATTCTGTCACCAAGAACCAGCAGGTGGCTGAGCTTAGCCATGTGGAGTTAAATTACATATTTTCTCATTAATGTCTAATAAACATTGTCAGATTTTTCTTCCTTAACTGCACAACGGTGAAGCAGTGCCATTACTCTGCATATAGAAGCTTCCAGGGTTTGTCAGGGCGTATCGAGGGGCGAACCTTGGGGACATAACGGTCCCAGGTTTGCTGCCTCCTGTGTCCATGGCTGAGGTGCAAGCACCTAACCCCTTAATTAATTGCTCCCCGGGCGCAGATCCCTTAGAGGCTGCAGCCCACTGCTCCGACTGTACACGCTACTGTGTGAATGGATGGGTCAAACAGATTAAATTTCCCCATGTGCGATCAGTACAGTATAAGTTCCATAATTTGCATCATCTTGGGACAGTGCTGCTGATTCTAAAAGATTAGGGATGAAAATTTCGGCCGAAAATTGCTGCGGTTGTTGCTTGCACGTGTTGTTTCTACGATAAAAGTCTGAAAATTTTCGTCCAAAAACCTGAAAATGCACTTTTGGGCCATTTTCGGCCGGAAATTGCTGCGGTTGTTGCTTGCATCATCACAACATCCTGTTTCGGCCGCGTTGTTAAATTTTCAGCAGAATATTTTTAGACTTTTAACGCATGCAAGCAACAAACGCAGCAATTTTTGGCCAAATTTTTTGTTTTAATTTTTTCAGTGCATCCGTAGTAGAGATCCATTGTTAGTTACAGCAGCTGTTTGCACAGCGTTCTACCTTGATATTGATGTTTATTAGCAAACAGATGCAATACAGAGATCAGCTCTAAGTTGGTAGTTTTAAGACGTATTTTAATGCTACGTGTTAACCCGCGTACTTACAGCCCGTTCACTCAGGACACGTGTTTATACTAGGCCCGAACATCGCCTCAGACTCAGAAGCTCAGAAGCACCCATCGTCTAAATAAAATCATGCTACTCTCCTCCTGGAGCAAACACAGTCGCTCTCATACGATGAATCTTTTCTACAGCTTGTGTTCTGCTTGCATTGCAGCCGCTTACTAATCACTTAGAAATCCATTCTGTATCCTCTGTCCAAGTGATGTGGTTACGGTTGACCTGTTCTAGTTGACTTGTTAGATCATTTTAAAGACATAAGAGCACAACAGGTGGAGGGGATGGAGGGACTGTTCATTGCGTAGTGTTAAACTGATTGTCTCTTACCCGTAGACCTGGAGAGCCACGGGTTGCACATGTTAGCTTTAAAGCCGAGCTCTAATAACTCGATTCAAAAAAAGAGTTTAATCCATAAATCACCAGACGTGGACGTCTTTAAGTCCACGTCTCATCACCTGAGTTATTACTGTCCTGATTGTTTGAGTCTGGTGTATTAGAGCCTGGCTGGAGCTCGGGCTCTGTGCTTCCTCTAGCTTTGCAGGGCTGGGTCTGAGCGCCCTCTGGTGTTTAAATGTTGTCAGTGACATATCCACTCATCTGTGCCCTCCTCCCCCTTCCCTCTCTCTCTTTTCAGTATTCACCCAACATGACGATGAGTGTGTGATTTTTTTTTTTTTTTTCCTTTTTTGTATTTTTGTTTATTCCCCCCCTCTCCCCTATTTTTGTAACCCTGCACCTGATTTTATTTTATTTTTTTTCAATACGATCCTTTCTTCACCTCGGATTGGACCACCTCCCATCCTCACACACACAAACAAAACCTCTGTCCCCTCTCCAAACGGGATCCCATCCTAAACCCCCGCCGCCCTCACTTTCCTGTTCTCACTCGGGGACCTCTGCGGCCACGCAGCCCTCTGGGACAGCCCTTGAGCATGCTGGGACTCTAATTAAGACGGGCCCTCCTGGAGCATGCAAAATGGCTGCCGGTGTGAATAGGAAGCAGTCACAGAGCAACAGGAAGAGCCTCCTCTCTGACTCCGGCCCCGGCCTCCCTGGCTTCCTGTCAGGGTCTAGACAATGAGCGAGGGACGGAGGACAAACGTAGAGAAAGAGGGAGAGAGGAGACTGGAAAACACAGCCCTCCCTCAAGGACGCAGTGTCGGGTCTCTCAGCAGCTGCCTGGAAGCTACTCAACCACGACTTTTTATTTTATTTTTTAATCATTTTTTTTTTTGCCGTTCCTGACGGATTCAGCAGAGGGTCAAAGGAAGTGACCCCCCTTTTTGCCCCCTCCCCACATTGTTCTCTGTGTGTGTACATTTGTAACAGAGGTGTTGTGATGATCAGTGAATATGTTTTTTTTTTTTCCATTTTTTTTTTTTGTGTATGTATTGTATCATTGCTATTTTTATTATTGTATTATTGTTATTAATGATATTGCTATGATCATTTTAAGATTAGGTTCTAATTTTTGTTGTTTTTAAGGGCACATTATTATGATGAAGACAGAAACACGTGTGTTCACGCGAATCAGAAACGATTCGCAGTGTCTAAGGTGTGGCTCCGTGTGAGCACACTGCCCCCTGCAGGTAAGATTATGTTTGTCACGGTACTGATTGGTCCTTTTGCTTTAGTTTTTTTAAATCTTTCTCAGAGGTTTGAAACTTCCTTTTTTTTTAAAAAAAAAGATCTAAATTGTTTGTGCTCGAGAACCCACACACCAGAAGAAGAAGCCTCTCCTGCTTTAGTAGTTTCCCTGCAGTGAAATGCACAGCTCTATTTATTTATGATAATTTGTCTTATGAATCATTGTTTTTTTTTTTTTGTTTTTTTTTTATCCCTGGTTTTTGTCAACTGTAGAACCAGTAGCGACTGTGTAAATATCCACTCGGCGGCGGCGGCGGCGGCGTCTCCTCACCTCCGTGTGACACCATTAACCCCCCCCCCCCCTCCTCCCCTTTAAAAAAGGTGCTGAAGTTTTCACAGGTGTCGGCCATTTTGACCCCAACTCATGCTGCTTCCACCAACGCTTCTTCACCCGTTCGCTCCTTCGTGTACATACCGTCTGTCTGCTGACCTGTCGTTAACACTTGGATTTTTTTTTTTTTTTATTTGCTGATAAGTTTTTCAACACACTGTGACGTACGTCTCTGCTTTTATTGACTTATTTTCACGCAGTCAGCTGTAGCTCGCTTTTTGTTCTCACACACACAGTTCTCTTTCTTTACGGTCGCTTCTGGTGAAAGGACTCCTGGCTGTCTGCTGATCAGATCTTTGTGTTGGACAATAGCGGGTCGGGAAGCGGTTAATGCAGAGCTCTGTCGACTGTGACGAGTGGCCTCCCTCCCTCCCTCCTTTTTTTTTTTGCTCACCTTGAACAAAAACACCTCTGACCTTTTCTCACCTTCCCAGCAGGCCAGCATCGACACACAAGACACTCACAACCCCTCTCTGATTTTTAATTATTTTTTTTTTTTTGTAAAACTCTCCATCTTTTGATTTTCATTTAATTTTTTTGTAAATACTGTAAAATGCATTTTGATATCATTGAC
This sequence comes from Planiliza haematocheilus, assembly GCA_005024645.1. Taxonomy (NCBI): domain Eukaryota; kingdom Metazoa; phylum Chordata; class Actinopteri; order Mugiliformes; family Mugilidae; genus Planiliza; species Planiliza haematocheilus. The sequence goes on from SRSE01000124.1 coordinate 414,897, forward strand.
ATGTTTTGATATTTCAAACCACAACTTTAACAGTTGATCAGAAACGACGACTCGGGCGACTGTGGGGGTGGGTTTATTCGTTCAGGAGACGACGGCGCGTCTTTTACTCGGAAAATAATATGAACGACGAGAAACTGGAGCTGCTATAGACTTATTATGCTATTTCACCTCATCACAGACAAACGCGGGGGCTTTTTACCGTGCGTCGAGAGCTGTTCGCGTCAAAGGGGGGGTCCGGCAGGGGGGAACGAGGGAAGAAGTTGTAGTAGCTAACTCACTGTCACACGCATTTCCCTGAAAACGAAGCGTAAAACGAAACTCGGATTTCTTTCCTTTTGCCTCTGCTCTTGGGAACCGTGTTTGAAATGGCAAAAAAAAAAAAAAAGGAATATTTCTTGTCATTTTTAACATAATTTGCAAGAAAAGAGTAAAAAAAAAAAGAAGAGGACTTTTTTTTTTTTTTAATAATAAAACATCTGTGTCTGCCCCTGACACTGCATTTCAGCTTCTTCTCTCTTGACACATCTGAAACAGAAAGCAGGGCACAACACAGGACACTGGCTCTCAATCCAACGCACCAGGGACCAGAGTACATACTTTACTATGAAGGATTTTTTTATCTATTTAAAAATGGGAGGGGGAGGGCGGGGGCAGGAGAAACGTTTGGGAAAGTAAAAAAAAACTAAAAAAGAAAAAAAAGAAAAATGGACAGACTTGTTGCTGAGAAGCGGTAGAGAGAGAGAGAGAGAGAGACAGAGAGCGCAGGAGCAGGCGCCTCCTCCCCTGTACTTTGAAATACTGTTGTATAAAATGCAGTCCAACTTCTCTCTATCTTTCTGTCCTGTAAGTAAAGCCGTCACAACGTTGATCATTTCTGTATTTCTATTGTGCTGATGTATAATACTGTAACATTCAGGGGGTCGGGAGGGTTAAGAGAGGACTTTCGGGGGGAGGGTGGGAGTAAAGATTTTTTTTTTTCTGTTCAGTTCCTCATTTTTCCTCTTGATGACAAAGCAGTATTGAATATGAGGCAGTCTGTCCTTGGGGAGTTGCTTTGTATCTCATGTTAGGGTAGTTTCAGATCCTAAATGTCTCGTGTAGTAAAATAAGAGGTTCCTTCGTATGTTTCTTTATATTGTAAAGTTTCTTTAGACAAAAAAATGTTGCTTATTGGAAAAAAGGTGGGAAATCTGCATTGATAATTAATGTATTGTTTTTTTTTTGGTTTTTTTTTTGCGTTTTGTTTTAATTTTCATCAAGTTGTCAGTCGTTTTTTGCCTGTGTCCCCCTTGTTGTAGATACATATTAAAAACAAATAAAATGACTTCACTCCTTTTGCCATGAACACGCACGTCTTTCTGTGGGTTTGAAGGATTTTGCTGATGACAGTGATTGTGTTAAAATGGGTTTCTCATCCGTATTTGAAATGCTTTGCACAGATTTGGAGATTCCTGCTTTCATGGAGTTATAAACAATAGGTGTTTAGAAAGAAATTAGAGAACTAGATCCCAGGATTGGAGTCGTAAGAGGGGTGAGGGGTCAAATATGATCATCATTCGTCTTCTGTAACCGGTTATTCCCGTTAAGGGTTGTGGGGTCTGCTGAAGCCTATCCCAGCTGTGGGCGAGAGAGGCGGGCTACACCCTGGACAGGTCTACAGTCTATCACTAGGCTCAAATATTTGTCATTTTCTGAAATATTTGCTTTTTGTTACTCTATATTTGCTGTTTATTCAAAACCAAAACGTGATCCCAGATGTCTGGAAGAGGCTTTATTTGATCTCCCTTGTTTTTATTTCAGCATCTGCTGTCTGTTAAATGAGAAAATGACTTTATGAGGTAACAGCTGTCATTTCTTTGTATTTTTATAATCATCAAATGGGTTTACGATCACAGCACTAAAAAAAAACAGGAGCATGTGATTTTTATATTTATGTATGTTATATTTATTTAAGTTCTCTGTTGATCATCTAAGTCAGGCCCAGCTACATACGGAATACACCAATCAGGCATAACATTATGACCACCTTCATAATATTGTGTAGGTCTTCCCTTGCGCCTCTGAAACAGTTGTGATTAATCAGAGAATGGACATGGGAACTTCTGGAGGGTGTCCTGTGTTGCTTGGTAACAGAAAGATGTTAGTGCCCCCTACTAACAACACTCTGTTGCCAAGCAACACAGGAGAGGGGCCTCCTGTAGATCATCCCACAGATACTTGATCAGTGTATGTTTGACCTCAGTCTCTGTAGCTTCTGGGAGTTTGTTTGTATATGAGACACACAGTACACTTCCTGCCTGCTACACTGCATGTAGTTAGTGGTTTTAATGTTGTGGCTGATCTGTGTAGCTTCTCTACATGTCAGGCCACAGCAGGTGACGCCCCAGCTGACAGCTAATCTGAAGCATTTTACGGTAAATTCTTATTCCAGCTTCCTTATTTACCCACTTTGGGAAAAATAATAATTAGTTTCTGTGTCTTCAGCCAGATGTCGTCCCAAATAAAGTAACCACTGCAGGCCTGGAGAAGAAAGGCCGCTTGACGTTTATCCAGAGTTTTCATGTTAAAAACTCATTACCTCTTTAAAATCTCACAGGTCTAAGCGGCCAGTCCGTGCTCCTCCTTTCATCTGTTCAAGCTGCACAGAGTGGCGACGCAGTGACCTCCTGCTCCTCTCGCCGTGGCAGGAGGCGGCAGGAGCAACCAGGGACGTGAGAGAGGAGGAGAGGGGCAGCGGAGGGAGCAACGCTGGTCTCACTGACGCTCTGGAGGAGGAAGAGGGAGGGGAGGAGCTGGGCGGGTGAGGCTGGAACACCCTGCTCCTGCTCCTGGAGGGGGAGAGCTGGGCTGGGACCCGGAGGTGAGAGTGCGATTGGTTTGCTAAGGGGGGGAGGTGAAGCAGAGGTGGGACGACGGTGACGGAGGGGAGGGTGTTCCTGCGGAGCTGAGGAGGGTGAGGCTGAGGGCAGGCGGGGAGCTTTGTGTCTGAAGTTAAACCTCCGGGTGTCTTCTTGAGGATCACGCCGCCGCTTGTTGCATGAGACGAGCTCATCCCAGCGAGCGGGAGGCCCGGCAGAGAGAAATCCTCGCTGTAATTCTCCCCTTCATGTCTGTTATCCCTCCTTTGAACCGGGCCGTCTCCGCTCCCTTCCACCCTGGACCGGTGACAGCGCGGCTCTTCATCCTCTCCTCCATCGCCCTCTCTCGCTCCCCTCAAATCCTGTCCGTCTCCGGCCTGGCTCCTCTCCCTCTTGCCCTCCTCGTAAGCTCTGTTCAGGCAGGCCAGGTTGTGGATGGCCAGCCAAGGTTCAGACGATATCCTCTGTCTGGGAGACGGACTGCTGCACTGATGCGACGGGCTCAGCTCGCAGGAGGGAAGTCTGCTGCTGCTGCTGCTGCTGCTGCTTCCCTGTCGACCTGACAGAGGTGAAAAAAGACGGTTTATTAAGGTCACAGGCGTGGAGGCGTCTTCACCGAACGGTATCTCCTGTTGCCTCATGCATGTGCAGGACAGAGTTTCTTCAAAATGTTCAAGTTGATGCTTTTATTGGGACGTTTTGGGCCTTTAGAAATGCAACCATGTTCCATATTTCACACCAAGTCAAAGCCAGGTTTTAGTATGTGTTATTACACTGACTCTGCTGTAAGAGTCACTTTCCTGCAATGCAATGCACAGAGAAAACGGAAAAGAACACATGTGCTCCGTGCCCAGGCGACAGGAATTAACTTTTCATAACGGCATGTGGCGGCAAGAGGAAACTGGAAGCGTTTCTGCTATTAGCTCGGAGGCTAGGAAGGAAGCTAGGAAGAGCTGCAGACCGTCCCACAGAGCTGACCTCTCCTGAACCATGCAGATCAGCTGGTCTGTGCATGAGTGTTCAGTTTTGATGGACCTAAAAATTGACTTTCGTTGCTTTCTGTGTTCCCGTGCAGCGGTCCTTTAAGCTAATCCGCTGATTGGAGTGATCTGTCTGACGAAAAAGCCGCCAACAGGGTCCGACATGTGGCCTTCACACTCACACAATGAATCAAACTTGCATCAGATAGTTCGTGATCGAGAAGACATTTAACAGAAGTATATCAGGGTTCATCCTCTGGGGATCAGGAGTGTTTGTGCAGCATTTCACAGCAATCAATAGTCGATGAAGTCCGTACACGTTTGCTGTGGATAGTTTGAGACTTTCGAAACGGTTCTTCTTGTACCATCAGGTGTTCCCGAAGTCCACTGACTTTCTTTCTATGGCATGAATTAATCATCAGCTGCTGCTTAAAAAAAAAATGCTCCTTTCACCGCTAGAGTGAGCTTCGCCTCGCCCCGGCAACGCGTTCTCATCCGCTTCCCTCCTCAGGAATGAGCACGCAGCTAATGATTTCAACCAGCCGGCATTTATTCCCTTCTGTCTAGACTTGCCTTTGTTCAGCACTGCCCTGCTATATGCAGGTCCAGTGTCTGCACGGAGAAACAACGCAATTTAGTCAGACAATGCACAGACAGACCTGGTTCACATAAATATAAAGCATAGAAAAATGACCAGACTGCATATGAACGTGGCGTTGTTGAATCAGGATTAGTCGCAGATGTCCCTGGGTTATTATAAAGTAGTAAATGAGAGTTCATCGTTGGGAACAGATGGTTTTATTTCGTTAATCCCGTTCTGTTCAAGTGCTCGCATCGACCTGTACATGCAGTATAGATATGTTTCTACCTCAGACTCCATCATGAGTCCGTGCCTTCACCTCAAGTAAAAAAAGTCAGCCCTTGAAAACGAATTAGAAATGCATTCATAGTCCAGCTGGAAACTTGTTTGCCTTAAATTTGCAGGTTTCCGATTTTCCCCCAAAATACAGAATTGCAGGATAAAATTAACAAATAAATGACTCAGTAAATACATTTAAATGCCCTTCAATGCGCTAAAAATAAATGTAGGCATTAATTAATTCACCAAATGTGACATGAATGAATATTTCTGCTTTAATTTCCTTCTGCACCTCTGCACATTTGTTTTAATGACGTCTACGTATTTCTGTCCCCGTTTTAAACGTCTATTACATTTACCAACTGCTTCCTTTCTAAATCAGTTAAATTAGTTTCATTTTATATTTCTTTTAGTCATTTATGCATCGTTGTGTGAATGAGTAAGGCTGAAACGGCTACGACTGCTGAAGATGTCTTCAGTGGCGAGAGTGTATTGTTGATGCACTGTAGGCCCTTCAGAGGTTTAAGGGCGTAAAGGCGTAACAGTTGCTTGGTCCTCCTGTCCTGACGGTGCCCCTCCACTTATTTATATATCCATTGGTAAACATGGGCAGGACATGCATTATAATCTGTCTAACTCTAGGTCAAATCAGTCCCCGTTACTCACTTGTTCCTCTGAAGTTGAAGATGTTTTCTCCCTTGGGTGAGTTGGGCGAGCCCGTCTTGAGGACGATGTCGGACGGGGACATGCAGGACACTGGCGAGGTGTCCGGGGACGGGGGAACATTCAGGTAGCGCCTGGTCACCCGGCCTCCGTTCATGCCCATCTCCGTGGTGATGATGATGATGTCCCGACCCTTGGCCCGGCAGGCGTCCATCAACACCTGAGGCATTGATCGGATTTAACCCCTTTTCTTTAGATATTTTGGAGTTGATTTTCACTTTGATCGCTTAAAAAGATCCAATGTTTGAGCCTTTTATTGATTAATACTCTCTTGGATCATTCTTTTCTTTGCCCCTGACTGACCTTCAGCGTGGGCTGGTGCTGTGCGTTGATGGCGTAGACCAAAGCTGAGGCTCCGGAGCAGTCCTCCACGCTGGGGTCCGCTCCCGCTGCCAGGAGGGTGGACGCCACCTGAGCCCCTGCCCGCTCCATGCAGGCGTACATCAGAGCCGTGCGGCCGGCCCGGTCTTGTGCATTAGGATCTGCCTGATGGAAACAAAGGATTATGTTGATTGATACAGTCAGAGAATGACAATTAAACCCGGGGAACGGTCCAGAATTAGGTGGATTAGGCGCCAGTCGGGCGTGTGTCCATGGGTTTGTGGAGATCAAAAGCCCACCTTTGGCAGAACCACATGCCATTTGCTTAATGTTCTCTAGATGAAAACAGATCTGGTATTGTTGCTGATTTGATGCCGTGGCTCTCGAGTGAGGACACATAGTAATACTGTATTGTATTTCAGGGGGCTAAAATGTTCAGGAGCTCTTTTGTAGCAGAGGTGGAAACATCAGGAGCCTGTTTACTATGCATTAAAAGCATACTTCTGTTTTAGCAAAAGCAGTTTTTATGCATTAGAAACTCACCCGAATGAATAAACCATTGACCCTGCATTCAGAACATTTACCTATATCCTCTGCTGAAATGGGAGGTACTTGTCGCTGCAGACTGACCTTGTTCTGGAGCAGGTACGTGAGGAGCTTCAGCGTCTCAGGCCCGGCAGGCCCACCTCTCAGGGCCTTGCAGGCGGCCAGGAGGGCCGTCTCCCCTCTGTGGTTGCGCCCGTTCACCTGAGCGCCGCCTTCCAACAGCAGGCGGACCAGACGGAGCTTACCCGAGGACGCCGCGCTGATGAGGGGGCTGCAGTCCGACAGGGGGTCCCCCATCTTCTGGAAGGCAGGGGGAAAGCCACACTGTGTTGTTACAGCAATATCACCAGCCAAAAAACATGTTTCACACAATAACATGAGAGTTTTTACTTTTCTGTAATATAAGGTCCTTTTTTTCGCCTCTTTTTCTTTTTTAGTAAGTTAAAAACACAGAAAACATCAAACTCACCTTGATGTTCCCCTCTCAGAGGTTACTTATTGATTCCTCCTCTGCAAAACTAGACAACAGGAGTAATTCTTCAAGTTTATTCAAACATTTTTCAAATATAAACTGACTATAAAACCCGTACCTTGCTGTCTGGATGAAGCCTCCTCGTGTCACAGAGCACAAAGTGAGACTCTCCCTCGGTCACTCATCCGTCCTCTCCTCTCCTTCACCTGCTGGGTCGAGGGGCGGTTTGGCCCGTGGCGATCGTTCAAAGTCATAAAACCGTTCTGAGCCCGAAATGTCACCTGTTGCAATCCATGCACTACAAAGGCCCCAGAGCCCCTTTGATTGGAGTCAGCTTTGAACAGGTCTCATCTGCCTCGTGACCACCGTCTGCGTTCAAACACCAACAGGGAGGGGACACAGGGGACACGTTGACACTGCAAATGGACACCTAAACTGTCAGCAGCTCATTTATATATGGAAATGTTCTTTCTTTTTTATTTTTTTTTTCCCCTGCTTTTGTCTTTTGTTCTGCGGGAAGCATTGAGCAGTTGTCGTGTTACATAAATATATTTGACTTCAAAATGGCAAAGAGAGAGAGAGGGGGAAGGAGGAAGAGGATGGAGAACAGAAAAAGGCGTCAGAAAACCTCAAATACCGATAAGCACAACACTTTCACAACATCAGACCAACAGATAGCTACATTAAATGAGGAAAAAACTAAAGCAATATTGCATTTATTGCACACTGATGGTGAAATCACCAAGTGCATATGTAAAATAAATAGAGCTATTTTCATAAATCATTAACACACAAAAAAACAGGAACTGAGTTATTAAGACCGTGTTAGATACACGTCCATAGTCTGTCTCCAAACCAAGAGCTGAAAGCAGAACAAAGTCAAGAGAATTTCTGCAGATGCAAACTACTTTTCAAGCCTTTCCAAACTCTATCTGTTTCATCTGTGTATTACTTTATGTACGAGGGACAAATGCAGAAAGTATCATTGTGTGGTGGACTGTATACGGCCAACTTAGAATCACCAATTAACCTTACAAGCATGTCTTTTGGATGGTGGGAGGAAGCTGGAGAACATGCAAACTCTTTACCTGCAGTAAACTGGCATTTAGGGTTAGGCCTTTAATTGTCCTATGCAAAGGAAGTTTTACTTCTGTCTACTCCTGATGTTTCCCTTAGATATATTTTGGGTGTTAACCCCAGTATGCTGAAGTCTAGGCATAAATTAAAATCGCTAAAATCATTTTAAATGTATTAAACCTTTAAAAAAATCCACCAAACAACAAATATATCAAAGTTTTTTAAAGGCACAGCAAACGCAGATCCAAATGCGTCACGGCAAAGGGATCATTATCTGGCAAAACAGCAATTTAAAGTGACCGTTAAAAGGCCTCAACAGTGAGTTTGGTAAGGGAGTAGACCAAGGGTGTCAAACATACGGCCCACGAGCCGAAATTAGCCCAACACAGAGTCCAATCTGGCCCAAGGGATATCTAGCTATAAAAGTAACTGCTGTTCCTAATTTGTCCACTGGGGGAGCACTGTGGACATAATACTGTGCTGAAGTTGCACTTTTAAATTGATTTTGTAAAAGGATGGTTCATTAAATTTAAATAGTTTCATAATGAACTTCTACTTCTTTGTGCTGAAAAAAGTTGATGTCATTTATAGGCTGTTATGCTATGAAGATTGAGATCAGATTGAACTGCATGCGGACACCTGAACTAAAATGAGCGTACACACAGTACAGTACACAGACTGATCAGACTGCTTCCACATTGCAAATAGTGTTGCGTCAGTTCTTTTGTGCTTCCTCATATTTCCACACATTGTTTGGTCTGATTAAAAAACAAATGGAAAAATACTTTGTAATCTATTATAATGCACGGAAAGATAAAAGAGAGATTAAGGACTTTTGTTTGTGAGAGTAATGCATTCAGGGTGCCCACGCTTTTCTAATTTCTGGCCCTGGATTTAAAAATGTATCCACTCCACTCATTGGAATCTAGTTCAACAAGTTTTATCATTTCCATTCATCACACTTGCATCAATAAAGCCACTATAAACTGAACTAAAACGACCTGTTCGCTCACACTAAGTTGTGCGAAAGAAAGGAAATTAGCATAGCGAGAGAACGAGATAGAAAAAAAAACAAGTGGTTACGTAAGCGCTACGTAACAGTTTATTTATGTCTCTCGACCAATAGAATCCTCCCTGAGTTCCGCCGTCATGACGTAATGCGATCTACTCCAGAATAGCGCGCGGCGGCGGAGGAGCAGCAAAGCAGCAGCAAAGCAGCAGCAACAAACGCGGAGCCGTTGAGCTCTTTTCTCCGTGCCGTTTCGCCTAATGTTTGTTTATTTATCCCGGATTTGTTTGGTCCGGAGTGAGCCTGACACGGAGGAGGGGCGGGAACTTGAGGCGGGATGTCGGCGCTGAGGGAGAACCAGTGTTACGGACTGTCCAGCGGTAAACTGAACCGCGGCGGCAATGTCTCCGTTTTTCACGTTAAACTCACTGACAGCGCGGCAAGAGCCATCGGTACCTTTCAAAATGGCAAGGTGGGTCACTTGTTTTAGCGTCTCCTGCTCAGTTATAAGTGAATTTATTTGCTTTACTTTGTTATAAATGTAGAATTAAATCGTAACACAAGGCAGAGAAGGCGGGTTTGTGCTTTGCGTTTCGGCCGAAGTTCAGCAGTACCTTGCCCGGCTGTTGCCTCCTACAAAGCCCCCTCTCTCTTTTTCTTTTTTTCTTTTAAGCAAAAAAAAAAATACATGTTGCATAATACAACGCGGAAACGCTACCCTGTGGTGTTACCGCATGCAACAAGCTGCTGGCCAAGTTGTTACGAGCTCCTGGCTAGTATTATGAATGCTAATCATGCGAAGAGAGAAGAAAGGGAAGGAGGAAAGACTGTTTAGGGGGGAGCGAGAGAGAGAGACTGCTAGTAGTAGGAGGAGGGTGTTTTGGATTGACATTAAAGAGACTTTTGCTGAACATGTACAGGGGCTGCAACCGGTTTATCTCTCCAGTACAGATCTTGCAGCACGAGGCAGGTGGACAGATTCAAAAAAATCAAACATTTGACCCAGTTAATCACAAATGAATCAGACGCTGCAGGAAGTCTACGCAGAATACAGTCACGCACACTTCCTCAATTCACTAATTCCTAGTAATGCACGTAGGAAACTCCTCTGTGAAGAAATTACAGCTGCCTCATTTTCTGATGAAAGGTGAAAACCCCACTGTTATGATGAGATAGACAGAAAGGAGGAGGAGGAGGAGGGTGGGAAGGGGGAAGCACCGACACAAAGCAGAGTACAGGATGCACAGAGATGCACTGCTGCTCCTGTGCATGCGTTTACTTTCTTTATTTAGCTTTAAGTGTGGCTATTCGCAACCTACTTGGCCTGATCCAGACCTGCACATGTAACCGGGCCAAGAGTCTTGGCCCTGGCAGCCACCGTCGCTCACTCATCAACAGGTGGACTTACAAATCCTCTCCACGAAAAAGGTCACTCGGATTCCAGTCATCGCATACTTTCCGTCTGTGCTGCAAATGTGTCACTTTGGCCTGTCATTTCTGCCTTTTTCCTACAGGACTAATTCACCCCTGCGAGAGATGACAGGCTGCTATTTCGCAGAGTTTTCTTCTTCCCCCCCGTGTGACAAGCGGGCTGTGTTTGAACAGCGGGGTGTAATGACCTTAGCCAGTTCAGATCAAATTGAATTTATTTAAAGGACAAGTGATGCGCAAACGTCTGGATGGACCAGGGTTCGTGCATCCCGGGGTTGTTCTTCAGCAGTCGACACGGGTTGCAAAGAAAGAACAGTGGAGTGGCTCGTGCAATTTGAAATATTAGAAATTGTGCAGTGGTTGTAGACGTACATTCACTAGTACGTGGACCTGATGTAAAGCATTTGCACTAGTCTGATGAAGGGATGTACCAAAACTTTTTGGCCGAAAATTGCAGAGGTTGTTTCTTGCCCGAGTAGTTTCGGTGATAAAAGTCCAAAAAATTTCAGCTGAAAACCGAAAATGAACTGAAGAGAGTTGTAAGTGTATTTTTGAAAAGAGCGAGACTGATTGGGAGTGCTAGCAACAGTGGCAGGTGGTTGATGGAGACCACTGGTGAAGACTCCTAGGACTTATTTACGTTGAATTTAAAGCACAGGGTCTGGGAATTTATTGGCTTGGCGAAGAAAACTGACTGTTATTGGACGAGAGCGGTGACGCTGACATTGAGAATGAAGTGATTTCCACAGTGTGGGAAAGTGGAAAAGATGAGCAAATAGAGACGTGGATGAAATGCAGAACTTGACGGCACACATCTTCCTGAATGAACTTTCGCCCAAATCTAAATTTCGGTGGTGACGGAAGCGACCGAAACTAACATGAATTGCCACATGCTGGAAATGAACGAACGTGACAGAGTAGTACGACAGCATGTCGGGGTTTTGTAAACGATCCAACCCTTGGCGATCCTGACGCAGCGGTAGGAACGCGCGCTTGACACAAGAACAAGCATCATTGTCAAACAAACGCAGGTTTGTTTTTATGTGATTCATTTATGTGCTTAAAAATCACTACAGAAAGAGCAAATACTGAATATGACAGGTCGCAGCGATAAAGGCGTACTCCACCTAGGAGGGAACCGCTGCCATACACTGTGAACAACAGCGCATTAAAACAAATGGATTGTCGGCATTGTGAAACCACAGAGAAGGTGGCGACAGAAGCACTCATACAAAGAAGACAGACCACAAAACATCCTCTGTGTTGCCTGTTTTGCATGCGTCTATGCTGATGTGTTATCAGATTTATAATATGTGTGTCACTGTATGTGTGTGTTCCTAGAAAAAATGTTTACTCTTTTTTTTTTCTTCGACAGGGCTGGTCTTCCCGTCCAACCATCCGCTTCAGTGGAAGTCAAGGGGTAAGACGTCTAACTGCTGACATTCAGTGATTAATTCATTTCCTCTGATACGCTGTGTGCTTTTTAAAGATATTAAGTCAGTTTCCCTCTCTTTTATATGTGACAGAAAATCACCGTCCCTTGCTCGGAGAATCGAGATGAAGTGAGGGTTTTCACCTTTGGCGTGACTAACGTTGCCCGTGACAATCCACATGGAAGCTTTGACTGTGTCAAACAGCTCAGCACTGGGTAAAACACAACACCGATATTACATTAAACATCCTATTCAGTGCAGTTTTTCCAGATTAAAGCTACAGTTGTTTATTCCGCTTTGTATTCTGTATATAGACTAAACCGACTGCCTGAATGAATTTTAATATTTTAAAATGTCTCCCCCCTACTGCGCTGTGAGAGTCCCCCCTGCTGATAATGTTTCGCTGTCTTCAAATGCCAGAGGAAACAGGGTTCGTGTGTAGGTCTAGGGATGCGCAGAAATGCAAAGAAGTGACTGTGATATATGTAGAAAGTTTAGGCGCACTTGTTAAAGTCTGCTGTTGAGTTTAGATTCAGTTATACAATAACAATCTTTATAGCTGCTCTCCTTCTCCTTGGCTGTAATAGTCCAGCTGATACTACACATGTGTATCTAATCTAAACATAAGCAAGAAAAACTAAGAGAAGAAAATATGTTGACGGATTCCTGACCAAAAAAAAAAATCTGTCCTCCCTCGTCTTCTCAGTGCCGCAGACGAGCTGTCGTGTCTCGGGGTGATTCAGAAGAAGATGACAGTCAACGCTACGGATGACTCGTACGACAAGGCTCGTCAGAGCATGGCCCAGGCTGAAGAGGAGACGCGCAGCCGAGGGGCCATAGTCATCAAACACGGGGGGCGCTACCAGGGTAGGAAGACGCTCACATGTCAACAGAATCCGTTACACAACAGATAAGATAAGATAAGAACTGGCCTGGAGATAAATTTGTGCTGCGCCGACGATAATATCCAGAAAACACAGTCAGCCATATTGCATTGGTTACCACGGCAACGTGTGTAGTAACTAGTGACATAGAAACAATTGCTGTTGTTTTCTCCTTTTGTATTTTTAGCTCTCTCTCTCTCACACGCGCATGCACATGCATACAAGTACATGCAAACTGTGCGTCTATAATAAAATATAAATAGGCAAATATGCCTCTCAGAAACTACACTGATCAGCCACAACATTAAAACCACCAGCAGGAGAAGTACATAACACTGACCATCTTGTGACAATACGATGTTCAGCTGGGAAACATCTGGACCTGGCACTGGTGTGTGGATGTTGCTAAGACATTTATCACCCACCTAGACCAGACCAGACACCCCCACCCCATAGCAATGACGCTAATTGATGGCAGGATGCAGCCTCACACAGGCACACACACAAAAATGGTTTAAAAACTAAAAAAAACAAAACATGAAGAGCAGCACAAGGTGTTGACCTGGCCTCCAAATTCACTTCATCCCAAACTGATCAAGTATCTATGGGATGGAACAAACCTCATCCACAGAGGCGCCTCCCCTCAACCCTTAGGACCCAAAGCCCCCCACTAACAACATTCTGGCCCGTGACCACTCTCTGATGACTCACAACTGTTTTAGGAGGCTGACAAAATATTCGACAGATGGTCATAATCATATGCTTGATCGGTGATTAAGCCTTTTATTTTTTTTTCTTAATTCCTCCTCTGTTTTCTACTTTCAACCACCAAACCACTTCCCCTTGAAACAGACATGTCATCTCCTCTCGGTGAGCGTACATGTAGGGACACATACTGCGTGTTGCGCACACTAACGTAGTTACACATTTTGATGATTCTGTAAGTTTAGAGGAAGTCTTTAAAAAAAAACATCCTTACTCACTACAGGCTTCAGCAATCGTGCGGTTACATCTCGAATTAGACAGCAGCATTTTAGATGTGTGTGTGTGTGTGTGTGTAACCTGAATGTGGCTTTCTCGTGGGGTGAAATAAGGTCTTTACATTTTGTCCCTGTTCTGGTGCGTGGAGAGAGATTCGTACGTCATGTCACATCTAACCTAAAATAGCAATACATGACACACATATATAATCCGTTCACCTTTTAACGGGCAGGATTGAAATCAGAACGTCTACAACACAAGATTACCTTCGAGTGACGCCCTTGTTCTGCGTTGACTTTCAGGCAAAAAGGTGACGGTGCGAGCCCCAGATCCCGCACTGGCCAGCCTCGCCAAGCCCAAACCCTCGTCCCAGTCCGTTCTCAGCAAGAGCAGAAGAGGCGTCGGCGTGTCCAAGCAGAAGAAGTACGAGTGCGCATCTAACAGGAAGACCTTGAGCGACGTGCATGAGAGGCCTCTGAGAGAGAGGGTGATACACCTGCTGGCTCTGAGGCCTTACAAGAGGCCCGAGCTGATCTTGAGGCTGCAGAAGGACGGGCTGACGGCAGGAGACAAAGACATGCTGGACTCCATACTCATTGAGGTAACACTGTTTAATTTGGATCAATGTTTTTTAGTACAAAAGAACAGATTTTATTTGCTGTTTTTTGTGCTAGACACAATTAAGGGATCAAGAAAACTAAGATAAATATGTTTCTGTTGTTTTTATGTGTGTTTGCAGGCCGGCCAGCTCAATAGCAGAGACAACACATTTATTCTGAAGGACTCTCTCTATAAGGAGCTGCAGAAGGATTGGCCAGGTTATACCACGGGCGACCAGCAGCTTCTCAAACGCATCCTAGTCAGGTAACGCAGATAAAAGCTGCACTGCCATTTTCAGCTCAGACTCGTCGCCTCAGAAGAAAGTGTTCACAAATCTAAGAAGCTGAAGGAAGAGAAATTTGGTTTCTGTTTCTGTTTCTGAACCGTGGAGATTGGCTTGATAATAAGAGAGCAAACTATTCAGAGAAGGGAGATGTTCAGTCAGACTGTGAGCTCATGTGCAGCCAAGGGTCACAAGGAAACTCAATTTCCACAGCTAGATTTCTTAACAGATGGATTTCCTTCAGGTGAAAGCTGATTCTAATGATGTGTATTCTGTTTTTATGAGCACATCATTCTACTGTCAGACCAGCAGCAGCAGCATTTCAGACTTTGTAGTCATTTTTCTTTTTAGTTTTCATTTGCAGTGGCAGAAAAGCTTGAACATGCACACTCACTCGCAGTATTTTCGTGCGGTTGTCACCTGAAATTGTTTTCAGCTAACGGGCGTGCTCTTTCAGAAGACAGACGCTGATATTTCTTCTGTCTTCTTAATATTTTTGAGAGCATCTGTTGTGCTCAGACTACAGAAGTTCACCCAGTAATGTAGTTATGTGCTTTTATGCGCTGGGATTTACATTTAGGATTTAAAATCTGAATGATTACATCAGGGCTTTCATAAAAGCCAATGAGAGAAAGAGGTCTAGAAGGAGACGGAGCAGCGGCCTACGTGGTACCCATGGTCCCTGACATTTTATCCTCCACACTTTGTGGTGAGACAAAACCAAAAGTACAAAGCTAGACAAAGTATTAGAAGTTTAGAGCAAGTTGTTCCTCCACAATCTTCTCCTCACCCCGAGAGATTACATACGATCATGTCGAGTGCAGTCTTCCATGCTTCCTGATCTGACATGATAATCTTAATAATATCTTGTGGCGTGTGTGTGTGTGTGTGTGTGTGTGCAGTTATTTTCAAATTGCATAACGTGTGCAAGTTTAAGACTATCTGTGAGAGTGTGAAAGCTTTACCAGCTTTAGAAAGTGCCACATCCACAGGCTCTCAGATTAGAGGCCACATCAGTGCCTCTCTGAGTTCAAACGGTTCAGACATCACGGCTGAACTGCTGCAGAGAAAGAAGCAGAAGGTGAATGCGTGGTCCCCGCTGTGAGGCGTGGAGGAGGAGCTGTGATGGTGTTAGGGCGGCTTTGCTCCGACTACTGTTTTAGATTTATTCAGAACTAAAGGCTGCGCTTGCTCTCACGGCTGTGCTCTGCAGCGCGGCTTCATCCCATCTGGTTTGAGCTTAGTGGGGCCACGAATTGTTTCTTAACCAGACTATGAGCCAACACATATTTCCAGGCTTTGTAAGGTCTGTAACCAACAACACGGTGATAAAGATCTGCCTGAGACGAGCGAATGAACAGCAGCCAATGAATACAGCACATGTGGAAAATGCACTATGAATAATTTACCTCAGTCCAAACGTGTAAATGTAATTGTCCTGATATTTTTAGGTTTGTTCTACAGATGTTTAAACAGGGAGTGTCCACTTGCAGAAAAAGGTTTAAACACTCACCACCTGCAGGCTGTGGCTGACACGGCTGTTCACTCTGTTGCCTCTTGCAGTACCCGCTAACCACATCTTTTTCTTTCCTGTGTATTACCCACATTAGAATGTATTTATCTGCAAGCCTAGCACTACTGCAAGTAGGTACAGCGTGTTTAGAAATGCTAGCTGTGTGTTAACTCACATTGCTTTTTGTGCAGGAGACTGTTCCAGCCACAACCCAACCTCCTCAGTGTGCCCGAGGCCCAGGTCAGCCCGCTGCGGGACACTCCCAACTCGTCGCCAGCACACCGTCCAAAGCATTCCCTTCCCGAGGAATACACTGACCCTCTGGCCAGCAAGAAGCCCAGGATATCCCACCTATCGAGCAAAACGGCCGGTGCCAAGTCCACGTCGAGGACGTCTCGTCAGGCGGCTCAAAAAGAGGTCAACGAAGCGGCAGCAGATGACAGGCAGAGGAACTCGCTTGATCCTAAAAGACTTTTTGACTCCCTGTCAGCGGTCTGTCAGCGGCAAGAAGTAGAAGAAGAAGAAGAAGCGGCAAAAGGCTAGAGCCAGCCGATGCTGCTCAGCCTGAGGACCGCCTTCAGCTGGACTCTGATCGCCCCCCGTCCCCTTTAATAGTGCCCGATCTGAACAGACCCTCGACGAAAAGAAAGAAGAGTAAACACAATCACAAGGTGAGAAACCCACTTCTTAGTTGGTTCCTTGTTTTCCGTCGTTTGTCGATTTCATGCGACACGTTCGTCATTTGGATTTGCTTTCATTTCTGAAGGAGAAGGACAGATGGAGAGACAAGAAAGAAAGGAGGAAAGATCGGAGTTCAGAGGAGCCGAACAACAAAGTCTCCCTGAACTGTAAAGGTGAGGGCCGACACTGTTTCAGCTAAGGTTTCAGCTTTTCTGGATTTTTCAGTTTATTAATATTATTCTTTCTTTCAGACCCGAGTGAAATGTTGTTTGACTCTAATGCGCATCAAGTGGACACGGAGGACTATTTATTGTAAGCAGACTATGTTTGTAGTAGCATTAATGATACTGCTGATTTGTTCTTGTGACCAAAGTTTGAAGATAATCGTCCTCATCTGACCCTTTACACTCTCGCTCTCTCTCTCTGTACAGGAAGTACACATCGATTTGCAGCCACAACCAGAGGCAGAGTTACAAACAGGACTTTAACAAGGAGTACAGCGAGTACAGAGATTTACACGCCCGCATCGACAGCGTCACGCAGCAGTTCATGGACCTGGAAACGCAGCTCAAGCAGCTTCACCGTGAATCGCATAAGTACAAGGTAAGACACGAAGAAGTAAACTAACGCTTCTAAGTTTGGAGTCGCTGCGGTCGACTTGAATTCGTGTCACTTGTACAAGAACCTAGAAATAATCAGTTTTCATGGGGAAAAACCAAAAGTCCCATAGAAGCGTCTCATAGTCTGCCACTCCTGCTGCACACTCATCTTCTCTGCTGTCATCCCTGTTCATAATGAGTCACACATCGACTGTTTCTTGCTGTCGGCCTACGTGAAGCTCTGAAGCTGCCTCAGAGTTTAGAAATCAAGTGATACTTTTGCATAATGACTCAAAAATGGGCACGGTTTTAAAGAAGGCCTGCAAATGTCTTTTGAGGAAAGAGAAACAGAAGGCAACAGGCTTTTGTCTTTTAAAATACGGATAGACGTCACCCGTAGGATTCCGGTCTCTGAAGCTCAGTGTGGGTGGTACCGACTCCTGACATCTCGACATCTCGACCTGGCCTCACTTAACACCTGGCTTGTTCGAAAATGGACAAAGAGTAGGTGCAGGAGTGAAGCTAAGGTGGACGTGTGACATCTAGGCATCATTTTCTGTATCCGCTCGTCCTCTGGAGCGTCGCTGAGGGCCTGGAGCCTTTCCCAGCTGTCATTGGGTTGAACGTTGGCTTCATTTTTCAGTTGATTGCTTGGTTCAAATGCTGAAATATTTACTGCAAGAATAACACATTCATTGTCATAACATTAGGAGACTAACTTGCACATCTTTCATTATCAAAGTGTCTGTTAAAGTCAACCGGGATTAGCAAATATTAGCATTTTATCCTAACACTTAATTAGGATTGTTATTCATTACTTTCAGTTGAGCAGACGCAGCAGTAGTAGATTAAAGCTGTTTCCCCATCACTTTCTCATGGTTGTCAAATATTAATTTCACAACATTTATAGCTCTTGACATGTAATTATCCACTCCATTAATTAATATTTCTCTGTTTTCTCCTGCAGACGGTTCATAATCAAATTCTTCAAGAGTATCGCAAAATTAAAAAGGTAACCACTTTCTTTCTTTCCTATAATTCGCCCTGTACTTACTATAAGACTGCTGCGTAGGAGAAAAACATTATTTTGTTTGTTGCGTAATCTAGATTTATCTTGTCCCTACAGTCCAATCCAAACTACAACCAGGACAAGGGTCGCTGTGAATATCTCCACAACAAACTGGCCCACATCAAGAAACTGATATCCGAGTACGACCATCAGCAGCTCAGGGTGGACCACTCCTGTCCCAAGTGAAGAGGAGACGAGTGAACAATGAGACATTAAACAACCCGAGGCAGGGGAGGTTCACGCCGCTGAGCTGAATGCCGTCGAGCTGCACTCTGAGGTCTCTGTGGCTGATCGCGGTCTCGGGAGACCTGCTGTAAATGTCAGCGAGGTCAGGGACTCATTTGTGAAGACCGGCAGTGGGTGCGTTGGGGGAGAAAAAAAGCGGCCCTGTGAAAAGAGATCTTTTCTTAGAAGGCAAGTTTTCTTTGAAACAGGTTTGAACAAAGGGCTGCTGCAACTACAGAAACATGATAACTGTTACAGATAAAAGGAGCAACAATAGTTTACTCTTAAAGCTGAAAGCAGATGTGGAGATGAGGCGCTAAGCCTGAAAACATTTGCAGATTCCCATCACACATCTTTATTTTATTTTTATTATTTTGTGAATTAAATTATTTTGAGTATTTGTGTTCCGTCAGTCGTGTCATTGTTCAGTGATTAAGCTGGAAGCGTGAGAAAACTGTACATTGTACATAACTCGGCTCATCTGAATATGTCTGGTCAGGGTTACTTCGGACAGCAGGCGCCCGTCTTGTGGTTTGGTGAGATGATCAGTGTTGTCGGTCGGCCGTCTGTTCAGGCCTAATGACTCCTAAAGAGTTTTGCCCGTCCATGAAAATGGATTCATATCATTCCAGTGGTGTTATTCTTCAGGTGGTTTGCTTCAAGCAAGAGTCTTTGGAGACTGTCATGTAGAAAACAGTATGAACTATAAGGTATTCAGGGACTGAACTGTACAGCATGAGCTTTGGTAAAAGTATTAAAACTGGTTTGAGGAAGAGGAACTTTTTTTTATATAAAGAACTGAGAGAAGATTTAGTTGCATGCTGTGTACCTGCATGCTCTATGGAAAAAAATCAAGAGATATTGACTAAGTTTCAAATAAATTCATTTGTATTGATAATTGTGTGGTCCTTTTTTCTTATCAGTCATTACATTAGAACGCATAGAAAATACAAAGGTAGATAGAAATGAGCTAAATCAATAATATATTTTGCATATTGCATATATAATAGTTAATTTTGATGCTTTAATCTGGTTTTAAAGAGGCTCACTGTTCTTATACACATAAATAAATAAAATAATACAGACGTACAGGCAAACATATAGAAAGAAGAAGAAAACAGTTAACCAACATAAATAAATAAAACATATACAGCCTCTTTAGACTTTAAGTGGCAGTTGTGTACATCAGTATTAATGGTCTGCCGTTAGATATCATTTGGAGCAGTGCACGAAAATGTCGATAGATTAATTGTTTTATTTGTATATATTAATAAATATGTAATTAATTTATAAGTGAAAAAGGTCAATTTCTCAGTAAATAATACTAATAAAAAATAGTATAATCGATAACTATTTTCTCTAAATCTTATTTCGCGGCGGCTTTATTTCTCACTCCCTATTGGCTGTTCGGTGACATTGCAAGACCAACTTCTATTGGTTCAACGTGAAAGCAGACTTCTGATTGGCCTTTTTTTTCTTCTTCGTGCCTTTTTGCCTCGCCTTCGCTACACAGCTACTTCCTGTACTTGCCAATGATAAACATTGCCATCTTTAAGTACCTGAGTTGCCCTTGAACTTTGAGTCATATTTCGCATCAAGATGTGACAAAAGAAAAAATATTACATAGACGGCGAGATGCGGGTTGTTAAGTGAACATTCATGGTGAGTAAATTACGATATCGCTCGTTAACGTCTTGTCAGTCTGTGTGCTAGACATGCTAGCTAAGCTAGCTGAAAGTTTGTTGTGATGAAGACAGCGATAAAGCTTTACATTTGCTGGTAGTTTGTTAGGGGAGTGCCTCGTAGCTAGGAAATCACTGCATTCAGCCTTCGTTGCAGGAAGTAGATGCAGAAAAAATAATGAAGCACTGTTGCTTAAACCGTGCGAGAACAATACTTGGCAGATAACAATGTGGAGTAAAGGAGAAGGGCCTTGTGGTTCTTCTTCTCTCCACCTATTAAATGTCATGTCTTTCTTTAGAGCTGTTTTCTTAATACATTCTCGTAGATGCAGAGTATATTTATGGCTACAGCAGAAGTCAACCTTGCGAATTCACTGTGGAAACAAAGAAAGCTCTTGTATGTGCAACTATTATAGAAATGATCACAGTAGTTCCACTGAAAAACTTCACTCTGGTGAGAATGAGTGAAGTCCAGGCACTAAAAATATAAATGGGAAACTGCGGTTTGTATATGAAGTCAGAGATCGTCAGTTTATTTCTCCAGAACTTCTCTTAACAAATGAATACACTTTCATAATCTCAGGTTTGGCTGTAACTTGCATCAGAGGTGTAACTCACTAGCTAACAAACATTTTTCTTCTTCCTTCTTGCAGCCTTTTTTGCCTCCTCTGCAAACTCTCTCTCCAGCCATGGTGGGATTATTCCAAAGAGCGCTGAGGCTGCGGGCAGCTGTGAGACACGTGTGTCCTTACAGCACCCTCACGCCGCCCACGAGCAGACTTTCACCCGTGCGCTCCCACAGTCCGTTAAATCGCAGCAGCTCGGGGCCGTTTGTGGCCTCCGCTCGCAGGCTGCACGTCGGGGCAGGTGACGTGAAGCCATCACCCGCTGCAGCCCCAGAGAGGCTGCCTTTCTCCAGAGTGACTGAGGAAGATTTAGCCTTTTTCAGGAAGCTCTTACCGAGCGGAACCGTCACCGACCCTGACCTGGTGGCGTCCAGTAATGTGGACTGGCTCAAGTCTGTAAGAGGTGAAGCTTCATTAGCTTTATTTCATCATACTTGCATGTTGAAGAATACAGCATCTCATTCAGCTCTTCATATATCTCCTGCAGGTTCCAGTGAAGTGTTGCTGAGACCTCAGACCACAGAAGAAGTATCTCAGATTCTCAGGTAACGGTGAATAAACACACAGAGCGTTTACGTGGTCCTCAGGCTGCTTCACTTGCTCCCTTTTCCTCCTGTAGCTACTGCAACAGTCGAAATTTAGCGGTGAACCCTCAAGGAGGCAACACCGGGCTGGTTGGAGGCAGCGTGCCAGTTTACGACGAGATCATCCTCTCCACGTCTCTAATGAACAACGTCCTCGCCTTCGATAACGTTTCTGGTGAGCCTCCAAACTCCGTCCGAAACACAAACGAGCTATTCTGAAAATGACGAGCGAACAGTTTTTCTGCTACGTGCCTGTAGGTATTCTGACATGTCAGGCCGGTTGTGTTTTGGAGAACTTGTCGCTCTACCTGGAGGAGAGAGACCACATCATGCCGCTGGATCTGGGCGCGAAAGGCAGTTGCCAGATCGGGGGGAATGTGGCGACAAACGCGGGCGGGCTGCGGCTGCTGCGGTACGGCTCCTTGCGCGGGACTGTGCTGGGTCTTGAAGTGGTGAGTGGAGTAAATGAACGGGGGGCTTGCATGAGCTTCACCAGGCGTCGTCATCGTTGACTGAGAAGTCTGTACTTAAACGTGCGTGTGTAGGTGCTGGCAGATGGACGGGTGCTGGACTGCTTGGCCACCCTGCGGAAAGATAATACGGGATACGACCTCAAGCAGCTGTTCATCGGGTCAGAAGGCACGTTAGGGGTCATTACTGCCGTGTCCATCCTCTGTCCACGAAAACCCACGTCTGTTAACGTGGTGTTTCTGGGTAAGATTTCCTCCTGTGACCTGTGAACAAGGCAGCACTGCCATCTGAGCGGTTTTCATCTAAACTCGTTAAGTCGTGTCCATCTCCTCTTTTCAGGCTGCGACACCTTCGAGCAGCTGCTCAAGACATTTCAGCTCTGCAAAGGCATGCTGGGAGAAATTCTGTCAGCCTTCGAGTTCCTCGACAGTGAATGCATGAGGCTCCTGAACACCCACCTCAAGCTACCCAATCCCATCTCTGGTATACACACACACACATACACATTGTTAGTATGTAAGTCAATTAAAAACACACCAACCTGTTGCCTCCGTCCTGCAGATTGCCCGTTCTACATCGTCATTGAAACATCTGGGTCCGACGTGACTCACGACGAGCAGAAGCTCCACAACTTTCTGGAGGAGGCCATGACGTCTTCGTTGGTTACTGATGGGACCGTAGCAACGGAGGACTCAAAAATAAATGTAACGTTGTTGTATCTTAACCTTTAAGGCGTAAATCTACTGACATTCTTGTTTTGTTTTATCTCAGAAATTGGCAGAAACAAACGAGTTGACCCACAAATGTCCCCAAACTATTAAAAAAACACAACTGAGCGCGACACTGTTGCACTGGATGAACAGTGTCTTCTTTATAATGAATGCAGACTCTGCAGTCTATCTTGACTCAGTCCCACATGCACCATCCAGATGCTATATATACATATCATCATTAGAGCACCAAACCCACAGAAGAAAATCATCCTCACCAACTTATACCATAATAAAAATCTAGAATATCATCAGCTCTTCTTCTTAATGTTAGACTGAATCTTGTTCAGTGGTTAATTAATCAGTTATCCCTGAATCATTTGTAACTCTGGTGTAGGTACGTCGGTGCAAACGGCGACGATGCAGTCAACGTGTCCTTTCCGACTTTTTCAGGCTCTGTGGTCGATGCGTGAACGCGTCACGGAGGCGCTGACTCACGATGGCTACGTCTACAAGTACGACATCTCGCTTCCGGTGGAGCGGATCTACCAGCTGGTGACGGACATGAGGGAGCGTCTGGGGGACCGGGCCAAGAGTGTGGTGGGATACGGACACGTAGGTAAGACCCTGATAATTTAAAGATTTTGAATTAGGAGATTTCATTCTACAGTTAAGACTTCACACTCCTCTCTGCTTCGCCCCGTAGGCGACGGTAACCTCCACCTGAACGTCACCTCTCCTGCTAAAGACCCCGCTCTCCTGGCCGCCATCGAGCCGTTCGTCTTCGAGTGGACGGCGAGCTGCAAGGGCAGCGTCAGCGCAGAGCACGGACTGGGCCTGAAGAAGAGGAACTACATCTACTACAGTAAACCCAGCCAGGCTGTGACTCTGATGGGCGACATAAAGGCCATGCTGGACCCTAAAGGCATCCTCAACCCATACAAGACTTTACCAGATAATCTGAAATGACTGGGAGGTAACGTACCACGGTTTTCAAAGCATTACTCTCACTCTTTTCAGTGTTGCTGAGAGGAAGCAACTTAGTTATCACTAATGAGATGCCACTAGAGGGCAGACGGAGAGCAGAGAGAGAGAACAGTAATGTCTGGATATGATTTAAGGTTATATGTGGTGTAATGATGTGAATGTTTAAAGCCACAACATTCAGATGTGTTTTATTTAATCTGAATGAGATTAAGATCATGACATAATCAAATGTAAGGCTGAGGAAAAACAGTGTAAATATTGTGTATTGGAGTCTTCCTTCTTTAAAGCTGCAGCGTTTTGTTTTTTTTAAACTACAGCCTACTAATGTTTGGAGAAAGAGGTTTGAAAGGACGTCACTTTATTCTGAATGATGGTGTTGCACTGTCCTCTCAGAGCTTACATTTGCCACTCTTGTAGGCGGTTTAGACTTTGCGCCGTAGCTGATGCGCACCTCCCCGGCAATGTAACAACGCACTGCAAACAATACGAGCCGTGATTGGTCCGCTTGCTTTGGTAGTAGCCTGTTATTCCGCTTTAGTCTGTCTGGAAGCCTATCCATCTCTGCGCAGTTTTCCAATTGGTTGTTTTGGATCAATAGAGATGGAACACGTCGAGGAAAGGTTCATTTGAGGAGGTTTGGAGATTCAAACATTCGTACGTCTCATCTTCGGTGAAAGTTTCAGTCACCATTGTAGGAAGTGGCAAGTGAAGCAGGAAGTGACCTTTAAGGAGGCCACCTGTAAGAAATGCACCTTTGGGCCCTTTTTGGCCAAAAACTGATGCGGTTGTTTCCTGCATGTGGTGTTTTGGTGATAAAAATTCAAAACAATTCGGCTGAAAATGCACTTTGGGAGAAACAAGGCGGCCAAAACAAACAGGATGTTATGGTGATGTGAGCAACAACCACAGCAATTGTTGTCCGAAAAGGCCCATACATTTTAGTTTTTTTGCTGAAAGTTTTCAGTGCATCCCCAGTTTGAACCATACATTGTCGTTCTGATTGTTGACAAGCAGTGTACAGTCTTTGGTAGATTTCAGAGTATGTCATGATCTTAATCCCATACGAGTCTGTGAATGCTAGCAGTTTTTGTTGAGGACAAGAAACTCCCGTGACGTGCTGGCTAATCATTAGTCGAAGAGTGCAGTAAATGTTTTATTACATATAAAAAAGACAAAGCAACATTTTTTTTTGTTCCAAAACAAAGCCAGCATTTGTGAACAAATTCCTTTGTAGACAATTGTTGTTTTTTTGTTTGTTTGTTTTAAAACGAATCTTCAGTAAAACAGTTTCCAAACAAAGATGGAGGGTTTTTCATTATTCAGGCAACTTCAACAGTGTGGCATGACTGGAGAAAAGTAAATGGAGGCCCAGCTCGCTACAGAAAGATTTCACCTCCAGTAAAACAACTAATGTCAGCGTTACCACGAACAAGTCTTCCTTGATTCCTCTCCGCTTGCACAGAAGACTCTTTCTAATCTGCCACAGTGCGTTTATAAAGTATGCCGAGCGGAGAGGATCAGCTCATTTCGTATTCCTATTTTAAGATACACACTACTTCCTATTCCCAGGTACTGAATGTGTCTCTATTCCGCTTAATAAGTCCGCAGTGTTTTCCACACAACAATTCGTCTACTTCTCAACACTTGCTACTTGATCCAATAATGACATGAAGGGTACAGAAAGTCCAGTAGAGTAAATGCCTATATATGTATACAGTCAGTTTCACGCACCATCATACATCAGTCTTACATATCCTCAGTAGTGTGGTAGCAGTGGAGGTTCAATACATAAATATCATAGTATTTGTTTTTCTTTAAAAAAAAAAAAAAAGGTTAAAAACAATTTTTGATTCTATTGGCTCTTCTCCTTTTGTATTGTTTGTCTGTGGCGATAGTTGGCATGTTACAGTAAAGCTAAATGAGTGAGATATTTCTGATTGTCTCTGAGCAGAATGCCACAACCGCATGCCAAAACAACGCTGGCTGGAGATCAGAAACTGGATTGCAAGAGACCGTTCGGTATGTAGTGTTTGGTGTGTGTGTGTGTGTGTGTGTAGGAAGGCCAAACCCAGAGCAGTCTTAAATGGCCGTTAAAGCATTAGGGGTACTACAATATGCCATCCATTCACACTCAGTAACAGTTCAGGTCAGTGGGAACACAGTGGCGACTAGTTTGTGTCCCCGTAGCAAAGGCTGGCTTATTCAGACACGTCCAAACGTCTGTGTGGGCTTCAAGTTTAACAGAGGGATGTCGGTGGAAGGCAACCACAGAGAAAGGAAGAGAAAGTGAGAGAAGGATGAGGCTGGATGACACTTGAACGACTCTATCCTCTAGTCCTCTGTCAGTGCATCTAATCGCTCTTTCTCGTTTTAACGCACTTGGCTCGCGCCGCCGCTGCCGATCCCTGGCATCCGGCAAAAACTTCTCACCCTCTCACGACTCCTTGCCCTTCTCCAGAGAGCTGTGGATCTTGTCCAGGGTCTTCTTGATGCGCAGCGCCGTCAGCCTGGCCGAGGGGTTCTGGTACCAGCACTCCTTCATCAGTTTCACCAGAGCAGAGAGAGTCTGAGGGAGAAAGAGAGCAGAGTATAAAAGGAGAGTCATGCAGTGGCACACCCGCTGTGAGAGGAAACTCCGCAATCAATGTGACTGCAAGAGCCTTCAGATGTATCGGGTCATTCTGGGTAGAAGCACCGGTATCGGCCTCTTTTATCAGGTTTATTTATAGCTGCAAATAAGCACAAGGCTTAAATACGCAGAAGTACAGAAGGGATGTTGTGAATTTATAATCCTGACATTTAAATACCATATGTGGGTATTTGATTTAAACTCCAAATATAAGCTAACTAATATGATACTATAAGCTAGCACTTAAATGAGCAAACTGAAGCTGACTCTCCGCTCAGACATGATAAGGTTTTTGTTTCCCTGCTATGATACGTGCTGTTTTTGAAGGCAGCGCTGCCATCATTCAGTCGTGTGCATCTCCGCTTTTCAGACACCTTCAAGCAGCTGCTAAACACATTTCAGCTCTGCAAAGGCATGCTGGGAGATATTCTGTCAGCCTTCCTCGACAGCGAATGCATGACGCTGCTGAACACGCACCTCAAACTACCCAATCCTATCAGTGTCAGGTTGGTCTGACACGTGCAGCACAAATAGCTGCACTACTTGGGAAAATAAACCAGCTTTAAATGATGGATAATTGTCCTTTAGTTATTTTCCAGAAGTTGAACATCTTGCCTGACTTAAGTTTCCATACAGACGTGGTGCAAAGTGTAAATTATTCAAGTTACTGCAAACGTTAGGTGTTGGTTCATCATAATCGACAGTTGGTGGCGCTAATTTTCCAGTGAGGCGCAATTAAATCAATGTAGAAGAAGAGGGAACCTGCATCATGCAACATGATACAATAATCCTATGGTTTAATATGGTGTTTGTATATTTATTAATTCCAATAACGGTCTCCTTATGCAAGAGTTTTTCACAAGATCATTCATTTTCAAAAAAATAGATGAAAACGAGTCCACAACCCTTTAGAACAAGTGGTTTCCCGTTCTAAAATGTACTGTTAAAGTAAGAAAAGTTAAAAAGCACGTAATATATACAAATATAATCCACTCATGTCTTTCCCATTAACTATCTTATACGTAGGACTTCATTTTAAAGGATCCTAGCCATGTTGCTGCAGGACACACTGACAAGTAGAGTCAAGAAACAAATAGATATTAAATATTAAAAGATTATTTCACTCACAGGATCAGAGAACCAACGATTAGGAATGAACGGCCTCTGCTGCTCCACACACACCACTTTCCTCATGTCCTCGAAGCTGGGGTCGTTTGGCACCTGATCGTAGAACGGAGGCTTGTACTCTTCCACGATACCTGCAGAGGGACATTTGGATGGCAGCCATCAGCGAAAGAGGAACGGCAGCCAAATAAAAGCGCAGGGCCCAACACTGATCACGATGGCTCAGTCCAGGAGGAATTTGATGTATGGAATTAATTACACCACCATCCTATTCTCTGGATAATTCAGCTCCTCGTCCGTGGCACTCACCGTTGCTGTACGTGCGTCTCGCTATCTCCCACAGCACCAGTCCAAAGGCCCATATGTCCACCCTCTTATAGGCGTCGAAGCAGTCGGTCTGAATGGTCTCGTCCAGCACTTCAGGAGCCATGTAGCGTTTGGTGCCAACCTTTGGATTGTTTCCCACATCCAGCAGGTTGTCTGCCTGTGAGTGGGTCACAGCCAGCCCTGCAACATGCAGTTACACACAGTGTTACGGCAGGACTTAGAAACAGATCTGTCCTAAAATAGAAAATGTCTACATCTATGAATATGCACCAGGTAAGAGATCTGATAGAGATACTACTAGATGTCGTACATTAAAGGCAGAGGCACTAAATTTGCCTTCAAAACGTTTGTTACACTTTGGTGAGAAACATTAAAGCATGAAGCTCCCACGGGACACCTTTAGAAAAGTGCTATTTTAATATTAAATGAATGAATAACTCAAGAGTAGAAACAGGAGAGTTACAAGAGATGAATAAATGTAAAAATGACTGACCGAGGTCTGCAATGCAGCAGCGCAGCTCCTTAGTCACCAGGATATTTTTGCTCTTCAGGTCCCGGTGTGCGATGGCCGGTTTGCCCTCGGTCCCTAAGATCTCAGTGTGCAGGTGCACCAGGCCGCAGGCTATCGACGCCGCCATCGCCAGGCCCTCCGACGTCTCCACGGCAACTCGTTGCAAATAGTCATAAAGAGAGCCGTTTTCGTGGTAGTGGGTGATGAGCCACAGCTGAGTGCTGGAGTTTCGAGAGGTCATGTCAGAGGCCATAAATCCTAAGAGGACGTGGAAAAAAAAGATTAATAAAAAATGATTCAAATGTTGGTGAAGTTTCTCTTGCAAGACAACACTTATTAACAGCCTCCTGTATCTACGCTGTGTGTGTCAAAAATTATAGGAAAAAAAGGTGCTGTTTTCACATATCTATCAGCAAGGCTTTACGTTTCATGTCACCGACTCACCCAGGATATTCTCATGCCTCAGCAGCACTGTATTGTAGATCTCTGTCTCTCTAAACCAGGACTTCTCGTCTCTCGAGGAGAAGATTTTCACCGCCACGTTCTCCCCCTGCCACTGGCCTCGCCACACCTCCCCATATCTGCCCTTCCCTGAAAAAAAAGCAAATAAAAAGATAAGAGAGGAGAAATGTGACAGGAAATCAGAACAGGGAACAAACAGAGACACGTGTTTTTGAACGGACGTCACTATCTGCATTTTCATTACATTCTCTGGACTCATTCATACTTTTCAATTTGTGCGACTGCACAAAAAACAAAAAACACATACTTCCAATTCCGAACGGGTACAAACAGTACTGCTTACCACTGTGCTACAAAACAGGTTCCCGAGACATGTGACCTACATACTTTTATTTGTACACTCTAATTGAAATCTGTTGCCGTGACAACGAGCAAGCCTCACATCATCAACACAGGATCCTTCATCACAGGCAGGAAAGAGAAAGGGGGAACTGATGACTTGTGTTTAGTCAGTTTCTTTAAATAAGTGACGTGACCTCTCATTATTACTCACACGTCATCTGCTTGCCAGATTTGTATCTTAAAACGGGTTAGCGTCTAAAATAGGTAGCGCAGGCATTCAAAAAATGAACAGCGAGCTGAAACCGAGCATGACGGACTGCAGTCTGCGGTATGATGACTCGAGGCTTACTGGCTGGCCTTTTCTCTGGATTTTTATTACGCTAATGACGACGATGTGCTTTTTGTGGAATCTGAGCTGCAATGGCCTCAATCCTTAAATTTGTCCTGAAAATGTTTTTCTGACACTGACATGAGTTTTCTCAGTCGAAATCAAATCAGAAACCGTAGCTGAATGCACATGGCCCCTGATCAAAGGTCTAAACAAACATAAAGTGATCACTGACAGCTGGTTGTTAGTGGACATTTGAGGTTGCCTTGGTAACACCCTTTGAATATTTCCACATTTTTGCTAGTCAAACAAGGAGAACATAAGATGCTACATGGGTACGATCAGGTCAAGGTCTTCTTGTATTCACCGCGCTCTGTTTGAAAAGAAAATACTGCAGCTGCTCCATCTGGGTTCAGCCCCCCACCTGCATGAATGCTGGCGGTAGCAACTTAAGATGAGAGCCGTGTTTCTTTACATTAACATTTGTGTTTGCATCTTATGTCAGTCAGCTGAAAAGGTCCCTCCCGTTGCTTGTCGCCTCAGTTATGTCACTGGTAACTTGGTACCTGCCGCTGAATTCTATTAAAACTCAGCAGTCTCCTGTCGCAACATTACTCGCAGTCATTTTCTGTGTGTGTGTGCGAGCGCACTTCCACTTACCTACACACTCCACCAGACTAATTTGCCTGGCCACAGTTCTCTGGACGAGGAAAGGAAGACCTGAACCGCTGCCTGATGTACATGAGTGATCCAACAGGTCCTGGAGACACAGACACATTTAATATTAGCTGTGTGCAGTGTCATCTTTAGGAATTTGTGGGTTTTAATCTTTTCTTTTATATGAAAAAACAGATATTTTAGATACTTATGGCAAAATGAATCCTCAGCTAAACATTTTGTAAATATTTAAGACTTTGAAGCATCCGTCCAAAGCTTGACAAAAAGCTAGACACATGTAAATTAAGGCTACCAAAGTGAAAATACTTTCTTGCTACTAAAGTACAAAGTTGGCAGTGAACACACACCATCGACATGAAACCTCTTTACTTTGTTGTGAATCTCTTTTTTGCTCTCACCGCTAAAGTGCTATCTCCCACATTGGAGGTGATGAGGCCGTCTATGGCCCCCTGCTCCGTGTCAAACTCCTGCAGTCTCTGCAGACGGCCGTGGTGGAGCCTCCTGCAGGCTAGAACTGACACGACAGACAGCAGAGCCAGAACCACCACAGGGCCCAGTACAAAGAGAGCTAATGTCTCCACACGATACCGAACAGGCTCACCTTCTGGACCTGTGGGCAAAGGTAGATAAGACGTAAGAACAGAGCGAGCAAAAGACAGAGCTACAGAGCATAATAATAATAATAATAATAATAATAATAATTTAACAGTTCATTTCCATGCCAGCATGTAATAAGCTGCTGTCCACCTTTTGGAAGCAGAGCTATCAGAGAGCTCATGGTGGTGTTGACGTTACACCGGTCCTGGGAGCAGCAGAGAATGGCCTGTTGGAAGGAGGGAGATATGGAGCACTGCAGACGGATTTTCTCCGGTCCCTTCAGACAGCCTCGCTCGAACACTACCCTGTTGTTACCAACTTTGACAGAGGAGAAGCACTGGGTGCCATGGCACTGGGTGGCCTGGAGGCATTTGGGGCCTTCACACAGACACGCCAACTGTCCATCTGTGAAAGACAGGGTGTGAATTCACCACACACAAAGTGGGTTTATTTTAGGAAACAAGCCGGGAGAAAACTTTCTCTATCAAACTTGCAAGTTGCCAATCTGGCCAAACATAACCGTGAAATCACTCTAAAAGACAAACAGTGTGCAGTCTGGTCTCCCTCTAGACATTATGTCCATTGAGATGGTTTCTCACTGAGCCCAAATTATGCATGCAGTAGCAGAAATATCAGCATGATCCAATGAAGAAGCTTCTATTTTTGTCTATGTTCATATTAGCCAAACTAATTAATGATTCAAACACAGCTCAGTGTAGAAATGTATTTTGTGGTTTTGGTTTTCGGATGAAGAGCCTTTCACAAACAGCGGAATAACGTACACTGCTTGATTTTAAGACACAGCACAAAATGTCTCTTGAGGTTTAAATCTGCATGAACAAAAAGCTCCATAGCTATAGATTGTGTCTGTTTACAGTGGCCTATGTAATGCATTTATAGAGTGATCTGGGTTTTGCTTGGGAAATGGTTTCTAGACAACTCAATAAACATGTTATCTAGAGCAGGACATGAATGTGGTGGATCGATGAGAACTCAAGGAAACATTAAATGTCAGGAAGCAGTAGAAGTTCATTGTACGACGAAACGATTGGCTGATGGTTCCAACTGTAGGTGGGAATAAACACACGTTTGACCTCAAAATAACACTGACCAAGTAACCCTACTTCATTTCACCTTGGTTTGTTTTATTGTGTTTTTCTTTGTATTAAATGTTTTGTCTGGCAGGTGCTGACATGCACTTGGTAATAATCTCTACAAAAACATGATCAGCTCCTGGAAACAGACAATACACACTGCTCTCGACCTTTAGACTGGAAGACACACGAAGAACAAGCAAGAAGCATCGCAGTCTGGGAACTGGACAACATTAAGTGGACAACAAGGACAGTACCTGAGTCCTCAGCCGATGTCCGCAGAGCCTGCAGCAAGAGCAGCAGAAGGACGTGGACACTGCAAAGACCCATGTTTCAGTGCACTGTCAGAGGGAGGGGAAGAGAAGCCAGAGAGAGTTCAGATGAGTACACTCTTGCAAAGTGGATAATTACATTTACCCCCTCTGTGTTTTCTGCCGATCCTGCCAAGGCTTCCGGCAGCAATGAAGCGACACATCACAAAGCCTGGATGAGTTTTCTGTTTTGTCTTTCAAAGGTGGCATTACTGCATCACCGAGACAATGCATTCATAAAAGTCTACACCTTGATGTAATATAATCATAAAAATAGTTTTTAAGTTATTGATTAACCAGACAATTGATTTATATAAACATTTTATCTGGTGTGTGTGTGTCCCTCTGGCAGGGTAACGGTCAATGCAGTAAGGACAAAAACTAAAAACACTATTTCTGCTAGCAAGCTAACGCCTTCAATTTCAATGTCACGGCGTCTGGTTTCTGCGACAAGTCTGCGAACAAGAAAAGCTGTCAGTAACTATGTAAACCTCTCAGACTGCAGGCTTGGTTGTTTGCTGTGGCTAACAGGCTATTAACAAGCGGTTTTATTGGCCGCTCACAGGCGCCTCAGAGGCGCCAGTCAGACAGGCGGCTGCTGCTGCTGCTGCTCGATGCTTACCGTTACTGTTAGCCCTGCAAGCTAAGCTAGCTGTGAAGCACAAAGCGCAGCCAGGCAACCGGGCGAAAAAGTGAGCGATAAAACGTTACCCACCCACCTGGCACGCGCGAAGTACAGCTTCTAGCTCATTCTGTGGAGTTTGTGTATCCGCACATTGGGGTTTAAACACTCCTATCGGCGTTATTTGCGATGTAAAACAAAGCCGAAAGCAGGACCACAGCCCAGCCCACCCACTGGCTGTTTTCTCTTCCAGCCACACATGACGTCACCAAAACATTATCACCGAGGTGCATTGTGGGGCGGAGGAGTCCTCCAACAGGTTGTAGTCACTTTAGCGTCAGTGATCAATGTGGATATATCATCTTCAAAACGAAACATTAGTGGTTTCCTCGGTGGTTACTCAAAGCTACGTTTTCATCAAAGCGTATTCCCCCGAGCCACATTTATTTAGGTGTTACAAGCACTTACTAATAATCAGTTCTGGAAAAAGGAAGTACTTAACCACAATTTTGAGTCTCCTGTTTTACTTGAGTAATTCGATGCCTGTTTTATAATTTACTTCACCTATGCTACAACATGAAATTTGTTTTATATGTAGATAGATACTGAATATTTAAAAAAAAAAAAAATACAATCAAAATAATTAATTAAATTGCACTTACCAAAAGGTACCATGTGCAAAATGTGACAGTTACAATCATGTGCAGCTCGAGGGGTTGGGTGCCTTGCTCAAGGGCTCTCCAGCCTTGACAGATGCATAATATGGTTTTTATGCATGTAAGTAAATGATCTGAATACTTCTGCCATTGCTAATAACATGCAATTTGAATAGTGGCACAATATCGTATTTATTGTTTTTTACTTTTTTCGTTTCCCATGCAAACCTGGCATTACCACTAAGTGAAAGGTAAGATAATATTAAAATTATTAAACAAAATTAAATAAATCAGTCCAAAGACATGCTCGGTAGGTTAATTGGTGATTCTAAATTGGCCGTAGGTGTGCATGTGAGTGTGAATGGTTGTCTGTCTCTCTGTGTTAGCCCTGCGATAGACTGGCGACCTGTCCAGGGTGTACCCCTCCTGGCGCCCAATGAGGGATAGGCTCCAGCACCCACCCTACGCGACCCTTCACAGGACAAGAGGTTAGATGAATAAATTAAATAAATCAATTCAGTCCAATTAAGATGAACAGAAAAACCTTTCAAGTAAAGTAGTCTTTTTACTTCCAGAGATGTGTCAGTGGTTTCCATTTTACACATTTGGCATAAATAGCTGCATTTCTAGGATTTGAATCGCACACAAAAAAAACCAAAAAAAAATCATTAAACAACTTTTGAGTACCCCAAATTTAAATTTAGGTGTGTATGTGAGAGAGAGAGAGAGTGAGCGAGATCGAGAGAGAGTAAAGGCCCCTTCTCTACAAACACAAACTGTATGACTCACAGTACCAGCCTCGGGGGAGAAGTCGTGAACTCTCCTGTAATTTTAGCTCAGGAAAAGCACAGCTATCTCTCAGTTCAATCTGTGTGGGTGAGCGTTCCCCCACTAATGACACAAATACAGCTCCGCAGAGATGCGGAAACAAGGCGCAAAGTAATCAGTGAGCATTCTCAATAAATAGTGTTTTTCTCCAAGAGGGAGGCGTTCTGGACCGTAACGACCCACCGTGATTAATAGTGTAATAAAAATATATTGATCAGTCAGTCATTGTCAGTTTGTCTACCATTTCATTGGTCAGTAATCTTCAACACTCATCCGTTGTTGTGTTTTTACATGGGCCACTTGCTTTAAATGTGAATTTTACCTTTGATCCCACTAAGGTTAATAGTTCATTTGATGAAGAAGTTGGGATTGACATCACAGCATCGTCATTGTTATTTTCTGGAGCATTTTTTTTTTTGCTTTCCTGCTGCAGTTTTGACTAAATTTAGACTTTTGATTCTTTGTGAATCAACAGCTCGTTACTTTTGTGCGACGTCGCTGGCTTGTTTATTCCGAGTGACAGAACACATTGAGGTCAGCTTTAATTTCTGACTGTGACACTGTTTTTTTTTTTTTTTTGCGCGAGAAAATAAATAATGCACTCTTAAAAACAGAGGAAGTTGTGTGCCGTCTGTGGCACAGCTTAATGAAGTACTAACAAAGCGTATAAAACATTCTCTCCCAAGAATAACTCAAAAACTCCACAGTGCATTGACACATTGTTTTCTTCAGGTTTGCCTCTGTCTTCTGGATCATATATTGTGTCATGTTTTAAGATGCGGGTCATCCATTAATTGCAGGGTTGCCTCAGAGCTAAGGTGTGAGGCAAACTTATTCTACTGAGGCACCGCATAAACCCAGTCCAATCTGATTTAGAGTACACGTTAAATATTTTTGCATTGATTGCTTTCTTTGTGCACTTTCTGTTTCCCGTCCTGCCTTAGTTTTCCCTCCTCCTTCCACAGAGCTGCATATTTCGCCTTTGCCTGTCATAATGCACTTAATTCAACCCCTCGCCAAGGCCGTGCAATAAAAGGCTGCATTTTACCTGCACACCCTGGCACATTTTACGGTGACCTCGGTCAATATGCACTTTCAAAGTGCACGCAAACAACAGAAGAGGAAATAAAATAGCGCTAATTTAACTATGGGATGATAAAAGCATTAAGATCAGGATGTGTTACAGCCTCAAACAAACCATTTGCACAGGAAACTCTTGTTTACGCTCATTAGAAATATCTAGAAAGCCCGTATTTCACTCTTTCTAGTGTATGTGACTGCTCGATTTGAAAAGTCCCTCTGTGCTTCATTGTCGCTTGCACTCAAGCATGCTGGCGATCTGATACCCGACCGTAAGCCACCTCCAAAAAAGATCTCTCTCTCTCTCTTTCTCTAAAAAGCAGCACGAAAACCAATATGACCCTTCATCTCCTGAGCAGTCACGCACACCTGAAATTGCATAACACACTGCACCTGAAAGGTGAACAAGCAGATAAACTCATTTCACTTCTCGCCTCTTACGATTTCTTTAATTCGTGCCTGGCTCAGCAGCTGCTCAGAAAATGTCAGTGTGAGTGTGTTTGTGTGTGCAAAGAGAGAAAGAGGGAAGAAGGAGAATTGTATCAAGTAGCCGATATGTTTTCCCTCCACTGGGTCCCTTGGCCACGAACAATAGGCAGGGCTGTTTGTTCTTGCTTACCTGAGGCTTTAGTCTCCGGTGAGTCGGAGCAAGACCCAGGCAGTATCTATTCTCCACGAACACAGCTCCAGCACAGAGGCACATTGTCCGCAGCCTTTTTAATTAAAGACCTCTGGTTGACACTCCGTGCCAGGTGACCTGAACTGCCCCGAGCCTACATGTGGCTACCACTATCCTCTCCACTGGGGGATAAGTCTCAGTGGATAATTGGAGGGGGGAAATGCTATACCGCTATCATGAGATGAGGAAGGATTATCTACCGAGGACTTCACCTTAAGAGGCGGGGGATAGAGGAATAATGTGATGTTTTCTTCTTACGGCGTCGAGCCTTACGCGCCTCGTTCTCCTTCCTTTTACCCCCTCTCTCCGTCCCGAGGCCGGGTTATAAGAGAGGGAGGGGGCAGCCAGGTGACTTTTTTTTCAATGAATTCCACCTGCTCCCCATCTCTGTTTAGTTAGAGAGTTCGTCTCAACCAGAGCCGACATGGAGTGTCCAGAGAGAAGTCTGCACGTAGCTTTCCTCCTTTTTCTGCATCTTCTGTCAGTCAGCTGCATCTCCAATCCAAAAACAACAGGTACATCACTTTCTCACTATTGGTTGATTAGTATAATACTAAATAGACTTCTGATTAAAACTTATGTTCCTAAACTTGCCTAAAAAGTGTGACATGTCCTTTGATTATGTTCTATAATTGTATTAAATTTTACTCTGATTTGCGTCTCCTCCTCACTGCTCTGCTCAGTCTCCTGGTGCGTACTGTCTGACGCCGAGGAGCAGAAGTGTTTGGATTTGGCCGGGAACGCCACAGCCCGGAATGTAAGAGGAACGCTGCAGTGTGTCCGAGGCCTGAACACCAGGGACTGCATTGATAGAATCCAGGTACATGAAGAAAACAGGGATGGAAACGGTGCAGTCACATCTCCAGTGGCCATATTTATTGTTTTATAAGAGCTACCTGTACACTCCCTCTATCATTTTCTGATAGGAGATCATGTGAAGAGGTTTCAGCTCCATGGAAATGCTCCTAAAGGAACTCGCAGAAAGAAATGAAAAATAAATGTGTTTTTTTCTCAGAATGGGACGGCGGATGCAGCCTCCATGTTTGCGGATGACATTTATGCTGCTGGTCTCTGTCATGGCTTGGAGCTTGCTGCAGGAGAGTCCCACAATGGAGTAGGTGAGTCACATGTTTGAGCTGTTGCAGCAGGAAGACTCAGCAACTCATATGTCTCAGATTTAGATAATGGTTCCAGTAATACTTTCTAACATGTGCACACATGCTATGAGTTTATTACTACTGATCTCTATCCCCATCTCCTGACCCCCTGTCCCTGCAGACGGCATAAGCTACTATGTAGTGGCGATGGCCCGCCGTTCCTCCTCAGACCTCTCCCTGCTGGAGATGCACGAACGCAGCTCCTGCCACCCGGGGATACGTACCACGGTGGGGTGGACTGTTCCCATTGGCTACCTGGTCAACACATCCCAAATCAGTGTGGGAGAGCAGTGCAACTTCCCCAGAGGTGAGGACGAGCGGGACGGAGGGCAAAGGGAGGGGGGGTGGCTGGTGAGGGGCGAAGTGCAGGTGTATGTTCGGGTGCGGAAGGTAAATGAGAAGTTTGAGGAGGGAGGGGTGAAGCGGCGGAGGGGAACACGGAGGTGAAAGGATGGAGGAGGCCGGAGGTAAGGGGAGAGGAGGCAGGAGGGGAACAGTGCGTCTTGCTGTAAATGTGAGCTGGGTAATGTATGAGTGGATGTGATGCTGAAGACAAGGACACGCTGAAAGGTTAGGACAGGAGATAAATACTTGTAGTTGGATATTTTGCCGCTTCTTGCGTTATTATTGCAGTTCTCTGACCTGTGGGTCCCAACCAATGAAGACGCTTGAACATTTTTTTAATATATGTATATATATATATATATAAACTGAACCATCTGAAGAGGAAAAATCTTTCATCACTTTAGGGCAGGAAAAATCCATCACGGTTAACACTGCAAGTACAAGAATATTGCAAAAGAATAAAAAAAATAAAAGCAAACCTTAAAGAAAACATTAAACCAATAAACCTTAGTAACCACGTTCAACCATAGTTAAGAGTTTGTCTGAATAAACTTAAGATTTAACAGGGCCGAGCTCTTTAAACAAACTGTGGACAGAGATTTTGATCAATTTTATTTCCATTACAGCCAACGAAAGAAAATCTTGCATGTTACGCTTTATGATTTTTAAGCTTTACGTAACTTTCATCAGTTAAAATGTTTAATTGTGAAGCAGCAATGGTTTGGAGTAAAAATGCTGTTTTACAAGAGGTTCATAATACACATCTTTAAGGGTGGTTTTCTCGAAAATGTGAATTTCTGAGGCAGAAATTTTCACTTCAACTTCACATAAGTTATTTAAACGTCGATTAAATTATAGAGGGATTTGTTCAGACAGCCTTCATAATATGATTTATTTAAGATTTTATTCCTTAAAACATGGTTGGAATGGATTTAATCTGTCTAAATGACAGATAGTTGATAAAAAATATAACCCTCTGTGGAGATATACTGACAAAATCAAACATTTCAATTATATAATGTTCAGGAATCTGTTCTGGAAATAAATGCAAATTAGCTCGCATTCAGTCGGATATTAACAAACTTCCACTTTTAAACATACTTTCAGAAAACTTGCAACACAAAAAAACTCTTGTCTCTATGTAAGAAATCAAGTGGGGGTGTTTCCTGGTGATGTCTATTGGTTAAAATGTTCACCCTCAGGGTTCTTTAGTCCCTTTCACCGCGCCTTGTTCTGTGTTTTTATCGTCAGCCGTGGGGAACTTCTTCGGTTACAGCTGTGTGCCGGGCGTGAAGGACCCCCAGCACGACCCCAGAGGCAACAACCCGAAGAACCTCTGCGAGGCCTGCATAGGGGACGAGAACGACAGACACATCTGTGCCAACAACCACAGAGAGAGGCATTACGGGGAGTCAGGGGCACTGAGGTACAGCGCTGACACTAATAACACAGGGAATAATGCACCAGCGGCACACAGAGGTGGAGCAGCTGCTATAACTGCTGCCTCCGTGCTTCCCTTTCTTTATATCCATTTCAGCCGCCTGTCTCCATAAAGGAAAAATACTGAGTAATTAGAGCACCGCAAGAACACGGCCTTTTTCAGGGGAGGAATAAAATATCATGGTAGCTGAAAAAAATAAATCTATTCATTAAAACAGACTGCAGTCCAGATCAAAAGATGAGAACACAAACACCTAGAATGGTCAATTCCTGCGCGGTGTAATTGCTTTTTAATGTCAGCTCCACTCAGGGCCTGCATGTTGTAATTACAGACAATGGCGTCACACACACACACTGTGTGTGTTGCTGTGCAGTAGCGCCGTGTAAAATGGCCTTTGGTGTATTAGCAAGAGTGTTTGAGATGCAAATAAAAGGACGGCAGAGGGCGAATTAATAATTTCTTAAAGTGCAACAATAGGTGGTGAAAGGAGTTTTCTTATGGTCTCCAGAGTCCCGCTGTTATAATAGCACATTCTCAGCTGTAATGATTTCCTTCTTTAATTCACATTGTGAGCTATTTCTATGTTAAAAAGTGACTGGTTACTAATGTGCTTTTCTTTCAGGTGTGTGGCGGAGAACCTCGGCGACGTGGCTTTTGTCAAACACACAACGATCTTTGACAACCTGGACGGTGAGTGTTTAAAATGACTAATACTAATATGATGATATC
This sequence comes from Planiliza haematocheilus, assembly GCA_005024645.1. Classification (NCBI taxonomy): domain Eukaryota; kingdom Metazoa; phylum Chordata; class Actinopteri; order Mugiliformes; family Mugilidae; genus Planiliza; species Planiliza haematocheilus. The sequence continues at coordinate 454,442 of SRSE01000124.1, forward strand.
ATTTTAAATGACGTTGGATCACTTGGAAGGAGAGTGTTATTCCCTGTGAAGACACTGGATGTCAGTGTTTCATAATGTATTTTTGCATTTCACAGTGAAAGAGGCTGAACTAAAATTACAAGGTATATGTGCATGCAGGACAGAGATAGAAAGAGAGATAGATATTATTAGCAGAATATGGGAGTCAAGAGAGAAGCAGGAACAGATATCACGCAGACAGGACGAACAAGCAGAGGAGAGCAGTCATTTTTGTCCGGCAGTGAAGTGTCCTAATTCTCTGTTTGCTGCATCTGCTCCTCCGCTTTGGGCAACATCCACAATTAATGGTGATCATTATCGCCGTCACGCTACACGGACTCTGCCGGTTCAGTCGGGAAGGAGCAGCCTGAGCCGTGAACGCTGTGGCTGTTAAACGAAGCATGCTTCGTCATATGGTTCTGCAGTGTCCAGAGTCAGGCCAATTAGCGGAGGTCAAGAAAACACAGAAGGTCCACGCTGTTGTCTGGGGAGAGCGTGGCTTCAAGGTGGTCCGTTTTATCCCTCCACACGCAGCTATTTGTTGTGTTAAACAGCCTTGTTTTTTTTTAAATTAATTAAGTGACCAGCCAAATCAATCAAATCAGTCTAAAATATACAACACACAAAGTCAACATATGGAAGGAGCTGTGAATGAGAACGTCTATTAAGATCTATTAAGCAACCTTCAGCAGCTGATTAGCTTAGCTTAGCATAAACACTGCAAGTCAGGGGAAAGGGCTAATTTGGCTCCGTGCAAAGTTGTGTTTGTAAGTGTGGCTAACAGCTTCTTAGTTAGCTGCAAGGCCTTCCAAGAAACACTGAGGCTGCCAGGCGTCCAAGCTCCAGAAGGTCACCTGCAGCTGTTATTTACCATCCTTATCATTGGTAAATATGTTCATTATTGGGCTTTAGAGATGCTGGCAGGTGGTTATGTTTGGATAGAGCAGGGCTAGCTGTTTTTACTTGTAATTACATAGCTCAAACATGCAACATCCACTCTCTCCTCTCCTGTGCAGGTAAGAACCAGGAGTCCTGGGCCTTGGATCTGGAGGTGGAGGACCTGAAGCTGCTGTGTCCAGATGGAAGTGAGGCGGGCCTGGACGAGTATGAGCGGTGCCATCTGGCAGCGGTCCCTGCGAACGCCGTGGTGGTGCGCATGGAGGACAAGTGCCGCGTCTGGAAATACCTGGAACGTTTACAGGTGGGCGTGGACATAAACTGCATCAGATGCCTGTGAACGCGTGTGTGTGTGTTATTTCCCGGCTTCACGTGTTAGTGTCTGTCTCACATCTCTGCGGAGTCCATGTTATTGATCTGAGTGTCTCAGAGCGCAGGTATCTGCTAAACCGTCATCCTTCTTCCTTACCGAGTGTGTGGGAGACGGCGGGATGACTAACACGTCCTGTGCTGATCCCCGGGCTGCACACATACACACAATCTCAAAGACACACATGTGCGCGGAACACGCCAACGCACATCCATGCATGCCCTCATGCATTAACTGCTGTCACACACTTTCTGTCTCCTGCAGAATGTGTTTGGCAACGCCACCGAGGGCTTCAGCCTGTTCAGCTCAGCGGGCTACGGCCAATCCGATCTGCTCTTCAGCGATGCCACCCACCACCTGCAGAGAGTTCTGGGTAGCTACACCTCTTGGCTGGGCCCCACTTACACCACCGCGCTGCAAGCCTTCGAGTGTGAGGGTGAGTGCGGTGACGTGCGCCTGTTTCGCCTGCATGTTAAAGTGTGTTTGCGTGGATTTGCTGATGAAGGGTGGGTGGCTAAGTGGCTGGAGGAGTGTTTTTTTTTTTGCTTTGTGTGTGTGTGCGAGTGCATCCACTGCAGCTGTTCTCATTATTGCACATTCCCACCAACAGGCTTCTGCTGATGGAGGAGAAGGAAGACATCCAGCGCATCAACTTCCACCCCGTCCCGCTGTCTCTATCCTCCAGTTCTGTCTTCCCTCCCCGCCATCTGTGTCCCTCCGTCTCACTGTCTCTCCTTCCTCTTGCTTCGCTCCTCGTGTTTGTTTCCTCCCTGCTTTTTCACCACCCAATTTCTATTATTATCTCCTCCGAGCCAGTGTGTCTTCTAAAATTCTGCCTGGCAGGGAAGGGCGATGCTATGAAGCGACTAATCAGCTATTAAAAATATCCCCTAAAATTGAGAAATAAAAAGAAAAATGGGAAGAAAACGACGGCCGCGTGAAGGAATGCAATAGAAATAGACGAGATTAGAATAGAGGAGGATTGCAAGTTAATGACTAATGTCGCACATGTTGTGTTGTTGCAGAGATTATCTCTTTTTTAAGGGTGAATTTTGATCACGTTAAAAAAAACAAAACGAGGTTTAACTCTACCCATTCTGTTTTGTTTGTTGGGAAATTGCATCCTTCTTGGCTTGTTGCATTAGTCCACCCTCCCTCCCACCTGCCTCCCTCCCTCCCTCCCTTCCTCCCACAGGGTCCGTCTCTGGCACTGAACAACTGGGTGCTATTAACTTTGAGCTTAGAAGTCTAAGTTACTGTATGTGTGCATATGTGTGAGAATACCCTTTCTCTCTTTTTTTTTTCTCCCCCACAGCCATTACCGCCCTAATTGGCAGTCTGGCTTATTACGCTGTTTGTGCGCGAGCGAGAGAAAGCGTGTGTATGTTTACGTGCCTGCGTTTTAGTGTTATTTAGGAGCGCCGCTTTCCCATGGCTTGTATAGCTTTTCTAGTTCGGATCGCTGCCTTCTCACGGCTGGTATGGTGGGCCGGACTGTGCCAGCTCACTGTGTATTGTAACATTATACGGTGAGGAGAAAGGGGATTAAGGCTCGAGTTGCCTCTAGTGATCCCAGATGAGTTATTTTTTTTATCATTTCCTCATTTGTGACAACATTTGCTGCACCCAAATGTCCTCTAAAAACCCCCTCTCTGTCTCTTTTATCCACACATATAACCTCCCGTAATATGTCATTTATACTTTAACACTGCTACCATTATCGAGATAATGATACGAGGTGCTAACAGGGGGATGTTCAAAGCTGCCGCGTGAAGAGAAATTAGTCGATTCCGTATGTAGTCTTATGAAAGAACTGCCACGGCGGAGAGCATTACTGAATTAATTTTCCGTGAAGAATCGCCAAAGAATGCATAAGATCGTTTATTTTTCTGACACGTTTAAAGCGCGGTAAACTCACCAGCGAGTTTATATAAGCCTTACTTGGTCCACTGAATCGCGTACTGTAAAACACAAAACAGTTTTTCCCCGTCTGTCACATACTGCACCACTGAGCTCAGCAATTAAACTGATAAACCGGACGACGGTCTCCTCGCGGCGTTGTGGTTTTTGACCTCGACGTGCAGGAAGAATCCACCGGGTTAGACAACAGATACGAATGCATAAAATGTGCATAAATGTGCAAAGGAGGTTTCTGCAGGACACTGCTTCAAAGGAAAAAACCTCATTTGCCTTCATTTTTAAACTTTGTCATCTGTGTGTTTCTGTTGTACTAATTCCACTCTGGTTTGTACCACTGGTGCTGTTTGCTGCGACAGTCTTAAAAGAGACTTGATGTAAATACTCCTCGCCGCCTGAATGTGTAGAGCTGCAAACTTTCTTCTTCTTTTTTTTTTTCAACCAATTAAATGAATGATGATAAAGAAAATAATCCTCGCTTCCTTTCAAGCTGACTTCTAATTATACCGAGACTGCTATATGATATCTGTGTGGAAATGAATTATGCTCGATAGCATCTCTCTTGCTCCGTCACACACTGGCCTCTCTCGCTCAGAAATAGTCTGTTTGCTCTCGTTTAGTCTTTTGGGAAATGAAGAAAGGAACAAGAAGAAGATATTAGCATGAAGAAAAGTTGGAAAAGGGTCGTTAGGCGCACAAAGACCTGCATACAGAGGCGCTCACTCAGGTGGAGAGAAGCCCCTCCCAGGTTGACAGGTGATCATCATCGTAGGTGGTCTCTGTGTGTAAACAGACCCCTACTCAGGGCGGACTGAACGCCAACACTGGCACTGATTTACAGCATTAATCCTTTATAGGAAGCCTGTGCTCGTGATGGAGTAGTACCATTTAGCAGCGAGCAGATACTGTAGATTGGACTGCAATGCAGCAGAGTGCTGCAATCGCTCTCAATCCTCAGCTCTTCTCTTGCACACTGTTTTGCTGTAATGCGCAAATAAAAACAGCTAACGGTCCCCTCAACCTTGAGCTGTGGGCGTGAAAGACGGGAAAGTGTGTCAGCGTCAGTGGTGGATAGTGATGATTAGCAATGTTAGGTTTGTACTTACAGCAAATGAATACAAAGGGAGGCCCCCGAAATCGAGAATGAAAATTTGATCAAACACGAAGCAAGCGCAACAATGTATGAACTGCATGAAGCAGCCCAGAAGACAAGATGTCAGTGTGCGTGTTTCCACTGAATACCAATCTAATCCACTGCATTTCAGAAACATATGACTTTTCATTCATATGTTTAGCAGGGGCACATGAGATTAGAAAACATAAGACTATAAAAGTTTACACCACACTTCCTCAAATTAGAGGGGGGTTGATAACTGCCTCTTAAAGCCACGTCTTTTAAAAGGAAATACAAGCTACTTATATTTATTTCACATGTCATATACACTCCCTGGCCAATAAAAATAAATCGCCACCTGGATTTAAGTAAGCAAATAGGTACGAGCCTCCTACTGGATAATTACAGCGTGGGTGATTATCTTTCAACTGACAACAAGTTATTTAAACCCAACTGATGCATTGAGTAGCTTCTCATTTCTTAAACAACATGTTGAAAGACACATCCTGTTTTCATGGAAAAGATGTTAGTCTGTTTAAGGAGGGTCAAATCATTGGCATGCATCAAGCAGAGAAAACATCTAAGGAGATTGAAGAAACTACTAAAATTGGGTTAAGAGCTGTCCAACGCATTATTGAAAACTGGAAGGATATTGGAAAACCATCGTCTTCCAGGAAGAAACGTTTGGTGAAATCAAATCAAAGAAAAACAACAAAAGTAAAAGTCAGGGCTATGTATAATAGTAAAAGTAGGAGCATTTCGACGCATACAGTGTGAAGTGAACTCAAGGGTGGACTCCATACATGGATTGGCCACCACAGAGTCCAGACCTTGACCCCATTGAGAATCTTTGGGATGTGCTGGAGAAGGCTTTGCCTAGTGGTCAGACTCTCCCATCATCAATACAAGATCTTTGTGAAAAATGAATGCAACACTGGATGGAAGTAGATCTTATGACATTGCAGAAGCTTTTTGAAACAATGCCACAGCGAATGAGTGCTGCAATCAAAGTTAAAGGAGGTCCAACAATTTTTTTTTTTTTGTGTACATCTTTACTTATGTAATTATACGACTAATACGATATCTGGGCCCAGTAGTGTGTTGTATTGTAAATAAACATATTGACCAAATACACAATTAATCTGCTGCTTGCAAATGTAGCAGCACTGACTTACTAATAACAATCCACCAATGGAATATAGGTCGGCCTCCGTGAGAATGGATCTCCGTCCTAGAAACTCAAGGATCATTTTGTTTTAGCTCCTGCCTCAGGGTAGGTACTTTCCTCGCAGGAATCTTTCGAAGTATAAGTGTACATTGACTGAATGCATAGACATGAATGCATAACTGGTAACTGCACTCTATATATCACCCCAAAACAAACAACAGCCTATGTGCAAGGTTGTCTTATGTAGCTGTTTGTCTTGCAGACTTAAGTGATTCTGCTAAGTCGCCTGCGTGGTAGGAATTATGACCCTTGAGTATTGCTAAAAATGAAAAAAAGCTCTTAGACGTATGTAGTTCTCAAGGGAACACTGCAGTGGGAAGAAACCCTCAGAGAGTCAGAGAGTGAGCAGAACAGTTTAGTCTGAACGTGCCGATTGTTGTGGATTTCAACCTCTCCTTACCGGGGGAAAAAAAGCCTTTCTACATCCAAAGACTGAAACGTTTGTAGTTTTAGGTCAGATTTCTTACCTTCCGAGTCCAACATGTAAGCGATCCTACTGGTGTTGCAAATGCTAACAGAAACTAAAAGTCCTTGAGAACTACAGCATTAGGATGCATGTTTGCGTAGGTCCATGCAAGCATGTCATCTTGCAGAAAGTGTGTTGTCTCCTTAGCAGAAAAATAGCTGCTTTCTGTGTCCCCTTTTTGTTTTATACCAAGCTAACTACCTTCTTAGCGGAGTTGCTAGCCTGTTGCAAATCAGCTAATTAGCGCTGTTAGAACAGTGGCTAGGTTGCTAACACCAGTGAGTGGAGAGCGTTATGTGAATTCCACATTCATTCTCATGCAATACAGTGTCCTGAGCACACACAACACCCCCATCACTGCTTAAACTTGCATGGATTTCAACTCTTTGTGGACGCCAAGGATGCGCGTTAGTGTGAATCCACGCGAGCACGTCATCTTGCATGCTTGTGGGTGTCTTTATCTACGCGGGCACGGGTGACGGCACGGACTAGAGACGACTTAACCGGAGGTTGTGAGGCGAGAACGGCAGAGAAGACGGCAGTGACAGTGATGGAGGGAGAGAAGGGATGAGAGTGACAGGTAATCCATCAGAGGCGTTACTGTCATTATTCAATTACCACCCATCCTTAGCACTCTTGATAACCCCAACATATACACGCACTCAAATGCACGCGCATGCCTGCAGTGGCGAGTTACAGTGGGTCTCCGGATCCTCTCACACAAGGTGGGTTTGTGCTGTGTGGGTGGTGAGGTGAGTCGGGACACAGGGCTTGGCAGTAGTTCCTTATATGCTTTTAGTGCAGCAGACCCTTAAATCTCCACTCCTTCCTCTCTCATGTTCTTTACTCCACCCTTACATCTCTCATCGCTCACTTTTTCTTCTCCTTATTTCTCCCTGTCACCTTCTCCCTCCACCTAACCCCTCCTTCTCGCTTTCCACCTCTGCCTCCACCCCTAGTTCCCACAGTATCCCCTTCTCTCTCCTCCTCCTCCTCCTCTTCCTCCTCTCCTCCACCACAGTTCATTCCATCTCCCGAGCCCGGGAGCCGATAAGGAACATGGAGTATGATTAGACGCCAGTGACACCAGGCTTATCGCTCTGCTCCCACAATGCTCCCCAGATCACTTGCACAATAAAAGCCAAGCAGGGCAAACACACACACACACACACACAAACACACACGTATACATGAGACACAAGGCTCACGAGACTGGCTATCAATTCGAAATATGTTTTTGTGCTCAGTTTGTGTGACGGTGTGCGTTGCATCCGTAATGATGCACTAGCTGGATGAAAAATGACCACGGGCAGCAGATTTCAGTGTGTGAAGCACAGGAACACTTTTCTACCTACATACAATTTGGAGACACACACTTGCCTAGCCAGCCCATAGGCTCACATCGTCAGTATACACACACACACTCTCAAGACAATTAAATACACATTGCAGGGAAAACATACACATTTTAATATGCTTACATTTTGGGACGTTTACATGTATTTTCTTACCTAGATACATTCTGGGGACACAGACAAGGTCCCACCATCTGGGGACATCTTCATACATGTCCCCACCGACATACTCTCTGGGGATATTCTCACACACCTCCATTGCTACCTTTGTAAATTCTGGGGTTCTCACCTATCCATGGTCCGGGGCATCAGAAATATCTGCTGTAGTGGAAATTTTCGGTGCAAATTAAGAAATCAGCACACTTCGGCCTTTGGGTATGTTTAATTCAGCATCTGCGCAGGGGATTCCCAGCACAGACAATGCACCAAGCACTGAGAGTGGCAAATGAGCAAAGAATAAACAGTGCAGAGCTGTTTTATACTTCTTATCTACTGGAGGTCACATTGTTCACTCCTTTCAGCTATCTGCCTGGCTCCCAGGCACAGGCTCTGGAAGAACACAAGAATACTACAAAACATATGACATATACCTCAACAGCCTTAGACACATTTAAACAATGTGTGCTAATTGTGTGAATTTGGTTTTTATGACACTACCCGGTTACAGTCTGATGAAATTTGCATTTATGTTCCTGACTACGCACTTTCTGGGGATATACACTAATTGCAGCCTAATTACAAACTGAGGACCTACATGTACCTGCTTAACTACGTTGTATCTTATACACACAGATTCATACTAACCTACATTCTCGGGATGTTTCCACATACTTAAATTCTTGGAACATTTACACGCAAGGTCCTATTTTCATACATTAGAGGGTCACCCATATTCGTCCTTACATACATACTTTCTGGGGACATTTACACATGTTTCTACATTTGTACATTATAGGATATACATAATGGAGGACATACGTTCTGGGGACATCCTCATAGACACTGTTTATCATTCTGGAGACATACACACGTGCTTTAATATGTAGATTCAGGGGACATTTTTATACACACATTCTTAACTAAACACATTCTAGGGACTTTTACAAACATATCTATTTTACGTCACTTATCGGGACATTTACACAACACAACATAGATTCTGCAGCATTGTACAGTGATAGGCACACATTCCTATCTAAATACATGAGTTTCTACCTACGTATATTGATATATAGTGTAGTGTAGTGTAATATGACTATTGTAGTTCTTCAATCTCTTTACTTTCCTTTTCATTTCCATTTTCATCTCCTCTGACTCATCTCTATTTTCAACTTTCCTCATGTCAACCAGGATTGTCCTGTCCCATTACGTCATTCTTGCGTCCTCTCATCTTATTAATTTTTTTTCAAACCGCCCCGTATGGACGTCTCTCTTTCACGTCTCCTTTTCTGTGTTCTAGCATCCACTCTGGTCTCCCACCTTCCACTTGCCTCCACTTATTTATTTTTGTTCTTATTCTCCTATTTTCCTTGCGTCCACCTTTCTCCTCTCCTCTCCTCCGCTCTCCTCTATGGGGCAGTAGCTCTGTAATGTTGTTAGGACATGCTCTCATTAATAACCTACACTCTGAGAGTCTTTGCTAGTGGACCGTGAATCTCACATTCGTTTGGGGACGAATAGAGGGTGTTTCACTACACGCGCTGGTGTGTGCGTGTGCAAAAAAAGAAAGAGAGAAGACAGACTGAGGACGAGTGAAAGAAAATACAGCGAGTGCGCGTCTGATGTAGGAAGACCATGTTGTTTTCTCACGTTGTTTAATGTTGCTGGATCAGCTCGTGGTCTGTTGATCCAATATGTTTTATGGCTGCGCGTACTGTAAGTGGGCGTGTGGATCAGTGCCAGACGTCCTTGAATGTGACCCTGCTGGGGAACCTTGCCTTCGGGCATCCCATGGCCCATTGCTCATTACTGCTATAGGCGCACACACACACCGATTCACATCTAAACACATGCCACAAAGGAACATCGTCTTGTGAACCTACTTCAAGTTACAGGTCCAGTCCTCAAGGTGTGTGTGTGTGTGTGAGTGAGAAAGAGAGAAAGAACTATCTATGTCCACTTCCATATAAAGTCTATGTAAAAGAGTAATTTGCGGCCAGCCCTTTTCGAACCTCATTAGGAAAAGGGTTATTTTAAGTGTCACTCTTGGACGTGAAAGTTCAGGTAATGGCTGCAGTCAGGCAATTAGTGGTGACAGGAGAAGTTAAGGGAAGTTAGAGAGTGAGTGTAAGTCAACACAAGTATAACAAGGTTGTGTGTAGGTGCGTTTGTGCTGCTGTAGGTGTGAGTGTGTGTTAGATTTATGCTCCTCGTGCAACCTCTGTCTGTTCCTGTGCTCCATAACGAGCCGACAGGTGTACGAGCCAGCAGGCTGGACACTGACTGATGCAGCGCTAATGCTCACACGCTCTTCTTTTTCCCACACACAGGCGCACACACACACACACACACAAAAATAATGTATTGTACAATAAGTGTTGTCTAACCTCAGCAGTACACCGAGCTTTGGCAGAGAGGCAAAAACAGAAAGGAGGAGGCGGGGGGATGAGAGAGGGTGATTAAATAGTCTAGTTAGTCCACAGAGTGGTTGAGAACATTAAGAGCCGGGCCATTCATCAGTATAACACAACACACACACGTACACACACACGTGCGCGCACGTACACAACATATACGCGGACCCACTCATATTGATTGCGCAAGTTAAAAATGTCTCTGCTTGGTGAGCCAGTGTATTCTCACAGGATAACAGCGCGCAAACACACATTCACGAATATTCCCATATGTACGTCCACACACACACACACACACACACACACTCTCTCTCTCTCTCACAAACAGATTAATTTTCCATCACTTACCGCTCCTGTCATAAGTGTGAGCACTGGCTCATTAAAACTCTTGAAACTCCCTCCCATGCCTCCCCACCCGTCTCTTTCTCATAAATGGACAGGGCTCCTTAACACTACGGATGTGCGGATATAGACTGAGGGGGGAAAGTACACACACACGCACACACTATAAAAAAAAAGAGAGAGAGAGAGATGGGGAGGATGAGGAGGTAAAGCAGGTGGGCTGTCAAACAAGAGAAGATGAGGAAATGGAAAGGGGGGAAAAAACAGGTGGATTGTCAGAGAATAAGCAGCACAAAATGAGGAAGGAGCAGGGAGGATTTCTACAAATAGGATGAAGAATGAGCAGACGGGGGAAAGGACAAACACTCCGGAAAAAAAAAAAGGATTAGCTGCCGGGATGTGAAATGAGAAGGACACGGAAATAGAAAGAGGAGGAATTAGGCGAGTTAATGAGGAAAGCGAGAAATTAAGGACAATAAACGGTGTGGCATGTCTACCGAAAAGGGGAGGGAAAGAAGGGTCTAAAAGAAAGGAAGAGGGGATGGAGTGGTGAATATGGGGTGATTAGCAAACGGGTTGAAAGGTAAAGGAGAAGAAGCAAGGACATCGTGAGGAATAGGAGTCACAAAGGGAGGAGCAGAGTTGTTTCTCCTTTTGCTCTCTGTAATTCCCAAATAAGCAGTCCCCTGTTATCACTGTTTAGTTTAATCTTCGGGCTAACAGTCTTTTTCATTATCAGGAAAATGCCCGTTATTACTTCTTCATTGCCAGGAATATTATGATGGATGTTTTCCAATCAACCCCGGCATTAATACGATCAACGCAGACATTAGCGCAATCAGTCAGCACGCCGCTGATAATAACTCATGATTGTTGTGATTTAGTCCCAACGCCACGACAGCTGGAGCTGTGTTTAAGGACCATTAGTTACAGAGAGAGAGAGAGAGAGAGAGAGAGATTGGAAATAACAAAGAAGCAAAGAGGAAGTGGAGAGGGGCGGGAATGGCGGAAGAGGGCGTGACACAAAATGGCAAGTGAGCAAGAGAGGGGGAAAATGAGGGTGGAAATGAGAAGCTTGATAGTGAGGAAAGATGGCGACGGAGAGGAAACTAATTTACTTCCCCGCCTTTCAATTTCTCCCATGTTTGCTGCTTTATTGTGGTTCATTCAGGTGAGAATAACGAGCGAACCGAACTGAGTGGCACCGCGTAACTGCAGCAAGATGGAACGAACGCAGGTGAAGGAGCACGAGGTGAATCTTGTTTGGTGCGAGACAGACAACTAAATGTGTCAGTTTCCGTCTCGCTTGTTCCTCCGCCGCTTTCTCAGTTTCCTCGTTTCTGTCTGTACGTTCATGAAGTAGATTGTAAGCTCCAGGAAAACTTTGTAATTTGTGTAGAAGTGTCTTCCCTCACTAGGAATTCGTTTCATAGCTTTTACGGACAACTGTGTTGGCTCCATCATGCACCACAGTTTTTCTGCAAGTCATTGTGCAGTTTGCTTTTAAATGCCACCATCTTTTTTAATAAATTTAAAATATTTCCACCAGAAGAAGGAATAAGGGCGAACCTCACATCAGCGGTTCTTCATGCTTAACGCAGTCCTCATAGTTCACCAGGGATTGCACACGATTCACGTAATTTCCAAACTCGTCCAACCATTCGTCGAGACTTCATTCGCTGCACGGCACCATCTACATTTATTATATATTTTCACTGATTTCCTTTAATTTATGACCCGTCTGACCATGTGATAGTCAGCATTTACCTGGGCTCTGAAGGTCCTGCATGACAAAAAAATGAACCAAGGGCGCGCCGTTGTGCACATTCAGCCGTTCCTTCACATGTTCATGTGCCTCGTAAAAGGAATATCAGGAATTCCTCATGCGTTGCTCAAGTTCAAAAAGACCTTGCGTTTGTTCCGACTCCCCCGCATCGCAGAAATCTCCACACTTTGCAGAAAGGCAAGATTAGCAGCGCGGCTTAATAACGCTGAACTATTTCTGACTCCTGTTTACAAGGCCTGTTTCACTTGTAACTGGGCAATGTGAACATAAAGGGACCAATTACAAAAACGCAACAAAGTGAACTTTCAGACTGTGGTTAAATGTGGTTTTTTTTGTTTGTTCTTGTTTTTAACTGCGCCTGTGTGCTCAGATAATCAACGCTAAATTGGTTAGCAAGCGCGATAGTGGACTTTGTTTTTGTGCCAAGCCAATCTATCAGTTCTTCACATCTAGACGGTTGAAAGTAGCGCGAGGCCAGAACAGCTCAGCAAGAACAAAGCCCCTTAATAAGTTTCCCCTATAGCGTAGGATTGCATTGCAGCACCATGAGGTGGGGTGCTACGCTACAGAAGCTCCCACCGAACCTCTCCGCTGCAACGTGGGAGTGTGTTGCATGTGAGAAGTGGAGCAGAATGAACAACAGGGTGGGAGCTATCTCACACAACCGGCATCAATATTACATTAGACCACATCACCAAAGCACCAGATCAGTGTTGCTCGCGCTCACACTCGCCGACGTCTATTACCCAGTAAGTGGAGCACTCCTTATGAATATTACACACCTCTCCGTGTTAAAAGCTTTCTATCTGCATGACATCGGTGGCGAGCTGCTCCACAGCTGTCAAACCGGTGTCGGAGAATGAGAGCGAGGGCGTGGAGGTGCAGAGTGCAACCGTGAGGAAGTGAGTGCGTCTGTGCGACACGGTGGAGGGGGAGTGGGTGGTGGTGTCCGGACGTATCGCCATTGTGACGGACAGTTCGGCCACAGAGAGAGTGTGTGTGGCGCTTTCATAGAAAACGAATATTTTGGGTCTCTGCGACTTTTTGAGAGTCAAAGCTTGTTCATGCTTGGGTTTAGTAAGGTTATAATTAGGTTATGGTTCGGGTTAGTGGCTAGGAAGTGCATTATGTCAGTGACATGCACTCAGAAACATAGAAATATGAGCATGTGTGTGTCTGTGAGAGAAAGAGAAAGCTCCATGTTTATAAATTACTTACACGATTTCCATTAAAAAAACATGTGTGACTATTTAGTCATTGCTCTGTCCCATATAAGATGTTTGCAAAAATCCAGTCGTCTGTATGTGGAGCAACACGGCTGACATGTGGCTCCACTCTCCTAAATTATATGTATATACGGCAAAGAAATCTTTTTTTCTAACATAATGTCAATCCTGCCTTCAGTTTGATCCCGGGGAACGTTTCACGTGCACGGTAGAAGGTCGGGTTGAATGGTTGGCATGCGGCGGCGTGCGCAAGGGATAGAAGTTCAAGATTTTGGCAACTACGCTTCTTTTGCTTTCAGGCCGAGAGTTTTAATGAGACTGGAGCCACCACCGGCAGCCAGCTAACTCACATTAGCACAAAGACTTGAAGCAGCAGAGGAAAACCGCTAGCCTTCCTCCAAAGGTAACAAAATCCTCCTACCAGCGCCTCTTAAGGTCACCAATTAACACGTTACTATACCAGTTGCCAGGCAACCCGCCGAGATTCGGAGAAGTTAAAGCTCCCGGCGACGACATTGTTGGACACATTACGCGACATGAAACAGCAAATTGACGTCTCTTTTTACACTTCGGTTGTTGTACAAATAAACGAATGTGATACAACATGCTAATTAGTGAGATGAGGAGGTGCTGGCGGGCCGGAAGGCTTTTTAGTCACTTGAACATACATACACCGCTCGATCAGCCACAACATTAAAACCACTGCCAGGAGAAGTAAGTAGCACTGACCATCTTGTGACAATGCAGTGTTTTGCTGGGAAACTTTTGAACCTGGCATTTGTGTGGATGTAGACTTGTAGCACCCATCTAGACCAGACTAGGCACCCCCACCCCATAGCAATGACACAGACACACACAAAAACTGTTCAGGAACAACTCAAAAAAACTAGAAAAACAGCACAAAGGGTTGACCGGACCTCCAAATTCACTAGATCCCAAACTGATCAAACCCCTCTGCTCAACTCATAGTACCCAGAGACCCCCACTAACAACATCCCATTAGTAAGACGCCGTAGATCACCCTCAGAAGGCCCATGTCAATTATCTGATAAGTCACAACTGTTTTGGAGGCACAAAGGAGACCTACGCAATATTAGAAGGATGGTTTTAATGTTATGCCTGATCGGCGTTTATATACATGTCATATTTTCATTAATAATTTTTTAGTGATGCTAAACTCTTTCTTAGAAAAACAGCCTTTGCCTTGCAGCTCCAAACCATTAAAATCAGCCTTTCGCTAATGAGTTCTTCAGTTCTTTAGGTGAATGTAAGTTTTCCATACGTTGTGTGGATCCCAGCGGCTGCACGTTCTTGTAAAAACATTTAATCCGTGCACACATACACACACTGCTCCTCACCTCTCCTTGGCACCTCTCCTCTGAGGCCTCTGAAGGCAGCTGGCTGTGAGAGTAGGTCTCGGCTCTATTAAAACCAGACCTCATCTCATCTGCCATCTATTCCATTGTAAATACACTATGCATGTTCACACTGCTCTCCTTGAGTGCTTCGACCCTCCGTCCTCTCTGCACTCGCAGCAAAGCATACATTAGGGTTCTTTCAGCCTGAGTATCCTTGAGCCGTTATAAAGTGCCTTTTTAGTGCTTCCTGTGTGTATATCCAACAGCTCGGGCCACTGAAAGGAAAATGTGGACATAAAGGACTTTTTGCTCTTTATTAACCCAAGGGTTCTCTTTAAAGACACAAAAGAATCTAATTTACTGGTGAATTGGCTCTCGCGACAAAATAATGGCTCATTTAAATTACAAAATTTAAACTCTACGCCACAATTCATCCAGTACTGTTGGAGTTTAAGCTACGGACAAAAAAAAAAAAAAAATTAAGAAACATAAAATAGCCTCCTTAATAATATTGCCCACCCTCAACCGACGGCTTATTTTCCTTTTCATAGAGCCTTAAACTCCATTAGTCTTTGTAGTGTTAAAATTAAATTTCATTACTGGAGGTTTCTTTCAGTACAACAATTCCTGCGCCGGCGTTAAATCACAATATTTCATGTTACACCCCATGAATCCATTTAGCAGTATGTGTCAAAGAATGTGTCATTTCCATTGTGGGAACGCATATAAGGAAGTCCAATTACATACGTTAAGAGGAATTCTGTCTCGTATTGGTGGGATTATCTACAAAAGACAACATACACCAAAGAGTAGCGGATGAGTCATTTTCAAAGCTAGTAGAAGTCTGGTTCAGAGAAAGCTGAGATGTGCTGTGTGCGCTTCGTCGCAGCGTGCGCTCACAGTGTGTTGGCGGCGGAGGCACACTTCCATGCAACATGTGCTGCTGCAAAGCCATGTGGCAGAGAAATATATAGCACATCATATGTTGACCGTGGAAATGCACGGGTGGCTGCGGCTCAGGTGGTGGGGCGAGCTGTTCACTAATGACAGGGTTGGAGGTTTGAACCGTGGCCCCCTCGTTGCGATGAAGTGCAGCTCTGCCACGTATCGCTGAATGGATGAGAGACGCTGTGAAGGGCTTTGAGAACCGCTAAGGAAAATGATGAATCATTTCACAAGCATTCATTTAGACACTGAAAAGTAATTAAAAAAACTTCATACTTAATCATAACTGAAAAATGGTCTGTATTTGTCTGGATATGGATCTTTTTGCAGCTATTTTCAATAGTCACAATGGGATGTATGAAAAGGAAAATTATCATCTTGCAACTAATTTTTAAAAAAACTAGATCTCCTTGACCTCATGAGAGCTCAGACACACAAAACACTGTAAATTAAATGTATAAAAAAAACTATATTTTCTGTAAATCATATTTCCAATATTGAAGGTTCCACACTACTTTAACCATTTGTGTATTTCCTTATTGTTGACACAACTGTGGGTCATTTATCATGTTTAAAACTCACTAAATGGTACTCACTTTATGGATATACACGGATCTAAAAATCTGATGAACAACTCTAAATAACACCAAAGTTATATGGGCGAGTAAACGATCGTATTTTATGCCAGAAATAAGGTCCAGGTTGTAAAAAACAGTAGTTCCCCTTTAAGGAACTGATGAGATTCCGGAACTCAGAGGTCACTATGACCTCACAAAACACAGGAATTAGAGCTTGTACCAACTAGTCGACTTTACTTCTGCGCCATGGTGGTTTAAGCAGGAAGTTGACTAGTCGCCGATCTCGTGACGAGAACAACGACAACGGCTCCGAGAAGACAGGTGAGGAGGAGCTCATTGCAGGTCACTGCAGCAAACAGCAGGTTCACCAAGTGTGTGGACATACTTGACTGAAGATGAAGCCCATTCTAAACACAAATGTACTACTGCAATGCAGAAAAGGCGTCAGCTAACGCTAGCAGAGGAACGGTCCAAATCCTCTCAGGGAAAGTCAATTAAAACCTTCACCAAACGTCCTGTGGTAACAGAGAGAAGGAGGCTGCAAAAAACAATTTACTGGTGAATTTCATCGTCTAAAGTTATTAAACCTTTAGCTGCAATACACGGAAAAGGATCCGGAGATATAGCGCTTTTTTTAAATCCCGGCTACATTGTCCTATCTTACAGCACGTTGTATAGTACTATTAAGCGCTATCTGCAGCGCACAGTATTGATAAGCGCTTGTGTTCGTGTTGAGTTCTGTTGTGTTCTATTAGTTGACATGCTGTGGCTGTAGAGTGTCACAGATTAGACAGACGGTGTTTACGGTGTTGACGTGTCTACGGCAGACAGTAGTTTGTGTTGAAGCTTCAGTTACCCCTTGGAAAAGCCTCCCTAGCTTCTTTGGTGTGAATTCAGGTCAAAAATATAGATTTCATTGTACTTTCTACTGCGTTTTTATGTGTCAGTCGACTAGACTTTCACCACAAATTAGTTGACTTTACAAAATCCAAAGTCGTTCAACCCATAGTGTACCGACCCTAAAACACTGAATTTAGTTTCATTCAATCATTTGTGGCCAGATAAAGCAATGGTGTGAAGTTGTTAAACGTGATGTAACAGTGTTTCTGTGTCAGTTTAGAAAAACATCACAGACACATGACATTTAGGTTGTTAGTCAAAAAAAAAAAAAAAAAGCACAGGAGAGAGCCATGAGCAGCTTTTCCAAACATCTGTTACTCGCTAATAAGAGGTTCCCAGTGGTTGGAAGGACTCACTTTGCTAACAGGTGTTCACAGGAGGGAGAGGAGCTG
The DNA here is from genome assembly GCA_005024645.1 of Planiliza haematocheilus. Classification (NCBI taxonomy): domain Eukaryota; kingdom Metazoa; phylum Chordata; class Actinopteri; order Mugiliformes; family Mugilidae; genus Planiliza; species Planiliza haematocheilus. The sequence goes on from SRSE01000124.1 coordinate 471,907, forward strand.
GATATTTATTTAAGGACGCCGTTTTAGTTAAAAGGAAAAAGCAAAGGACACCGTCAATTTCGAAAACCGACACGTAGCGTGATTAGCATTTTAAAACGGTCAATGGAAATGTCACACCTTGACAACAGCGGGCTCCTGTGTCCTTGAACAACAGTAAAACAGGTAGAATATCTCTCTCTCTATATATATATATCTATACCTGTCTGATTTTAAAGTCCATATTAAGATGAAACGTGCGTTTTCTCCACAGCGGGACGATCAATATAAACTTTCATTTAAACGGTGGTATCTTCCCTATCAGCCGAACAAATTACAACATCATATTGAACTGAAGAGGAAAGTGCTTGAGGAGAGAGGTTGAGACTAATCTTATTTTACTAGGGGACATAAATCCCCGAGGTCTCCGGACGTTCCCGGGCTCATTCCCTGCAGTTTTAAAGGTTAAGAGCCCCCTATAAATAAGCAGGGCCACCGCATTAAGTTTCTGATCAAGATCAGGATACACGGGACCCCCGAGTGCCGTCGCAATGTGTCATGTTGCATAAATTCCCCGACTACGCTGACAGCAATTGCTCCATAATTAGTCTGCGGAGACAAAAGAGGCACGACGAGGGTGAACCATTTCTGTCAGTTTTAACAGCGGGTGCCACTGTGATTCAATTTTTCAATTCAGTTTTATTTATACAGCGTCAATAACAATTCGAATTGTCTCAAGACATTTTACAACAACCGGTCTGAAACTCGGCCTGGAACCCCCAGAGCAAGCCTGAAGGCAACGGTGGCAAGGATAAATTCCCCTTTAACAGGAAGAAACCTTGAGAAGAACCCAGCTCATATGGAGGGAGCCATCTGCCTAAGGCCGGCCGGGTAGAGACAGAAAAGAAGGTGCCACCCACGTGTCTCAGTCAGTGAACCATTTGTTTTGGTGTCAGTGCATTAAAGGGGAACTACCATTTTTTACAAACGGACCTTATTTCTGGCATATAATACGACCGTTTACTCACCCATATAAGTTGCACGGCATTTTTAGTCCTTCAGAAGATGTTTAGCTCCATCAGAGCGCCATGTATATCCATATAGTGGGAGTGACTGGGGCACCGAAACGCAGCCTCTAAATCGGTTTGTTGTTCTTTGGCCAGCCGTTCCTCTCTTTGCTTCGGCATCCTCCTTTCAACGAGCTCCTCGTCCGTATAGTCTGGCTCAAAATGGTGAGGACGTCCAAAATATTCAGCCACGTTGCAAAAAACTAGCAGTAGCAAATAACAGGTAAACAATAGATGACATCATCCAGGTCAGAGGTCAGTAGGTCAATCTACAGACCCCGGATGACGATAACAGGTAACTCTGGACTCAATGGAGAATAGCACTAGTGTATCATAACAAAATATTGGTGAAATGAACGAGTTTCGCGCCACATAATGTGTTATTTAGAGTCTGCGTTTCGGTGCCCCAGTCACTCCCACTATATGGATATACGCAACGCTCCGCTGGATCTAAATACCTTCCGAAGGCCTCCAAATTACACCAAAGTTACATGAGTGAGTAAACAATTTTATGCCAGAAATAAAGTCCAGGTTGTAAAAACGGTAGTTCCCCTTTCAGACGACACAGAGCAGGTAACAACTACACAGCTCTGCTTTGTAAGGATTTCTGTGCAATTATAGCAGTTTGGGCCATCGTTTGTGTTGTTTGTTGTATGATGACATTTCAGGAGATGTGACAGCATTCCCATGGAGGAGTCTCAACAAGAAGACGGATGTGCAGCATGTCAGCTAATTTAAAAAAAAATAAAAAATCGCCGTGGTTAAAAGAAACCACCTTTAACGGTAAGAGCTCTCGGTCTTGTAAACTTCCTTTACAGCTGCAAAAAAAAAACGTCCTCCTGGCTCAACCCCGGCATGCGGTATTTAAAGCACCACCAGTCCTCTGTGCAGCCAGCATTTCAGGTGCGCTCGCTTTCTGTTTCACCTCCAGATAAAAGGCTTCGACACCGCGACTCAGCTGGAATTTTGTCTCCAGCCTGTGTGATCATCTGAGTGCTTTTGATGACCTGTTGGGGCGCCGCCGCCGCCGCCGCCACGCGCCCACATCTCAGCAATTACCTTCAGTGAGTAAAATGTTTTCATTTCAGGGAATCAGGTCGGACGCTGAACTACAAAATGCGACCCAGGTTTCAAAGAAGCTTCCTTTACATTTTGGAGGAAAGGTGCAGAATAAGTGGTTTTGTGACATTCAGCAGTATAATAATGAGCGTGTCAAACTTCTCCTTCATGACATTAATGATTTGTTGATGTTGTTCTTTCTTGCCCAGCATCTTTTTTTTGGGCTTAATTCACATTTCAACTCTTTGAAAACAAGCACATATAGCGCATCTAGTTCTCATTTGCATCCTCATTCATTTATTGAGAGGAATCTGCGTGCCCTCAGACAGCCTCTGCGTCACACAAACCCTCGCCGCGCTCATTAATGCACGCACACACGCGCATTAGCTTCCAGTCTCCGACGTTTCCTCTGTCTCCCTGGTGGCGCTGACAGAGGAGTGAATCTGTGTCTGTTTCCTGCAGCGCTACATGAGCCTAAACGAGCCAGACCAGGGAACATGCAACACCGTCTCTAAGACATTCAGGTTTGGTCGGATGAAAAAAAAGTCTGTGCAGCAGAAGAAGTGAAGAAAAGAAAAACGAAAAGAGAGAGTGCACGTTTAAACGCGCTGCAGGGCATTTGCTTTGTTCATACTAACCAACAATGAATCCAGATAGATGTCCTCAGAGGAATGGTGATTATTATTACTCCTCTCCTTGTGGAGGTTTGGGATGACCTTCTTTGTCCGTCCCCCAGTGTGCTGGGGCTGCTGGGCTGAACTAGCCAGAGGGCACCCAGGGCCCACTGAGGCCCCCGTGATGGATGGACCACGCTTATGTATGGAGGAGAAAAAAACACGCCGCTGTGTAATGTGTTTAGTTTGTTGTGGCTCCAGTGCATGTAAGACTTAGAAACAAGTAAAAAAAAATTAAAAACACAGCGTGTGAGGTGACGCGGGCCAGCGGTTTTGAAGTGTGCTCTAACCTTGACCTTACCTCTGAGCACAATAAGGCCAAACTGCATATATATGTGTGTGTGTGTGTGACGGTGCATATAGCTGACAGGGTTTTAAAGGGCAGAGGATAGTCTAACCTTGGCAGAGAATAGGTTGGACGCGAGCCAGCCTGGAGTCTTCACCTTAATCCCCGATCCTCGTATATCCTTCACCGGACTCTGCAGAGACGACGGAATATTTCACTTTATGACCTGATCATATTTCTGATAAATCTTCACCATTACACACCAAAAGAGCTCACTGAATATCGCCCAGATGAATGTTCAGAGCCCCGGCCAGCGAGCAGCACTGCCCCCCTGCACCTGTTGATGGCACTATTGAGCTTCCCTCGCCCCGCCGTCCGCTATCTGGAGCCATCGACTTGCAGATGCAGGGAGCGACAACGACCAAACCTGCCCCCTCATAGCAGGTTCCCGCGTCCCCGGCTTCCCGCCTCCAACCCACCCACCCACCCCTGGAGCTCTGATGGATGTGCTTTCCTGCAAAACTACTTATGAAACACTTAACAATAGTAATGTTGTTATTTCTCATTCACTATTCCACAGAGCTTCCATTTAGTCACTCCAGCTGAAGCGGAAGGTAAATGACAGAAACCCACACTTGTCACAAAATGTCATATAACTAATACGGATGGTGAGAACATGCACGATAATGGCTGCATCCATATTCTAACGGCAGCTTTGGGTGCCACTGGTGCAATGTAAACACCGGCATTGTTGAATGATTATTCATGTGGAGTAAAACTGAAGAATGGATGAAAAGAGAAGGCATAAACAGAGGAAGGAGCAGGCTGCAGCTGAAGGCAAAACAGAAAATAATGTGTGATTTTTCTTTTTTTTTTTCTTGATCTAACCAAATGGGTCAAATCCATACGTGCATTTTGTGTCGTTATTTTCTATCCAGGCTTTCTTTGCATTAATCAGCATGCACAGCATTAAAAATTAATGATTTTCCCTTGGTTGAGATGAGGGAGAAAAAAAAGCAAACTTTATCCATTTCCACCATAGTCATCTGGGTGTTTTGATCCCATCCAGTATCACCAAAATGCACTCATCGTATTATTCAGAATTATGCTGCATTAGTGAGTATCAGAAGAATGTTTTGTCTGGTGCAATTATATAGATCCGCCCTGGCAGTGGGCACAAATGTATTATTAATGTCTCCCATATTACTGCGTTCTGCTGGGGCGACTGGCAAAGTTCTGCCGCGGAGAAGGAATCAAATCTGACAAATATCTTGTTTGTCACCGAGGCAAGCTTTCAACGCTGACTAATAAAGGATGGAGGCTGAGCAGGGGAGGCGGGCTTTCTTTCCAAACAGGCAATTTTCCTCTTGCCTTAACCCTTACCCTGACCCTACCTCTAACCTCCACCCTGTCCAATACCGCGGACAAAGAGCACATATTTCATGTGTTCAATCATTGTCGCTGACGTTATGGCCATTGGCTGTGCTGTCAGCCGTGACTATATACTGGCTAACCCTCGGGTCCCTGCAAACACAGCGACAGCAGCTCCTCAGCCTCCCACAGTGATAGCTGCCTGGGAAATAGAAGTACAGCCACACTGTGATCATTCCAGGAGCCATCCTGCCTAACAGCTCTGGGCTTTATGGCTCTGCAGCTTCTGGTGATTCACACTCTGTCATATAGTGCAAGCACAGCTACACCGACAGACAGATTCATGGAGGCACGCACGCGCACACACACACCGACGGTGAACAGAGTACACATGCCAGCCAGGCGCATACACAGGTGCATTGACAAACAAGGCACATACCTGCACACACAGGGAAAAAAGTATGTCTGTACGCAGGATGCAAGTGCACATTCACCAGAGGGGGAAAAAAAACACTATTTTAAGATACTTCTACACCAAATACATTAAAGCAACTGTGTCCTAACTTTACAGGATAACTCCAGTTTATTACATATTCATTCTTGTTTTAGTAAGGGTAGAAATCCTCATTAAACTGGATTAGTGAATGCAACAAAAAGTGCAGCGATGCAAGAAACACGTGCGGTAAGACTGTGAGACGAGTGAAACCACCAGCATCTGGAATATAAAGTGAATCAAAACTAGATAATAATAATAATTATGCAAACTATCGACCGTAATCATCCAGTCTGATTCTGTTTTTGCCGTTGTTGTGATTTGCATCGTTAGGTTTTTTTTTTACCTTGACAATAAACAACACTGATTTAATCTACAGTCGGCTCATCACATTAGTGATGATGCTACACCGATCAGGCATAACGTTACGACCTAATATTGTGACTCCACAGCAGTTGTGACTCATCAGAGAATAGACTTCTGAGGGACCCAAAGGCCCCTACTAACAACATTGTGTTACCAGACACCACAGGACCCTCTGTGGATCAGTTTGGGATCTAGTAAATTTGAAGGCCGGGTCAACACTTTGAACTGTTCTTCATGTTTTTTGGGTTTTTTTTTGCAGATGGCTCAAGGAGTGTCATCACTATGGGGTGGGGGTGCCTGGTCATAAATGGCCTTGGCCTGACTTTTTTTATATAGCACTTTTCTACCTATTCAAAGCGCTTTACAGTCAGAGACACATTCGCTCACACAAGCACGCACACATTCACACACACATTCACACACACATTCACACACCAGTGCCACGCACTGGGAGCAACTGGGGGTTCAGTGTCTTGCTCAAGGACACTTCGACAAGTGACACATTCTGGGGATAAAACCGCTAACCCTCTGGTTCGTGGACATCCCACTCTACCTGAGCCTAGCCACAGCCTACTTACTGAGCCACAGCCTACCTACTTACTGAGCCACAGCCTACCTACTGAGCCACAGCCTACTTACTGAGCCACAAGATGTTCAATGTTGTTTACTTCTCCTGTCAGTGGGTTTAATGTTGTGTCTGACTGGTGTATTATCCCAGCGTTTCCATTTAAACACACTGTTGAAACAATAGGTAAAAGAAATAAAGTTCATTCATGACCTTCACAGCTGCACTTAGCAACACATTTAGTTCTGTAGTTCAGTCTCACCCGGCTGTCGTAAATGATAAATCTTTCTTTGCTCTGAGCGATGAGCCTCTTGTCCATATATGCTTAAAAGATTGAAAGTCTCTTCATCACCATCATGTTGAAGATTAGATTTATCTTCTAAAGTTTGACTTTAATTAGAGATGATTGCCAAAAAAAAAAATCAAAAAAAATCAAAAGACAACGTCCAGGTTGTGATTAGTTTAGAATGTCCTTTAATAAATATATTAGGTTTAAGTTTAAAGCAAGTTTGTAATAATGTGAATAACTTGCCAAAGTGTCCTCGCTCTGACTGGTCAGACTTTAAAGAGACATGTATTTACACAAGTGAAGGGCTTGATGATGACTTCTCACGGGTAATGTGACATTTGCTCCCAGGTGCCGTTGGAGCCACTTTCAGCAGAGCAAACTTCGCTAAACTTGCCTGTCTGAAACACGTTTGCCTCCACGACTGAATTCAGTCACCGTGCCTGTCAAAAAGGCAGGTGTGACTGAGCCCAAAGGCACTTTCCCTCGCCTTCAACTCCGAAAAAGAGGAAAGCACAAAACAAATAACCCTCTGCACACACGGCCGCCGTTTTAATACGCACTCTTCTCGCGGATGCACATCTACCGCAGACACGCACAGGCTTCTCCGGATGATCCCTCCATCCCTTCTTCTGCACGGATAACAATGTCCCACCACCAGTCCAACACCGTATTTTAGTTTCCTAGGTAACCTCACGGCAACTTTAACACCCCATTAAAATCAGTAAAAAAAAACAGATCCAACAAAATCCCTCTTAACCTTTACCGGTCTCCTCGCTGTCTCCCCATACCGCTGCTCAAATCCACCTGTATCTCTTCACCTTCATCAACCCTCGCCTTTGTCCTCTCCCCTTCCTCTCTTTCCAACAGACCATTATAACTTCTCCCCTGGTTTCTTTGCCTCCCTAATCCCTCGGCTTTCCCCCCCTTCTCTGGCCTTTTTTCTCCCTCCACTCATATTCTGTCTAATACAGCCTACTACCTCGCGGCTATCTCCCCGCTCCCTTTTCATCCCCTCCCTTCCCCTTCATCTCTATCCCTCCGTACACTCGGAGATGGAGTGGATGGACCTTCCCCGTCTATCAACCCCAGCTATGACATTTTATCCGCCTCATCCGCCTCTCCATCCCTCTGCATCATCATCCCTCTCTCTCTCGGCAGCCCCCCTCTTGGCCATTTCTCTTTGAATGCAGATGTGAGCCGCTGCATTCAAAATAGCATGCCGATTATTTATTTATTTTTTCGGTGAAGCTCCCCCTGATTGAAGTCCAGCCATGACCAGTGCATCGCTTATCCCTCGCAACCCTTATCTCATCCTCGCGGCAGCAGATGAGCAGTATCCCTCACGTTTGTGTCTCACTGAGGACGCCGATGAATGATGCATTGTGATCTGCAACATCAAAGTTGCGTTGTTTAATTCATACATCTACATTATCTGGCTGCCCTTGGCAGTGTGTCAGTAGAGAGCGCAGTTTAGTGTCTGGGAGCGGGCCGACACCGTCCTGCCCCGGCCACTGTCACCCTGATATATGGCTGCAAATTACAGCGATAAAAGCCCGATGCTGCTGCTACTCTTACCAGCCACTCGAATGCACTTAATGCAAAGTGGGAGGGGGAGAGGAAGAGGAAGAGGGCGCGTGCGATGCGCTGCACGCTCGGCCGTGTTTGTTATTTTGAATTACGAACAGTTCAGTTGTCGCCGTCCCTTCGGGAAGGCCACTACGAGGTAAATTGGATGTATCTACAACCGTCAAAAGTGTAGGTACAGTTTGGATGCGCGTGGGTCTGGTGGGATAATGGGACGGCTGCTTGAGTGAACTTTCTCCATCGCTCCGGCGTGTTACAACGTCAGTGAACAGCGCTTTGTCAGATGTAAGGGCTTTGAGCGATGTGTAATTCTCGGCGCCGTGACAGCAGAGACTGAGATGACTTTGAAGAGATGGAGGAGAGGCGGGAGGAGACGGAAGAGGGAGACGGAGTTGCGAGGAGTTCGGGAGAGAAGGGGGGAGATGACAGGAAGTTGGGGGGCATGTGGAAAAAATGGAGGACAGGTAAAGACGGAGGGTGAGAGAGAGAGACAAGGGAACAAGGATGGAAAAAGCTGAGGAAGAGGCAGTGGGAAAGAGCGATTGTAGAGGAGGTGATCACATTTCTTTGTTTCTGACCACTCCAAAAGTGCAACTAATCGACATCAAGCTAGGGTTAGGGTTAGGGCTTTGGAATAATTTCCAAAATGTGGAACTACTCCTTTAGCCTATGAAGACGGCAGCAGCAGCAGCAGCAGCAGCTATTGCCGATAAATTTTGCCCCCGCGAACATCACCCACAGAGATTCATTCACCCAAAAAGACAGCCTGCCATTGTCCTTGAAACGTTTCAATGTTTATAAATTGCGTGTACTTGTATTCTCGCATGAGTATCTTAAAGCGCGCCTGTGTGTGTATAGTTTCAGCTTACCACAGCATTGACCAGCAGGATTGATTTTTTCCCGGCGGTCTGCTGGGAATCTCATTTCCAAATCGTTTAATTTCACTGAAATTACAGGCAAGTCCCCCCAAGACAACGGCCCGGGAGAGAATAATGCTCGGACCAAGATCGGGGTCTTTCTCCGTGAACTCGAAAACAAACAGGAGCCCATTTCTCCCCCGGTTAACATCCACCAGTTATGTCCACACATTAGCACAGATCATCCAGTGACTTCTTCTTCCTTTGCTGACTTGATATTGAGTCTAATGGTGTCGTTGCTAATTGGTTTACTGTAGTATGTAGTGGTGCTTCATGTGAAGAATGTTAAAACACTGTGTGCATGTTTGTGTGTGTGTGACTGTGGGCTTTGTTCTACAGCAGTGAAGTCATTGCTTCTTAATGGTCCTTTTTTTTTTGCTGGATCTATGATGGCTCTGTGTGGCGGACAGGTGCAGAATACCAATGAGGAGGGCAGTTTCCATAGGAATGGCTTTATCAGCACAGCACGGCGTGAGCCCACAAATCAACTTCTATCTCCATGCAATTTTAGTTTAATGAGCTCAACTGGAATGAAAGTTCAGAAAAAAATATTGGCAAAGCAATTAGGTAAAAATGGCTAGCATATCATTTGGATAATGATGAGATGTGATAACGGAGTGGGCTCGTCTCTGGCGCTCGCACGTCTGTGGAAGTTTTACAAGGTAAAATTCAAAGAAGCCGAGAAGGTTTTCGCAGATTTTTAGACATTCGTGTTGCGCTTCCTCTTTATGGCTCTTTGTAAAAGTAAAATACTTTAGAGAAAACCAATTGAAGAAAAAAAAAGTGAAATCAATTACGCAAAAAGGAATAAAATCAAATCTTACAATGACAGAAAAGTGAAGCAATAAGTTCACCCACGTTCAACATATTGAGAAAAAGTGCTGCAGAGAAAATTAATCAAACACACGGTAATAGAAGGGACGTTTTAATTAAGATTCGAAAGCATCAAAGTTGGATGAGGGCCACGACTGGCAATACTTTTAATGAAAAGGTTGCGACGTTTGACGGAGGCTGTCACAGTGCGATTGTGTTGTTGGTCGTGCGCCACAGTTTGGATTCAGGTGTATGCCGTATCTTGGTAAAAATGCTTTGTGTGATCATTTTTATTGAGACTGATGCCTCACACCAAGAAGGTTCTGCATTCAAATCCATGGGTAGACTGGGCCCTCCGGCTTCCTCCCACCATTCAAAGACATGCTGGTTAGGTTAATTGGTGATTCTAAATTGGCCGTAGGTGTGAATGTGAATGTGAATGGTTGTCTTTCTCTCTGTGTTAGCCCTGTCCAGGGTGTACCCCGCTTCTTGACAGCTGGGAAAGGCTCCAGCCCCCCTCAGGACCCTTCACAGGAAGTGGTTACAGATTGAGGATGATTTGTTTTTAACCACATTTTCATGCTTGGCATTTTACACTTGAAGCGTATTTACTGTATCTGCCACCTTTGAGTGGATGCATGTCATTGACTCTTTCCTCATTCATTACTCCAGTCTGTTTACTTTTTTGACTAAACTTTGCCTCCGTCAAGTGAAAATCAGTGTGTGAAGAGATCCAAGTTTGAGGCCGCGGTGCTCTCTCACAAAACGGTGGATTAGTTTGGGGTGAGTTGCTGCTCCAAGACTTTAAGTATCTTGCGGTGTTGTTCACTAGTGGCGGTAGAGGAAAAGCTTTCAAAGCGCTCCAATCTTCACCTATGATCATGAACTTCGGGTAGTAATGGAAAGAATGGCATCAGCTGAAATAAGTTTCCTTTGTAGGCTGGCTGGGCTCAGCCTCAGAAAGAGGTTGAGGAGCTCTGACTTCCTTTTGAGCTCCTTCACGTCAAAAAGGGGCCAGTTAATGCGGTCCGGGCATTTCTTCAACCTGTTATGATGTGATCTTTTGAGTATTTTCCGCGACCCTGTTTGGTTTTCCTTGGTGTTTCTTGTCATGTTTTACTTCCTACTTTGATTGTTGGGCTGGTTTCTCCTTTATGTGCTCCGCTGTCATTAATTTCACCTGTGTCTCGTCAACCCTCTGCCCATGTGTATATATAGCCCTGCCTTTCCCTTTGTTCTCTGTCAAGCTGTCTGTTCTGTTACCCCTGTCAAGCTGTCTGTTATATTACCCCTGTGCCATTACTTCCTTTGATTTATTTTTTTCCTTGTGGTTCGTCCTTGGTTTTTGGTCTTCATCAGTTTCTTTTGGGTTTGCGTATTTGGATCACCCTGGCAATCCTGCAGTGCCGGTTCTGGTCTTTGAGTTCCTCTTTAAGTAATTTTGTTCCCTGCTCCTCCCTCCCCTTAGTGTCTTGCATTTGGGTCCACATATTGTATGTGACACAACCAGCTGAGAGGAGACCCCAGGGTTCTTGTCGGATTGCTTATATTAGAGTTGTCATGATACCAAAATGAGTAACCACGATACTATACGAGACAAAGTATCATGGTTCCAGGTATTATCGTGATACTGCAGCCTCTTTTTTTTATTGTTATTGTTTTTATGAGTAGAATACTTATTAATTACTTATAATGTATGTGCCTTGTTTAAAGCCAAAATAGTTCCAAATGTGACTCTTGGAGTTTGTTTTTTTTGAGCAAAATTAGTGTTGACACTGACAATGACGCTGTGGCAGACTCGCCACTTTGTTTACAAGGGAGTAGCCAGCAGTCAGAAGCCGGAAGGAGAGTAGAGGCAGCAGCTATGTAGCGTAAACTGGCACCAGTAGTATAGTAATCCACAGTAGTACCGTCATGTAGAATTTCTAGTATAGTAGGAACCGTTACATTACCGCAGGGTACTGTTGGGTATCGTGCAACTCTAGGTTATAGAGCTCGACTGTCCTCGTGAACGCATTGGGATTCCTCAAGTGTTCCTGGAGAGGAGGGATGTCTGAAATATCATGCTCAGCCTTTTGCCTCCGTGATGCGACTTTGGATAAGCGGATAAAAAAAAAAAAAAACGGACGGATATTCCAATCAAGAGTTTAATGATGGAGGCAGTTTTACGTTACTCTTTTAAAGCGGACTTTAAAGGCCCCTTTAAACCTGGGCTGCAAAAGAACTAAAAACACATTGCTGAGGTACACAGGCACGCAAAAACACACATCCAGTAAAAAGCCATACACCATACACATGGGGTCTACTCTCAAAACACATTATAGTATTGTTGGTCATGTGTGAGACAGCTCATGCAGAGAGATGCGGTGCCATCTGGGAGTCAAAGAAACCCCCACCACGGAGACTTTATTAAAGACTCGACAGGTGACGGAGGTCCAGGAGAGATGGGCTCCATCGACTGAGACACCATCAAGTAGTACACACACACACGGGCGTCCAATTCTCCATCTCCCTGTCTTTCTATTCCTCCGTCCCTTCACACTCATTGATTGCTTTCATCCTATAATAACCTCTCAGTCCCATCACTTCCATCCTCTGACTGCCATTGTCTCTCTCTTCACTCTCCTATTCTCTGCAGAATTTTCTTTTCTCCCTATCTTTCCCATCTCCCCCAACCGCCCCTGTCCATTCTTCATCCCTTCGCTTTGCTCTTCCGCCACCTTCCCCTCCTCTTATATCTCTCCTTCCTGCTCCTTATCATTTTCATCCCCTCAGCTCTACCTTTAAACCCTCTAACCTCCCACTCGCCCCTTCTTTTTTTCTCCTTTCCCTGGCCTTTTCTACAATTCTCCCTTGGTTTCCACCCCTCTCTCTCTCTGTCTCTCTCTCTCTCTCTGTTCTCTGTGTTGCTGTAAAGGTCAGGTTAGCTCCATGAATAAGCTGTAGATTTATGATGCTGCCATCCACCAGGAATCACTGTGACCAGGGCCAAACAAAAACAACACCGCAATAGACCGCAATAGATCGCCAGAGCCCCATTCAGTAAACGTGGGGGTTATTAATGAGGCTACGAGCCGGTGCACCAGAGGTTGAAGGAGTGGTTAAAGCCGCGGGAAGCACACACACACACACACACACACACACACACACACACACACCTGGGCACGCTCACAAACAGATGCACATAGATGTTTATGAACTAACAAACGGTTTACTGAGGAAAACAGCGACAGTTTGCAGTTGCCAGGGAACGCTGAACAAATCTGAAAGAGTTAAAAAAAAAAAAAAAAAATCCACATAATTGTAAGGAATAAAATAAACAACCAAATCTCCCACCAACCAATGTATAATGTTTATAATGAATAAACCTGAAACTGTTAGTTGTAGACCTAGGATAAAAGGTGTGAAATATATAGTTTATACTAATTGAAGGAGCAGAAAAACATGTTGAAAGAAATAGCTAATGGATAAATGGGCGAAGTAAATATAACCTAAAAATAATGAGATAATTAAATTAAAGTAATAATACAAGCTTAAACAGCAGTTAGTGAAAGATCTATCCCTGTTACCTGTTACTGTTACCTCAGTGAAGGGTTGTGAACGTAACCCAGGTAGTCTCCTCGCTTAGCCCCACCTTCTGCCCAGGTGTAGTATAAAAGGCTTCATGTGACGGTCTCTTAGGGTGGCTCACCTGCTGCTGTTCTTCATGCCTTATTCTGTGTTGTGTTTTTTGTTAGGTTTGTTTTTTTCTATTTGAACCAGCCATTAGTTTTGGCCTTTTCGGCACTCTTTGGTTGGAGTGTTTTCTCTTTATTTTGGCTTTTTGCTTAGTTCCTGTGGTTTTCATTTGTTCCTTTGGTCCAGGTTTATTAAGTTTGTTTAGTTAAAGTACCCTTTGCTTTGATTACTGGTCTTGAGTTGTATGTTTTGAGATATTGTTGAACCATCAGTTGGATTGTGGGTTTGTTTAACTTGGGAGTTGTTGTTCCTCTTTTTGATTTTCAGTGGAAGGCTAGGTATCATGCTGAAGACCTCACTCCCGCTGCATGCTAGAAGGCACGGGGGCACTTTTAGTGCATGTTTTGTATTGATTGTTTTAGTGTTGTACCCCAGGCCAGTGGGAAGGGGCACATAACCAGTAGTCTGCCTTCCAGTGATTCCCAGCCCGCTGATTATAGCTACTGGTCATAGTTACTAGAGTTTTAGCCTTGTTGCAGCTGGCCTTGTATATATTTTTGCTAATAACATATTTTTTCTCATACTTTCTGTTCTCTTCTTTTCTCTGCAGTTCCAGTTTTCCTTTTAGGTTTATCCCTGATTTATTAAAATTCTGTAAAAATATTTGCTTTATCTACTGTTCATGCCTCATCAGTCACAACACTGTGCCCTTAGCTTTGCATTACACTAGTTTAGTTTTCTGCTTTTTATATATCTTGTGGTCCAAGTCCCCTGGTGGCGGTGCCGGTCCCCCCTTATTATGCCACACCAGCATAAGTGTATCTGCACAGGAAGTGATCAGGCACCGTATTAACCCTTTTTCTGCTACTTGAACTCTGGGCATGGTTTAGGGCAAGCTGCATGCAAGTGAAGAGACGTGTGGAGGGAGTTGAGTGTCATCTATATAATTATAATGTTTAATACTATTGTTTTGGACTAATGGAAGCATGTCAGTCTCAAAAAGTAGCAGACCTAGGATTGAGCCTTGGGGAACACCGCACCCATCCTGGTCCAGTTAAATGCATAATTGAGAGAAGCTGTCCTGTACTCTCCAGATTTAAACTTATCTAAGCAACCATTTGATACAGAACACAAAAACAAACAGATTAATTAAAAATTTAAGTTATCTGTAGTTACAGAGAAAACTGGTTGTAATATAAAAGTGTTAAATAAGTGCAGTCTTGAGCAAAACAGCCTGAACACTAACGCAGACGGTGCTGCTAAATAGGTGCTTGACCTGAGCTGACAGAATTTTGGCAGCAAAATAGACAGTAAAGTAAATATGCATATGGTATATCATTTGCATACACCTGCAAATGCTTGTTATGCCTGCACGCACTAAAGTGTATTGCCAGAAAAACAAACAACCAGATAAACTGGGATAATGAGTATCAGGGGAAAAAAGGGACACAAGTTCAAGCCTCAGCAACAACTTACTGAATAAAAGGCAAACACAAAAGTAAAAGCAGAATTTACATAAGTCACCCTTATCATCCTGTGCAGTTCAATCAGTCTCTGCAAATATGAACATATTTTTCCCCAAACACCAGACAGTGTGGCAAACCCGATGTCCTGGGGATATGGTCAAACGTTCTGCTTGCTGTATGCACAAAGGGATAAAGCATTTTGTGTGTGTGTGTGTGTGTGTGTGTGCGTGTGTGTGCACAAAAGCCTTTTTGTAATAACGTACAACAGATTAAAGTCTTAGTGCTGTGCTTTGGGACAGATTTGTTTGTGTTCCTTTTGAACTACAAAAGAAAAATACATGTGATTTTCTTTGCCATTTTCTTCCACCTTAACACACCAGCGTCTTTTTTTCCTGACTTCACACTCCTCCTCTTCTGGTGTTATGTGCAGTTAAGGTGCGTTTTTCAGGGGAATTCAGGGGAGTGCTGTAGCACATTCCCTGCTCACGTACAATATATAAAAAACGTGTTGGGTTTTTTTTTTTTTTTTTTTTCCAACATATTCCTTAGAAGCCCCTTACAGTTTTTCCCAGCTCCTTATGTAGTTAGAGATCGCTCAGACACTCGGGCACTCAGACAGATAAAATTACCCGTCTGCACCTCTAGCCAGCCTCATTACTCCTGTCTTCCTCACAATTTCCTCGCCATGCTCCTGCACCCAATGCTACCCCAGAGCCTCCCTCTGTGGATATTTTCTCTCCCCCCCAGGTGTTGGGTCACAACGGGGTCAACCTCCAGTCAAAAGTCTGGATTAAAATTGCACGAGACCCCTAATGCATATTTTATTGTTCTATGCCCTCCACCTATCATGCTATATCCTTCTGGCTGTCTGTCTCTCCTCATCTCTTCTCTCCAGCGGTGATCTATTTGTCCGTCTCCTGAGACGAGGCCTCGCAGCAGCTCACTGTGCTCGTAATGCTGCAGTCAGAGACGTGCACACCGCTGTCAAGACACTCTTACGGTCACAGAGATAAATAAAAGGTAGACTACAAGATTGCATATTCTTCTTACAGCAAAGGAGATTCAGAAGACCGTCTTTCATCTTTGCTGTGTAGGTACTGGGCTTAAAAACTGAAAAGGTTACCTCGGCACAAAAGTAAAAAGCAAACAGCGACAGAAAAAAAAAGCAGCCGAGATCAAAATATTTTTCCATGAAGCTTTATTGCAGCCGCACAAAAAGAAAGATTGAAATCAATAGCAAATGTTTCAGTGCCTCGGTTTTTCATCAGCATTCATGGATTCAGGTGACTTAAATATACCAGGCAGTAAACTAGCCATCCTTTCACCCGCTGTAAGTGAAAAGAGAAAATACTGGAAGAGCAGACATGCAGGATAAAGGAGAAGTTTAGTATTTAAGTAAACAGAACATGGCTGAAATGGTTGCTGATTGACATGGCGGTGGAGAGGGTTAGCAACAAAACTTGGCAACAATCAGGAAATTATGGAGGTGTTCAAAATAAAGTACAAGAAAATTAGACTGTACAGGAAAACCTGAGCTGGTGTAAATATATTTCATAACAAAATGTGGACAGTTATGACGTTAACGCCAGAAAAAAACAAAACAAAAAACTTTGGAAAACAAAAGTTTAAATCTTTTGAAAAATCTTTAGCTTTCTTTTTGAGAAGTTTAATTGCCAGCAACTTTTCAAAGTCGGCCGTGCTTTGACTGATCTCTGTCAGCTCGCACGCTGCTTCACTTCTTGATAAATAGCAGCAGTAAAGCAAGCTGACTTCTTGCATACTCAGGCCTCAAATTTTCTACTTTTACTTGCAGAACAGTGCAGAGTGACAGTAAAATGCATGATATACATGAGGCTGTAGCTTAGAGGTGTTGCAGCCGCTTTTAAGATGCACACACTACACTGTTGCTCAAAGTTTTTGCACTGCTACAACGGTACAAGTACTGTTACTACTGTAGATTATCAATACAGATGCAGTCTTTAAATGTTCTTCACAGGCTGACATTGGGGGTACTGAAGGTGCTTTTGTAATCATTTGATGACACTTATTATTATTGTTATTAAGCATTTCATTAAAGTATAAGTCTGCAAATCTAAAGTTATTTGTCTGATTTGTGTGCCGTTGGTCAGCTTGTTTTCTGTCTTATACAAAGTTAGATGAATGGTTCATATTAGTTCCATCCCTGTGCACTCAGCAGAGAGGGCTAGAGTGGATTGTGGATTAGCTTGACATATGTGGCAGCTATTGCTTCGGCTAAAATGGGACCTTTGAAATTGAACCTCTGAAGGGCAGGATGCAGTTACCAGGGCTTAACTTGGTTTGGGTCTTTGTTTCCAACTTGGGTTGTCTTTTCCTGTTTTATTTTTTATCTACTGCAAGCTGTTGCCTTCTCTTCAGTTCTTCTTTCAGGTACGCCGATCAGCCACAACATTGTGACCAGAGAGGTAAAAAAAAACATTGACGATGTTGTGGCAATTCAAGTGCTGCTGGGAAACTTTTCCACCTGGCATTTGTGTGCATGTTACTTTGAAATGTAGCACCCACCGAGACCAGACCAGGCACCCTTACCCCATAGCAATGACACTCCTTGATGGCAGCAGCCATCTCCAGCAGGATGCAGGAACATCTCAAAAAACATGAAGAATAGCACAAGGTGTTGACGTGGCCTCTAAATGCACTAGATCCCAAACTGATCAAGTATCTGTGGGATGATCCACAGAGGCCCCTCCCCTCACTCCACAAGATGTCATCGTCACCATCGCCACACCCCTCGAGCAGCCTTCCACCTCTTATATCCCGTGAGACGTCTACATGCTTGCGTTCTGCTAGAGAAGATATTGATGTGCATGCTCCGCATCTTCCTCTCCATTTTTGCTGAATTTCTGAAACCGAAACAGCGCCACCTGTAGGCCTGGAATATGAAGTAGCGTTTTGAGCCATGCTGATCCGTGTGGACGCAGATATTTTTCAAACGATACCAGGAAAAATGGATAGGGAAAAGATTGTTTTCGTACATGTGGACGAGGCCTTAAACGTACGACCAATTTAGCATCACCAATTAAACTAACAAGCATGTCTTTGGGAGGAACCAAAGAATCCACACAGGCAACATGCAAACTCCGCACAGAAAGACTCCAGTCTGTCGATGGATTCGAAGCCAGAACCTTTTTACTGTGAATCAGTGCTAACTGCCACGCCACTGTGCCACCAAGAGTTTCAGCATACAAGTGGTATGCTGGGCAACTGTTCCACAAATCCAACAAGTCCAGTTTAGCTTAGTTTTTTATTACTTTAGTTTATAACATGACCAGGATGACTGAGGAACTTCACAGACAAGTAATGTAACAAATTACTTTTGCTGACAAGTAATTAACGCAACTTATTAAACGAGTAACTCATCCAACAGCCATAGGATTGATTGATGACTACGGCTGAGAGCATGTATTTGACTTCAAGCTGTGTCGTATGGTATCATTGCAAGCAGTTTGCATGTTCCCAATTTTAAAAATTAAAATGTGGGTGAGCAACTGTGACAGAAAATAATATAGGTTTCTCATCAAGACAAAGAGGCAAGAGTGAGAGTGCGAGTTCACTTCCTCTCGCAGCTCCCATGGTGAAGAGTGAATAATGTCGTGCTGTTTAAGTAAGATTTGTTTTCTCATTCCTGAAGGGAGCTCTTATCTTTTGCTTTCATTTCCAAAGGATTAAATTTCCCGTGGATTTAATTGCAGTCCCCTAAACTCCGGTATCCACTCGTCTAACTCTCTGTCTCCGTGGGGGAATTCCACCTCAGTGGTCTTGTCTCTCTAAACCACAGCGATCGTCCCGTCTACCTGAGCCGCTCTGCTGCAGCTTTCCAGCCTTTGTGCTGCTGAACTCTGGCTGACCTGACAGTAGACCGGTTTAACCTAGCGGTAAACCCCCTCATCCACTTGTCTCATCGCCCCCACTAGCGCAGGAGGAGGCTAACCGCACACACACAACCACACACACACACAGTTCATTCATTCGAGCCCACGGTTGACTGGCAGAGTGAATTGCCTCACACTAAATAAAGTTCTCATCCATTTTTAATCGGTCACTGAAGAAGTGGAAAAAAAAAAGGGGGGGGAGGCAGGATATATACAGGCCTCGAAATATAGTATGCAAGCAAACAAATATGAAAGAGAGCGTATGCGATCCTCAAAGCTCTGAGAGGTGGCTTCAGCGGACAACAAACAGTCCGCTGCAGGGGGGGCTTACGGCGAACGCAACATATGGTTCTTCAGTGAACGGCGCCGCTCGTGAACGGAACAGTCTGCGGACGCTTGTATATGCCCAGCAGTGTATTTACTGGACACGTTATAATGGTTTTGTCAGAGCAATAAGAAGCTTGGGAGTTCACAGATTCACTTCTCACCTCCTCTGCAAACACATCCAAGTATGTGTCAAAAAACATCCAGATCATCCAATCGCCACTCTGTGAGGTCATCTGAAGGCCGTGCTGATCTTTTTTCTTTTTTTTTTCCCTGCGATGAAGGCGCGAGCTGAAAGGGTGAAATCTCAAAATATTATCAGCCCGTCACTCACTCATATCTGGGAAGCACGTTCCATTTCCCATTTTCCTTTGTAGGGGAAGAAAAAAATAAAAAACTTATCAGTTCAAGATGTCATCTTCCGAGCGCCGATTCATTTGTGCTCTCCTACAACACGCTCGCTCTTAACATGTCGTCACAAACAGAATAAAAGCATTATCTTTTGCTCAGAAGGATGTTGTCAGGGCGCATCTCCACTTGACATTGCTTTTACAAAAAAAAAAGAGGAACCGAAGCTTTTTGCACCTGAGTTAATACAACAGCCTCAATTTGAAAAAAAAAAAAAAAGCATGATACAAAGAACAGTGAAATTGCGGCGGAAGGGTGCATTAAATAAACATTACAGTCAAATGACTTAAGCATTAATGTTACACATGGCAGAAAACCTGAGTCACC
This sequence comes from Planiliza haematocheilus, assembly GCA_005024645.1. Classification (NCBI taxonomy): domain Eukaryota; kingdom Metazoa; phylum Chordata; class Actinopteri; order Mugiliformes; family Mugilidae; genus Planiliza; species Planiliza haematocheilus. The sequence continues at coordinate 491,481 of SRSE01000124.1, forward strand.
CATTTGCTGAGTGGTAAAAGAAGAAGACAGGACAAAGGACTGCTGCAGAGTGAAGGTACATTGTGGGACCAATTTGTGTGCACACATTTGTCCCAAGATAAAAATAGTATAATGTGTTTATGTTTTGATGTGCACTACGTCGGCATGTGTGCATATAGCGTATATATTTGTATTTGGAAGCGGTACTAAGAGCATTACATGGCTGAGCGCTCCACTGACTCCCAGCAGGGCTTTTAGACAACTTGGTATCCATCGTTTTTTCTTGTAACACACCAGCGAGCACACACACACTCTAACACCTTTTGCGGGTCATCGCGGGGTTTGTGTGTTCGAGTGCGAGTGCAGGCAGTCGCACATTTGAATTAGAGCCCGAATGAGTGACAGGTTGACCTTTGCTGCAGCATAAACTCCCCGTGCTTAGTGGTCAATCAAGATCAGGTTGAAGCGCTGTAGTCCACTGCTTCAGTCTTTTATCAAAGTCAGCACACTCCTTTCCAAAAAAAGTCCAAGAGAAAAAAAAAAAAGATTCCTGCTGTGATCAGTAGATCAGTGAGAGCATGAAGAGGTTCGTTTTATGAACATAGCTCTGAGCTTCAAGGGCAAGACTGAAGTGACACACAGTCTGCATGACTAGAACAAATACACTGAGTCTGAAACATGATTTTTACAGCTGCTAAATAAAATAATACAAATGCTTTTGTACAATAACGATGCTAGCAATAGCAACTAAATGATGCACAAAAAACTACCAAGTAGCTATAATTAAGTATCTGAAATTGTCAAAGTTGGATAGGCGATAGACTGGCGACCTGTCCAAGGTTTGTCCCGCCTCTCGCCCTCGACTCTCCAAAGGACAAGCGGTTACAGAAGATGAATGAATGAATGGACGTGCAGTCTCATCGGCAACTGCTCATGGTTACCAGCTCTCTGTCACTGCAGATGTCTTCACTTCCTGTCCCCTTGCGGTCGCTGCCTCTGATTGTTAGCCCCGCCCTGATGTCCTTCCCAATTTGCCTACTTTTTTTTTTTTTTTTTTAAACTAAAGCCTTTAAATCCACTGCCTGTGTCCTGACTCGAGCATTTGAGTCCTCCTCGACCAGTCCCCTGTTACAGTATGAACTGGCCGAGCTGGATGCCACAGATGGACAATATCTTTTCAATCCAAATGACCACTAAAGGCCACTAAATAAATTGATCTGATAAATTAAATAAGAATAATGCTGTTTTGACCTGTGGGAGTTGGTCTGAACTGCCCTTACAGTCCCCTCTGGATCTAGTACTGAGAATATTCTCAGTTCGTCTAATAAATTCTTTACGGGGGCCAGACCATGAAGGGATTTACAGAATCTTGTTTATCTTTATCAAAACTCAATAAATGGTACTTCTCTGAAACGGTACAAATTTGAAATAAAAATGTTTTTTTTTGGCCTTAACTACCTTATTACTTAAATTTGACTCAAACTTTCACTTGGACTTCAAGAACTGATAAGATTCCGGAACTCAGAAGCCACTATGACCTCACAAAACACAGGAATTAGTTGTTTGTACCAGCTAGTTTACTTTCCTGCTGCACCGTGACGCTTTAAGCAGGAAGTCAAAAAGTCACCGGATCACGTGACAATAACAACACGGACGCCTCCAAGAAGACAGTGGGTCATTGCAGCAAACTAGCAGCGGCTCATCAAGTGTGTGGACCTACTTCACTGAGGATGAAGCCCATTCTACCGTGACGTGCAATATATGTAAGTTAGTCCTGAAACACAACAAATGTACTACTGCAATGCACATTCATCTGATGCTAATGCTGGCAGAGGAACGCTCCAAATCCTCCCAGCGACAGTGAGTTAACAACTTCTCCAAAAGTCCTGCGTAAACAGAAAGAAGGAAGCTGCAAAAAAACTATTTGTTGGTGAATTTAATTGTGAGACCTTTAGCTGCTATACACAGAAAAGGATTGGAAATATATTGCTTACAACAAGCCGTGAATTGCTATTAAATGCTATTGACGGTGCTTATATGTGTGTTTATTTAGGCCATATCTGCAACACACAGTATTTATTTTACACACGCTGTATTTAAGTGCAAATGTTTTGTAAGTGTATTGTTCAGTTCTGTGTTTGTGGTGTTTACGTGGTCTACGGCCGACAGTAGCCCGTATTCAAGCTTCAGTAAATCAGCAGAAGAGCCTCCCTGGCTTCTTTTGTGAAACGCTGCAATACTGTATATATTCAGGTAAAAAATGTTGATCTCAGTGTTGCAAAGCATTACTTTCTACCATGTTTTTATGTGTGACATGACACATGTTTGTTGACTTTAATACAAATTTCTAATACAATTAGAGAAAAACAGGGAAAGTGATAAAGAGGTCAGTCAATGTTTTGTCCCAGGAACAGAAGGCAGGATTGTGTCTATATTTCACATTTGATATAAAATACTGAATTTAATCTCAGTCCCAGTCCAAATTGGAATAAAGAAACCGTAGTAGATTTAGGGCAGTGGCCAGTGTTTTGGTGCTTCGGTTCTGTTCTCTGATTGCATTACACCTACCAAGTTACTGCTAGTTATACTTTAGGCTATACGTGAACTCGAGTTTAAAACCACAGCAACAGCTTCGTTCGGGGCGTACGACGTGAGATCTGCATCTTTTTCTTTCGGCTGTTTACCTTCACACCACCAAAGCAGAAGCCAGAAAGAGAACCAGAAAGTTTCACACGGCAAAAGTTTGCCCCGAGCCCACTACAGATTCTGCATATTCATACACAGCAGCATCCATATTTGAAGAACTGCCAACTGCCATGGGTAAAGGTTTATGTTGGAACAGTATCACACAAGCACGTGGACACATACACGGGACTGGGCTTGTATAGTAGACGTACCACGGGACGGTAGCAACCAAGTTTAACAGTCAAGTCAAATCAATTTAATTTATATATTTCTTAACCACAACTCAAAGATTTACACCACATGGTCTGGTTAGAGAGGATTGTAAGTTCTAACCTGACCAGTTTGCAGAGGCATATGACTTCAAGGTTGTAATTCACTAAGCAACGTGTACTGAAATTTACACCTTCTTTTGGAAACCTGTCAATAATTCATTCCTTCTGCGCGTTTCCGTGGAGGATCAGCGCACCCTTGCTGGACGCACCGATGTTTTTTCCTACCTTGTAAACTACTTGGAAACAACACAGGGCTGAATTTCAAAAAGCAGACTTTGTATAACTTTTACATCTCCTGCGTCTCCTCGACAGCATTCGCCTACTGCAGGCCACAAATCAAACTGACAGCGGGGTAAAAAAAAAAAAAAAGCCAGATTCATGAAAGAAACGGCAACATTTTCTCAGTGCATCTGTGATTTATGTTTTATTAATCACAACCCGTGCTCCTGTGCTTTTTGTACACAACCTGACACACGCACCGAAAAAACAAAACCACACCCACACCTCGAATATTTGCATGAGCCACTGCGCGCTGAGGTTTCCCTTTGTGATGTGCATATATTCATGCGCGGGCTTCAGAGGAGAATCAGCCGTAAACTTTCCCATCTTTGTGTGCATCCCATTGTTAATTGATCTGAGATGAAACAGCCGCTCTGCTGTGTCAGATTCATGATTAAATACATTCCCCGCCCTAAAAAGCATCAACCCGGCGCCTGATAAAAAAGAATACTCAAGCGTTGCCACTGTCACACGACGCAGTCGGTCCCCTGTGGAAAAAACACCAATTACAGATGGCAACAAAGGCAGACTCCAACCCAGGGAGATTCCTCCACGCTTTGAGAGATGGCACGGAATATCAGCGGAGGTCTTAAGAATGATCCTTATTAAAATGCTCAAGACACTTTAGAATGAATAGAAAATTCTTGCCCTTTGAACGCTGATTAAAATGAATACAGAATTGCTCCTCTGAACACCGAGTGCTATGCAGCGTACAGTGGTACTCCTCAGACTGTAGCTGTTAATATTTAAAGGGAGCTGTGTGAAATCCGGAGCCGAGGGTGGCTGAGGAAAAAACGCGTGATGGTGAGGCGGGGAGGGAAGGAGAGGTTTTGAAAAGGGGGGGGAGTGGAAGGCAGACGGCAAACGGAGGGAAATGCTTGATCAGGACTGCAACAAGAACGAGCGGCGAGGAAGAGCGAGAGTGGGGAAGAGCAATACGTCCAGTCGCTGTTATCCGTTTTCATTTGAACCCCTGAACCCTGAATGACTTCCCATGGGTAGAAACAGCTTGTCAGCGCTGTGTGTGCGCGCTGCTGTGAGAGTGCGCCAAAGAGGGAGAAAGACAAAGAGAGTGTGTCCACGCTTACATCAGCAGTTCAAACCCCTCATTTCACCGCTTCAGCACCCCTCGGTATTGCACCCTGTTCTCTTTACGCCCCATCTCTTTTCCCTCTATTTCGCCTCCACCCGGCCACCACCCCGCTGTGTCACCAGGACAGCTATTTACTCTTCCCGGGTGACGCTCAAAACACTTATTCCTCTCCGTCTGCCCGCAGTTCTTTCGCCCGGGCCTTTGGTCGATCAGCGAGTCAGTCAGACAGTCTGCTTCGACTTGATCAGACTGGTTTCTTGGCTGGCTGTCAAACTGTCTGCTAGTCAGTCACTCTGTTTATCTGACTGGCCTTCCACTGAGTCCATTTGTCAGTCTGTCTCTTAGACTCCTGTGAGTGCCTCTGCCAGGTGTCTTCAAGCCCATTTTTTCATGTATTTTGTAACATATACCCTATAAAGAATCATCATAAACATCATACTGCAGACAGTGATCATAACTCTACTCTATGTGACTTGGGTTTTATGGGCGAATATTGTCATTTTTACAGTATCCATACAAGGTGTGTATGTATATATACAGAGGTTACAGACTATGCGGCTCCCTGTCACTGTGATAGATACTGTACTCGGCTACCCAGCTCCCTTGAAAGCTTGTTGCCTGCTTACATGCATAGAAGTCAGGGTGAAGTGTCCTCCGGCTGTGCCTGGAATAGACAACAAAGGCATCTTAAACTGAGATATGAGCCGCGCTCTAACTGCTGTCCAACCGTATATCCAGAACAACTTGGATTCCCGCTGTTATAACCCAACTATAGATAGATAATAAGGAGGAGCTGCATGGTTATACGTTAAATTCTGAGGTAGCTTTACTGTAATAAATGTATTTTTATTTTAGGTGGATATAACAGAATGGACATCAGTGGGTGGGCATCAAGTTGAACTACTCTCAACTTTAAAGCCAATGGGAGTGTCAGAAGCAGTTGACTGACAACATGTGATGCAAACAGATAGTTCCTAAACACTTGCAAGGAACCTTGGGTGAACCTTGACAAAGCCACAGTGTGCAATGGCTGTCACAACCCAGCTCAAAGGAAGGTCAAATCTGGGTGAATCTCACACATGAATCTTTTAAATAAAGTAAATTTATTGTAGGGTGGCACAGTGGAATGGTGGTTAGCACCGATGCCTCATAGCAAGAAGGTTCTGGGTTCAAATCCAGGCCTTTGGAGGAGTTTGCATGTAAGTGTGATGGTCCTCTGTGTTAGCACTGTGATAGACTGGCGACCTGTCCAGGGTGTGCCATGCCTTGCGCCCGATGACTGCTGGGAAAGGCGACCCTTCACAGGACAGGTGGTTACAGAAAATGAATGAATGAAATTCATTGTAGGGTGGCACAGTGGTGTGTGTGGTGGTTCGCACTGACACCCTGTCAAATCCATCGGCCGACTGGGGCCTTTCTGTGTGGAGTTTGCATATTCTCCCTACTTCTCTCCGGGTACTCCGGCTTCCTAATCGGTATATCCAAAAAGCGCTTAAAAAAGGCAATCAGAGAGTTTTTTCAGAAGACTTTTCGCCACTCATCTGAGTAGCTTCTTCAGGTTTAAGGGACTGGTGGGTGGGAACAAACAAGTCGAGCTGGTTTCTCTATAACCTGGAGACTGGCGACTTGTCCAGGGTGTACCCTGTCTTTCATGCAGTGACAGCTGAGATACGTTCAAGCCACCCCGTGACCCTCCAGAGGACAAGCAGTTACAGAAAGTGAATGAGGTTTGACCAGACCAAAACAAGCCAAGTCAAAGCAGAGAGAGACAGAGAGACTGCTCAGATACCTACAGATATATACGATATATTTCCACAATTATTCGCTCATTTGGCTTTACACACATATGAATTTAAGTGACACCTATCCTTAATGCAGCTATAACCGGGTCAACTCATCTGGGAAGGCTTTCCACAAGGTTTAGGAGTGTGTTTATGGGAATTTTGAACCATTTGTGAGGTCAGACACTGATATTGTACAAGAAGGCCTGGCTCGTTCTATCAGGTTGAGGTCAGGAGTGCAGGCCAGTCAAGTTCTTCCACACCAAACTCACTCATCCATGTCTTTATAGACCCTGCTTTGTGCACTGGTGCACAATCATGTTGGAACAAGAAAGTGTTCCCACAAAGGTGGGGGCATGGAATTGTCTAAAATCTCCTGGTATGGTGAAGGATTCAGAGTTCCTTTCGCTGGAACTGGAAGCGGCCAAGCCCAGCTCCTGGAAAACAACCCCACACCATAATCCCCCCCTCCACGAAACTCCACACTTGGCACACTGCAGTCGGACAAGTGCCGTTCTCTTGGCAACTGCCAAACCCAGACTCTCCATCAGCCAGATGGAGAAGCATGATTTGTCACTCCAGAGAATGTGTCTCCACTGCTCTAGAGTCCAGTGGTGGCGGGCTTTACACCACTGCATCCGACACTTGGTGATGTCTGGCTTGGATGCAGCTGCTCGGCCATGAAAACCCATTCAATGAAGCTCTTCATGCACTGTTCTTGAGCTAATCTGAAGGTCACATGAAGTTTGGAGGTCTGTAGTGATTGACTCTGCAGGAAGTTGCTGTTGTTCCCAATCGCTTCCACTTTGTCATAATACCACTGACAGTTGACTGTGGAATATTTAGTAGCGAGGAAATTTCACAACTGGACTTGTTGCACAGGTGGCATCCTATTACAGTATCGTGCTGGAATTCGCTTAGCGACCCATTGTTTCACAAATGTTTGTAGAAGCAGTCTGCATGCCAAGGTGCTTGATTTTATACACCTGTGGCCATGGATGTGATTGGAACACCTGAATTCAATTATTTGGATGAGTGAGTGAATACTTTTGGCAATACAGTGTAGGTTAGCAATCACATCAGTCCAGGTGTCAGCCATCGCTGCTAATCAGCCACTCCCCAAATACCAAATGAGAAAGTAGGTCTTGAGGCCCTGGAAGCCGTCACATGGCAACAAAGAAAAATCACGCGCAGACATTTCTGGCATCTTGTTCCAGTGGTTTGAGGCACAAGATCATCATGTTTATGCAATCAGTGTGTGAATGCTGTTCTGCACTGTAATTTAGGGGGTGGAGGCAGGTTACCAAGGCATCAGTATGCTTCAAAGGGTTTGTCTGAAACCACCTTTGCAGCTTCAGAATTAGATGCACCGAACAAATTTGGCAAATGGTAAAGATGTGTGAAGGTTAGATAGTAAACAGGCTCTTAAAACAGCCGTCACATGTGATTATAATAAAAGCACACTGAACTGTTTTTTTTTTTTTTTTTTTTGCTGTTATTATTCCTCCTGTTCATGCTGGCTCAGATGCTTCTAACGGGAGTGGTGTGGTACAAAATCCCCGGTTGTCCTTCTTTCCAAAAATATGTTGCAAATTTTGTCTTAAGGTAAAATTGGGCTACACGGGAGTCAGAGTTTCCAAACTAGGCTTGACTGACTCCTGACTTATACACTACAGTGGAAGGAGGGGATCTCTGAGTATGAAGAATGGGAATGATTACAGACAGAAAGCTGCTCCAGTGTGCTTGTAATATAACAACTATCATTACCGGCATAGTTTTCTGCCACTGTGAATCCTGTTCATTCTTATAACAGCAGCATTATGAGCACACTGTATACCCACTTAGCTTCTCTGCAATGAAGACTTTGCTGGATGTATCCATTATTTTGCTCAGTATCTATCCCCCATATGTCATGAGTCACCTAGTATCATGGCTTTATATACTCTATAGTCTATATAGCTAGGTGTATGCTTTACACAAATGTATATACACCGATCAGGCATAACATTATGACCACCTGCTTAATATTGTGTAGGTTTCCTTTGTGACACACTCGTCAGAGAATGGACATGGGCCTTCTGAAGGTGTCATGTGGTGTCTGTGGATCCTATGGGTTGAGGGGAGGGGTCTCTATGGATCAGGCTTGTTCCATTGCATCCCACAGATACATCTACTACTACTATCTAGTGAATTTGTAGGCCAGGTCAACACCTTGTGCTGTTTTACATATGTTTTCTGAGTTGCACCTTAACTGTTTTTGTGTTTCTGCATCCTGCTGGGGATGGCTGCTGCCATCAAGAAGTGTCATTGCTATGGGGTGGGGGTGCCTGGTTTGGTCTAGGTGGGTGCTACATGTCTAAGTAACATCCACATGAATGTCAGGTCTAAAAGTTTCCCAGCAGAAACTGGGATTTATGTCTCCTGACAGTGGTCATAATGTTATGCCTGATCGGTGTATACATTTATCTATGTGTATCTCTCGCTTCTGCTCCTTCCTCTGTGATCTTCTCCGTGTTTTTCTCTCTCTCTGCTCGGCTGGCCTCGAGCAGATGGTTCCCTCTGATATGAGCTGCATTTTTGCTGGAGGTTACTTATTTTCCTTGATTCAAGATTCAAGATTGAAGACCTGATTCAAGACCCGACAGAGTTGTTGGGCCACATGGGTTTTCCAAACGCGACTGGATCAATTTCATTGTCAATTTTTATATTGGATGAATCATTTTAGAGAACCGATACAGCTGAAAACTTGATGATCTTGGCAAAATAAGAACATAATTTCAATTCCTTAGCTTTAAGCTTTGGGCAGCTGTGTTCAAGATGTTTTGTTTCACTGCAGCAGTCTTCATTTAAAGGTGAACACCAGCACATGCATGCTAAAGACTAAAAATCTTGTGAAAAAAAAATAACTTTTATTACACTTCCCAGTAATCAGATTCAGTGTGGACCACTACACCACCTGTTTGTGTTAATCAGTTAACTAATCCCACTTAAACTGCACAGTTACAGACCTATTAATTACAAAATACAGCATGAGTTATGGAACACATCGCTCCCATACATCTTTATCCAGCTCCTAATGGCACTCAGTTGTGAAACCGAGCGTGTTTGCACACTTGCATAATTGTTTTCAAGGTCCAGGCCTGTGCCTCTATCTTGTAGGAGTCCGCTTTCGTACCTCATATTTCTTTATTTTACTCTCATAATTAACAGTCCAGCTTCATAGATGCTCATCCTCCGTGACAAATGAGGTCTGTGTTGGCCACGACCTAACCAAGGTCCGTTGTCTGTTTTAATGCTCCGGGGAGAGAAGCTGAGAAATGGGTCGGGAGAAGGAGAGGGATGGAAGTGTGTGTGTGCCTGTGCTGACCTGTGCGGGTTATTAAGGCCGGGATTCATGTTATTGTAAACCCCACGGAGAACACACTTGGCTTTGATTCAGAGGACACTCTGTAGAAATAAGGAGGCTCAGATGCTGCTGGCAGCGGTGCCTCCCTGTTTAATCTTTCCTTGATGTTATAGGTGCATGAAACAAAATCCAGCCTTCAAGATGGGCGCTCTCAGCTCCTGTGAGATTTCGTTTAATCATGTCTTTTTCATCTTTCTCAGTCTTTTTAAAGCGAACACCAATGCGGTTTGCAAACACACCTCGCATAATCTATGTATATTTTTTCAGGCACTGCGAAGGTTTCAGTTCTCTTTACAGTTTTACAGTTACTCCGACTCTTACATAACAAAGAGCAGCTGCTTTTCCACCTTTTTTGATTGCCTCTCAATGTGTTCGCAAGTTTGCAAACCACAATGCACCACCTCACAGCTAAGACATGTTATACTTAGCGGCGGCACAAATGGAAATAAAGATCAGAACTGGTGATGAAAGGGAAATGTAAGGGCGACAACTGTTGAGGCGCAGGGACGTGATGATAACAGGAAGCATTTCTCCCACCTGTCGAGGCACACGTCGGGCCCCGTAATGAGTCTTGCGTGCGACGAAAATGTGCCATTATCACAACTCAATCATTCTTACATTACGAGTGAAATTACAGGGTGCACAGAAATGAGGGGGAGAAAGGCTGAGAGGTGGTAAGCTGAGGACATGAAATCATCATAAGAATACCTTTCAATTTCTGGAAATATTGACTCCTTTATGGATGTGTACTCCATAGAATCTCAAAGGGAGACAGAGGATGTGGTAAATTATATTTCCATTTATATTATGCCAGAATCCTTTTGAGAAGACATCACAGCGGCAATGAAAAATCCATTATTAGCAACAAAACTTTGATATTGGCTTCTGCGAGAAAGATCAAGACGGAAGATGAAACACTGCCTCGTGTAATTACCAGAAAACTGTGCTTACCTAAAAATAGACACGATGGAAGTAATCGATACGGATAATTTTTTTTGACAGGGCCAGCTATAAGTGGAGGAAATATGGAAAGCCATTTGTCGGCTTGGACATTGTTTAGCCGTTACCCCTGGCTGGCTCGCCACGGTCACTACATCACGGACGTCAATATGAATTATATTAAAGCGGCGTTGGCTTTGATCTCAGCCCCGCTTTATTTGGCTTATGATGATGAACCTGCAAGAAACTCATCAGTGCGACCAGAGTGAGCAGCTATAATTGTCTTTACAAGGTCACAGAGTGATCTTTTTTTAATTTGACGACATTGTTAATTTCTTCTCGGCTAATATCATTGGACAAACTAATATCATTGGACTGCCCTCGGGGGACCCGTTCCTTTCATGGTCTTAAATCCCGAAAAAAAAAAAAATAAAAAGTATTGAAAATAAAAGAGAAATGAGGATGGTGAGGCGTAATGTAAAAAAAAAAAAAAGTGGGATTAAGAGAAGTTTGAAACAGTTCGGCAACAGAATATGAACATGTAAATATCTGAGTGTGATCGATTTAAAAGAGAAAGGGGGAAGTGAACTTAGTCAGACAGCGAAGAGGTTAAGACCTTTGCCTCAGGAAGCTGCTGACCTGAGGTAACATCCAACCCCACGTTCTCCTCGTCCGTCCCCGTTCTGTGTATTTCTGCTGCCTCGGTGAAAACTACAAGAGTTGCCGACCTCCCCGCTGACCCTAAAAAAAAAAGAAAAAGAAAAGGATTAGCACAGTGTGTTTTGGGACATTTGGGACGTAAACCAGAAACCGGGTCCTGACTTCACACTCTGGCAATTAGCTCATCCACTGCGCAGTGAATGGAAAGCTATCAATCACCGCATTTAGTCCAGTGTGTAGGTGTGTGTGTGCAGTTACAGCACTCCTCTCTATCGACCGGACGAATCAATCTGAGATTTCTGTGATGCGACCAGGAGACAAGCTTAAACTCTGAATCACTTATCAAGCTGACATCCACCTTGATACGCGCCGGCTCAGGGCGGTAGTGATGCATCGCTTGTTTTGGGTTTGAGCTGATCAGAGAGCACAGCTGTACTTTTTGGTGGTGCAGAGCAAGAGTGCGGAAACAAAAAAAAATGCATAAGTTGCTGATCCTGATTGTAATGAGGTTTGTGTCTACATGAATCCGTGGGAGTTGGTTTCACTTTGTAGCAGCTCACATCAGACTGAAATGGAAGATGAAAGGAGCGGCGGTAGCGGTGGCGGCGGCGGCGGCTCCAGGAGGAGAGATGTTAAATCGGGTCCTTCATTCCTCTCCTCCTGCTGTGATGAGCGCTGGGCTTTAATTCTGCAGCTCCAGTCTCCTCTGGCATTCCTCTGTTTCCATGGCAAAGCCACACTTATTCTCATTCCAGTGGCATTCTGCTGATTCTGTGCCCGGTAAACATCCAAAGACACTCTCGCATGCAGCGGCATCTGCACACATGAATTCTTAAAAGCATGCGCCGCTGAGTTACATGTACGTATTGAGCATGCATCACAAAGCACACATTTGTATGCAAACAGATGCACGTCAACACACGTTCACGCGTAGCCTATACACACATCTACTGTTTGTCATGTGTAAGCACGAGGAGCCTTAAGCTCGAAGCCTCCACTGAATGCAGATTCACGCTTCAACCATCTGTCAACTAACAGCTCTCCGTGTTGGCTCCTTGTATGGGCTTGGACCCTCGCAGGCCAATATGGCATCACGCCTCATCATATATCTCTCACTGAGCACGCCAAACTGTATGGCTAAGTAGCTCTGCCCAGGGCCCAAGGCATCTGCCGTTGGCTTCTGGAGCACTGTCTGACAACGGCAGGGATGGTGAAGGTTAAGGAGGGTCAGAGGAAAGGCTGGCGGAGAAAATAGAGAAAAGGGATGCGTGGGAGGAAAGTGCGGTGGCTGCAAATTAAACGAGGGAGGCGGAAATGAGGGCGTCCGTATCAACCCTGTGGCCATGAGCTGCACAACACCTGTGTCGGAAGCCAAGACGGCTGCAGAGGCAAACTAATACTCAGATGTAAAGATCACAGAGTAAGAAAGCAAAGAAGAAGGTGAAAACGTGGATTGAAGAGGGTCTGACGGTAGATTTTCCAGCTAACTCGAGCAACAGTGTGCGTTCCGGCCCTTTCAGAAGCCTGTGGGCGAAGCACCTCAGATGAAGTCGTTAACAAATTAACACTTCAGTGGTTGAGCTGCAGACACAAAGTCAAAAAGTACTCACACAACCAACCCTTTTATTGGAAAGTAGCCGTCTTTTCTTTCATCATCCTTTATCTTAGTTTAGTCGAAACCCTGAAGTGCTCTCGTCTTTGACTTTGTAACCGAGCTGGTCAGCACTTAAAGAACAGGAAGTGATCTAAATTATTCGCTTTCAGAGCTTTCTCACAGAAAATGCTTCCTGGCTTCACAACCCATTGTTAACATTGGTGAAATGGTCAATTTCAAGCCAAACCAAACTGCACACTAAAATGAAATGACTGACCCTGACCTCCAAAGTCGGATTCCTCCCTTCTACCGACTGAACCACCACAACCACCTTCCAGTGTTTGACTTGGACGGTCTTCATCACCTGACTGTTTTCTCAAGATTAACCAAATAATTAACTGCGATCTTGAAAGTGTTCAACAATAATTGTAAGCACGACCATTTGTGACGGAACAACAGAAAAGATCTTACTCACAGTGTGTCTTCCAGATAAACCTGACAAACTATTCTTCAAGAAGCTTCAATGAAGAGCAATACAACACAATAGTTATTTTACCCACAAGAAAACATCCAAATGAAAAGTTTCCTCGTGTGGGTATAATTCTTTTGCGTCAGTCCGCCTGATGAGCAGATTGGAAGCCAACTGCCAGTGTTTGCAGTGAACTTATTTACCAACCAGTCATTAAAGCTAAAGCTTTTGTGGGTGATGTTGTTTTTGGCCACTCCATTGTTCATCCAAGATATTATGTCTGCAAACATGCACAGTTGGTCGTAAAGTACCAACAGTGATGTACGGTGCTGCACTGACATGAATGTCAAGGATGTTTTTTTGTGTACTTGACATTTCTAGCGTGCATTGGGACATTTTACGTGCGTAATGCAGTGATAATATTTATTGCCAACTTGTTGTCTAAACCTGTAAAAGGCCTTCACTGACAAGCAGAGCAACCTCCAACTTATATTTCACTGCATACGTTTTTTTTTTCAGATAGCTGACTGGTGATACATCAGCGTTAATTTGATTTTGTTCATCTGCCTACTGAGTTCACAGAGAAAATTGGCTCGCCAAATTAACATTGATGGATGACTTACCACTCTTAACAAGCGCCGCGGTGGCAATCAGGTGATAATCATTTATCTGTATTTGACGAATCCAGGCGACAATGCAAAAAAAAATGAAAAATAAAAAAAATCCAGCGGCGACAAATTGGCTCAAAACTTACTTTGTGTATTTGTGATTGCGCCGAAAGAGATCTAGATTATAAGTGGGTGAGCATGAAATTACATAAACAGAGGGGCGATGAAAAGACGAAGGGCACGGAGGCTGAGGAGACTGGAGGACGAGGACAACAGAAGACGGAGGAAGATGAGTCATGAACGAGAGCAGCGGGACAGAGAAAGGTGGAGGTTAAGACAAAATGTTTCTAGGGCGCCACGAGCTACTGAGAACAGGCATGAAAAAATAAAACATCACACGTTTTAAAAGGGATTCATTCATATTTCCATGTCTGTATTCTAGGCTCAGCTGGAATATATTTGCATGATTTACAGTTCAAGAAAACTCTTTATCTTAGCGCTGATGCCTCAGAACCAAGACGGTTCTAGGTTTGATTCCATCTGGGAATGGAGTTTGCATGTCCTCCCTGTGTCTGCGTGGGTACTCTCAACCCTCCAGAGGACGAGCGGTCACAGAAGATGAATGAATGAATGAAAACTCTTACTCTGCCCTTTATGCAGCCTCTGTCTGAAACCAGCTTTGAACAGTTCACTCTCCTCTGACTGGCTATCTCAATATGCAGACTTCCACTGGTTCTGGGGACTACAAAAAAAACTTAAATCTATCAAGAAAACTTGGACTCAAATATGCTGCCCGCTTGCATAAATAAAAAGCACCTGCCTGGAATAAAATGAGACATTGGAAAGCCATTTGTCAGGCTGGACATTGTTTAGCTGTTACCCCTAGCTGGCTCGCCACGGTCACTACATCACAGCCATCATTACTGAAAGTCAAGTGCGTCAACCGAGTGTGACTTGAATATGTTCTGATGATGACATATTTTAACATAAAACTGATGAAGAACCTTTACAGAAAGCTTAATAGGACTGGATGTTATAATGTCTTTGATGACCAGCACAATACTTACGGAGTTGTCATCTTGGGGTTGCATTGGGAGATGATGTCTTAGGTGGCGTGGGTTTAGGGCTGGGAGGTGATCGTACAGCGACCACCAGCACGATGCATTGGCAGTTGTGTACTTCGCCGTCATCAAGTGTTTCTGCCCTTTAACCACAAGACACACAAATCAAGTCCAGGCCCACCACAGGCTGATCAGGCCCAAACCGTCTCCTTCTGCTTCAGTCACGGCCAGTGGCTGCTTCTTTCTGCAACACTGGCGACCTCCTTGATGTAGTGTTTATATGGTTTTGACCTAATTAGGAGTCTATTTTCTGCTATTAATTAGCGTAGATGCAGTCAAACGATTGTAATGCGCCTCCCACAGACTGAGGGAGTAACGCTAACAGAAATCTATATTGTTTAAGTTAATAGGTTTAATACACGAGATAACAAACTGCTTACACCTTGCAAGAGTACTGGAAATTAGCGCTGCCATGCTAGCTGTTAGCATCTGCTCTCTTTTTGTTAGCGTCCTCAACTGGAAAACAGCAGTCAAGGACACAGGGATGACTCCTAGGCTGGCTAGCAATCAGACAAAACTAACTGCAGCAGTTCAAACGTTCACACAGCCCTCTTGGCGCTTTGAGGTTCGCAAAGTGTTATGTTGTTTTCTGTTGAGATGCTTGGTGGTTGTGGTGTTAGGTCTGCTTGAAGGATTCATTTTACTGATCGGGTTCTGAGTATTAGTTTCACCTCAAAGGGGAACTTCCGTTTTTTACAACCTGGACCTTATTTCTGGCTTAAAATATGGTTGTTTACTCACCCGAAATTTGGACGATATTTACCTGCAGTAAAACTCGTTCATTTCACCAATATTTTGTTTTGATACGCTACTGCAATTCCATGATGATAACAGGTAACTCAAGACTCTGACCTGGATAATGTTATCTCTGAAAGGAAGCTGCGTTTCGGTGCCCCAGTCACTCCCACTATATGGATATACGCGGACGTAAATATCATCTGAATGACTCCAAATGACAACAAAGTTATATGGGTGAGTGAACGTTCGTATTTTAAGCCAGAAATAACGTCCAGGTTGCAAAAAACTTCTACATGCCTAGGGACTAATACAAACACTGCGACATGTCACCATATTTCAAGTAAGATAATGTTCTGTGTTTTTGTAAAATGATATGGTTGATACAGTGACGCATCCACAGAAAGAATACATTTGTGGCAATACCACAAGTGACCACTAAGAAAAAACTACCGCTTTTGTGATACATCCTTGAGAAAAACAAATAAATGTGTTTTTTCTTACTCTAAATGTCAATTTCTTTAATCCATCAGTGCATATGTCCGACACTAACAACCCACTGAGCAACTTGATGATCAGCTTTAAAAACAAAGTTCACAGAAGGGACAGATTGGAGAACAAACAAGGCTTTCATGCTGAAGCCTTCGTGGGCTTTTTTTTATTATTTATAGAGGTATTTCTAAATGAGTTCACCTCAAGGTTTTCATCTTTTATCATAATATAAGTACAATATTTATATTAACTGTTAAATTACACCATCTTCAGCTGTATTTGATTGACCCCATCCACTCTGGTATGTTCTCGCTATACGTTAGCTCAGTTGAGAAATATGTTTCTATTATAATACAGAGCGCAGCAGTCCTTTATCACACTCCCAATAATGCACATCGGAAAAATCACTGTGGGTAAAACACACGTGCTGAAAATACGCCGAACTTTTCCCCTGGCTCTCGAAAGCGCGCACTCAATAGCGGCGTACGTTTTGATTCTGTGTCTAATATAAATCCATGGCGTGATGTACAGCCTTCCATAAGCTAGGGCTGTTTGTGTCCAGCGGGCACAGCAATGCTCATGCGGGGTTATAAATAGCTAATGTACACACGCTCTGTTTGCCTGCTGAAATGGATATTCTTTAAACAAACAAATAGGCCTGACCCGCAGTGCTGATGGATAGATGTGCGCCACGGGGTGTAGTTAGCAGGAAATAGGCTGCCCTGTGAAACGACTGCTCCTACAGCAGCTTAACAACGCTTAACAAATATAAGCTACATTACATAAATAATTTGTGTTGACCTCCGGACACTGACAGTTGCAGTGTGAGTGAGCGTGTTTGACGCTGGAAACACGCGCGGCTTCTCATTATAGATTTGTCAATACATTGATTTGTGTTTTTTTTTTTTTAAAAAGCAAGTAATTTGTACTAGTAACTGGCAGCAACACACCCGGTGAGCCGATATCCGCCTGTAACAGGTCTGCCAGCTCATGAATACAATGATAATTTGTACCACTGGAGGCCTGAAGTATTGAGCGGATACTCATTTACCTCGCTGCGTTGACAGTCAGGGCACAACGTGCGCGTGCAGATGTTTGTGTTCATGTGTAGTCATGCATGTGCGGGCCATGGGGACTCACTCATCTCCGCCAAGGTCAGGCGAGGAAGCCGTATTCATTAACCGCAGCCGCTGATTGTGCATTCAGACGGAATTTATATTGTGCGACGACAATGGCGACGTCACAGTGGACGAAGCGGCGCGGATGCAAAGATATTTCCCGGGCTCATCAGCGGGGACGCAGGTGGGAGCCTGACGCTGTGTTTTTTCTTTTTATACTCGGTGGAGTAATTGTCAGACGCTGGAGTCAAACACAAATGTATTCAAGCAGCGACTGTCGAGTGTTTTCTTTTCGATTTTGCAGGAAACCAAACCGAGGCCATCACCTGACTCTCACGTTGTGAGCCAATATGGCACTCTGAGTCTTCGCAGGGTACATGTTCAGCTCTCTTGTCAGAAAGAAAATTGGCCAATCTAGAAAATAGTGATGTGAAAACTACTTTTGTAGAACAGACTGTGCCACGATGCCAGAGAGAGAGAGACAGAAAGAGAAAGAGCGCACTATTGCCATCTGTGAGGCTCTTTGTGGGCAGATGACGAGGATGAGGGAGCGAAGCGTGGTTTATCAATCTAAAGCCGGAGACGAATGTATGCGCGCTCTCGGAGCACACAAGAAACAACGTGAAGTTGAACTGAGCTGAATGGGCGGGTCTGCTGGGCCGAGCAGATTAGAGATGAGAATCGGAGCGGGGCGATAAAAGAATGGCTTGTTCTTTTCATCAGGCTTGTTCAAAGCTGAGTGGGACAAGGGCAGATAGAGAGATAGATGGAAAGAAGGAGGGAAGAACAGAAAGAGGCAGTGGAGGAGAGGAGGCGGACAGATGGAGAAGTGGACGGAGGGTGGGAAAAGCTAGAGATGAACAGATGAAGAGAAACAGAGGCACGGCCCCGGCTGCTTCATC
Source organism: Planiliza haematocheilus (assembly GCA_005024645.1). NCBI lineage: Eukaryota > Metazoa > Chordata > Actinopteri > Mugiliformes > Mugilidae > Planiliza > Planiliza haematocheilus. Next base: position 509,614 of record SRSE01000124.1, read on the forward strand.
TCCACCCTCAGATCAGGAGGTGGGGTGGAGAGAGAAGGCATCTCAAGGTCAGAGTAAAGAAGAATGAATCCGTGAATTAAAACCAAAATCTTCCCCAAACTCCAAAAATAATCCCATCAAAAGTTTAATTAAAACGCTTTTCATACACTCGCTTGTTTCTCAGCGGCACAGACACTTTTTTTTTCTTCCCATCGCATATCTTTTTCCCATGGCGCGCCTCCTTTTCCCACACTTATACAGGAATGAAAAACTTCTCTTTTAACCCGACTCAATGGCTTGTTTCACTCTTATCAGCCCCCTGCGTCTCTGCGGTTTCTCGGCTGTGAAAGCTCGCCGCTGTTCTGCTCCGGCGAGAGCGCGGAGGGGGTGGTGTGCTCGGGGGGGGGGCGAGGGAGGGTAGTTCCCTGGTCCTCTGTGCCTGCCTCCCTTCACTGCCCTGGGGGTAAACACTAGCCACTCGACCAACAGCGGACCTCTGAGACTTTTTTTTTCTCTTTCTCGCCACCCAGGCCTCCAAACAGCGCCTGCAAACATGCGAGCGGGAGAAAGGGCCTTTTTGTACGCGGCCCACACTGGCCCTCTTTCAAAGAAAAACTGTATCAATAAATCTATTTTCAAGTAGGAGAATGAACAGTGTTGTTTTGTGGTTTTTAAGACTGCGAGATGGGCTGATCTGCAGAGAGCTAAAATGAGTTGTTGAATGTCCTCTAATGATAAGGGTGGGAGGGAGGAAGAGTGTGTGTGGGGATGTTAAAGCTGATTACTTGATTGGGTGATGAGGGCTTCTTCAGAGCTGTCTTTAATTTGCTCGACCAGAAAAGAAAAGTAATTAATCTCAGACTCCCAAGACCTCTCGGGGACTTCAAAAGCACACCGAGAGCTGAAATCAACAAAAAAAAAAAAAAAAAAAACGCGACGGCAAGCCTTATTGTGAAAATTCATTTATTAGCTCAATTGGTTGATTGTCTGAGAGGTTTAAAGCAAACCTCGTCTTGAGGCTGTTTTTTTTTCTTCTTGTCTTCACCTCTGGCGCTGCTTCTGCCGCACTACGCAAGATGAAGCCACGCTGTATTCTTACTAAAATACATTTGACTTTTCCACAGAGATTGATAACTTGTGCTCATCCTTTGAGCCGCTGAAAGGATGACTGAGTCAGTGCAGAATTACACACACAAGATGACAGAAGAAGACACCTACAGTGCTTAACATTTCTTCAAAATTTTGCATGTTTTAAAGCTGCATAAAGGAACACGTGGTCCAGGTTGTGATTGCCATTGTTCATAGAAGAGCGTCTTCTTAACTCGGCGCGCACACCCCCTGACTCACAAAAATAGTTTAGGAACTACTCAAAAAAACACGAAGAACAGCACAAGGTGCTGACCTCCAAATTCCCACTGTTCTGTGGGATGACCCACAGAGGCTTCTCCGCTCAACCCATAGGACCACCCCCCCACTAACAACATCCTGTTCCCAGACTCCACAGGACACCCTCAGAAACCCCATGTCCACTCTCTAATGAGTCACCCCTGTTTTGGAGGCTCAAGGGAGATCTACACAATAGTAGGATGGAGGTCATAATGTTATGCCTGATCAGTGTATACACATGGAATACACAATGGACTATGTAAAGATGGGCAAACCCTCTTTGACATCACCAATACCAGCCATGGTCACCTTGGCAGTGGTAGACTCCGCCTACTTCCACCTTATTAAAAAATGGCTTAAAAGGTGTCGTGTGACTGGAGCTGAGGTGTGCTAGTGATGCAGACTCCGTCACTTTTGTGTGACTTTAATCTTGATATACATTTAAATGACTTGGTTATAAAAGTATCCCAGTTTTAACAAATGCAGATATTAGGTACACGGGCCAAAATATCCTTAGCACCGGCCTATAAACTGGTTATTTATTTTTGCTATAAAGCTGAGCATCTATTGAGATTGAATCACGTTTGGAACCAGCCTCAAGTGGCCACTGGAGGAACTGCAGTTTTTGGCTTTTCCGCATTGCCTTCGTTTTTTAGGGAGAGAGTACTTCACGCTTTATGTCTTTACATTTCTATACTTGTCAACACGTTTCCACATGTGTGCTCTTGCCCTTATGTCGTTACGTGTATATACGTACATGGCTTAATTTGTCTCTACGCGCCTCTACATTTCTATCTCGTCAAAGAGATTAAATAAATCAGGAACCCTTTTCCTTCTTGGAACAAAACAGTCAGTGCTTCACAAACACAGAAAACATGAATACCAAGAAGGGGGAAGCGAATAAGACGAGGGAGATGAGTGGAGGAAAACATGGTGAGATGAATGTGAGGATAAGATGAAGAAATGGGAAATGAAAAAACAACAGATGACGAGGGGAGAAGGTTAGGAGAAGGAGGATGAAAGAGACAGGATGTATGAGGAAGAGATAAAAAAGAGGAGACGAGAGGATGGAGAAAGGTTACGAGAGGGAGGGATGCGGGGATAGAACAAGACGAGGACAAAGGGGACGAGAGAAAAGAGCAGAGAGAGAGAGAGAGAGACAGAGAGAGAGCGAGGGGAAGGATGTCCCCCGTTGTTTCTGACCAGCAAAGGTTTCATTACACTTTATGCGATAACAGCAGCTGGAGATCGTCTGTGAAATCTAGACCACTCCGTTATCCCTCCGCTTCCCGTATAACAATGCTGTTTACTGCTGTATCGCTTTACCCTAACAGTAACCTACCTCTTCAAATTACACCCACAGTGCACCGGCACAACAGCAGACCCACAATGATAAGGAAACAGCACACACTCGCAAAGCGTGCGCGCACAAACAGACACAAAGCGGAGGAACTCAGAGCAGAGCAGAGCCAAAGAATCATTCAAGCTATTTAGCTGGCGAAGTGTGTAGACGACAGCTGACTTCACTCGCCGAGTGTGTTTACATGTACATGAGTTTGACGGTTATCCCGGGGTTTTTGAAGAATTTCCGTGTTTGCGCTTGTAAACATCTTCTGCTTTGTTGTGTTTCTAAAAAGCCAGGGATGGAGATACTGTTGGATGCATGCACCTTTTCCAGGACTCAAAATGCCGCCGACTGTCTGCGTAGGTGCAGACAAGTCATGTATTTGGAGTGATGAATGAAGAAACTTAAATATGCCTTGGAGTGATACAAGATTTGCAATTTCGTTCTTTCCAATATGAACTCCACCCGTTGTGGCTGTATCGTCTACTTCCTTGTCCTCGTCCTTGCTCAGAATGCAAGACTTTATAAGCTGATTTATCTCCAAAACTGACCCGTTCCAACGATTGGAGGAGAACTCCGGTCTGGTCCTCGCTAACTAGCAAGATTCACATCCGAACTTTTGGTAATGTAACGTGTTTGCAGATCCCCTGGCAGATTTATCCAACGTGCTTGATATTTAGGAGTGGAGGGGGCGTGGTGCATCAGCTGCAGGAGAGAGGTGTGGGGAGGGCTCATGAGAGCAGCACCAGGTGAGAGGGATCCTGTCAATCTCTCCTCTCTCTTAAACACAGTAGCATACTGGACCTGGGATCAGATGAGACACGGCACAAAGAGAGACACTCTTGGCGTCAGCAGGACACCTGCAAGGACACTGGCAGATGTATAAATGTGTCGTGGTTTCAAAATAAAGACCTACATTGCAGTCTAACTCTCTGCTGAAGGAACCCACAGTGGCATCAGGCAACGCCACGTAGGATTTCAAATCTGGATGATTACGTCCGAACGTTCACAAAAGACACGGAACCACACACACTTTAGGTAGCATGTTAAAATCTCATCTCCACTCACCCCTGAAGAATAGACACCTCATGCTGACTTTGTCTTCTCGACCATTTTCTCATCCACAATCATTTAGCTTTCTGTTTTTATTTGTCTTTAATCTCTGCAAAGCAGTTCAAAGTAAAGTTTTCTTCTTCTTCTTCTTTGGTCTGATTGGAGGTTGGTAAACCAGCTTGCTGGTACGCTACCATCACCTACAGCACAGGATAGCAGATCGGTAGTTGCCCCTCAGACTCTGTCGTGTTTAGTTCCGCCTTTTCGTCCGATTGTGTCAATTTGAATGTTTGTCCTCAAGTGTGCAATGAAGAAACCTGAAGTCTGAGCCCAGCTTTAGAAAATGTGACACCAGTCACCAGCAGGTGACATGTTGAAGATTTATTTTTTGCTTTAGTCTCCCGCTCTGTAGTAGTGCTCAGACTGCAATAAACCATCAGAGTTGATTTAAGTTGCCACAGTCCAATCATTTAAGGTTAATGTTTATGAGAATCTACCTAATCATCTCCTACTTGCCTGAAATTGACCATTTTAAACATGTATAAGGAGATATGTGTGGCCAAAATGAAAACACGCTAATTCACTAACAAGCTACCTGGTAGATATTCACAAATTCAATCAATGGTGCGGTAAACTTTGATTTTATTTATTACTGTCAGCGTGCTCTCAATTTAGAAATAACATGTCAACCTGGTCCCCACATATTTACTTCTTACCGAGTTATTTTTCTTTGCTTTCTGTTGAGATTAAATAAATACAAGTCAAAAGCCTCTGTCCAAAATCCTGCAATACATTTCTCACATTTGCGTCTTCACACCAACCACAGATAACAGATTATAAAGCTCAACCGGGTCTCAACCGCAGCAGCGTGATGTTTACACGACGGAATTAGGTTTCTTTATTCATTTATTCCCATTTCTACAAATCATTTTTAATTGTTTTTTTATTGTTCTCTTGCAGCACACGAATCTAAACTTTAAAAACCATAACTGTGTTGTGATATTGTGTCTAAATCCTAATAATCCAGTGTGTAGTCTGCATTTCCATTGAAGAAATATCGCATTAGAGTTTTGAACCAGCCACATACAAATTCCTGTTATGATATCTCATTGTTACGTGCACACAATGGAACGCGACACGTTGCTCAGTCACCGTGACTGTTATAACAAAACAGCTGATCCGTGCACCGTCTGGGAGAAACGGATTTAATTGGCAGCGCTAAACAAACAGTGGTTGATGTTCGTGAGGCTGCGTTCTCACTTTCTTCGAGCTCCGTCAGTCCTCCGCACTTTGTGTTACGTTACAAAACACGGCGAGACACATTTCTACTTTCAGAAGAAGATAATGGACATAATAATGTCATTTGCCTGTTGCTGAAATGCATAATCAATCAATAACAGACTTTGGGCGCTTATTTTTTGTGATTTTGTGTCATCGCTCACAGACATTGAGCGGCACAATGGTGGTTTAAAAACGCGGTGTGGCCTTTATAGCGTGCACGCCGTGAACATTTACAATTCAGACACTCACATAAAATGGGGGAGGATAAATATAGTGCACCACATAGTAAAAAGGGGTCGATTTCAGACACATTGTTTGGTAACGAGCAGCTGGAGCGCGTCCAAGGCTTCGATGGGCGGAACGCTCTGCAGGTTGAATCATCAGCACAAAAGATGGGAAACTGTGCGAGACAATACCTGGTTGTTTTTTGTTTTTTTTTAAACACACACAGTTCAAATGGTCCCGGCTAAATGTGAAAACATCCTTTTGTCATTTTAGAACCTGTTTCGGAGTCACAACAGGGACTCTGAAACAGATACCGCTGCCACCAGGGTGAGGCTGCCAGGTTTGGTGCCATTATTTCCAGCGCAATTACTAATGTGCTCACCAATCGGATCTGATACGGCGACAGTGTGTGTGTTGGCTGGTTTTTCTCCTAGCTGTGGGTTTGAGCTGAGCTTTCACGGTCTAACCGCCATCACCTCGGGGCCCATTCACAGCAACGATGATCTCTGCTTAAGACCTCAATAGACATTCATCTCCTCCTCATTCAGCGCACACGCACCTGACGCCTGGCAGATTTGGATGTGTGGGTGACAATACCTTCACCTATACAGGCTGGGAAGCACGCCCGAGTATATCCGCGCTTGTGTGTATAAAAGTGTGTGTATGGTGTTTGTGTTTGTATGTGTGCCTGGGTGAAATGGCTTTGACTGCATTTTCCACACAGCAGATAAGGATCAGAGGCGCCCTGATAGTAGGAATTAGGAGCAGGGATCCCATTGATCTCTAATGGACCGCTACAAGCAGTCTGAGAGCCCATCAGTGTAGCCAAGGAAACACGACCCCACGCATACACACACACACACACACCGCACAAAACAAATAAGACGGACACACTCGCTCGAGTTATGAATGCAAGAAATGTTACCGCCGGTATTAGGTTACACGGCCAAGACGCCCCCAGAATCAATGATGAAGGCTTAATTACGGAGGGTGAGAGATGAGGCTGCGCGCGTGTACGGGTGTGCGCGTGTGTGCGCCAATATTTTTGCTGCAGAAAAAAAAAAAAAAAAGAATCAGAGACAGAGCTAGTATTTCAAGGCTGAAAGTTTAAGTGAAACTGGAAGGTCAGCGGACTAGATTGCCTCCCCGTCCCAAACCATAGCTACAAGACAGGGACTGAAAATAAAATTACCCCTTTCTCTCTCTCTCTCTTTCGCGCGAGCGCACACACACACAAAGTCGTGCACAAGTCCAGAGTAAAGAGACGGTGAAAGATGGCCTCCCAAACGTCTTGATATTGTGCCTCTTGTCTTTCATCGCACATGAAATGAATGTATCCCTCCCCTGCCTCTCTCCTCCTGGCCGCTCCTCGCTTTCTCTTGTTTTCTGGCCTACTGGGCACATCTATTACCCGCTGATGAATGACACCGAGAATCGTATCTGTGCTTACTGCTCTCGCTGCACAGTGTCAGCGATTCATCCTGCGCCTGAAACCTCAGAGCCGTATGATCTGTTTCAATAGGACTTTGCAGGGACCAATTAGTAAAGCATTATAGGAGAGGCTTTTCATGGGAATGCTACATGTACCCTGGTGGGTTTCCATGGCAAGAGCAGGTACTTTTTTTTTATGATATTTGCTTTATTGTTAGATTAATATTAGTATGAAGGTGGCGAGAGGAGAAAATCTAGTTATTTTTTTATTTATTTTAATTAGATTTCCGCTTATCTCCTTTAGATTGAGACGAGATCCTTGAACAAAAACACACTTTAATTTAAAGGAGTGCCAGATTTGAAGGGTCTTTCTTCCTGCAAGCTGCACGAGTAGATAGACAGCGCTCTGATTTGGGTAGAAGTTAACTTAAAACAGCCACCCTGACTCTGTCCGGCGTCCTCCCCATCCACCATTAGATTAAACACGTCGTATCTTGTTTGTTTAATCTGCACAAACCCACGGTGTGAAAATGCCAAGCCTCAGAGTTTTTGACTGATTATTTTTTTGGGCAGCGAGCAGTTTCCAGGCAGTCTTCTGTCATTGTAAATTGTCAGATAATAAAAGCAATTTAAAGACGTAACCTTGTCTCTCTGTAAAGTCTGACAGGCAGTTTGTTTTAGAGCAGACGACACTAGTCAATATGAAATAATAATAAAAAAAAAAAACTCAGATACAGCCAACACTAAAAGACCAAGGTTGTTCCAACTTGAACAAAACGCTGGCTTGTCATTTGAAATTACCGCATCCACGTGTGTTGCGTCAGCGCACAATAACAGCTATTGAAACCACTGGTCGGGACTAAATGCGTCTGAACGATCCAAGTGGATTCCCAGCTGAGCCTCTAAGTGCCACTTTTCAATTCTAACTTCCACTTCCCCTCTAAAATTACACTGACACGACATTGTGATAACCCCGCGCTACAATAGTAAAGGCTAATTATGAGAGTTTAAGCTCCTTTTGTAATTAGCCAACTTGGAGTTTCTTACATTTCATCTTCAGAAGTTTCTTTCACACCCCGGTGACACAAGTGGCAACAGCTGAACTTAAGACGATCTTCACAGGCTGCTTTCAACCTCGGGTCTCACAGTCTCTCTTTCGGAACGAGACTCATTTAGCTGCCGAGATTGTGTGTTAAGACGGACCTGATGGAGGAGTTCAAGGATGCTTGGTTTATTGCAACCTGGATCTTTGTTTTCTACACATCATAGAAAAAAAATGAGCAAAGTTGGAAGATCATTCACTGTTCACATCCACCACAGTTTACAGTTTTTTGTTTTACTGGACCATATAACCTAGCCCTCTTACTCCAAATGTGAAAACGCTTTCATATCCAGTATGCAGATAAATGCTGTGATTATACAGTCATGATTTCAGTGAAGTCTCTGGTTTATCCCTGTGCGACTGTGTGACGTTTTAATATTAATTCAGATCCTACACGACGTGTGAACACACCAGACTCACACAACAGCACTCCAAGAAGGAGAGATCTTTTGGAGTTGAATATTAATGAAGTAACAAGAAAGTGTGAGGTAAGACATGTTGGCAGGTAGCCTACGACGCGAAGCGGCACCGTAGAGAAGAGTTTCAGGTGAAATATCATCGAGGTTTGACTCTAGAGACCGATGGAGGCTTGAGTCTCCAACAACAGGATTAGCTGGAGATGGAAAGGATCGGTGTCCAAAAGGCAGAGTGACAGCGCTGGAGTGAATTTAAAGAACAGGGACTTGATTAGCTGGAGAAGTGACAATCAAATGGGGAACAAACTGGGGGAGTGACGGAGTGAATGGAGGAAACTAACTGTAGAGGTATAGAAACTAACCAATCAAGTCACCAGTAGACTAACAATTGCAGGTTTCTGTGGGAGTACTAAAATTACTTTTTTCGTCGATGGACTCTGGCAGCTTTGAAGAGAGCGTAGATTGATACAAAGGTTTCAAATACCCCATTGAAAGCGGCTGTCTGATGACAAGGTAGTGATCTAAATATAGTGCATCTGCAGCCAACCAGCATCTACTCTAGGCAATAGACTGACTGCGGATAAGTACCTCATACAACCCCACTTCAAAGAAACCCAACCAGGAGCAGTCAAATGGTTTGATGTGAAAGGAGTCATCTGTAGTTCACAGCTCTACAGAGTATCGTCCAGCTCATTGCCAGACACAGCTTGTAGCCGTGTTCAACAAAGCAACTTCAAAAACCTCTTTTCAAAAACTCTTCGCTGCCGTTGCAGGGACGTACACCGATCGGTCATAACATAATGACCACCTCCCTGATATTGTGTAGGCCTCCATTGTGTCTCCAAAATAGTTGTGACTCATCAGAGAATGGGCATGGGCCTTCTGAGGGTGTCCTGTGGTGTCTGGAAACGGGATGTTGTTAGTCGGGGTCTTTGGGTTCTATGGGTTGAGGGGATGGGCCTCTGTGGATCATCCCATGGAGACTTTTTTGTGTGTCTGTGTCAGGCTGGATCCTGTGTGTCATTGTTATAGGATGAGGGGGGGGCTGGTCTGGTCTCGGTGGGTGGTACATGTCTAAGAAACATCAACACAAATACAATGTTTCCCAGCAGAACACTGAATTGGAATGGAAAATGTCAGTGGTCATAATGTACACAGACAAAATTGCCAGTGAACACAATGGAGTTGGTAGAGACCAAAATAGCCACAAAGATTACATCCCTCGATGCTGTATCGTCTTAAAGGGGAATTGAAGTTTTTTCCCAACCTGGACCTTAGTTCTGGCCTAAAATACGATCAAGTTTGCTCACCTATATAAATTCACTGTCGTGAGACGTTCGGATGATATTTAGATCTGCGTATATGCATATAGTGGGAGTGACTGGGGCACCGAGGACGAGGAGCTCGTTGAAAGGAGGATGCAGAGGCAGAGAAAGGAACAGCTGGCCAAAGAACAACGAACCGATAATAAATAACTCCGGACTCAACGGGGAATAGCACTGTGAGTGCTCCATCACAGGGCACTCATTGAAATACTTGAAATACTAATTTCAACCCTTGAGTGTTATTGGCGGGCATAAGAAGACTTTTTTTACTTTTGTGAAATTTTAAAGTTTTTATGGAGGAAATCAAGATGAATGAATTTACCATGTCAGGTTCATTGCTCTTACGTGGTAACTGGTTGGTTGGTTGATAGGCAACATAGGACACTGTTCTGACCTGAGAATGTTCTCTGATTGGCTGGGTGAAAACCATATGCTTCTAGCCGCACTATGTGGCACAGGGGTGCAATTTAAAACAAGAGCCATAGTTACCAAATATAGTTCCTCGCCTTTAACTACAGCACAGCGCCCATGGTTGCATACTGCTGGAAGAAAGATTTTTCATACAGTTTGAAAAAGTGAGAACAGCATCATTACACTGGGCAGAAATTATCGTAAAAACTATAAAACACAATGCCAAAGTTGGAGTAAATCGTGGTAATTTTCCCGGTGGGTATGCGTCTGATGGTCATGCTGTTTAACTGCACTGAATGCAAAGTGGCTCAAACCATTCACTGCAATAAAGCATATAATACCACCATCAGCTTAATTATTAACTTGGGTAACTTGCGTGTACGTCTCTGTGATATCACATCTCGTTATTACCCCGGGATTCGTGTCAGAAAGTTAAGTTATATTCTTCATTTATTATATGCCACTCAACCTCAGGATGACTCACAGCCACTCTGACCCTCTTCTACTGTGCCGCACTTTGATCATGATCACTTCCCATCCGTCTACTCCCTCGTCTGGCTCACTTTCATTTTCAGTCTTTTGCCACCACTTTCTCTCTGTGAGTGCTGGCTTAATTGAACGCGGCAGTTGTCTCCTTTTAATTTCAGAGCTCGCTAATGTCATTAATAATGTATGGATATTCTAATTAGAATCTGCCCCAGTCACTTTGCAGTGTAAACACTATTGATCATCTGTTAATTAAGTTTTAAATATCATTGACGGGCACGTGGAATCGGAGGCAAATATGAACATACTCATCAAGCCTTTCCCGTGCAAGCGTTCAATGCTCAAAACCTCGCACTAATTAAAAAATACTGCTGATCCATTCGCTCAGTTCATTTCAGTCTCGGAGTGGTGCTTTCGACGACGCCCGTGTCACAAAACACGTACACATGCAAGGAGTATAAACAAACACTGCTCTGAGCAGACGGCACACTTAATACAGAGCGTCGAAACAAGAAACTGCTTGCCGTTTAGTCAGCTGTGCATGCATGCAATAATTTATGCAATAATTTCCACAATGAAGCCGATGCCGGAGACTTGTGAAGCTTTTAAGACGATCCAACTGTCGTGAATGACAGCTGGTATCCCAACAGTGAAGGATAAGTCTGTGATTCTACAAAAAAAAGTTAGCGTATAACACACAGAGCTTCAAAATTCACACCTATGGACTACTGCAACACGGAAATCATAAGCATAAACTACACACATACACACACATGCTAAATGCAGGCAGTTATATGCACAAAACAGTAAAGAGGGAATAGGCTTCTCTGGGACTGGGGGACAGAGTCTACTGCATACCAAACAGGCAGGTACAGATGGCAACCTCAGGGCTAAACACCAAGGGTCTGTCTGCAAGTGTGTGTGTGTTTGTGTTTGTGTGTTGGCAAAGCGAGGGCGACCAGCATGTGGAAAAGACGGAAAGGTCAAGTGCCTTTCCAGCCGCTATCAGCCACTCCCTGCCCCATTCTTCTCCACATTCTCGCATGTACAGCTCAGACTTTCTCTCTATGAATGGCTTCTGTGTGGTATTAAGAGATGTTGAGTAGACACGGCTAAACACTTGTACGTGCCTCAGTGTGGCTTAGACTGACGCAACCAGTGGCGGGTTGTGCATTTTCCAACTAAGCCCTTCAATGACTTCCAACTTATTCAAAACATCTCTTAACTGCATTTGAATGCCATTATTGAAGCAAGAAACTCACTTCATCCATCAGAAGCATTAATGTCGACACAATAAAATGATAAAAATATACTCACCAGGACTTTAGAAACAATTTAGAGTTCTCCTCACAGCCTATCAATCAAGGGTAGGGCTCATAGTTGCTGTCCTTGCTGTCTTACCGGCTGGGTCAGGCTAGCTAGCTCCAGGATTATCCTCACAATATTCAGTTTTTCCTAGAAAGTCCACTATGAAATGATCTTTTTAAGAAGATCTCCAACCAAATCAATCTCCTCGTTCCCCGTTGTGATGAACACGAACTGCTAACTTGGCTTAAACAGATCAGCTCTTTGACCCTCAAATCAGAGGATGCAAAAACACTACTGCTGCCGTAGGCCAAGGAGAAGGATCTGAACTTGAAATGTGACTGGTTAAAGAAACAGCGTCATTACAATGCATTTCAAGCCTTAATAGTCAAGGCCCAGGCACATGGTGACTGGAATATGATTGGATAAAAGCTCTAATGCACAGTTAGACGGCAGGAATCCCTGACGGCCTGCTGCTGGACACAACTGATAAAAGACATAAAGTAAAATTTTTACAACCACTTCTGTTAAGTGTTGAAGAGTTTGTTGTATCAAAATCAATCTCTAATATTTGAACAGCTTTGAGCTGTGTCAAGTTACGTGCAAACTGGCTCTTCACTCGTTTGTTTCCGGTTACCGTAGCTGACAGTCTCAACGTGCCGCTGTAATAGGATTGATACCCCCCAACCGGGTGCAACACAGATGATATAACCAGGAGGAAGCCCACCAAGCAACAAGTGTAAACAACTTGAGAATCCAGAAACGTGTTCTAATCAGGATAAATTATTCAAATTACCTGTGTGGGTTTACCTCAGGAGCATACGCATCATAACTGCTGAGGTGAAACGCAAACCTCAAAAACGGGACCGATTTAGGCGCCAAGCTTCCTGTGTCAGCAAAGCGTTTGTGTCTTACCTCTTGTTTGAGCTAAAAAGTCCACGTAAAGCAGACTGGTTTTTACAACCTGGACCTCATTTCTGGCATGAAATACAATCATTTACGATACTGTAAACCTTTTGTGTCTGCGTATATCCATATAGTGGGAGTGACTGCGGCAAATAACCCATCATCTTCCTCAAAGTTCATTCATTTCACCAATATTTTGTCATCGGACGCTAGTGCTAGTCCCCGTTGAGTCTGGAGTTACCTGTTATCATCATCCGGGGTCTGTAGCTTGACCTACTGACCTTGATGATGTCATCTCTGAGCGCCGTGTGCTCCTGCGACAGTTGGTTTGTCTACCTGTACTTTGCTACTGCTAGTTTTTTGCAACATGCCTGAATATTTTTCCCCATTCTGAGGTTGTGGAAAAACAAACCGACCGTCGCGGGTGTGCACGGGGCTCAGAGATGACATCACCCAGGTCAGAAGACATCATCCGGGGTCTGTAGGTCAATCTACACACCCTGGATGATGATAACGGGGAATAGCCCTAGCGTACAATAACAAGATATTGGTGAAATGAACGAGCTTCGTGACAGAATGCATTATTTAGAGGCTGCAGTTCGCCGTCCCAGTCAACTACAAATGACACAGAAGTTATATGGGTGAGTAAATGACCGTATTTTATGCCAGAAATAAGGTGTGACGGTATCTGTTTTTTTCACAAACAGTAGTGACTGGAACTGAGCGCATTTCACACCATTCACAGTTTGTGTTCCCTGCCTTGACTGACGCCCAGACGCCTTTATACAAATTCAAAATGCTTCAGTCAGTGCAATAAAAAAATAAAAATGTTTTCACTGCGCAGACGTCTGTTGAGTGACACTGGTTCATTGGTTGTTTGGACAGATTAAACCCCTTTTGGTCCAGTAGTCAAATTTGCGCAAATTACACAAGGGGGAAAAAATATCTGCACACACAGTGAAGCCATCCAAACATTTGTCTTTGATAAGGTTGGGTTATTGCGAGAACATCTGTTAGATCTTTTGTCACAGCTCCCTTACAGATGTGGATAAACACTTCCAAATGCTCCAGTGACCTGCCATTGTTTTTCCGGATCTCACATGCTGCCGCTTTACTGGCCTTGCTTCACAGCAGACACCAGGGTCATTCTTCGCCCTTCCACAAGGAGGAAGATTCACTTCCACGCAGCCATTTTATTATTTCTGTTCTATGAAGGCATGTTTCCTCTCAAGGTTGCATCTGAGGGAAGTGAGTTCAGAACCTGTTTTTAGTTGCCAGGGAGACGAGCCTTGGCGAGGTGAATGGAAACAGTCAGTGCGATGTACCGTACAGAAAACCGTCTGATTCAGTTTGCGGCGAGCTCTAACAGTTCCTGTGTTCCTCGTGAGCCCTTGTTCCGTTATTTCTGCAAAGGTGGGGTTCTTGGTGGAGGAGGATGTTTCATTATCTCTCTTGTCTGCTGGAATCCGGTACAGCGCCAATGTTCGTCTCCTTCACTCTGCAGATAATTCTCAGCTGAGATGATGTGAAGAATGACTGTAACAGGGTTTTTTTTTCTCAGTTTAATAAAAGATATTGTATTAGAGCTCATTTTTTTTTTTCCAGAGTTTAGTGTTCGCAGTGAACAGCTTCCAAGAATCAGACAGCTTGTTTAGAAAGTCACAGTGGAATGATACGCATTGTTCAGCTCTTATAAACGCCAACTGGTGTATTATGTTCATTTTGCCAAACAAGGCAGTTAAATGTCACCGATTATTCCTTTAAGCGCGCAAAGGCCTTGGGCAAGGAAGGCATCAAAGGACAAGTCAGTGATCTGTTGAATGCTTATTGGGGGACCACACAGGACACTTCCGTCCTCCAGTTCAAGTCCAGTCATTTTCTTTGTGCGGGGACGTTGGCCCCGGCTGAAGTGAAAACGTCTGTCCTTCAGTTTCTGTTCAATGAACACAATCTACATTGTACAAGTCTGACTGCATTTTAATTTTCATTGTGCATTGTACACCGATCAGCCATAACATTAAGACTGACTGACTGACAGGAGAAGTAAATCACATTGACCATTTTGTGACACTACAATGTTCTGCTGGGAAACTTTTGGACCTGGCATTCGTGTGGATGTTACATAGACACGTAGCACCCACCTAGACCAGACCAGGCACCCCCACCCCATAGCAATGACACTCCTTCATTTCAACAGCCATCCCCAGGAGGATGCAGCCTGACATGGGCACAAAAACGGTTTAGGGACAACTCAGAAAACATGAAGGACAGCACAAGTTGTTGAGCTAGCCTCCAAATTCACTAGATGCCAAACTATTCAAGTATCAACCCACAGGATTGAAAGACCCCCACTAACAATATACTGTTGCCAGACACCACAGGACACCCTCAGAAGGTCCATGTCCATTCTCTGATGAGTCACAACTATTGTGGAGGCACAAGAGAGACCTACGCAATAATAGGTCATAATGTTATGCCTGATCAGTGTAAAACTTTACAGCTTTAAATGGCTTTAGCAAGATACATTTGGCTAAGGCTATGAGGCTACTATGTTCATGAGAAATGTCCACATGAATGGCTCCTCACAAGTTGCATTTGGACGCAGACTTATTACTGGTGTAATAAAATATATATGTTAATTATTATCCATTAGATGCTCTTCTTATAGACGACATGTTAACCTGTCAGAGTTGGTAAAACCACGATGTAAACTTTAATGACGCCCCGTGTTCTTGTGTTAATGGCAGCACTAAACCCTGTGCAAATCCCGCCATGACGAGTCAAAATGTCACCTCGTTAACCAAATTTGTCTCGCCAGGTGAATCTACTCATCGGAAACATCTCGACTTTTCTCTTCTCTCCCTCCTGCAGCAACAGCAGCATCTGCTTAACCTGACAGATTGAAACTTTGCTCGTTCCCGACTCTGGCCTGTTGGATGACAAAATCAATAACAGTGACGGGAGGCAAAGGCGCTTTATATTGGCAGTTGGAGCATAAGTGAAGAGATAACAACTTTTCCTCCCGCACAGTTTTCCATGGCGGCTCGGTGGACTCAGGTGTGAGTGCCTTATTGATTGGCAATGTCCTTTAACGACTGCAGCTGTTCCCCACGGCCTTGTTTTATTCCGTATATATTCCTGCCGGTGCTGAGGGCGAGGGTTTCGTCTCATCAGCCTGATGTGTGAAAATACTTTTAATTAGTGAACTGAGCCGTGGCTTGTTTATCAGTGGCAGTTATTAGCTGCTTTTCTTTATTTGAAACTTCACTGAGCTGTGTGATTGTTGTTGGAGGTGGTTAAAGTTTATCTCGTGTGTTAATTTCATTCAAACCTATTTTTAATCAGGTTTTTTTTCTTATATTTTGCTCCACACCTTTGTAAAATGTTAGTGTACAGTGTCTTTTAGAATATGTGACGGAAAAATGTATGAAGAGTTGTGTTTCAAACGCAAAGAAAAAAAATCTGGCATTACTTAACAGACGTGGTAACGGGTTATGTTTCAGTATGTTTTAATGTTTGATTATGAGCACAATTTTTCATTTGTACGTTTGTCCAGACATGACATGTCCAGACATTATCTTAACGGTTTATGTGCTGGTTGAGAAGGGCTCCTATGGGGAATAAAAACCATTAAAATTGATATTATACTCAACACCTCAGTGATTGCAGATTCAGGGGTGATGTTCATGCATTGTTGTTCTTGCTTTATGAATTTGAAGCCATTTTATTTCCTAAAAATTCATATATCTTACATATAATTTAAAAAAAAATCTTTATTTTTTTTTATTATTATTTGGTATTTAAATACAATTTTGACAGAAATCTTTACACAGCAATGACACAAAAACAAAATATTTTCTTCAGTCCTCAGCCTCCACTGAGCCTTTAGTTTGATGATTTATTTTAAACTCAAGTGACTTTCACACAAGTTGATTGCCAAGTTGATCACCTGCTGTTTTGTTGCCCACCAGTAGGAGGTGCTGTTGTTGCGGTTATAGTGAAATCGCCTTAGAGTGGCCAAAATGCCCTTTCCCTTGCTGCGTGTAAAGAGAGTGCAGTAAATATTGATAAAGCCCATCTCAGGAATGCACACACACTCAAATCCGTGCACCTTATCTAACCAGCAAATCTTCATTTCCTCTCCCTTCTCCCAGAACACAAACACCACTAGTAAACAATCGCTGCGTCCGGTTCAGGTGGGACGTGCGTATGGCTGACGGGGGGGAAAAAAAGAAGGAGTTTGCTGGTGCGGCGGGTTCCACTGTTTGTTGTTTGTGCGTCTGAAGCCTCTCGGCGAGTGTTATCCTTGTGTCGCTGGCGGTGCTGAGGCAGCACAGATCGAGTTGCATGGGAAAGGGAGCTGCTCGCCGGGCCTGTGTGCTCAGACAAGCGTGGGGCAAACCGGGTTCGACGGGAGACATCATAGGCAGAAAAACAACAAGATTAGGACTCACCCCTCCCACTCTTTACCCTCCCTCCAGAGTCTGCAGTCTTAATGTTTTAATTTCACCCAATATATCAGTGTAACAGCTGTGTGTGTTTCACGTGAGATATGTCTTTCTCCTTCTTTTTAGTTGGAAAACAGTTCTCACCCAGAGATAGCCCGCTGCGCCGTATAATATACCCTCATCCTGAATAAACAGATCTGAATAGATTAGAAAATAATTACTTTTATTGTTAAGCACACCAGGACTATATTATTTATTCGGCGCAATCACATTTTTCTTCTTGGTAATTGCATTAATATCATATTGTTCGGCTCATATGAGTTTCTGGTTTATTAGCTTAGCATTTGATATACGCTGAGAGAGACCTGCACGTCCCTCTTCAGGTTGTTTTTAACTCGTGCTGTTTCATTTCTGTTGTTTTCAATTTCCCCGCGGAGCACCTTGAATCTAAAACTGCCTCGGTTTGATTTTCCTCCAATACTCTGGGCGACATCTTCAGATATCCGTCCTTCTCCCGCGGCCCGACTCCCCTGCTCCTCTCCGCTGCTGCCGAACTACCGCTGAGAGGCTCTACTATTATTGTGGAGAGGCAGCATCACTCTGCAGTACTTTCAAGTTTGTTAGTTTCTTTTTTTTCCCCCCCGCCAAGTCTCCACTTTTGTCTGCGAACTGCCACGTTCCTCATTCTTCCTCACGTCCTTGACTTATTATGAAAATGCCCCAGCATGCAATTAAAGAAACTAATAATCCACTGTATTAAATTAAAGTAGCTGTAAAATATGCATTAAGTTGTGAGGTCTCCTCTTGCAAAAATACTCTAGATATGTCTAGATCTCCTATGCACAGTAATATTATGCTTCCTCCACAATTTTTCTACAGGATTTCGGTTGTGGCTGAGGGGCAGTTTATGCTTCTACATCACTTTGACGCTGTAGCTACGGCCACAGCCCAGCCGTAGCCTCCCCAGAAATGTAACTACGCATCACGGCGCGGCAGACTGCAAGAGCTGTGATTGGTCCGCTTGGTAGTAGCGTGTTTCTGCTTCTCCATCTCTGCAATTTTCGAATGTTTTGGATCAATAAAGATGGAACACACCTAAGAAAGATTGACGGAGGAGGTACAAAAGAACAAGCATTTGCACGATTCATCTTTGGCAAATGTTTGGTTGCTATTGTTGATTGTGAAGCAGGAAGTAGAAGGAAAAAAATAAATAACCCAACTAGCAAACAAGACAGAACACCGACTAGTGTTTGGGTGGCGTTGTTTACAGAGTGAGGCAGACACACGGCTAGGTTGAGGCGTCTTTGTCCAGCAGAGGTATAAACCACATTTAAGTCCTTTTTTGATTTACATGTGTGGTCCTCTGCCAGTGTTATGTCCCTCTGCGCTGCCACTGCAAGAGTTTTTGGGTGGTTCCTGGGTTTAATTGTCCTGATCAGCCCCACATGAGGAGGTGTGGATAAAAAGGGCGTGGCCTCAGAAGACACCTCTCATAAGGAGCAGGAGCCATGTGTCACCTTTTGCCTTGTCTTTTTTCAAATGAAAATAAACACACTGCAAAAAAAACCCCAAATCTTAGCAAGTATATTTGTCTCATTTCTAGTCAAAATATCTCATTACACTTAATATAAGACACAATTGTCGAAAGAGTACCATTTCTGCAAGACACAGGGACTTGTTTTAAGACAATACATCTTAATAAGCAATTTATGCTTGCAAATAGCAAATCTGCCAATGGAACTAGTGAAAATGGCTCTGTATAAAGATGTATTGTCTTAAAACAAGTCCGTGTGTCTTGCAGAAATGGTACTCTTTAGGAAATTGTGCAAATATATTGCTAAAATTTGGGGGGGGAGTGGGGTTGCAGTGCAGTTTGGTAACCTACTTTCATATCTTACACGGCTTCTCTTTATGTTGCGTTCTTGAAGCGAGGTCATAGTACCGAGCTCCAGCTGCAGAAAAGCAGCTCCCCGAACACTATGACCACACTATGACCGTACTTCACCGTGGGTATTGTGTCCTTTTGCACAACTGTACTGTACAGTTTTTGGGCTAAATGTTCAGTCTTGGCCTCGTCAGACAATAACACACGTTTCCGAAAAACTAAATATTTTAGCAAAGGACGTGTAGATGAATGAATAGAAAGATGGTCGTGACGTGGGCCTTGCCAGAAAGAGCTGCAGCTCCTTTAACGTCATTGTTGGCCTCTTGAAATCCTCCCTGACCGGTTCCTCTTTGTTTTCCAATTGTTTTGGTCCAACGCATATTTTCCGACTTGACGCATTTTTTCCAATGTGACACATTTTTTTTCAAGTTGTTGACGACTAAATCTGCTGTGTTCCACGGTATACACCGATCAGCCACAACATTAAAACCACTGACAGGAGAAGTAAATAACACTGACCATTTTTGGGACAACACAATGTTCTGCTGGGAAACTTTTGGACCTGGATGTTACCTAGACACCACCCACCTAGACCAGACCAGACACCCCCACCCCATAGCAATGACACTGCTTGATGGCGGCAACCATCCCCAACACTTTAGGAACATCTCAAGAGAACATGAAGAACAGCACAAGGTGTTGATCTGGCCTCCAAATTCACTAGATCTCAAACTGATCAAGTATCTGTGGGATGATCTACAGAGGCTCCTCCCCTCAACCCGTAGGACCCAAAGACACCACAGGACAACCTCAGAAGGTCCATGTCCATTCTCTGATGAGTCCCAACTGCTTTGGAGGCACAAAGGGAGACCTACACAATATTATGAATGTGGTCATAACATTTTGCCTGAATGCTGTATCTATCTTCTTTGGAAATATGTTTGTAGCCCTGACCTTCACAAACTCTTTAACCTCTTTCTTGACCCATGGCTCAAGTAGTAACGTGCAACCAGAAGAGATTTACCCAGAGTTAATTGAAGTCACTACAGATGAAGAGAGCCTCGTACTATTTCGCCTCCATGTTGACGATAATTTGATTCTGAACACACGACCACACACCCAATTAAAAAAACGGCTGCACACACTCGTGCAGTCGGGTTATTTTTCCCTCTGAAAAGTATCACACTGGTTTTCAGTCGTAATTTTAAAGTAAAGATGCAAACGTTCTGACATTATTATCTTAATTCGATTTTTCTACATCACTAATCTCTGCTGATTTAACAGGGGATGCGTAGACTTTTTATGTCGGCTGTGAGGGATAATGATTATGAAGTTATTGGGCAGGTGAAGTTATAAATTCTTGCTGTTACTCAGACGGACATTAGCAGCGTGGGTGGAGGGCATCGGGCTCAGTTCAGCAGTTCTGGACTTCTGTCAGTCGCCCGTGCCGCTCTCTCCCCTCGCCCTCCCCTCCATCAGCCAGATGTCCACGAACTCACCTCTTCACTTCGCCCCCTCTCTTTCTCCCCACCTCTCTCATTCGACACCACTTCCCCTCTTTCTACATCACAGACCAATTATCCGACTAACTCGCCGTCGCTCCCGCTCTCGCAGACCTTCCCTTTTGATTCAGTTCATTTTTACATCGTCACGTCCACTGTTTACCTAGCGTTTATCTGGCATCTTCTCGAACAGATGGTTTGCTGGTTACGCAACACGCTTTATCCATGTGAGCGTGAATATGTCAGAAGTGCTCTGCACATGTTGGGGCTGAATTCCACGTCCTCTCTCTCTCTCTCTCTCTCTTTCTCTCTCTCAAAGGAATCACACTGATCCTCTTTGCAGAGGAGGCGATGTGAAAATTTTTATCAGGTGCAAGCAGAGTCTGCCGCTGTTGTCGTTCCAACGAGCCACGGGCGTTTTGTTTAATTTCAATGAGGACTTTTATGCGAGGGATAATGCAGAACAAATATGTGACATCACCCACTCCCAGCTGTCTGTAAACACTGAGGAGAGGTCGAGGGGTGAATACGGACTGCCAGAAGAGTCACTTAAAAAAAAAAAAAAAATGTTCAGCCGTACGCTAACTTGTTGTCGGGATTATCCGTTGTTCCATTCAAGCTGAATGAAACTTTGCAAAATGGCTTTTGATTGGTCGACTGAAAGGTGCATTATTTAAAATTCTGGGAAATCTGCATTTAATTTTGTTGCATTCACATGAATAGCCTATATCTATACTGGATGCCAACTTGCACGATACTACATATATATTCTATAGACATATTTTCTAGTGCACGGCCATATTTATATTGATATGTTGTTATTAATATTTATACTCATGTATGTTACAGTCCGTTCAATTCCATTTTGACTTCTTGAGATTTAGATATCCTTTCTTTTCTTCTACTTTCTTGCATACTGTGAGCATCTTGCAGAGCTGTGAACAAAACCCCTTTGTACCGCACAACCTATATTCTGCAATGACAATAAAGGATATTCTATGCCGTTGCATTCCATGAAAACCTGTGTCAAGGTTCAGGCGCGATTGCAGAAGTCATTTCTTTTATGTTATGGCATTACCGTGGGCCCGGTTTACAGATTCGTATAAGATATAACTTCTTCGAATATCTTTCAAACGAGCCGGCGGTAGCATAATTGAGAAACTTTGCTCCATTATGTCCATTTAGTCGCTTGTTCTGGAGCTTGGGTAACGTCGTTATGAGCCAGCATTAAGTTCTTAATGGCTGATTTGAGCATCTACGATTTCATAGCAGCTAGTTAAAAGTCCATCGGATGAAGACGACTGGAGTGAACACGCAGGCAGGATGTAAACCCTGACATATAATTCAAAAACGCTTTTCGTATAGATTTAAATTCATAAAAATCAAAGTAGTAAAAGAGCTGCATCGACGCGGGCAACAATAATTAAATTTTTTAAAAAGTGCGGCCACTTCGCAATTACCTTGAAGCGTCCTTCCTCCAGTCCCCCGCACGGGCTAATGACCTTTCACTCTGCCAAACAGACAGATGACTCCATTTTACCTCCTCTGTGTAGGTGTCAAAGGGATGATAAAGGAGAAGAAAGAGGGATGCAACGAAGAGATGAGGGGCTTAGCAGGATGTGACAGAGCACTGTTGGAGAGGAGCAGAGACGGGGAGGACGGATGGATCAGCAAAAAAAAAAGAAAAAAGAAAAGTGGACGGGAAGGAAGGGCAGCCGTGTTTGTTTGTCACCCTGAACTGCTCTTTCATGCACTGGGGAAAAACAAATATATAAATAAATAATCAAATTCTGCAGATTAGTTTCTCTGACGATTTCTGCTCAAATGGTCAGGTGTCGTTGAAAATATTCCACAGATTGCTGTGAAACGTGGAGGTCGCTCGCCTGGAAAATCAGTTTAAAGTCGTTCTTTCTGTTTGCAATCTCGAAATCACCTTTCCCGCGTCCCGTCGCCTACGCGCCAATGATGTTTTCAAAGCCGCGCTAATCGATATTTTTATCTGAACCAAATTACACCGTGTCGCGTGGAAGGAGTTGCCATGGAAACCGACGGCTTGATTTGTAGTCCCCCCCCCCGAGCTTCACGGACACTTTCAACCTCTGTCAACTTCATATTTTTGGTTTTAGAGCATGCAACTTTAATGTTCTGATTTACTGCCACACACTTCTCATTCCCGCCGAGCATTTGATTGAATTCTGTGAAGTTGTTAACAGGTAACAGCCTTAAGGGGTGAAAATGTGACATTCACTACATTTGTATATAGACAATATTTCTTCAACCACGCAAAATGTTTTCTGGACCTGGCATTCATTCATGTGGATGTTACTTAGACATGTAGCACCCACCTAGACCAGACCAGGCACCCCCACCCCATAGCAACGACACTCCTTGATGGCAGCAGCCATCCCCAGCAGGATGCAGAAACACAAAAACAGTTTAGGAACAACAAACAGCAAAAGGTGTTGACCTGGCCTCCAAATCCACTAGATCCCAAACTGATCAAGTATCTGTGGGATGATCCACAGAGGCCCCTCCCCTCAACCCATAGTAACCCAAAGGCCCCCACTAACAACATTGTGTTACACCACATGACTCCCTCAGAAGGTATTGGAGGCACAAAGGAGAGCTACACAAAATTAGGTCATAATGTTGTGGCTGATCGGTGTATGTGTTTATACACCCCATATATTTATATATTTTTTTGACAAATCCACAGTGGTTGTGCCAACTGTGGAGCTTTGAATCTGGAGGAAATATGACAGAAAAGAAGAAGAAGAAGAAGAAGTTCTTTTAGAAACATTAGTGACACTAAATCCTTTCAACAGAAGAAGATGCCCACGTCGACTCCAGCTTTGTTCCTCTTTTCAAACTTGCTTGAAAACCGACGGAAACTCATCATGTCACCTGACATTCATCCCACAGGGAGCAAACAGGCACAGAAATAACCTATTTACTCCGGAGAGATGACTGGATCAGATGTTTTCATGGTTATCAGGTTCTAGTTTTACACCGCCGCGATTCGAGATTCAGCGATTCAGCGATTCAGAGAGTTTTATTGTCATGTGCGCGGCGTGGAAACACGTTGTACCTGTACAATGAAATTCCTCTTTCACCGTGCAGCCAAATGCCTAACAATATATACATAAAAACCATAGAAATAGAACATAAAAAGACATCATACAAAAATATAAAATAACCGGTGCAAGTATCAATGTGCAAATGGGAATGAGTAGTCCTTGATTTTAGTCCACTTATAGACTCTGGCTGTTAAGGGGTCTGATGGTAGTGGGACTTGAGTCTGGGTCTCGTGGTCCTACATTACATTTCAGTGTGAACAGTCTGACTAAATATTCCTTATGATCCGGACAGTCCGCTCAGATCGAGGTGGTAACAGGAAAACAAATATTCCGATTGGGCTTTTAAGCCCTATTTGCACGGGATTAGATCAACGTGGATTAGATTCACAGGTTATTCAAAAATGTTGCTTGTGGCGCATTTATACGCGATAAGACAGCTCTGTGTTTTACTCAGATCTCCTCACTTTATCCCATCCCAGGTGCCTGGCAGCATGTAAAGCCCCTCCGCCGTTACAGATGAGATGAACGCATTAATGCGTCGATACATAAAATCCAATGCATCTAAATGTGCTGCCGTGCATATCATCCACCTCATCATTCTTCTCTTTGATTGTTTTGTGCAGCCACATCCTTCTCAAGAGGGGAAAGAGATAAGGAGTTCCCACAGAGGAAGATTTGCACGGGAAAATTTGCCGATTTGCACGGGATTAAGTTCACAGACAAAACAGGACACATGTCAGGTCCGTAAGCAGCGCTAGTGCTGTGTGAATATGGCTTTAGTCTGATTATACTAGTGTCCGTGTGTCGTGTTTTCTTGTCCTGCTGCCCCCACATGGTCAAACATGCAACAGATTCTGCTTTAATATCTATTTTCGAATACGTGTGAACCACCAATAGCGTTCTTTAACGCTGCTTTACTTTAATGAGATTCATAAATAAAGCCGAGGTTGCTGGCTCGGCTCCTAATTCAGGCAGCTCCACGAAATTTCCATAACGGTTACAACAAATGTTTCAGGTGTAAACACGGTTATTGTTTGGCCGTCAGTTCATTTAACACAAAGTGAAAGGTGCCCTCTGTTCGAGATTGCGGAATCAATACCAACATCTCATTTTCTGAATTTCCCATTTCCCAGGATCCTCGGACTTTGATGGAAGCCGGAGCAACTTAATCAGCAGTTTAAGGAAAGCACTTTTGCTCCTCTGGCTGACGATGAAGGACAATGAAGACAGCGGCCGTACGTCTAGCCGTGCGACTGGAGCCCGGCGTGAGCCCGTATTTACATTTCAGTCAATAGAGTATTCACTCATCTGTTTGAATGACCTTGTAAAGTCAGTAATCCCTGCTTCACAATGAATAAATACATAAACAATGAAATTTCATCTGCTCACAGTCACTCATTCTGAAAGGAAGCGAGACAAGGAAGGCAGAGGAAAGAGGAGAGAGGCTCTGATTCACAGTAACTCACTGACTGATAAGTAATTGCGCTCTCACATAGAGTGCTGGGACTGCTGTTTGCTACTACAGGGTAGTGACTGTGGTAATGGCCTAATCCATATTGTACTTGTGCAGCAAATAGCAAGGTAATCAATGGCTCTGACCAATTACTGTGTAGCCCCTCGTTGCACGTTGCATGTTCTTGACATCGAGTTAACAGAAAGGCGAAGGGGGCGACCGCAAACTGCGCGAGATCCAGTTCCGGTTCGGCGCAAACGCGGGAAGCAGATTTCAAAGCAAAACCAAAAAAAATAAATAAAATGGAGCTAAGAGATAAAACTGCCTCCAGTGTGTTCTGTCTGCCACCTGATGTTTTATTCAGCGATGAGTTCACTTCACTTCACCATAGTGATTTATATAGGGCCTGCTTGAACAAATGAGGATTTCTTTTTTTTTTTTCTTCTCTCCCCTCAACGCAAAGACAAAGACAGAAGGAGGAGAAAGCTATTTGCAATTTGGAGCATCAATAAAAATGCAAATAGTGGGAAACCATTTCTCTGCCGTGACAATGGAGGCGATGTCTCGGCAGCGCGCAGAGACAGAGAGACGGATGGACCCACCCGAATCTGCCACCCAGAGTTTTTTATTTCTAAACCGAAATACTCTGAGAACAGCGGGGGGAACAGCTTTTTTTTTCTTTTTTAATGATATTTTTTCGTGCTCTGCGGCGGTGACTCCTCTTGGCGCTCTCGAGCAGGTGTTTAGCTAACCTCACGGTGGAGGCGTCAGCGGCCAAGGTCCGTCAGTCAATCAATCAGTTACCATGAAAGAAAACACCTGAACACCTGAAGGACAGGTCTGCTGAAAGAGTCAAGATTACAGATTTGACATTGGATTAAGAATATTTTAAACCAAAGGTGATCTATTGTGAACTAATGACAGACACGCGGCCTGTCTGAGTGGCTTATCTAAATCTGTGTATCTAAACGGGATTACAGAGCTCTACGACCACTTAATGTTTATTACTAATACACTGTTCTCATGGTTGACGGAAATGAATGTTCCACCAGTATTCCTCCTTACATGCAGATTTTTTTTTTTCTCCACTGGAGTCAAACTTATCCGACCGTGTAAACATCCAGCTGTTGTTCTCAAGCACCTCTTGGAAAAGGTTGGAATGTTTCCAAGAGCCTTGAAAGTTGAAGTCGTAGTTCGACTCGTTTTTAGAGCCGGTGTCAAGCGGACGTCCAAGGAACTGCAGTTTTCTCCTGACCCCCCAGTGTTCTGCTGGGAAACTTTTGGACCTGGCATTCATGTGGATGTTACTTAGACATGTAGCACCCACCTAGACCAGACCAGGCACCCCCACCCCATAGCAATGACACTCCTTGATGGAGGCAGCCATTCCCCGTAAGATGCACACACACAGAAACAGTTTAGGAACAACAGCAGAAGGTGTTGATCTGGCCTCTAAATTCACTAGATCCCAAACTCATCAAATATCTGTAGGATGATCCACAGAGGCCCCTCCCCTCAACCCACAGGACCCAAAGGCCCCCACTAACAACACTCTGTTGCCAGACACCACAGGACCCCCTCAGAAGGCCCATGTCCATTCTCTGATGAGTCTCAACTGTTTTGGAGGCACAAGGCAGACCTACACGATATTAGGAAGGTGGTCATAATGTTATGCCTGATCGATCTATGACTTTAAATGGCTTTAACAAGATACAGTTGATGCTTTTGCGACATAATCAGAGCCCACAGGTGTAAGTCACACACTTCACGTAAGCAGCTACCTGTGGCACAAATGGATAAAAAAGAATAAATAAAATCCAACTCATTCACGTCACAATACAGATGCCGTGTCAGCCGAGCAGCAGCAGCTTGAGAACAGCAGGACCTTGAGGCAGAAGCTTTAAGAAACACGTGAAGTCGATGCGAGTTTTTCTTTTTCCCTGACTTGGTGTTTCCATGCTCGCTGATTCTCCCTCTGAGTGGAGTAAGTGCACAGGTAAGCTCCCGGTTTATTGGTCAGGACTGAGATGGAAGAAATTCTTGATCAGCTCTGACTCACAGCCCCAATGATTTATTTATTTATTTTTTTCCTTTTCATTTGTGACTGCAAACAGAGAAGCAGACGTGGTTGTTTTTTGGGCGCACGTGCAGACGTGCACGCACGAACGAACGAACGAACGCACGCCGGCCTTTTTCCTCCTCTCACTGAGATCAAAAGGTGCATTTCATCCTTGAGGTGCAGAAGTTCTCCTCTTATCCTGTTATTCAGAACCAGCTGTCTGCAAAGTTTTGAATATTTCTCTGAATATGATATTGCTAAGCTGCTTACCAGACATTAACAACAACAAAGTCGCGACTCCTGCAGCACTTCAGAAAGATCACACAGGTCTATGCAGCAAATCCTTTGTAAGAGTCAGAAACACTGGAGCTCTCCTGACCCCCCGGGGAAATGTAGGTATTAAATGCAATGATCAGCCATAACATTATGACCACCTTCTCTAATATTGTGTAGGTCTCCCTTGTGCCTCCGAAACAGTCATCAGAGAATGGACATGGGCCTTTTGAAGGTGTCCTGTGGTGTCTGGCAACAGATTGTTGTTAGTGGGGGGGTTGAGGGTCCTTTGAATTGAGGGGAGGGGGCTTGGATCATCCCACAGATACTTGATCAGGCCAGGTCAACATCTTTTAACCCGTTTGTCATGTTGTTTTTTAGTTGCTCCTAAACCGTTTTTGTGTTTCTGCATCCTGCTGGGGATGGCTGCTCCATCAAGGAGTGTCATTACTATGGGGTGGGGGTGCCTGGTCTGGTCTAGGTGGGTGGTGCATGTCTGAGTAACATCCACACGAACGCCAAGTCCAAAAGCTTCCCAGCAGAACGTTGAATTCTCACAAGTTTCGTTAGTAGAGTGTTATTCACGTCTCCTGTCAGTGGTTTTTATGTTGTGGCCGATCGGTGTATAATCTCATTAATTTCCAAACACCTTCCTGTCTAATGTTATTTTATTTATTTATTTCTGCATGTAAGACTTCCAGCATGTGGAAAATACAAATCCTGCACCAAAACCCTGAACTTTCTGGTGTCACAACTGCATGTGTGTGTGTGTGTGTGTCTTTGTGAGAAAGTGTAAGCTTGTGTCCTCACTCCCTGGCAGTAATGCAGTAGAGTTTAGGCAGAGTGAATGATCACTCTGTTTATAGGGATTTGATTGCAACCCAGAAACCAGGCCACATTCTCCGTCTGTCAGCTGCCAGCGAGCAGCCTGGCGTCAACATTTTAGTCCCTGAAACTCTGCCTTTCTTCTTCCTCTTCCTTCTCCCTCCTTCTTCCTAATTCTTTTTCCCGCACTCCCCACTCCTTCTCAACACCCTTATTTATTTGCAGCCCTCCCCCCCTCCTCCTTCCTCTTGCTGTATGTGTTGTGATTTCCCTGGGAACTCAGCAGCAGCAGCAGCAGCAGCAGCAGCAGCAGCAGACGTCTGCCTTCAGACGTCTGCATTTTGCTTGAATGCACACACAATTATGTACATATTCACACGCGCGTGCACTTTAAGGCATCTCCTCTTGATTATTATCCCAGGTGGATTACCTGGGAATGACGACATCTGGATGTAATAACTTAAATATTTGTTTACTCGCAGCTCCCAGTCCGCCAGCGTGTGGTAACAGAAGTTTATGAAACCAAATTAATTATGTGTGCCAGTTCCCACAGGACCCTGAAAACGCGCTGCTCATCAGAAATTTGTACAGAAGATTGGAACGTTAGTCCCCTCTGACCTGAAGCAATGTTTCCTGCTCTGTGTCTGCGAGTGTGCATAAATAACTGTGTGTGTGCGTCACTCTGTGTCTCTTTTTGGCACAAATGTGTGTTTGCGCGGAGGCACTTCTGGTTTACAGTGTGTACAGAAGCAAAAAGGATTCTTATATAATCCTATTACGCGTCGATCAGCCCAAACATTAAAACCACTGACAGGGGGAAGTAAATAACATCGACCATCTTGTGACAATGCAATGTTCTGCTGGGAAACTTTTGGATTTGGCTTTCGTGTGGACTTAGACATGAATCACCCACCTAGACCAGACCAGGCACCCCCACCCTATAACAATGAAGCCATCCCCAGCAGGATGCAGCCTGACACAGACACAAAAACAATTTAAGAACAATTTTTAAAAAAAACATGACGAACGGCAAGATCCACCAGTATTCCTTCTTACATGCAGATTTTTTTTTTCTCCACTGGAGTCAAACTTATCCGACCATGTAAACATCCCACTGTTGTTCTCAAGCACCTCTTGGAAAACGATGGAATATTTCCAAGAGCCTTGAAAGTTGAAGTCATAGTTCAACTTGTTCAAGCCGGTGTCAAGTGGACGTCCAAGGAATTGCAGTTTTTGGCAACTGGGTGTTGGCTTCATCTTCGAGAATCAACGGTTGACTTAAAGTCAAAAATATACACCGATCAGGCACAATATTAAAACCACTGATGGGAGAAGTAAATAACATTGGGTGTCTCGTAATCTTACAATGTTCTGCTGGGAAACCTTTGGACCTGGCATTTGTGTGGATGTTACTTAGACATGTAGGACCCACCTAGACCAGACCAGGCAGCCCCACCCCATAGCAACGACACTCCTTGATGGAGGCAGCCATCCCCAACAAGATGCACATGTGCAGAAACAGTTTAGGAGCAACAGCACAAGGTGTTGACCTGGCCTCCAAATTCACTAGATCCCAAGCTGATCAAGTATCTGTGGGATGATCCACAGAGGCCCCTCCCCTCAACCCATAGGACCCAAAGTCCCCCCCACTAACAACATCCTGTTTCCAGACACCACAGGACACCCTCAGAAAGTCCATGTCTACTCTCTGATGAGAGGTGGTCATAATGTTATGCCTAATCACCATATTATACATGTACAGCTTGAGGAGGTTTAGTAACACAACTCCATGTGCAATCACACTCACTGAAACACAGTTATTTGACGGAGGGATCCAAAAAAATATTTTTCTTAATAAAACATAATTATGGTGCGTTAGTGGCTTTTAAACCTCTTATCTTTTATGAGCTCGTGTACATCCTCTACAGCCTGAGCCCAGCGGGGGACCTTTCCCGTCTATTTACCCCCTTGTCTTTTGCGGTCTCCCCACTATTGACTTGCTAATACGTCGAAAAAGAAGAAAGTAAAGTGAATTAGTTAAAATCAATAATCAGCAGAGAAGCAATTCACTTCTGCTTTCAGCCCATGTAATGTATTAGTTCATTTTCAATCTCTAGCTTCTGCTGAGGAGGCGCAGCGACTTGTGAATGCAAACGGCGAGACGACGATTGTCCTTTTCATGTGAACTGCCTTTTCTAAAAAATTTTAATTAGGTTACAGTTACTCTGTGCTAGACATCAGTCTAGCACTGGCAGATATTAGAAACTTGCCTTAAATAGAGATGCGCCACAAGCAATGTAAATGATAGCCGAGCGCGTCACGTGAACAGCAGCTAGAAAGTGAGCGAGACCTGTCAGCGGCACTGTCATCCTGTCAGATGTGTGGAGTTATTTTAAGCTCGACGTGGGGGCTGGGGGTGGGGGTAGCAAAACAGCCGAGTGCAATTTGTGCATCTTGATTGCTTGATTAAACACTTGCAGACGAATTGGGGGAAAGAATGACATCCAGACAAATGTGTTATTAACAGCTTCGCTAACAAGACCACGCCTTAAATCATGCGAGGAAGTTTATTAATTGACAGAACGTGATAGAAATGGATCAAAGGGGGGCGAATGCATAGATGGAAGACATATCTAGATGTAAAGGAACCCAGGCAGACTCAGGGTGGGGGGAGCACGTCTCTTTGTCTCACCTATTCACATGATAAAAGAAGGTAAACTGGGTCAAACAGAGAGATGTGGGTTATAGGCGGTTTAGGCTTCTGCGTCAATTTGATGCCGTAGCAATGACGACAGTAGGGACCCAGACCTGCCCAGAAAAAAAATGGCACTGAGAGCTATGACTGGTCCCTTTGGTATTAGCGTGTTTCTGCTTTAATATTTCCGTCTGTTTCAAATTCAAATTGATTGTTTTGGATCAGTAAGGATGAAACACGTCAAGGAAAAGTTAACGGAGGAGGTTCGACGGTACAGACATTTGCGTGACTCGTCTTTTGGCGAATTTTCGTGACACAGGAAGTAGAAACAAAAACGAGCAGTGCAGACAGGCGCACAAATACAAATAGCTTCGTCTGTGTCCCGCAGCACCTTAAACGACCCTTTAGACGCACATTTATAGGTAAACACGGTGAATCAATGACATGAGATTAGTTCTAATAACGTCATTCAGTTTTTCCAGACAGAGTGAAAGACTGTGTCTGACTGGTGCTCAAGGTTGGATTATTGGTATCAGTGTCATTAATGTGAAGTGGTATTGAGTCATCCCTTGTTCAGTAAGGAGAGATCATTTATAAGGAAAGAGAAAATTTTACAAAAGTGATAACAAGAGCTATGTGAGAGCATACAGATGAGTCCCATATGAAGGAAGGAGACGGGGGCAGAAACGTTGGAGTCTAGCCAATGGTGGTGGTGGAGCAGATGGGCTGACGAGGGTTCAGTTGAGGTTCTCTGGAAAATCAGGTTGAGAGGAGGTGGAGATGAGGAGGAGGAGGGCTGCACAATAGTCGATCTGAAGGGGGGGTAGAATCGAAATGAATTTAAAGAATGGGGACATGGGACTGATTGGTTCGGAGAAAGAGGAAAAACAGATCACTGGACAAGAGTAATGATGCTGAAATTGAGAATGAAGTGATTTCGACAGCGTGGGAAAGTAGAAGTGACAAAGAGAGCGGAGCGGCAGAAGAAAAATCCAAGCGGACTTTAGGGGAGTAGAAACAGAACATCCTTATCAGACTTTTGCCTGGGCTCTATTTGTAAATGTGTGAACTGGCCATATTGTTTTAGGAAAGTTGGAAAGTTGCAAAGACTTTCAGACTCACTCTTTAACATGCTGATATTACAAAAATGTGAGGAATGAGGTCCATGTAGTGTTTGAAAGGAGGCTTCTCCATTTAACAGTTTCGACTGTGAGAGCTATGATTGTTCTGCTTGGTAGAAGCTGGTTCTGATTTAGTATTTCCGGCTTCATCATACATCAACGAGAGGTTAACTGAGGAGGTTTTAAAGATACAAACATTTGTAGGACTCGTCTTCAGCGAAATTGTGGCCAGAATTTTGCCAATTTTTGGAGAAATTTTTGGAGAAAGATCCAGACGCCATTGTTGAAAATAAAGCAGGCAGTGGACAAGTGAACAAGGAAGTAGAAACAAAAATTAACCCGACTGGCAAACGACACAACGCTGACTAGTGTTTGGGTGGCGAGCCAGACTGATTGCGTCTGCTACATTAGTAGGTTATGGGGCACTGAAACGCAGCCTCTAAATAACGTATTTTCTGCTGCAAAACACGTTAATTTCACCAATATTTTGTTATGATACGCTAGTGCTATTCCCCGTTGAGTCCGGAGTTACCTGTTGTCTATTCGTTCGTTGTTCTTTGGTCAGCTGTTCCTCTCTCTGCCTCCGCATCATCCTTTCAACAAGTTCCTCATCCTCGGTGCCCCAGTCACTCCCACTATATGGATATACACGGATCTAAATATCGTCTGAATGACTGTAAATGACACCAAAGTTATATGGGTGAGTGAACAATCGTATTTTATTCCAGAAATAGGTCCAGGTTGTAAAAAAAAAAAAAAAAAACGATAAGTCCCCTTTAAGAGGATACAGCATCGAGGGATGTAGTCTTTGTGGCTATTTCGGTCTCTACCAAATCACAACTCCATTATGTTCTCTAGCAATTTTGTCTGTACATTATGACCACTCATCTGTATACTCTGGTTAAAAACGGTAAGGACGTCCATCATAAAGAAAGTCCAGTTTCGCAGCAGATAATGCGTTATTTAGAGGCTGCGTTTCGGTGCCCCAGTCACTCCCACTATATGGATATACACGGATCTAAATATCGTGCAAATGACTCCAAATAACACCAAAGTTATATGGGTTATAAGTAAACATGTCAGAAATAAGGTCCAAGTTGTAAAAAACTGTAGTTCCCCTTTTTAAATGACCCTTAACTGGGAAAAACTCACGTCTCTTGGCGACAACAAGGGTATTTTCCCCAACTCTGTGCCCTGTGAACTACCAACAAAAGGAGCTGGAGTCCAGTTGATAGTTCTCAGTTCATGGGAAAATCCTAAATAAACAAACAGACATTGACCCAGAAAACCCCTCTCAAAAATGCCAAAACACAATTCACTCTCTGAGAATATTCATGCAACGAAGAGCAGAAAATTAAAAGTCATTGCACAACTTCTCTCAGGTTCAGAGGCTTTTTCCACCTCACTGAATATTTCTGACTCTTTTGCCTCCATTGAGATGGAAACTCAAATCTCAGCGTTTTGTATTATCAAACCAAAGAATCTAAATAAAACCCCTGACTCATATGAGCCAGTAAATGTCAGTATTGTCACCTTGACACTTGCCGTTATTTGATGGCGTGTGTATTTGCATGTATCTGTCATACTGTCGTGTGATTTAACGTCGGAGACCTGAACACACAGACGGCACTTCCACGGCGCTCACGCTGCGGCTATCATCCACCCCTACTGAGCCAGAAATAGGCACGCATCCCTTCTCCGCTGTCTCCACGCAGCATTGATATACGAGTTAGCTGTGATGTGTGAGGTTAAGTACAAAGACGGTTGCTGCCGACGGCGGCTCATGGTGGGCGAGGGGGTGCCTGGGTGGGCAGGTAGGCAGAGGGGGGAGAGGTTAGTGGAGTGGGTGTCCTGAATGATTCATGCGAGCTGCTCCCAGATTGGCTACTGCTGCACTCGACATCGGCAGTGGGATATGATAGCGCGCGTCTATTGATGTAAAGAGTTTCTCACCGCTCCCATGTTGGAAACTTCAAAGATATCGATCCGGCCAGAGAGCTCACTCGGAGGAGGTGTTGCAGATACCTGGCCCACCAGCTCATTTTATTTTTACGCAGCAGAGCGGCACCATCAGTCTGCCCGCGCAGTGGGATATCACAACCCGGCTCTTCTTCTCCTCCTTTTACTCATCAACATTGCCCCCCCCTCCCACCCCCACCTCTGCGGCCCTTTTCCTGCTCTTGTTCTCCGCGCTCCGTCCTTCCAAGGCCATGTATAGCGTGAGATAAAGAATGGCAGACTCGGGTACAGAGGGTAGGCTGGCAGGATCGCTGTTTATGGACGTTTGAGCCCAGTCTCCGAGAAAGGTAATTTCACGCTCGGCGGCTCTGACTCCAGTCCCAACGTTGTCCCTGTGATTAATTAGGCTTTTTAAACGAACAAACCAGGAGCCAGGTGAAGATGTTAATTATCCCTCTGTTATGCAGATAAAATACAGTCACCGGCCTGCAGCGCTAGTTAGCACAGGCGGTACACAGCCACGAACGGGCACAAATGTTGCATAATTTCCACATCGAAAATCCACATGTAAAGGAGGTAAACAAAGAGGGAAAACAGACTTCAAATCATCAGTGCTTTTACATCGGTCTAAATATACCGGGCTCACCTTTTTACTCAACCGCGTTGGAAGAAGAAGCAACATGACCCTGACATAAACAACATCCGTAATGATCTGAACGCGCAAACTAGAAAGAGCCAAAGAAACTAACAAGCATTATTTTATAACAGACTACAAATCTGAATCATCCCCTCATGGTCATTATATAACAACCACAGGATATATATACACACATATTATATATATATATATATATAAGGCTCAGGCTGCCTTGTAATACTCTCCAGGAAAAGAGAAGGAGATTCGTTTGATTAGTTTTGACCATTTCTTCTCTTTCGCTGTCTGTTTAGGTGCTGGTCTCCTATCAGGGATTTTATCAGTCCATTTACAACAAGCTACTTGAAATAAATGTTCTGACTTGATAATGCAAACCATTTCAAGCTTAAGGTCCTCATGGACACTGTATCCATCCATCCATATCATGCAGTCTTCAAAACACTGCTGTGCAGCTGTGCAAACTCCAACCGCAACTGAAGACGTTGCGATGACATTGAAAGCTCCTGCTCCTTTTTTTCACTGAGTTGACTTCGCTGTAGTTGTGGTCAAGGTCCAAACTGAACATTGGGTTATTTCTTACTGCACGGATGTTCCCGTGCCGATCACCGGCTCCAGAGGTCAACATCTGTGTCGGAAAATGTCACGGTCTTTGGTAAAAAGCCAATCATGCGAGGCGTCAATGCCAAGCGAGAGGCTGAATATGAATCTCAGCTACATTCCAGTAAGAAACATGCAACGACCTTGAAATGAGGCAGACGCAAACTGGAAAGACTGCCCTTCTGTTAAAAGTCAACTAAGTAGGTCGGGGTGAGGAGTTTGGGGTGAATAGATGGGTTGAAATAATGTTCTATTGTAAAAAGTGCTTACTCTGAACAGTTACTTCGACTTTTATATTAACCGTAGGCATCTAGCACAGGGATTTTCAATGTTTTCCAGGCCAAAGACCCCCAAACTGATGGAGAGATATTAAAAGATGTCTAATCAACCAAAAGTTTCGCGACCCTCCTACAGTACCTCAGGGTTCACGGACCTCCTATTGAAAACTTCTGATCTAGCGTAATGGCTAGCTTGGTTTGCAAAAACTGAACGTAAGAAATCCACATTTGAAAACAGCTGTACCT
Source organism: Planiliza haematocheilus (assembly GCA_005024645.1). Lineage (NCBI taxonomy): Eukaryota > Metazoa > Chordata > Actinopteri > Mugiliformes > Mugilidae > Planiliza > Planiliza haematocheilus. The sequence goes on from SRSE01000124.1 coordinate 545,338, forward strand.
GAAATATTCATTTTTCATATATATTCATACACTCAAGACAAAATGGCAGATGGTAAATGCGTCCTATGAGGTTACTGGACTTTATACTGTTACCTAGCTGGTTTTGTGTTTTAACATCTGGCTGTTAGCTGCTAGCTATGCTAAACTCGTGTCAAAACATTAAAATTCACATGGACTCTTCTCATGAACACAATAAATATGACATTTGAAGACACCGTGTAGCTACACAGTGTTGCCAGCTCAGGCATTTTTACCCTCGGTTGGGCAGTTTGGGATTTTATTTTGTTGGTAAAAAAAAAAAAAAAAATTAGAGTTGAGCAGGATTTTCTAATTACTTTTTAATGCTGATTTGAAATAAAACTGAAGTGCATTTATTTACTCTTCCCGAGAGAGTCTATGCGTGTGTATGTTGGCGGATGGCAGCTGGAAACCATCAGTGGTATCTGGTAGCACTCCCTGCACAGTGTTAATGATGGCTGCGTTTAGAGGATATCCTGCTTTGGTATATGCCGCTTCCCGTCATAAATTACTGTAACGGAACTGAACAATCACTGATTTTAATTGTTTTTTTGATTACTTCGACAAGTCAGAGGTCCATTGGATAAAAAAAAGACAATCTTTTGTGCAGTATTACCGTTGGTGTTGACAAACTCACAATTAGCCCACCTAGCTAACAAGTTGTTGTCTCACAGGTGGTTCAGACTTCTGCATCAATTTCATGCTGTAGCTACGGCAACAGCACAGAGAATACACAGACCCTGTGCAAACAATAACGCTGTAGATGACGTGCACCTACCCAGAAATGTAACTACACGCAGTGGCAACACAGACCGCAAGAGCTGTGCTTATTTCCGGTTGCTCCTCTATCTCCACAATTTTCGAAACTGATTGTTTTGGATCAATAAAGATGGGACACATCAAGGAAAGGTTAACTGAGGAGGTTCAGAGCTATGAACATTTGCAATCAACTGTGGCGAAATTTCGGCGAAAGTTTCAGTCGCTATTGTTGAAAGTGCAGCAGGAACAAAAATTTTACCCCCTAGCAAAACAGCCACAGCACCGACAAGTGGTTGGGTGGTGTCTGAGCCAGACTGACGAGAATAGATTATCAATAATTTGTATTTATCTTTTTACACAATAACCCTAACCCTCCACAAACCTCACCTTCAACATCAAGTAGTTAGTGTTATTTTTTAAATGGATTATCACATGGGCGTAAAATTTAAATCAATACGCCTAAACTTTAAAACTCTCTTAAAGCTCTAATGAGCAGGTTCTCTGTCTGATCCACTTGGTTTAACTCGCAAACTAGCAAATTAGTAAGTTCACCACCACATTTTCTCTAAATGTTAAAGAAGAAAAATACCTTTTAGCGTGTATAATTACCAAACAACATGTTAATGCTGCTGATCCAGCCGTGTGGAGTGACCTTTGCGAACGAGTCCAGCTGGCAGTGGTGTGTTGTTTGAAGTGTGACTCTGTTTCTCTCAGTGTGAACTAGCAGCGAGCAGACATCAGACAGCCTATTAAAGACTCAATTAGACGTTCTGCGTATTGGATTCCTGTGGCTATCTGTCCTATTGAAATACCATTACAGGGAGACGGAGGGGTGGAAAACGAGAGATAAAGAGCAGACGATAGAGACAAACACACACAGCCAGAGAGAGAAAGAGAAAGAGGAAGAGAGATTGATAAAGGCGCAGAGAGGGAGGCTGAATGAAGCGCCTCTGGCATCAAAGAATGATTAGAGCTCGGCCAACATAATGTGATCTCTCACGCACATAAGTTATGGCCTCGGTTTTTCCTCATGTCACAGTACAAAAGCTGACATTACAGATAGCCAGCCGGTAATCCAGTAATCCACTGTAAGGATGATAAAGACTTCCAATTCAATAACAGCCTCACTGATGCATTTTGTGCACTAATAACAGATGAGCATGAAAAAGTCTGCGCACGTGTGGCACACACAAAGTCAGAAAATAGATCAGAAGTAGCACAAAGTTGATCTGCGGCGTGTGCCTTTTTCACTTCCTACCGCTGCCTTTTTCTTTCACTCACTTTGTTTCTATTTCTGCCGCCTAATTACCAGCTGTCTATCGCTCTGTCTGCTGTTGAATCGTGAATCTAGACTCCCATGTCGATTTCCTTTTTGCCAATTTCGTTGTTTTACAGCACAGAATCACTGTAGATGTAATTAAGGTGTGTTTCTTTTAGACGTTTAGATTCAATTTGACGATAAATATCTTGTGTTTGATTTCAACACGGACGTAAAACACAAGAGACCTTGTCTGTGGCCGCTGACGGCGTGAGTGCCGTGCAGAAAATTTCAAATCCTGACTGATGGTCATTATAGGCTTCAACTATAGATGTTAATTTTTATCTTTATAAGTATGACATGAAACATTGGATTATATATCTTGTGTATTTCTTACTTTGGACAGAATTGCCAAATCTAAATGAATCATCTCTTTTTGAGAAATATACAAAGGCCACAGCTCAACAACAACACAACAGCCCACCGGTGTCTAGGTGTGTCCTTAGAAGCACTTTAATTTCAGATTGGGATTGTACAGTTCAATCCCACTAGGAGGTACACCAAGCAGACATAACATTACGACCACCTTCTAATATTGTGTAGGCCTTCCGTGTGCCTCCAAAGCGCTTGGGACTCATCAGAGAATGGGCATGGGCCATCTGAGGGTGTCTTGTGGTGTCTGGCAACAAAATGTTGTTAATGGGGGGCATTTGGGTCCTATGGGTTGAGGGGAGGGGCCTCTGTGGATCATTCCACAGATATTTGATCAGTTTGGGATCTAGTGAATTTGGAGGCCAGGTTAACACCTTGTGCTGTTTTACATGTTTTTGAGTTGTTCCTAAACTGTTTTTGTGTTTCTGCATCCTGCTGGGGATGAGGTGGGGCTGCCTGGTCTGGTTTAGGTGACGTGTCTAAGTAACATCCCCATGAATGAATGCCAGGTCCAAAAGTTTCCCAGCAGATCATTGTATTGTCACAAGATGGTCAATGTCCTGTCAGTGGTTTTAATGTTGTGGCTGATTAGCTTCCCTTAAAAGGTGATTTACACCTGTCTAGGGTGTTTCTGAGATGGTCGTTGGTCTTTACGATCCCCTTCTCTGGCAAGAAGTTTACCTAACTGAGCGTAAACCGCTGCACCAGCAGTTATCAAAGTTTGTGAGCAGATACTTTTACCTAATTTACTCTTTTTTTTTTCGTCCGTTGTATTTAATTTTGTAGAAACAGCATAAATTTGTTTTCACTTTGACATTAAATTGTCTGTTTTTCATCATTTTCAAGGAAGCCTAATTACATCCGCTCTGCGTTTCTGATACAGCACAATATAGTATTTAAAAAAATACATAAAATAAAATCAAGATGGACACATACAAATACTTAGAGCTCTCCAGACCTTTAAGTGTTCCTGCTCTTTCTTGCGCTGCCCAACTCCCCTCCTGCCCCGTGCTTTAACACATTAAGGCTTCCTTGTTCCTATAGCAACCCGTCCTCATCTCTCTATCAGGGTGTATATACATAGCCAGTCTCCGGGGTATTCGTTCTCCAGCTCAGCAAAGATATTAGCAATTATGTGCTTGTTAGAAGTGGGCTGGAGATAAGAAAGATGTGCCTTGCGTCTGATTACTTTTGCTGCGTGGTCCTGGGAGAAGCCTGGAAGTCCTCAGGGGGACAGTGCCAGAACCCCTTTGCTAATCTAGTTGGGGGGGCCCTGGTGGAAATATTGCACTTTTGCAAGTATTGGATTATTCATGCATGAAATATTAAGTAAATGGGAACGTGGGAGAGCTCTTGTGTGAGGTAATAGTTACGAACATGAGGTACCCCCAGCCCTGTTAATGTTTTTTTTCTTTTTCCTCCTCTTTAGACGGCTTGAACAGGCATTCGTGGATAACTCACGCGCTCTTTTGCATTGTTAAGTGAATTAGAGAAGATTTTTTTGTTGCGAATCAGAGCCCGGTCCGGTTGAGGGGGGGGGGTTGGGATTTCAGTGAGCACCTCAAGGTCAAAACCTCACCTCGAGAGCTCACAGCAATCACCAACACTTCCACACATGCATGCTCATGACCCGTCTCAGCCTGTGCTATGTGTTGATGAGACAGGAGCATGAGGGCTGTATGTGCATTGCTAATGTAATTCCATCTCACCAGATGGCCTGTTTTTCTGTTTTTTTTTATTTCCCCCATCTTCTCTCCTTCGTTCCTCCTCCTCCTCCTTTACGCTGTACCGCTGTTGCCCTCTTCCTCTCCTCCGCTCCATCCGTCACAGCCTTTCTAATACACTTTCCTCCTGTATGTTTGCAGCTTCGCCTCTGCTTTGTCGTTCAGTTTCGCCCTCCTCCTCCTCCTCCCTCCCCATCATATGATCTTAAGCGGGACTCATTATCATCAATCAATAGCTGAAGTTCTTACGCAGCAACTTTGGCTCCAGTCAAGTATTCTGCAACGCTGATCCGCTCACTGGCACTCTCGGAAATGCGCGCCGAAGCCCCGCTCCGGCTTGTTATCTCTGCGGCTGTTTGATAAGTCAGATAAAGTGTGTGTCAGACACGAGAATGACATGTTTGCCATGCTCAGGGTTTTTCCTCCCAGAGGCGCGGCCATCAGAAAAGCTCATTTGATTGAAACGATGCTGCGGGCTTCCGAACCGCCGGGCCCAGCTGAGTGATGGCTGAGCTGATTATGATGCACTGCAGCATGTGTCAGACACGCCAGCGACACAGCGGGCCGCATTCCAGGAGCGGGGGAGACTGTACGCCCTGCCCGCTACTTTCCCCGCTGCCCTTGAGCAAACACCCATGTCAGGACTCATCAGCGGAGAGCCAATGAGGAGAATTAACCGTAAGTTGTCAGGGCTCGTCGCCGAAAAGGCCCATTAGAGTTGCAGCGTCAAGGGTACAGTGAAGGAGGTTTTTGTTTTGGATCGCAGCCATGCAGCAGAGTATTCAGGGGAGCTGGGGATTTGAATAGCATTCCATTACAGAGCACAGCATGGCAGGTGATAAACCCATGTTTGCCTCTTTTGTTGTTTCTCATTTTCCGCCTGAGCATTATGACTCCAGAATGGGTTTTTTCATAACATTAAACTGTAAAACTGTAAAAAAAAAAAATGGCAGAAAGAGAAGGTTTTTTGTTGTTGTTGTTTTGTTTTGTTTTTACATTTAACTCCTAAGGCTTCCAAAATAAATGTAAGGCTGTCATGTTAAGGTTTGAATGTGAGCTCCTTTCCTCAATATCACAGCGGAATTTATCACAGAGCTACAACCAAGCGCGACGATTCCTACACTTTGATTTATCCGAGTGTTTTTCAGTTTCCATCAGCGAGGCGGCAAAACTTTAAAAGCAGGAAATCAGATGGAGAAGCTTCAATCTTCCAAATGTTGAATGCAGTTTTCTTCTGACAAACCAAACATGCGTCAGACGTCTTCCCTGACACCCGCTCTAACTCCATTACCTCCTCTCAGTCCTTCATTTTCTACCTTCCTTACCAACTTAAAAAAAACAAAAACGTCTTCAGTTCATTGAAGAGAGGCGCGCCCATGAATGTTTTAAGGTCAGCTGTAAAAGCTGGGCACAATGCTCCCCTCCCCTCTCGTCCATAAATCAGCTTTAGTGCTCAAAATTTAAAATCCTAGTCATCCAGACCTTCATCAGACCTCTTTCTTTCTTTTCCCTCCTCTAGTTCCCTTTTGTTGATTTTATTTGCCTCCAATTGCTTCCTGGGAGATTTCAGCTCATTTCATACACTGTGCACAACTGTTAGACACTCCTTACACATTATTGCTGGAATTTACACTCTGTAGAGCAGCCCTGTCTACCACAAAATACGTTTATGGGCTACTAATTTGCTTTCCCGAACGCGCCTGGGAGAAAACCAAAGCCTCCCCCAGATTATGATTAGCTACAACTTATTTTGCAGTCCAGGAGATGTGACGTCTTTGTACTTGTATGTGTTTGCGTCGTTATCTTAAAGGAAAAATCCAACATTTTGGGGAGTCGGCTTATCGGCGGGCTCGCAGAGAGTTGCAAGGGCCTCCACCCAGGCTGGCAAATAAAAGCTGGAGTGCAGGAGTTTTGCATAAAATTGAGCATCTGTTACATCGAAGCCCTGGTTTACACAATGCTGATCTAGCTAATCAGCACCCTGTAAATCTCTCTGCATGCTGTAGTATGTCACAGCTTTAAATCTGTTGTCCGTGGAAACATTCCTACGCTGGTGTAGCGAGACTTTTTTTTACATCAGCCAGCTCCAGAGATGGATTAACCTATAGCAAGTAGTATAGCAGAGTGGACGAAGCTAAAAAAGCCAGTCAAGAAAAGTTTCTGATGCTCCAGTTAATGAAGAAACTCTGCGTGCAGGAAAGATTCATGGCGAGGATGAAAACGGATTAGCGCTGGTGCAGCTTTTTATCCCTGGAGGGCATTGGACAAAAGTGAAAGGGCTGAGGGCAAACCTCTCTTATTACACAGCCTATGGGGCAGACACGAGCAACACCTTATTCCTTCTCATGTTGACGTTTTTAAAAAGTATCCATTGCATTTATTTTAACTAAATATTGGCTTGAAACTGTGGAAAAGACTTAAAATAATTTTATACTTTTACTACTATTACTGGATCACTTATACCTATAACGCAGTCCCGATGTTTCTCCTCCAAAAAGTAAAAAAGTTTCGACTGAGTTTCAGTTGTCAAAGATGTCCCCAAACTCACCACCAATCATTTATAATTGCCTTTGATTTAGCTTTGTTTTTCAATACAAGCATCTCCAATGTCTGTGTAATTACTCTCACTGCCACAAGGGGGAGACTAAACTTCCAAACGGCACCTTTTACATGCTATATTTTAAATCCATAGACCAGGGCTACCCAATTTGGGGCCCGCGGGCCAAAGTTGGGGGTAGGGTGGTGCTGTTTAGCTCCCGTCAATTCAAATCCGTCCGGAAGCCCATGACCAGAGAGTGAGAAGATGCTGGTATGGGGGCATGGGCTCCATAGGCTCCAGGGTGAATCTGCCTTCAGCCGTCGACTTCCAGGCTGCTCAGCCTCGGAGGCTGCACAAGCGCCACCCTCAACAACAACCAGTACAACCAATCAGAGCTCATGCGGCATCAATTCGAAGCGAGTGAGCGCAACTCATTTGCATGAATGTTTAGTTTTGGCCCGTTACCCTCCACCCTGATTCATTTTTGGCCCTCCACTGAGAAGTATTTCGGCACCCCTGCCATAGACTGTACATAAATATGGACAATGTGTCCCCACTCCCTTGCGCTGGCCAAACTGACACTGTCTTCCCAGGGGTACAGGCATATTATAGTTTATAGCGTCAAATTTCCAACTGAAATGAAACTTAGCAGAAAAATGGATGTAAATTGACAGAAACTATCCTTTTTTGAGGTGAACTTTAATTTTGCCCAAGTCCCACCCACTAACATGGAGGAGGCGGAGCTTATGACCTATACTGCAGCCAGCCACCAGGGGGAGCTCTACTTGCTTTGGCTTCACATATGAGGAGCAGCTTCGTCGTTCACCTTTATACAGTCTTTGTTTTCAATCCACACAGAAACATGAGTTTGTAATTTACTGGTTTTAAGGGGGATAATTGCAGAATTATTTCTTGGCTGGGAACTGGGGTCGCCTGGAGCCTTTTTCATGCCTGCGAAGTTGTGAAGACTCCAGGATGCTGGATTGCTTAAGCAATATAAGTAATAAGAACATTACATTAAATAGCGTGTTACAGCAATACTGTATGAGGTCTTGCAACAGCACATTTTGACAGCGCTGTATAATGTTACAACAGCTTAGTTAGAGAATTCACTTAAGTCATCAAGGTAACCATAGTGGCATAACAGAAAGTCATGACAATACTTTGTTTTCTTTAAGTGCTGCTGCTAGCTGGAAATATTTGAACTGTTTACATCAGCGCTGTTGCTTTTCAGTCTTCAACTGAGTCAACAGATTTTACAAAAGTTGTCCGGACATAATAGCTGTTTATATCCTGTTTTTATATATCAAGCAGCCGCATTTCCTGCAAAACACGTTTCTTAATGTGCAAACTATGTCAGCGGCACGTTTACGCACATGCACCAACACATGCATCACCTGTGAATATGCGCTCATCTGTGCATGCGGGCACGCCCACGGAAAACACGCGCGCGCACACACACACAGCGGCGAACAGAGCCAATCAGTGGAGTCTGTCACGGCTGACAGTGAAGAAGAGAGCCACGGATCTCCCTGAGGCCAGATGAAAATATATGAGATGTACACTCAAAGTTCACTCTGAATTCCCCCCCACTCTCACTGTCACTCCGCGTGACTCATCTCATCCCTCAGACACACCTTCACACACAAAACAAAGCTTACACAGTCGCACACACACCTGATCCTGAGGTAGAATTTATGAATAATCACAGAGGAATCCATTGTATTTCCTTCACATCGTTCCTACTGTACCCGGAGACGCTCCTGCATGCCTGAACCCATCTTAATATTCTCTTTCCCATCTTCTCTCTCTCTCTTTCTCTCGCCGCCTCTCTCCATCTCCTTTATTTTATCTAATATAATAGGATAATCGTGTCAGTGACCCTGACTGCACAACGCTCTCCGGTGATTATGGAGATGAAACAAAGTGGTTTACATAATTCTGGTGACCTGTCAGCGTGTGTGTGTTTATATGAAAGCATATGTTTGGACTACACGTACTGGTACCAGCGTCTTAATGGCATATAATGTGTGACCTTGTGTCAAGGAGTAATCAGTGTTTTCCCACTTAAGCCAACTTACCTGAATACAAAGGAGGGTCTGCTGGATTCAAGCAGATCATACCTCCCCCCCCACCCGTTGTCATTGTCTCCCTCTCTGTTTTCCATCCACGGGTCTCTCTCCCTCATGGAGTGTGAGAGAATTAGCAAGGTTGTTTTTCTGTGCCGCATAGTTTCAGGCTATTATAGAAGCAATACCACCCAGGGGACGGAGGCATTATGAGTGTTGGAACAGCTAAGCGCCAAGGAACAGATGAGTTCTCCCCTGGCCCTGTCTCTATCTATGCTTCACGCTGGTCCTGTGGGCATTCAGCCTTCATAAACATACGTGCTGCGTATGGCTATTCTAAGATTTGCCCCTATTCCCCCCCTACCCTGCACCTCCAAGACTAATGCTGTTAATCAAATTCTGTGCTCTGGACGTACATGTGTTGTGTTTTAAACAGGGAGCGGCAGCGCAACTGTCGACACCTTGTTACAGTTAAATTAATTGTTTTGTGGGCTCAGTGTGGGAATTATCACAATGTCTCCATTCACGCCGATTTTATTTTTTTAATAAATTGAATTCATTCATAGTTTGTGGCTCTGAGCGCTACTCAGGTCAACAGTTTTAGTTTTAATGTAGTTTTAATATTCTGCCTGCATGATCCCAACATCACGGCAGACTTTTGCTATGCTACGCTAACTAATTAGTAACATCCTACTTTAAATTAATTTCTTCGTATCTCAGTTTTTAATCCTACCTAAAATAAAAATGCAAACGTTTTTGTCAAATCCTGTTCTGTGCATATTGATTAAGAAAACTCAGGTTGTATAAAATTACGCCTGGAAGTGGATTGAAATGTGAGTCCAATCAAGTTTTATTCAGACATTTTTGGTCAGTTCAGATGTTTTCGTCTCTCAAATCGTATTTCAAAGTATCTTTTGCGCATCACCTCGCACAATTTCCAGGATGACAGAAGTGCTGAGTTTAATCCATGATGCTACTAGAGGACGATCTAGGACAGCACGAAGGACAAGAGTCTGTGGGCACACACCGAAATAAGTAGTTAAGTAGGGATACCTGCAGTTCCCCAAATGTCCACTTGAGGGTGACTTTATAAACCACCATGTTAAAAGGCCCAGAACATGTTTACAAAAAACAGTCCTAGTTTGTTTCCCCATTAAAGGGAAACTACTGTTTTGTACAACCTGGACCTTATTTCTGGCATAAAAGATAAAAGATGATCGTCACCCATATAACTTTTGTGCAATTTGTAGTCGTTGGGGAGATATTTAGATCTGTGTGTATCCATATAGTGGGAGTGAATGGGGCACCGAAACACAGCCTCTAAATGGCGCATTATCTGCCACAAAACTCATTCATTTCTGCTATTTTTTTGCAACATGCCATGGGTGAGTGCGGTGCTCAGAGATGACATCCTCCCAGATGATGATAACAGCTAACTCTGGACTCAACGGAGAATAGCACTAGCATGCGATAACAAAATACTGGTAAAATTAACGAGTTTCACAGCAGATTATACGTTATTTAGAGACTGCGTTTCGGTGCCCCATTCACTCCCACTGAATGGATATACACAGATTTAAATATCTCCTGAACGACAACAAATTACACAAAAGTTATATGGGTGAGTAAACAATCGAATTTTATGCCAGAAATAAGGTCCAGTTTGTTAAAACAGTAGTTCAGCTTTAATAACAATGGTAAATAAACTGGACCCACTTGCAAATCACATAATTTGGGGCAGGCCTGCTTTGAGTGACAGGTGAATGCTGTCTTTGACTGCTTGCCGTCACTCACCTGCCTCACCTCCACTCACTCTCCACCTCTTTACCCATTTTTTTAATTAGCAGGGAGGGATGAGGCTCACAACCTGAGCCACACACACTGATCTTCAGAACATCACAAAGCCTTCGTCCCTCTTTATATTTAGTCAGTGACATGAACCTAGAAGACTACGCAGCTACTGACATCTACGTCATAGCAGCAACCCACGGAGAGAAGTTGATGAAGCCTTAAGTTCAAATGCTTTCCTGTCAGGGAGGTCCTGCTTTTGTGCATGCTGTTTGACTGTCACGGCTTACTGGAACACTTAATGAACATTCATAGATGTGTGCTTCAGCTGCTGTGACAAGTCAGACTGTCTGCTGTGAAAAAGGTTTATTTTTCCGAAAGCCCTGAAATGTTTCAAAAGTTCGCCGTTGAAGGTAATCAAACCAAAATTTGACTGCCGCAGAGGCACGGTGCTAACGCGCTTACTCCACTCTCACCGAGTTGTCCGATTGGAATGCTTGCGGGTCGTTTGAATGGGGCTTGTTTCCCGCACTTCTATAGCACAGTATTAGAAAAATGCCGCCAATGAGCACAACATCGGATGTCTTTTAAATGACTGGAGAATAAATCTGCGAAGTGGGCGGTGAAATTTCCTCTGCAAGCGCGTTATTAAGTGTTTCGGTTGAGTTGACCTTTTTTTAACTGGCCTATTGTTGCCATTTTTTAATTTATTTCTTTATTTTTTCTTATTCAAGGTTTGAATCGCTTAAAAACGGCAAGGACAAATTCAATTGCCAAGTCTAACCATGCTGAAAATGATCGGCGGTTTACCACCCGCAGCCGCGACTACCACGCAAGGACCGCGGACACCTCCTCGTCTTACCATATTTTGTCATGTTTCATTCGATCGCTCTTAACACCAAATATAAATGACAGCTGTAAACTGCTGCCTCCACCTCGCTCTCTCTCCCCCTCTTGTTCTCTCCCTCTCTCTGCTCAATCTCTGTAGGCTGTGAACTGGAGAGGGTATAATTTATCATGAACATGACAAATTACTTTGGGTGGTGTTGAGGAGTGGATTGGTCGGCCGTGTGTGTGTGTGTGTGAGTGCGTACGTGTGTGTAAAGTGGCAGAGGCTCTATAAAATGATATGCACCGTCTTTGCAAGGTGGAAGGTGGGAATATATTAGAATTACTGCTTTCTTTCTTGATGTGCTGCTGTGTTAAGAACAACTCTGGCCACACGCTGCGTTCACAGATTGCAATCATCCCTTATACTGCACTGTAGCAGCATTTGCATCTCGCGTGCGTCATTCACGCTTGAACATACACAGAGCAGACATAACACTGCAACCGCCTTCCTAATATTGTGCCTCCAAAACGGTTCTCCTCAGAGAATGGACATGGGCCTTCTGAGGGTGTCCTGCAGTGTCTGGCTGCAGAATGTTTTTAGTAGTAGGGGGGGCTTTGGGTCCTGTTGGTTGATGGGAAAGGGTCTCTGTGGATCAGGCTTGTTCCAGTGCATCCCACAGATACTTGATCAGTTTGAGACGCAGACTGCAAGAGCTGTGATTGGTCCGTTTGGTAGTAGTATGTTTCTGCTTTAGTATTTCCAGCTGCTTCTCCGTCTCTGCAGTTTTCGAATTGGTTGTTTTGGATCAATAAAGATGGAACGCATCGAGGAAAGGTTAACTGAGGAGGTTCGAAGGTACAAACACATGTATGACTCGTCTTCGGCAAACGTTTCAAGTTGTTGAAAGTGAAGCAGGAAGTAGAAACAAAAATTAACCCAACTAGCAAAAAAGACACAGCACTGACTAGCGCTTGGTCGGCATTTTTACAGAGTTTACATGAGTATAAATGTCTGGCATCGTCTGGAATCTACGCGCCTAGCCTAAGTCGAGCTTGGCGGTAAGGTTAGGCCTAGCCTGTCTTAGGCTAAGTGCGTCAGTAACATCCACAAACAAGCCAGGTCCAAAAGTTTCCCAGCAGAACATTGTATTATGGTCAACGTTATCTACTTCTCCTGTCAGTAGTTTTAAAGTTGTTGCCCTATTGTGTTTATATTTCTTGTCACAGCTGCAGGTTGCTCATGAAAGCATACTCCACCATCACAATTAATCCGGCAGAATCACGTAGCTCCTCTTTTTTCTTTTTTTTTTTTAATGCCCCGCATTCTTCTCCTTGTCACAACCTGCTTTTTAAATTACCCACAGTGCACCTAAGACGCTGACAGTTCAGGGCATTAAGCGGATGATAGCTTCAGCTAAATAAACAGTTTTTCAAAAAGTACAGAATTATCTAAAAAATGCATCACAAAGCAAAAAAAGGAACAAAAAAAAAACCACAGCTGTTATTCTTGACTCGTGAAAAGCTGACGTTCGGGAGATGCGTGGATTTCAGGGGGATAATAAATTTGTGTGCCTGTGTTTTGGTTTTCACGTCGGCTCTTATCAGCCCTTCTCACTTATCGTGTGCTAATCTTTCCCCAACAGGTGCGTGTTTTTGTTTTGCAGAAGTCTCTTTCCATGCGGGGCTCCATAACAACCTGGGGAGTCACTTAGAAACTGGCTCTGGAGAGTGCCAAAGTCAGCAGTACTGACCAGATATGAACATCACAGCGACGGAGGCGGGGGTTAAAAGGATAATAGGGTCTTTGTGGTGATAGAAAGCGACAGCCTGTTTGCACTCAGTCAGTCGTGGCCCCTGTTATGTGAAGTTGCATAAGATATTTTGAATTTAAGCAAATATTCCGCTAGCAAATCAAACACGGGCGAGCCTAGAGGTTGCCACACATACGCGACACATGGTTTTCTTGATAGATCCGGCTCTGCGTGCTTGTTTAGTTGGACAGAGGAAACTTTAAACCAGAGGGTAACAGTTCACATCAGTTCATTTCTAATTTGTTTGGCTCTAGGTGGACATACAGTATGTGAGACTTAGAATCAGATAATACACAGAGGCTCCAGTTGACCTCCTACAAATAAACAACCATGGAAATCTTTCCATTTTGCTACTTCTGCTGCCAAAAAAATGTTGACAGAAGTTAAACCACTAACTTTTGAGTGATCGCTTCTTTTCTTCCGCTGAGGAAACGGCAACAGGTCGGCTGTTTCTTTGGTGCTGCCCCGTTCCCCCTAAAAAGGACCTCTGCGCACACATTCAAAGAATATCATTATGCCCTTGTCACAATTTGAAAATAAATGAGAACAATGAATTTTAATAGTCAGAGCGTGAACAATATCAGTATATTATTCATGTGCTACCATGTGTGCAGCAGCTCAAGCAGAGACGACAGCAGCAGCTGTGTGCGTAACAAATTGGTAAATATTTCTGAACAATTATATCCTCTAAGTCCATGGTATTAGAGGAAATTCCTTCTTTTCATTGGCGGCTTTCAGTTCCAACACGTACTTGCCAAAATATTTTCAACAGGTTATGACAGGTCAGATAGGTCATAAACAAGTTAACCAGATCATCTACATTATGTGAGCAGCTAACCTTATGTTTGTGCTATAGGAGAAGAAGTATTTCTGCCTTGTATATGTCTCTATTACATTTACAACTGACTGTATTATCTGCTTTATTTTATAAAGTGCCTTGCATCCGATAGACTTGTGTAGCTACTGGTGTGACACTGCAGGGAATAAAATGGATATGAGTGGTGAGAGAGCAAAGTTAAGTGGAACATGTGCTCTGCTCTACAGCAACAAACACCTCCGCGCCTCAAATAAATTGCACTCGTGCACACGCAGAAGGTTTAAGATGCAACGTATGGAGCCAAAACCCATCAGCGGCAGCAGCTTCATCACACAGGCAGGAAGAAAACTCCAGCAGGAGGACGGGGAGAGAGGAGGGGGATCGATACTCCAATACTCCCCTGTCTGCTCCACTGGCCCCCAACGTTATCCCACATCATCGCGGCGGACGGAGAGAAGACAAATGACTCTCATGTCGGGAACATGGGACTGACGGGGAGAGAGGAGGGCGGCGGGGGTGGCGTGACGAAGGGTAGACGTGGGCTGATGGGATGTGAGATGTACTGTACGTCCCCAGCATCGGCACCGACAGTGACGGCGTCTTTCAGGATCTGACAGCGGAAGTGCGCTGCAAAAATCTAAGTGACAGGAAAGAGCCTGAGTCTGCTGAAATAATAGGGAAGAAGATTGCCCGGGAGATGCGACTAAAAGCATACGACCCAGAAATGAGAAGACAAATAGACAAACAGAGTGTACTGCATGTCTTTATCGAGTGTGTACCGATGTAGAGACTGTGCAAATTGCACCGAGTGCCACAGACCCTCCAGGGACGTGTATATATACGTGTACACAGGCATAGACACACTCGTACTCACACAGAGAGTCAGATCCCTTCCCTGCGGTAGGTAGATAGGTAGATACTGCAGGTAGGGGAGGCAGGTTGGGGGCCTGCATGCGGTATGTGACAGTTCAGAATGACAGACTGGTTGCGAAGAAAAGGTGCAGGAACGAGCGAAGATGGATGAAGGGGGAGAGAGCTCCCTTTGTACCACAAAGAGTCCTCTGTTGTTTTTGATCTGCTCTGACTTCAAAGTGCAAAAGTCTGTTTTTATTCCCGGCAGAACTCCCTCTGTTGCCTTATCACACATCTCATTTGTGGGACTCCAGACTAACAGACAGCAGCACGGGGTTGAGGGCTCTGCCAGACTGAAGTTTGACAAATTAGATTTCGTAGTGATTGATGCTGAATCAACAGCTGAAAAAAAAAAAAGTTGAGATGGAAGGGTGGGCTGAGAGAAGAGGAGGCTGCGATGAAGAGGAATTAAGAGGGAAGGACAGAAATGAGAGAGCGAAATACAGGAGTAAAAAAAAAAAAAAAAACGGATCAAAGAAAACGTCTCACGGTATTTATTTGCATCTTTAATTTCACAAGAATTCAGCCGGGCAGAATGGCACCCATATTTATTGACAATGTCAGACTGCTGTTGTAATTTGTGAGCCGGGACTCAGGGGCGTTATGAGTTGGAACTTGCAATTAGATTTATCGAAGCTTGTGTGTTTGCGTGCGAGTGTGTGCGTGCGTGTAATTAGAAGTTATTGAAATGTGGGGTCCCGCTAGCCCAACTATTACAGCCAAATCAATATTAATCAAAAATGCAAGTGAAGGAGCGACACATGAAAAATGCAAAGAAACAGACAGAAAGGGAGAGAGGAAGACGTGAGACGTGCAGGGAAAAAGATGGCGGAAAAAGGAGTAACGGACGGTGGGACATTATGAAACGGTGAGGACGGAATCAAAATGACAGGATTAGACTCACTCCATTCACAAAATGATGCTAAAAGTGAAGCTAAAAATAATAAACACATAAAGATAACTGACAAATACGTGGTCAAGATAAATGTAAGACAATCACTTAACAACATAATTAATTTGTGTAACTTACAGTACCTTAATGATTAGTTAATATGGTTCATTTTATTTAATGCTCAGGCATTGATGTGTGTTGCTAAAGTCCAGGTAAGAAGAGACTTATGGGAGTTGTGTGGGAGTGTTGTTGTACAAGGCTTCTTACTAAAAGTTATGAGAAAGGGCACCAGTGGTTGCATCTTCTCTAAGAGTACATTCTAATACACCCACGACGCTTACATTAATATGTTGATGAAGGGTTGCCTGAGTACCAAACGCTGCCTTCAAATCAAAGAGGGTCGTATTTACCGTGTTTACAAGAAAAGTCCAAATGAACAATCCCCGCCCTGTGATATTCACGATCTCCCAAGTGGAAATGTTCCTTTGGTTTGCGGACGTTTCCAGAAAATGTGCCGGTGGATGGTGTTGTATATTGTAACTTTATAATATGTCTGTACACGTCTATACAGCTTTGTGTTTCCTACATTAAGCTATGAAGCCTTCAAATGAAACTCGCAAACTCGTGGTTACAACATGAGAAGTTCTGTACACAAAGCGCTTAAGGCTAAAATTACCATACGTCACGTGAGGGCCACTGCTAAAAAACTGTTAGCATGTAGAAGCCAACGAGGCTAACAGTGTAGCAAGCTAAGTCTTTTACAACCTGGACCTTATTTCTGGCATAAAATATTATTGTTTATTCACCCATATAATTTTTGTGTAATTTGTAGTTGTTAGATCTGCATATATCACTATAGTGGGAGTGATTGGGGCACCGAAACACAGCCCCTAAATAGCGCATTATCTACAGCGCCCACGACGGTCGGCTTGTTTATCTGAAATTTGCTACAGCTATGGTTCATCCACAACCTCAGAATTGGAAAAATATTTAGCCATGTTGCAAAAAACTAGCAGTAGCAAATTACAGGTAAGCTAGCCGACCGTCGCGGGTACGCATGGCGCTCAGAGATGACATCATCCAGGTCATAAGACATCATCCAGGGTCTGTAGGTCAAACTACAGAGCCCGGATGATGATAACAGGTAATTTTGGACTCAACAGGGAATAGCACTAGGGTAGGATAACAGAATATTGGTGAAATAGATAGATAATGCGTTATTTAGAGGCTGCGTTTCAGTGCCCCATTCACTCCCACTATATGGATATACGCAGATTTGAATATCTCTCGAACGACTACAAATTAAACAAAAGTTATATGGGTGAGTAAACAAATGTATTTCATGCCAGAAATAAGGTCCAGGTTGTAAAAACAATGGTAGTTCCCCTTTAATGTGTTGAAAATATATAAATATATACTAAATATATCACACATCATAACTCCAGAAATCAGACCGCCGACTTATGCCACTTGAGAGCCAAGAGGTTTTGTGAATGACTTCTCAAATCATTGCTTTTCAAACCAGAACAATGTTAAACTTTACTGTAGGTAACTGTTAGCAAACACAGAGGGGAGCTAACGTGTTAGCAGTAAGCTTGTCTTCTACAGGAGCTCACCAACTTTCCATGCAAACAGTGAACCAATAATTTGGAGAAATTACCCAGTTCCAGTTGTAGTGTTTCAGTCTCCTCCCTCTCCCCCCTCTTTCCTCCTCTCTTGTTAATTAACCCGCTCCCTCGCTCCACACGTTCCCCCCACTCCGATCTCTGTGTGTTGCGTTGCGTTTGCGACGGGGCCCCGCATTACAGGCTGCTTTAGGAGGCAATGGACAGAGTCTCTTTGCCAAGGTCAGGCTGACAGGATGCATTATGGGAAAGTAATTCATGAGTTTACAATAGAGTGCATTTACACACTCTGTGCGGTCTGCAGCCAGAGAATGACTCAGTCATAACTGAAGGATGGTTTTTACATCACAGCCACTGAGTTATTTCCTCGAAGCACGAGAACACCTGCTATGTGTGCGTACGTGTGTGTGTGTGGTGTGTGCATGTAGATGTTGTGACATTTGCTGCAGCGTCTGATTAATTATCCTATACAGCTTGCATAGATCGTGACAGGTGTTAGTCATTTCTTTGGGATTAGGAAGGTGGGAGGAAGACAAGAAAAGCTGGGGGTGAGGGGAGAGGTGGAAGAGAGACAAGGATGCAGACGAACGTGACAAGTTCTCAGGAATATCATGTGACAAAAAAATGTTTGTGTTCTTTTGTGTGTGTGTGTGAAAGGGAAAGAGAGAGAGAGAGAGAGAGAGAGAGAGAGAGAGAGAGAGAGAGAGAGAGTTCCCTCTAGCTTGTTTGTAGCAATTATCTCTCTATTCCAATCAGTGTTGATGTCTGAGTATAATCGTCTGTAAACGCTAAATGCACCTAGACCTTGTTTAATGAGAGTGCCACGCACTTAAACACACACACACACACACGCGCCGTTAATATCGTCGGATGGCAGTTAGCAGCATTACCAGACTCTCTTCCCTCAGCTTTGCGGTGGCGGAGGAAGGAGAGTCAAAGCAGCTCGGCTGTTTGCTTATGATGGGCACGGACTGAAATAAAGTACCCCTAATAAGTCATGAAAGTATCCGAGGAGAGAGAGGTGGAGTGTAAACACACCTGCAGCTTCATTTGAAAATTGCATAGACAAGTTTTAAATAGATGCAGTTACTTGTGGTGCTTGCACGCCACAGTCGACCAGTCAAGTTGCAGTTCACTTTCATGCCTGTGCAGACTCAGATATTACACTATATATATGCACTGATCAGGCATAACATTATGACCTAATATTGCGTAGGTATCTCTTGTTCCTTCAAAACAAAGAGGAACCAAAGGAACCATTTTTGTGTTTCTGCATCCTGCTGGGTATGCCCGCTGCCGTCAAGGGGTGTCACTGCTATGGGGTGGGGGTGCCTGGTCTGGTCTAGGTGGGTGCTAAATGTTTAAGTAACATCCACATGAATCCCAGCAAGAACATTGTTTTGACGCAAGATAGTTAGAGTTACGTACTTCTCCTGTCAGTGGTCATAATGCTGCGGCTCATCTCTGCATTTTGAGTGATAATTCTTGCTTCTGCGGCGAAGAAGCTACAAATTCTATAACATAAATGCTTCACACACATCTTCACATCTGACATCTACATCTAAGTTTCCCTACAGAACATTATGACCTCACAGAGGACTCCACATTTGACGTTTTTGGATATGAAATGCCGTCATGTCAGTATTTTATCTCATATTCAGTGCGTACATACTTGAGATTTCTGAAAAAAGGCCACAGTGACCTCTGACCACCAAAATCTATTAAATCAAATTCACCACGGAGTCAAAGTGAAGGTCTACGCCATGTTTGAAGAAATTCCCTCAAGGTGTTCCCGAGATATCGCTTTCACGAGAACGGGATCGACTGACAGACAGACAACCTGAAAACATAAAGCCTCTGGCCTTGGCCGTCGCCAGGATGCAGCCAGGCGTAGAAAGTGCTGCTCTCTGCTATTATTTGCCAGCGCAGAGATTTTAACTCAACTGTGTCATATGTGAAGTTATAATTGCCCGAGACGTTGGTTCAGCTGCTTCCTGTTTCTATTGTATGGATAATGCACAGTATTATTTATTTATTAATAAAACCAAATTTATTTATTATCAGTAAATTTGTTGATCCACAAAAACTATCATTTGCTCTCCTAGTGGAAGCTTTTATCTGTGTCGTGCGGCTTTCATCAGTGGATGGATTCTGCTCTGTTTTCACGGGGGTGGTTCAGTTGTTACCACATGATGCGAGAGTGAAATTTCAGTCACGATA
This sequence comes from Planiliza haematocheilus, assembly GCA_005024645.1. Classification (NCBI taxonomy): domain Eukaryota; kingdom Metazoa; phylum Chordata; class Actinopteri; order Mugiliformes; family Mugilidae; genus Planiliza; species Planiliza haematocheilus. The sequence goes on from SRSE01000124.1 coordinate 565,033, forward strand.
GGCTCTCAAGCACCGCCGCCATTATTAAGCAGTCTTGTGTGAATGTGGGATTCGTTCAGTCTCGGAGCGACGCTATGAAATTGGCCACGACAAAGGCTTTGGGGGAAGAAGTAACATCAAGGCGGCCGTACTCGCTGTCTCGTGATCTCATGCATTGTGATGAGAAGTATGCGTGGCTCCGTCAAAATCATCAAAATCGGTCCTTTGTCGGCGGGCTGTTGCTCCGAATGCAATCCAAACACGAATGTGATGTAATAACAGTGATGGTTTAGGAAAGCAAAGCTGGTTTTCAGCCACAACATTAAAACCACTGACAGGAGAAGTGAATAGCATTGACCATCTTGTGACAATGCAACGTTCTGCTGGGAAACTTTTGGATGTGGCATTCGTGTGGATGTTGCTTAGACATGTACCACCCACCTAGACCACCTAGGTCAAGTAACCTACATTTTTATAAATTACCATTCGATGTCTGTGCCATCAGAAACTGAAACAAGTGGCTTCCAGTAAAACATGTCTATATACATATACATATAAGTATTTAATTAAGTTTTATCTCTTACTTAATCATATGAATTAAAGTAGAGGCTTTCTGAACTGATATTCATGGTTCCCAGAGGATAATTCCTAATGAGTCTGATATGTACACCGATCAGCCACAGCATTAAACCACAGACAGTGGAAGTGGGGTTCTGCCGGCAATCTTTTGGACCCAGCATTCATGTGGATGTTACTTAGACATGTACCACCCACCTAGACCTAGATGAGACACCCCTAGCCCATAGCAATGACGCTTCTTGACGAGAGGAGCCATCCCAAACTGATCAAGTATCTCTGGGATGATCCACAGAGACCCCTCCCCTCAACACATAGGACCCAATGGCCCCCACTTACAACACTGTGTTGATAGACACCACAGGACACCCTCAGAAGGCCCATGTCCATTCACTGATAAGTGTTTTGGAGGCACAAGGCAGACCTACACAGTATCAGGAAGGTGGTCATAATGTTATGCCAGTGCAGATTCTTGCGCTTTGCGGTCTCAGAGCGGTTGTTTTGCCTCAAGTCACTAAATAAGCCAAAGTTTGTTTTTTGTACGTCACTTCTTTTAATGGCATTTGCCTATTTTCATCATTCGTGTAAATTTTCAACTAGATCTGCTCGGCAAAACGGTTCAAATCTATTATTTTTTCAATCTGTAAAACATCACATAAATTGCTTTTATGTCCTCCAGTCTAAACCCAAAGGACGTTTCTCTAACATTTTACTGGAAAAATCCATGAGCCAACTGGGCCTTTCTGTGTGGAGTTTGCATGTTCTCCCTGTGTCTGTGTGGGTTCTCTCTGGGTACTCCGGCTTCCTCCCACCATCCAAAGACATGCGAGTGCGAGTGGTTGTCTGTCTCTCTGTGTTAGCCCTGTAATAGACTGGTGACCTGTCTGGGGTGTACCCCAGATGACAGCTGGGTTAGACTCCAACAGACCCCCGTGACCCTTAACAGGAATAAGCGGATACAGAAGATGAATGAATGAATTGATTAATTTTACTAGAAACAAGAGCTAATTGGATGATATCAAGCTCTTGTTCTATCAATAAAATGATGATGTCAGTAAGTGTTTAAACCTTCCCGATGGTGTTCAGGACTCTATTATTGGGGCAATGTTTAATGAACAGTGTTTAGCCTGTATTTTGTATTTCTATTAGAGCTTTATGATCCCTGATGGTGGTAACGCACCATAGAGATACAGAAGACCACATGATGACATTCAAAGCTTCCAGGAAGACAAAAACGCTTTCAGTCAGTCTGTTAAGCCTTAAAAAATGAATTAAACATGCTGCTTCAATTTCAGAAATACTAAAACAAAGCCGTGATTGTTTACAACAAACACTCCACAGGCGACCTTACAAAAATAGGTAATTTAACTTTGGCTTCATTCGGCGAAAGCAGACATTTGGAAACATTGTCACTTAGCAGCAAATCAGAGCGGGAAATGAAAAGGAAACATGTTTTATGCTTTTCATGTGCACCAAACGTCACAGCTGGAGCGTAATAGGACCACACACGGTGGAGCAGCGGTTAATTCCAAATCGAACAAAACAGCACAAATATCTCAACCTTAGAAATATATGATAAATAAATGCTGTAATGCATGAGAGAGGGGCTGCTCTGTGTGATTAAAAGTTTAGATTTTGATATTTGCATTAAGAGCTTTTGACAGTGTTAACTGTTATTTGTCTAATAGCAGTTAAACACGTGTCATTAAGGTGAGCTGTGTGACTTTCCCTCTGGGTGCTTTGATAGTTTAGCAGTTTTTCAGAAACTAAAAAATTCTTCTTTTTTGTTTTTTTCTTTAAGTGTTTTTCTGATTTTCTTCCCCATAGTATAGTATATGTATGTACTGCAAGTCAATGGTGACTGTTTTTTACAACCTGGACCTTATTTCTAGCATAAAATATGATCGTTTACTCACCCATATAACTTTGTGTCATTTGTGGTCGTTTGGGAGAAATTGAGATCTGGGTATTCGTCCACAACCTTAAAATCGGAAAAATATTCAGCCTTGTTGCAAAAAACTAGCAGTAGCAAATTACAGGTAAACAAGCCAACCGTCTACAGACCCCAGATGATGATAACAGGTAACTCCAGACTCAGAGGGGGAATAGCACTAGAGTACGATAACAAAATAGTAGTGAAATGAAGGAGTTTCACGGCAGATAATGTGTTATTTAGGGCTGCGTTTTGGTGCCCCATTCACTCCCACTATATGGATATACGTGGATATACAACTACAAATGACACCAAAGTTATATGGGTGAGTAAACGATCGTATTTTATGCTAGAAATAAGGTCCAGGTTGTAAAAAAACAGTAGTTCCCCTTTACTGTCCATACAAGATTATATCATATGACTTTTAACACAGTCTTTGGCTATGAAGGCAATTGTATATCATTTTGCATCTTTCGAGTTTTCTTAAAGTGAAGAGACGGCTTTGTTGGGCAAAGAGTGGAGGTAAATGGAAGTTATTATCTTCCTTCACTCATTTTCATTGTCTTCTGGAGGATCGTGGGCGGGGGGGAATGGAGCCTATCCCATCTGTCGCTGGTAAAGAGTTGGGGTACACCCTGGACAGGTCACCAGTCTATCACAGGGCTATCGCAGAGAGACAGACAATCATCTATGCTCCCATGCACACCTACAGCCAATTTAGGATCACCAGTTAACCTACCGAGCATGTCTTGTGATTTAGTTTCCTAATCACAACTCATGGCTGATGTTACCACGTCAACGCCAGGCGTTTTGTGTGCGCCACTTCTCGTGACATAAAACACACATCCTTTCGTAGTAAGGATGCACCAATGTGCGGCTCTACCAATGACGCCTCGAGTCCTCAAATGTCTCCGTAAGCCGTGAAAGTGAAAGCAGGACCTCCCCTTGCCGCATCTGTGTTTCCTCTGCTCCGACGAGTCGAAAACGTCTGCTGCGGAAGAAAAGGCCTATGAACCACAAAACCCTGACACTTTAAAGCCGAGACGAGTAAAGTCCCCAAAGCGCTCGGGAAATGTCTGAATTTGATCTACAGCTAAGTGGCAGAGGAAACTCATAGATCATGTGACCAAAAAGCTTCAAGTGGGCCTTGAGGCAAAATGCTTTGGGCCAAGAATTAACTTTGAACCTTATTTGGCTTATGGAGGCAATAACATGTGTGTCACGGGCTAAGTCGTGATTTATGTTGTAGGCATAGAGGTCTGCCGATGGGATTCGGTGAATGGGCATCCTTTGATTTTTTGGTGTTACATGAAAACGTGAAGCGTGCATCCTCTGTCTTTTTTACACTAATGTAATAATAACTTCCGTTGCAGGCAGACATAAATAAAAATGACTCCATCATTGTGAATGTGAGCAGAGAGGGGCGACCAGGTGCTTTACAATGAACAACAGCTACATCAGCGGGCCGACGATGAGAAGCCATCATCAGTCGTGACGCATTTTTCACCTGTTTAGGATGCGGTGTTATCGGCTGGTTAACCACCCACCGCCATCCTCCTCTCCCCGTCCCTCTCAGCTCTTCTCTCTCTATCTTTAGACATGTCTCTTCAACAGCGCCTGAGAAACCCTCTCTCCCTTTCTCTCTCTCCGTCAGCTCTCCTGTGGACAGATGTGCCTGGCTCTACCCATTACCTTCTCCTAATAGAAACTTGTTTTTCCACCAAACAGTATCCTTCAAAAATCTCCATTTCAGCAAACCTGTGTCTTCCAAACCGTCATCTTTCGGGCTCCAGAAGCCCCAACCGCTTTATCTTTGTGTGTTCAGCACATTTGCAGGTCGAATTCAGGTGGAATTGTGTTTTGATGAAAACTAATTTAGCGCTGTTTGTGGCACCGCCGGCATGTATTGGACCAATTAGACGGGTGTGAAGGAGACGGGTAGAGACGGGGAAAAGAATAAGAATATTTTAAAGTCCAATGGAAGTCATTTCCTCATTTTGGAGTCATTGAAGCTGCGTGCATCTGTGTGTGTGTATGTGTGTGTGTGTGTGTGTGTGTGTGTCTGCGCCTATGCGTGTGTGATTGGCTTTGCATTATGATGAGTGCACGGGGGTGGTGGAGTGTTGACATGCAGAGCACAATGCCTCCATAAGCAACAGGATAATGAATGCATTTGGGCTCCCACGTTCAAACGCAACTAGCGGGTCTGTTTACTCTTTTACCAGACAACGCTGCTCTCTGATTTTATAATTTCCCTCTGTAAGTGGCCAACCAGGTGTACGTATTGGTGAGAGCGAGCGCAGATTAGGATTTGTGCGTTCTTGTGTGTGTCTGCACGTGCGGCTCTGTGACTGTGTGCGTTTCTTTTTTTTGCAGGGCAACGGCGTGTAACAGTGTTGAGTTCTACTGAGCTGCCAGGCACAGAAACTCATTTAGGCTGCAGCTCCAGTTCAGAAGGGGCCCGAGGCAGCGGTTCCTTCAGGCTGACGCCGAGATGGCTCACATTTCTACCCCGTTATCAGAGCTCCTCTCTGGGTTGAGCCTGGCGGGAGGCCTGGCTGCCTCGCCGCTTCCTCCAGGCAAGACAGATAGCAACCAATCACTGGCACCAAAGAGACTACCCCACGGCTCTCTTTGCAGACTCCCATTAGCATATTCAGGTGGGTGTGCGTGTTTGTGTGCGCTAATCAAAATGCAGAAGGGATGCTTAGCGTGCAATGTGTGTGGGCTTAGCCTGAGCTTAATTCCCGGTCAAACCATAGTGTTTGATCATATTTTGTTTACTTTCGTCGCCCCTTATCATCAGAAAACTATCCACGCACGCGCACATGCCTGCACACACTCAAACAGACAGAGCTTAATCACAGCGGCCCATGTGTGCACTGCATTCACTGGTCCTTCTCATCTATCTCATAGCACATGATTTATGTGAAAATTATTTGCTGCTACAAACACACCAGGATGTACACGCCGAAATGCACACAGTCCGTCATCTGGTTTATGACAGCGGGAACGCTGTGCCAAGGGGATATTGGACTTTCTCTTTCAGTTATCAATGTTTCGGTTTTGATTGATGACCTTTATTGTAATTATTTATTGAAAGGCAGGAACAGGATAATTAGAAAAGGTCTGAAGGGGAGGAAAGTGCTGATCCGGGGGGAATTCTGAGGAGGAAACCGGAACGCTGAAGGTGATAAAGTTCACGGATCTCCTCAGAATTCCGTGTCAGCGAACGGGGGAGGAAGGGGGGTGCTGGATCTGCAGGAGGAATCAATGATCAGAGCTAATGGCATACTAATGATGTGACTACTCATCCATACAGCAAAGACACGGGGGAGAGAAAGAGGCAGCAAGAAAGCGAGAGAGAGAGCGAAAGAAAGAAAGCAACATCGTGACACGGAGGTCATAAATTGACCACTAATCAAAACAAGTCCCAAACACTGAGCTAGAGATAACGCAAAGGAGAGAAATTATAAATGTGCTACTTGTGCTCTGTTTCCACTTTGCAGGGGGAAATGGAGTGATCATCAAATAAACACGGTCATCAAAGTCAAATGCATGTTATTTAGCTGCGGCCCCGGTATATCTGAAGATAAACAGCATTTTATCTTTCACGCTGCACTTTCAGATGCTGTCATTATTTCACTCTAATCACAGACCCTGACGCACCCCTGTCGCCATTACTGATTCACATGATTATTAATAGTGGAAACATAAAATCAAAGAAACGCAGTTGTCACAGCTGCTCTCGGAGCAATCACCGACGGAGGTCATGACTCTCATTTTTGTGTTTATTCCTCCATTAGCTGCGGAAAGTGGTGGCAGCTCTCCAAACCGCCTGAAGTTGGCAACGTAACACTTTTAAAACTACTTTAGGGGCTATGACGCCCTCGCACAACAGCCCGTATGAGACAAGACTACGCATGCTAGCGGTTCTGTGAGGCTGTAAACAGTAGTGATTAATTGGTATAGACTTAGGCTTAGGCTTAGGCTTAGAAAGACTTTATTCATCCACAAGACAAATTGCTTAGTCACAGTAGCTCAGTTACACATAAAAAAAACACTCCTGAGAACCACAAGTAAAAAGAAAAGTAGATGAAGATAGTTAAAATAATAAAATGCAAGTAAAAATCTAGTAAAATGAAGAAAAATAGCAAAAATGTGCAAGGTTCACCAGGTACGGCTTACCATTCATGCTTTCATACTTACAGTGCATTGAAATAGAGTCATGTTTACCATGAGGAACGTCATGCCACATGAAGGACTCTTACTGGTAGTGTTCAAAAGTATTTCGTAAGGTTCGAGTGTGTTAGGTAGCATTTTCCACATTGGTGTAAGTGGATGGCAGATTAATAAAGTCGCCACCTGGATTTAACTAAGCAAATAGTTTCCTATCTTTCAGCTTTCAACAAGTTGTACAACCCCAACTGATGCAATGAGTAGCTTCTCATTTCTTAAACAACCATGTCTGAAGACACATCCCGTGGTCGTGGAAACAGATGCAAGTCTGTTTGAGAAGGGTCAAATCATTGGCATGCATCATGCAGAGAAAACATCTAAGGAGATTGCAGAACCCACTTAAATGGGGTTAAGAACCGTCCAACACATTATTAAAAACTGGAAGGATAGTGGGGAACCATCGTCTTCCAGGAAGACAACTTAAACGTTAAACAACAGTAGAACTCAAGGCTATGTTTAATAGTCTAAGTAAGAGCATTTGCACATGTACAATGCAAAAGAAACTCAAGTAATCTAGTGAAATGATCAAGGGATTGGGACTGAACAGCTGTGCAGCCTTAAGAAAACCACTAATCAGTGAGGATAACTGGAAAAAAAGGCCTCAATTTACTAGGGAGCATACAGATTGGACTCTGGAGCAATTGAAGAAGGTCATGTGGTCTGATGAGTCCTGATTTACCCTGCTCCAGAGTGGTAGGGGCATCAGGGTAAGAAGAGAGGCAGATGAAGTGATGCACCCATCATGCCTAGTGTCTATACAAGCCTGCATGTGCAGAGCTATGATCTGGGGTTGCTGCAGTTGCTCAGGTCTCGGTTCAGCAATATTATGTTGGCCAAAAAAATATGTCATGGGATTCATGGGGCTTAAATTGTTAAAGAGTGGGTCAAGGAACATGAGACATCATGTTCACACATGGATTGGCCACCACAGAGTCCAGACCCCATTGAGAATCTTTATTAAGTGTTCAGACTCTCTCATCATCAATACAAGATCTTGGTGAAAAGTTAACGCAACACTGGATGGAAATAAATCTTGTGACATTGCAGAAGCTTATCAAAACAATACCACAGCGAGTGCGTGCTGAAATCAAAGCTTAAGGCGGTCCAACGGAATATTAAGAGAAATGGAAAATGTTAATGTCACATTAAGTTATCTGGTCATTAGCCTTGGCATCTGGATGAACTTGAATGACTCACTGGCTACTTGAATTTTAAGCATTTTGTGCACATGACTACTTATGTCTTGATCCTAAGTTCACAGCTTCCATTCAGAGTCGTCATTACAGTTGCTATTTTGAGTATGTGCATTCACACCGACAGATTATGGCAACATGCAGCGCACGGGTGCTCATTTTGGTGTCCTCATAATCGTCAACGAGGTAAAAGCTGCAAACACTATACAGATGTTAAATTATAAACATCTACAGCAACTGTTCACTCAGTAGATTTGCAGGTCAGATGCAGCCATTGTCAATTCTGGCAAGTGCACGGGACAAATTCATGGCACTCTGTCCAGATATTTTATTCTGAACTGAGGTTGTGGACCTTCCAGTTATTTATTACTAAACCACGGCTTAGTGTGGCTAAAGAAAAATACTCAGAGGCCAAATTCTGTTCATGATTCAGGGCTGAAAGTGTTTCAGCTGCTGGCCATTTTGTGCCATCGTTATCTTTACATGGAAGCAACTGGCAATTAGCAAGCCATCATAATTTAACTTAATTAGATGGATACCAAATTACATAGTTGACCCATGAGATTAAAAATCTCTCTCTCGATTAATAGTTTTTTTTTTTTGCCGCTGTAAATCAATTCTTATTTATTTCCTCTTCTTTATTTCTAAGGACGACACTAATTGCACCAGTGTCGCCAGCTGGCTGATGTCCAGATGCAGTCTGTTGGCAAGGTGGTCGAAAACCAGCGAGGGGACATATTAAGAAACAAAACAAGACTGTAATATGCTGAAAAGACAACAACCAGTGGAATCTCAGGATGGTACAACTGCACAGAAACAGGAAGCGGCAGAACCTCCATGCAATAACATAATGATCCAGCGTTCGATAAGGGCAGATATATTCCAGTATTACCGTAGTGGACGATAAAAGGCAGATATTGACCTGTTTGGATACATGGTAAATAAGACCTGGTTTTTACGTGGAGCTCATCAGGAATTAGATTTGTCCTTTAAATCCCTCTGTGTTTTGATGACACAGGGAGAGGACAAGGACAAGCACTCAGACAAATTACTCAGAGCCCGTATTTTTCACTACTTCGGATCCGGTTTGTATTTTGGACAAGAGATCTTTAATTGAATTTTTGTGCCACGTAAACATCTTACCATTTACGAGCTATTTTTGTTTTATTTTTTGGACGAGAAGACAGGTGAGGAGCCCAGTGGGTCATTGAAGCGAACTAGCAGAGGTTTATCAAGTGTGTGGCAATACTTCACCAAAGATGAAACCCATACGACCATGACATGTCAGTCCTGAAATAGAGCTAGAGGGGAACGGTTTACATCCTCTCAATGGCAGTCGATTAACAACTTCACCAAACATCTTGGAGAAACAGAGAGCAGGAGGCTGTAAATCAACAATTTGCTGGTGAATTTCATTGTCAAAAATATTAGACCTTTAGCTGCTATCAGAGCCGTCACATGGACTGTGCGAACTGTGCAACCGCACAGGGCCTCGCGCCACTAGGGGGCCTCGCGCCTGCAATCCTGCTGTTTTATATATATATATATATATTATTATTTATTTTATTTTCAGTAAATACACTATTTATATATGATTTTGTCTGTCTCTGTCAAGGTCACATAAAAACGAACAAAAAAAAACAAATCCAACAAATTAAGCGGGTTTTCATTGTTACGCCTCACTGAAGAGGGAATAGGGGGAAAGCCAACATGTCGGCTGCAAGAGAGCGCGACCGATTTCGCAAGCACGAATCGGGTTCTGAGAAAAGGAAAAAATGTAAAAAGAAGGAAGAATTTAATAAGACTAATAGACTGTGCGGGCTTGCCCTGCTATCAATTGAAAAGGACATCGCATCCAAACTGGATTATAAAGATCTTATTGCTGAGTTTGCGGCCAAGAAGGCAAGGAAAGTGACTCTGACATGATCAGCTTCCGCGCAATTTACGCATGGTGACTCCATCTGATTTATTAGAGTTACAGTGCAGTAAATATGTTGTGTATAGTTGTAATGAAAATTAACGTATACTATGAATGAAAAGTGTCCTAATCTACTTGTTTAAAATGTTAAGATGCCAAAAATAGAGTGACTGAGCTGACTTGATGTAAAGCCTCCTTGCACAGTTGATTTTCCCCCTTTGAAATAAATACCGGTAGCAAAAAGGCTGAGACTGTGTATGATTATGCTGTATCATTCTACTTGATAAAACATATTGCAGCATGATTATGCGTGCAGTAGAACTAGAATAGCTGTGTCCGTGTAACTGTTGGTCATGCGCAATTGCGCATCCATGCCAAACTGCAGGGCCTCGCATTTCAAGTTTGCACGGGGCCTCGCACCCCCCCTGCGACGGCCCTGGCTGCTATATACGGAGAAGCCATATTATCTACTAAACGCTATTGATGGTGCTGACTTGCTGCCTGTTTTTATACAGGCTATACATATCTGCAGCGTACACTATGTAGTGCATGAGCTGTTTCGTCTCAGCATATGTATTCAAGTCAAGAATATAGAATATATATACAAAGGCATTCCTTATTACTGTAGTTTTATTAGTGATGTGAACTTGAGCAAACCCTAATTTTTAGACATCGACTTAAAAACAAACAAATAAACAAACAAGCAGTAAAATTAAGCAGATGACGAAAAAGCCAAAAAAACGCAGTTCCGTGAATGGCCACTAGAGGCTGGCAGCGAAAATGTATCAATCTCCATACACCTCCATGTTAAATTATAACTTTACCAAAACTGGTAATCAAAAAATGGTATTCATGATAAGTATACGGGATATATTTTATGAGGACATTAAGTTTTCCTCTTTGAATGAAAGGCCACAAGCTACTAGCTGTCCAACTACCGGCTAGTCTTGGTAACGCATACACTTCACCAGTAAATTCTTCTGTAGAAAGAAGGCACACTCATTTTCTTGACATTTAGAAATGTCGGGTTACTACACAAAGGTCAAGAGGTTATTTGGTTCAATTGAGGCTGATTTCCTTTTGGAAGATAAAAAGATACATAAAGCTAAACATATAATAGCCAACCAATATTACATTTACTGTAGAGCCTTAAAACGAAAGGGCATGCTACAAACTAAGCACCAACAGCAAAATAAAATTGAATTGTCAAGTCTGAACACACTGTTGAATTTATTGTTAGAAACTGTAATGTTAAAGGACTAAATGAGTCTGTTTCCACAGTTGAACAGTAGGCTTTGTCAAACTCTAGAAGCCGCATGTGCGCAGTAATAAAGTAAAAACTCCCTCACCGCATCGCCTGCCGCCTCATCCTCTCAGGGCACCATTGTTCCGAAGGCTCGAGCAAGTATAAAAGTCTCTGAACCGCATGAAATACAACAGTACTGGTTCAAGAAGCGTAACAGTGACTGAACTAGCTCGATGGTTTTTTTTTGTTTAACTGTCATCTGGTTGCTTCCATACTTCATTTTGACAAAGAGGACATCAATCAGAGCTAATTAACACTTTAAACGAGGTAATGATGTAAGACAGGAAGAACTCCGTTACGGATATATGGTGGTTCTTTAATGCTGAATGTGAAATTTATCCCTTTTTCTTACTTAAGTTTGTCTGCGGGAGGGGAAGAAAGAATATCTGATATATAGCGGATTCATGAAATACAAGAAGGACATGGTTTATGGATAATTTTAAGTGGCGAGCAGTGGACTGATGGACCCAGGGTATCACTGGTGCAGACGAAAACTGCACATGTGTGAAGAAGATAAAGGATGGGCTTTAATTTAAAACCAGGGACCAAAAAACATCTGCCGGCTGCCAGGTGTAGCATTCTGCCCACGGCAAGAGGACAGACAGTTCCCAAACAGCTGAAATGGATGAGCGGCTCTGGTGTGTTGGAGCAATCTAAATTATTTCAGTGGTTTGTGTGGAGACGGCGGAGGGTAAAAATGGCTGCCATTTCACACCACACAAAGAAAATCGCCTACGATGTACAGTATGCTGGATTTGAGCTGAACTCAGATTCGCTGCAGCCGGTCTTAGCACAAGGGCAAAATATTGGCTCTGATATCACATATTTGTTTACAAATGGTCCAGACCGGAGAAATATTTTAGTTCTTACCAGTGAATCTGAGAAAAAATGTGTGGGAAACTTGAACAAGGCCCCCCGAACCCAGCGTCTCAAAGAAAACACGAGCAATAAAGAGGTTCATTTACTTCATCTACAGGGGCACCGCAGTTTTGATGATTTCCTCGTCGCTTTCGTAATGAAAAAGTGTAGCTTCTTGCTGTTTTATGAACCAGGACGCATTATTTTTTAACAATATGATGATTGCACGCACATTAGACACAAAACTGTTTCGAAGCACTCAGTTAGCACAAGATTTATGACCTTCCTTTACCGCTATAATGTAAATAAACAACAAAAATAAGCGTGGAAACGGGGGGAGAAATCATTAATTTCCTCCGGAATGCTCTTATTTCCTGTGGAGTGGCACGGGAGATAAGGTGAAGACATGTGGCAAAGAGGAAACCTTAAAGAGGTGCAGCAATTACAGACGCTTGCAGAGGCACACAATCGCAACCTAATACCTGAATTTTCTCAAATTCCCTGTATGAATGCTTCCCTCCGGTATGTACCCCGCCTTCCGACAAAACAACTTTCTCATCTTTTTTATTTTATTTTTCCCAGCTTTTATCTGACTGGCTTGACTGTTGAGGATAGGCGCATGTGGCTGCCTCAGTAATGTGACATTTAGACAAATTCACTAGACGTAGCGGCGGGAATCTGCCCCCACTGTGCACGAATGTCTGCAAATACGCTCCTGAGAGCGTGTGCGACTGTTATTTATTTTTTTTCCCCTCATTTTAATATGTGTGCGCTTGAAATTGGGTTGACAATCTGCCTAACTGTGAGAGGTGCACGCTCTGCTTAAGGTGCACACACGCACACAGACGAGCCTTTTTCGGCGCTCGCCCTTTTGAAGTTTGTGTTCTTGGCGATTGTGCTGAAACGGAGCGTTTTCTCTTTTAAGACCTACAGGAACAGGGCTGTGTTCCCCGGACCAGCAGCCATTATCTCTTTGCAGCAACATCAATACTCTCTTTCCAGCTCTGCCTCTGCATGTATTTACTCTCACTCCTCCCTGTCACCGCAAAACTCCATCACCAGATCCGTCTGGCTGTGAACTCTGAGCCGCCCGAGACAGACGGTCATGGAGAATTGGCAATATGAGTCAAGTGAGCATTGGAAACATGTCAGCCTTCTGTTTTGTTTTCCTCGCAGAGCATTGAAGAACTCCTGCAAGGCAGCTTTAAAAAAAAAAGAAAAAAAAAGAAATGATAATAAAAACGAATACACACAGAGAGGAGAGATGCACGAGCACGACACGTTGTTTAAATTTCCTGGGATGAGAGGGAAGACACTGAGCAGATGGAAATGAATTCAGATGTATCGACAGAGGAGAGAAGCAATGAAATTAGGATGGAGACACAACTAAAGAGGGCGCCTTAACCCTGCAAAAAAGAGGGAGGAACTAAACGAGGAAATATTGCGAGGAAGTGTGTGTGTGTGTGTGCGTGCGCGCGCGAGGGGCAGCCGAATGTGCAAACTCAAAGTGCTCGCACCTCAATCAGCGAGAGTTCAGATGGAGGGTGACAGAGAGTGTAGCAAAAGGGGGATGATGAAGAGAGCGGTTTAAAAAAGGAGGAAGGAAATTAGATGAATCAATGGAGGCGTCTCTCAGGTTATTTTTCATCTTTTTGGGGTCAATTCTATTCCATTACTTGTGGACTGTTTGTCCTCAATCACACGGCGTCTGAATCATACCAAAAGAAAGAGAAGAGAGGCCCGGAAGAACCTAAAAAATAAAATAAAAAATCATGAGGGCGAATTTAATTTCTCAATCTCCAAATTGATTTAGTCGGTGGAACCTACTGGAGGCTACGAGCCTGACCTCTGAATATAGCTTATTGTGCCCCGGCCCGCGCGCCGTCAAACAGACGGGATTTCAGATCAGAGCAGAGTTATGACCTGATCACGCTAAGATGATAAGATGATTAAATATCTAATTCACTTTAGATCATTAACTTTAATCTGCTTATACTTAGGAGGCAGATGAGGCGGCCGGGGAGGGGGAGGAGGAGGAGGAGGAGGCGGAGCTCCATAGTCAGGCTTCCATATTTCAATATCCGTCATTAGGGCCGGTTTTATCGTCTCTGTCCATCCGATAAAATGGAGGGAAGAGAAGAAATAAAATGCTCCAGGGGGCATTGTATGCAAGTGTGGGTGTTTTTTTTATTATTATTTTTTATTTTTTAGTCCAGGATCCATCTGCTGCTGCATCTCTTGTGTGTCTGAGGAGACGTCAGCCAGAGTCTGAGAAGAGTCTGTCTTAAAGCAACATGTCGGGTTTTTTTTGACTACCACCGATGACGTCACTTAATATTTTATTGGTTAATGCTTCAACGTTACTGATATGCAGTGAGCGAATGTTTATCTAGTATACAAGTGGCTCCATAAATGTTTGGGTTTAAAATGCGGCTTCAGTTTCAAGAGCGCAGCTTTAATTTGAAGGTATTCACGTTTACAAACTGGAGGAACGGTGCAGGATTTGCAGAATTAATTGATCTGATCGTAAATGAAATCATCATTTTCATTATTTTGTCAAGGATCCATTGCAGACAGTTACTCCAACCATCCACATTGGTCACTAAACTGCATGCTATGATGTAACAAGCTAGACTGTAATAGATTACAGCTTTAATTTGCCATCAGAAACTGAAACAAGAGGCTTCCCGTAAAAACATGATTATATACAAAGGTATTTATGTTTAAATAATCAAGTATTATCTCCAACTTAATGATATGAATGCAGTTGATTTGTATCTCTATCTTTATCTAGGTTCTCCCACCACTCAGGTCCAGAATTAAATATTTCAGCAACTAGAAGATTTCTGTACAAATATTCATGGTCCCAAGAAGATAATTCCTAATGAGTCTGGTAGGTACACCGGTCAGCCACAACATTAAAACCACTGACAGGAGAAGTAAATAACATTGACCATCTAGTGACAATGCAACGTTCTGCTGGGAAACCTTTGAACCTGGCAGTCGCATCGATGTTACTAAGACATGTAGCGCCAAACTAGACCAGACCAGGCACCCCCACCTCACAGCAACGACCTTGATGGCAGAAGCCGTACCTAGCAGGCACACAACTCAAAAAAACGTGAAGAACATCACAAAGTGTTGACCTGGCCTCCAACTTCACTAAATCACAAACTGATTCAAGTATCTGCGGGATGATCCACCGAGGCCCCTCCCCTCAGACACCACAGGACACCCTCAGAAGGCCCATGTCCATTCTCTGATGAGTCAGAGAATGATTTCGAGTCACGAGGGAGGTTTTCGAGACGCATGCTGTGAGTCTTCAGCTTTAAAAAGAGGCTGCAGATGTTGGGTATTGTCAGTACAAAACAAAAGGCTGCAACACAGATGGCGCAGTGGCCTTCTTGCTGTTGAACTCTAGAGTTGCGTCACTTGATTAATGTTGTGTTGCTAGCTTTTGGTAATGACCAAAATTTAATCCCCTGTGACAAATGATCAGCTGCTAGTTCATCTGGTACATCTTACAGTCAATGTCAATGACAACCTGTAGGGATGCACAGTTGCAAATGAAACAAGTCCAGTTCTTGTGTAATAAAGTCTGAGCAAGTAACATCTCATTTTTTCATTTATAGACGAAAGGCTAGGGTGTTAAATCGTAAATTAAAACCCAAAATGTCAGCGTATGCGCTCATTTATCCGGAGGCAAACTAAATGGATTGAGACAAATACTTCTCCGCTTCCTCTGAACGTTCAAACTTCATAGATTTAAGGTGCAGCGTCTCGGCAGCAATCGCGTCTGACCCAAATCAACTGTAACCACGCTAATTTTCGGCGGAGCTGCTAGAGATTTGTTTTTATGTCCGGACAAGATACCTTGGCAGTTTGGGCGCATGATTGAAACTGAGCTTCAGTGACAATCTGCTATCGGCTCAGCGGAGAGACAAAGCTGAAGCCAGACCCGGCTGCTATCTTTGGAACAATACTGCATTTGCCAATCTGTCATGCCAATAATGTGCAACTGACATGAGCCAGAAGTTGAGTTATAGGGCAAGAGGGAGGGAGAGGTTCAGATGAAAGAGATGGAACAGACGACGGGAGGAAACTTGGGATTGTGAGGTGAAAACCACCAACAGCCCAGTAATTACTGTCCATTTATTTCAAAGGAGATAAGCGGTGTCACAGAGGGTAGTGTGAATTTCTCCCGGTGAGAAGCCGGTGCCATGTGGCTCACAATGAAAGGAAGGACGGACATGTCGAGGGGGAGAGACGGCGCGGGAGAGAGAGAGAGAGAAAAGTGGTAGGAGAGAAGAAAGAGAAACAGAAGAGGGAGGGGTGGACAAAAAGAGAGTGAGACCGTGTGAGGTTACGCAGCTTCCATTAGTCGTCCGTTGTCTTCCAAGAACTGAAGCAGCAGCTAGATCAGATTGCACTCCACTCAAACAAAGAGCTTTGGTTATTTGAGTCCTCTGCCATTGTACCAGATAAATTTCCCAAGGCAAATGTTGACAGAGAAAATTGATATTGAGTGCAATATTATTCTCCAGCGATCACAAGGCATTTCCTTCACAAAAAAGTTGGTATCTATGATGTCCGCGCCGCTCTAATCTGCTTTTACATTTGACTCAACCTCCGTCCGGTGGCTGGCGGCGGAGCGACTGCTTTTATTTAAAGGATTAGCCACCCGTTCTGCTCACACGAAAATACTCGGCCTCAGATGTTTTTAACACAATATTTGAGTCTCGCTCGTGAGCCCCGACCTGCCAAAGCCCAAATCACAAATATCTCCATGAATCGATACACCTTCAGCAGCCGCCGAGCAGTGGCCAGCGGTTTAAATAAACCCTTAATCATTAGCAACTGCCTCGGAACATGAGACAATCCGTTTCCCCCGTGGTCCACATGCCTATGGACGTTAATCCGTCATGTCTGCGAGAGAGAATTAAGTGTTAAACCCGCCGCACCCATGGAAAACATATGTCCTCTGGTGAAACAAAAAAAAAAGAAAAAGAAAAAAGTTCAAGGGTCAAGCTGTCACTAGAAAATAACAACCCTGAGGAGAAAAGTACAGTACACACACAGGACGCAGGCACTCAGAAATGTAGACGCTCTCACAGAGGAATGTTTGAGCAAAGTCAGACGGATGACATGGAGAAGATTAAGGACGGGGGACGCTTAAAAACATGTCTGAAGGAAAAAAAAGAAACTAACAGCCTGGTTAAAATAAATAAATAAATAAATGAATAAGGTTTTGGTATCTGTAGATAATTTCTCTATTGATGACAAATGTATGGGGGTAATTGTTTCATAACTAATCGATTTAACTACTGTTTTTTTTACAACCTGGACCTTATTTCTGGCATAAAATACGTCTGTTTACTCACCCATATAACTTTTGTGTAATTTGTAGTCAATCGGGATATAATTAGATCCGCGTATAACGTATTATCTGCCGCGAAACTCGTTCATTTCACCAATATTTTGTTATGATATGCTAGTGCTATTCCCCGTTGAGTCTGGAGTTACCTGTCAATCTGCAGACTGATCTAATTATCTCCTGAATGACTACAAATGACACAAAAGTTATATGGGTGAGTAAATTCAAAATCATCCTCCTCACACACAAAGCACTTAATAACCTGGCCCCCCCCTACCTCACAGACCTGCTCCATCACCACACCCCCTTCCGCGACCTCCGCTCATCCGAAGGAAACATCCTGTCACTACCCACACGGACCAAGCACCGAACCTGGGGGGACAGAGCCTTCTCCATTGCTGCCCCCTCCCTCTGGAACTCACTCCCCAAACCCATCCGCACCTGCACTCACCTCCTAACTTTTAAGACCATGCTAAAAACACACCTTTTTAAATGAGCTTTTAATACATAATTTCTGTGTGTATTTTATATTGTTTTCTATGTTTTATACTGTCTTTGCTGCTTTGTGTTCTCAACTGCATTTATTGTATGTAAAGTGTCTTTGAGCTTTTGGAAAAGCGCTTATAAATAAAATTTATTATTATTATTATTATTATTAAATTACCGTATTTTATGGCAGAAACAAGGTCCAGGTTGTAAAAAACAGTAGTTCCCCTTTAAGGTATTTAAGGGTATGGTACAATCACATGTTGCTAGCTATATTTTTACCTCAACTCTGCTCATGCTACAACCTTGGTGTCGTGGTAGTTATTAGTTACCTCTGATTCCTCACAAAAAGAAGGTTCCGGGTTCAAATCCATTGGCCAACTGTGATCTTTCTGTGTGGAGTTTCTATGTTCTCTCTCTACTTGTCTCCATGGGTTCTTTCCGGGTACTCCAGCAACAAAAACATGCTAAAGACATGCCCTTTAGGGTCACTGTTGAGTCTAAAAAACTGGCTGTAGATGTGAGTGGTCCCCACTTGACCAATGACAGTTGGGTTAACCCTCCAGAAGACAAGCCACCGCCAAGTTACAGAAAATTAATGAATGTTTGAATGAATTATTCCCGGGAGTTAGGTGGCGACTGCCCGGAAGAACCGCACTGAGCTTCAAATGCAGCTCAAGAAGTAGCGAATAAATTTATCGATATGTAAATCCCTCTCCCCTTTAAAGCGTCTTCAAGGACTCCAAAACTTGTATTATTCAGTCGTTTTTTTGATTGATGGAGAAAGAAGAGGAAGCCACTGGGGACACATAAATAACAATGAAAAACAATGAAAAAGTGGATTTTTGGATAAAATGGGCCCCTGCTGCAGGTAAAGCACTGCATTTCCAAGAGATCGATATTAAATAAATTATGTATTATATTATTTTTGGTCCAAAGTGAAATATCTCAACAACCGGAGCAGTCGCCATAAAAGCTTAATGCATGGTGACGGTCTCCAGAGGACAGATCATACTTTTTCTCTGTTTACCTATAAATAAAAGTGCACCTGAAAGTTACAGCAGCCTGTTTCATCGTCACGTCACTGCCGTAAACGCCATAAACACGCGTCATGTGTGTACTGCGCAACAAGGAATGGGTTCAGCGGAAGCACCGTGACAAATTCAGGTGTATTTCGGGCTCCATAACTAATTAGATTCGTCGCATATGTTGCGGGAAAAGCCCCCACGAGAGGATGTCGACGAGAGGGTGTGAGAGAGGCGGCTGAAGAACCGAGGAGGTGCATTACATCCGGTTGCGCTGAATTGAAGATCTGACGCGCGGCGATTACGCACAGGTGCACAAAAAGCGGCACACGAAAGCAAATATAAACCCTGCCGCACATGTCCTGATGAATCATTTTACAGGCATTACTGGCAGCAGATAGCTATAGAGTCAGCAGGCCTGAGCTGCACACATACATTTAACATGACAGATGAGTAATTGCGGTGTAATTTCAGGGCGCTTTAGGAGGGTTTTAGCGGGGCGTGTTGAGTCGGTCAACTGTGTTAGATACTTACCCACTCCCTTGTTGCTACTTTTGGTGATAATGGACTGCAAGGACTCGAGCAGAAAACTCTCACCACCCCCCAAAACACACACACACACACACACACACACCTGCCCAATGTGTCTGGGAATGGTGCTATCTACTTAAGAGGCCTCTCCGATGGTGTTACCAGGATGTGAGTAAAATATATTAATATTCATGCTTTAACTTTGCATAAAAACATTTTGACTTGCTGTTCTTACTTTTGGGGAGTCTTATTTCGCGTACATGATCAGGCATAACATTATGACCACCCTTCTAATATTGTGTAGGTCTCCTTTGTGCCTCCAAAACAGTTGTGACTCTTCGTCTGAGAGTGTCCTGTGGTATCTGGAAATGGGATGTTGTAAGTGGGGGGCCTTTGAGATTATGGGTTGATTGGAGGGTCCTCTGTGGATCCTCCCACAGATAATTAATCAGTTTGATCTAGTAAATTTGGAGGCCAGGTCAACACCTTCTGCTGTTCTTCATGTTTTGCCATCAAGTAGTGTCAATTCTATGGTGTGGGGGTGCCTGGTCTGGTCTAGGTGGGTGCTACATGTCTAAGTAACATCCACATGAATGAATGCCAGGTCTAAAAGTTTCCTAGCAGAGCACTGAATTGTCAAAAGTTGGTCAGTGTTACTTACTCCTCCTGTACAGCGCACACAGCAGCACTTCGACTTAAGCAGAAACCTAAACCCAGGAGCGTTAATAATACAACGCATGCACACTCCCAGCCTTCCTCACTGTACCCTCTTCGTCGCACTCCCAACACTTACAGCCTGTGGAATGTAGGAAATACATGGCGCCCAGTTTTGTTTTCTTTCTACAGTGTGCGCTTCCCCTCAGGCGAATCCAAAGAAAATATTTGTGTCTGAAACACTCCCAAGGTTCGGGGGAATAATTCATTTCAGGGCTTCATGATGAAAACAGATCGCTAATGCTTTTGACTTAATTTTTGCTTGTTTGTTTAGGAAGAACAAACAGACGTGTTGCTGAATTTGCAAAAAAATAAAAAAAAATAAAATAATAAAAGCCGGACCTGGGGGAAAAGGAATATATAAAAAAAAATGTCTGTGTGTGTGTTTTAATCCCTTCCTGCTCTTGTTTTTGTGTCTTTTTGCACTCGGTGGTATTTGGCTTTGGCCCGCTGGCTAAAAGAAAAATAAAGCGCAAACAGGCAGAGCATGTCAGAACATGATGTGTGTGTGTTTGCAGGGTGGACATAACAAGCCCAGAGAAGATTCCTAAAAATTAAGACGGCGTCGGGGACAAAGATGCAAGGCCTGCTGGTTAGCCGTAACCCTCTGTTGTTCATTATTTATTAATATCCAGGATATTTTAATTGGGGGCATTTCATAGGTCTCCTACATGTGTAAATATTTAAACCGTGTGCACTTCTTGTTCAGTTTGTTTCCGCTCACAAACACACGTGGCTCTTGATTCATTATCGCGAGACAAACCTCATTAATAAAATGTGATAAAAACACAAGTGCAAAAACAAGTAAGGACATACGGTGTGTGTGTACATGAGAGGCAGGACGTGACGCACAACTCAAAGCCTCTGGAAACGCTATGGAAATATCCATCTGAGCAGGATCATTATGCAGAAGCAACAATAAACTGGTTCCGATGATAAACAGACTGTCGTATCTCCACACCCGAGCCAGAGGGCAACGCTCTCTGCAACATCCATCTTCTTTAAGTAACGCTGCTCATAATGGCATGGCGCGTGGTGGGAGAAAAAACACACACAGGAGTTAACACAAACGCACAGCGATGATATTCCCTTCCTCTCTCGGTGTCTGACACACACACACGGGCTCGGAAAAAAAAAATCCCCCGGTATTTAACACAAACGGGTAACACCGGAGGGCGAGGCGGGAGTCATTATCACGGGTGCGTTTAACAGCGGCCTGACAGGCGGTAGCTGCTTCGCTGTAAGTAAAGTGATGTAAATAAGCAGGCTGAATTATTCAAGGCGCAACATCCGGAGCGTGCTAGAATCATCTCAGGAAGCAAGAAGCCATAAAAGTTTTCCGTCAGGGTGCAAACGGTCCAAACCCAGGCCCGAGCCGAGCAGGAAGCAAGGTTAAAACGATGCACAGGATTCTGTGAAGTCACGGAGACGCGGCGAGCTCTGAGGAGGCGTGTGGGAGGGCGATCTTAGCGTCTTCTCCTGCCAGATGTGGATACAAAGGAAAGGAGAAATTCATATGTAAATTGCATGATTCATGAGTAAGATGGCGATGGGTCAATATGCACGATACTTCATGTATCACAGCATTTCTCAGGGACAACATGTATTTTTACTTATTGTTCATGATGTAGTCTTCAGATAAAGGTCAAAGGTTTCCCCGCGTTTTATTTCAGAGCAGTGCACTCAGCCTTGGTGTATCTGCCGCTAGCTCTGCAGGATTGCTTTGCAGCACTCCAGAGTAGCTCCAGGAAGAATTAACCGTGTTCCTTTGGGTCATATGACACATGAGTCTTTACAAATGTAAGATTTGCTGCTTTACTCTGTCTTAACCCTGACATACCATTCACATTTAATGCCCTCGCAGTGTAGCCCCAGAACCAGATTTGACCAACAGGTGTTTGTCTCTGCGGGAACCTGAGAAAATCAGATGGGAAAACTGAGTTCTTGTGACTTGTGACAGGTCTCTCTTGCACTGTTCCCCTAAAAAATACTAACATCACAGTTTCGAGATTCCCTAAAACCAACACTTTCCTAGATTTAATTCACACGGATAGATCTGAAATACATCTCAATAGATATGGGTCAAATTTGACCTGGCCGGGCCTATCCCAGCTGTCACTGGGCGAGAGGCGGCGTACACCATGGACAGGTCGGTAATCTATCGCAGAGAGAGAGAGAGACGAACCACACTCACACCTATGAAAGTATAACATTTTAAAATAAAAAGAAAATACATTTTTACGTAGTTTGGGTCACTTTAGGAGAAGTCATAAAATTTCAGGCTAATGGAACGATCTTCGTGGAATTTTTACTGCTGTCAAATGTCAAAACAGGTCAGCACTGGGGATAAAGGGGAACTTTACAACCTCTGGCATAAAATACAGTCGTTTACTCACCCATATAACTTTTGTGTTATTTGTAGTCAGTC
The DNA here is from genome assembly GCA_005024645.1 of Planiliza haematocheilus. Classification (NCBI taxonomy): domain Eukaryota; kingdom Metazoa; phylum Chordata; class Actinopteri; order Mugiliformes; family Mugilidae; genus Planiliza; species Planiliza haematocheilus. Next base: position 587,593 of record SRSE01000124.1, read on the forward strand.
AGGAGATATTTAAATCAGCGTATATCCACATAGTGGGAGTGACTGGGGCACCGAAACGCAGCCTCTAAATAACACATTATCTGCCACGAAACTCAATATTTCAGCAATATTTTGTTATCATGCATTAGCGCTATTCCCTGTTGAGTCCGCAGTTACCTGTTATCATCATCCAGGGTCTATAGGTCAGCCTACATTTTGGGTCACTTTTGGAAAAGTCATAAAATTCAGCCTTCATGGAATTTTTACTGCTGTCGAACGTCAAAACAGGTCAACAATGGGGTTAAAGGGAAACTACTCTTTTTTTACAACCTGGACGTTATTTCTGGCATAAAATACGGTCGTTCACTCACCCATATAACTTTTGTGTAATTTGTTGGGAGATGTGTAGATCTTCGTATATCCATATAGTGGGAGCGACTGGGGCACCGAAACGCAGCCTCTAAATAACACATTATCTGCCACGAAACTCGTTCGTTTCACCAATATTTTGTTATCGTACGCTAGTGCTATTCCCCGTTGAGTCCGGAGTTACCTGTTATCATCCTCCGAGGTCTGTAGATTGACCTACAGACCCCTGATGATGTCTTCTGACCTGAATGATGTCATCTCTGAGCGTCACGGTCGGTTTGATTACCTGTAATTTGCTACATGGCTGTATATTTATCCGATTCTGAAGTCGTGGACGAACCATAGCAGTATCAAATTACAGGTAGACAAGTTATATGGGTGAGTAAACGTTTGACAGAAATAAGGTCCAGGTTGTAAAAAACAGGAGTTTCCCTTCAAGTAAGCTGTTGTTGGAAGTTTTGCCAGCAGTTTTAACAGTTTTTACAGTAATATACCTTTTACTTCTTCCTGGACACAGACTCTAAACCACAAATCTATTCAAACAGACAACTTCTCCATCTGAGCCAAAAAAACAAACAATTGTGGCTTGGCATCAGTAGTGTTTTTTGTTTCTTTTTTTTCTGTTTGAGTTGGCTCAACTAATGGTATCAGTTTCACTTTGTCATGGGTTTATATCTTTATTACAAGTTAATAAATAACTTACTCAGGCTTGACGGATCCATTATAAGTCACTGGTGAGGGCGGCTTTTGGGGCTTTTTGGTTACCAAGTTGGCCTCTGTTCATTAACCAACGCTACACATATCTATTTAACTCTTAATTTGATTAGGAAAGCCATTTAACAACCTGCAGAGAGAGAGGAAGTATTAACACGGTATTAACCTTTAATCAGACTTAACCATTTATTCCCGAGGATGAAACGAGAAACATTTAATAAAGAATTAGAAACAGAGTGGGGGTTAAATGAAGACTTTTAGCACAAGTGGATGATTTATGAATTAATAATGCTGATAATTACAGTTTCCAAAAGATGAGCAACAGTTGCTGATTGGTTGTCAAGTATTTCTAAGCTTCAACTCCTACAAAAGACGGGAAAGAAGGGGAAATCCCTGTTGTCTATTTCGAGGAGTGGTAGTTCCCCATATGAAACTGTTTCCAAGTGTGGTTTAGAAACAGAAAAAAAAAAATGTGAGCACATGGCCCCTGCTTAAATCCACACTACATGAAGATGAAGATGAAGATGAGACCTTTGTTCGACTGGGAAATCACAGAAGCCGAACGGCAGCCCGACTTTAAACTCACATCACACCGTCAACCCAAACCACCCCATGTGAAAACACACCCTCATCTCATGCTAACCTCATTTGCCATCAGCTGCAACCAACTGGTGTTTTCACACACCCCCCGGGGGTCCTGCTGATTGGGCCGATCTCACTGATTGAGACTCACTTAAAAAAAACATGTGGGAATCAGGCCCGGTAGCTTTGCGAGATTACACACAGGCAAGTCATTTTGCTCCGTCCTATTACCACAGTAAACATCTGCAATAACAAACGTCTGAGAGATTGCAGTCGCATCCCCCCGAGGGGCACCTGTGGTTAACACACATGTCAGCTTTGCCAGCTTTATCTGAGCAGCACCCAGCAGTTTGAGCATGCCTCTCTCTGCCACTCCTAGATGTGATTAGTTGAAACATGTTCGACAATAATCACCTCTGGGAATATGCTGGAGGAGAAGACGAGCAGCAGCAGCAGCAGCAGCAGCAGCAGCAGCAGCAGGACTCTTTCCTGACCACCAGCGGGAGCAACTACAGAGGCAACTGAACAACTGGGGATGGTTGATCTCATGGTTGCCGGGCGCTTGGGCCTGCCTAGCAAATGAGACAGTGTTAAGCTTTGACCATGAATAACTGCTGTGTCTCTTCTTGCTTTCTTTAAATGTGATAGAGATAATGAAGTTGCATTGAGGACAAAAAGAAAATAATTTCCCAACAGTTTAAAATGAGTCACATTACTTCCACTCTCTTCTTCTGTAAAAATCCAACAAAAGAAACTTTTTTTTGTTCCTCGTTTTGCTCTGGGAGAGAAAAAAACTTCCGCTTTTAGTTTATTTTGAGCTTATTTAGATCTTTGGCCTGTTCGTCTGTGTGATCATGCAGTATAAGGCATTTTTGTTCTGTCAAAGTAAAGTCTCTGGTGGATTATGCTTCCTGAATTATTTCTTTACGTCGCATGTTTTTGAGGTTGCTTCACCCAGAGGTTAGGGGATTTATTTTTTTTGTGTGTGAGAAAGTACAAATAGTGATGGGATTATTTCCCATCAGTAGCAATTGTTTCAGTACTTAGATGACAATTTTCCGATATGGTTTCATGTTTTGCATGGGGCATTAAATAAAATACTGTTTTACCTGCAGATTTCAAATATCTTCTTGGTTAAAATACTCCATTGGAAGAATAAGTCAGTAATGCAATCTGATAAATGTTGACCTGTTAATAATAATACAGTGGCAATTTTTAAGAGTAATAAAGTCATATCTGATCTGAAACCTATAAAGGTCATTATTTTTGGATTCATTTATACTAGAGAAACCATGACATACAAACACTAGTAAGAATACTGTGAGCGCTTAGGGGTCTTATACAGTTTCAGCTTTTGTTTGTTCAGCTAAATAAATGCCACACAGACTCCCTGGAGACCACAGGGTAATCCAGCCTTCCCCCGTAGACTGTCACTGCACCGTGCAGCCTTATCATAGGCCATAGGTGTTAATCTAATCTGCAAAAATGCCTGTGACAAAAGCTGTTCAATGGATGTAATGAAGTAAAAAGTCCTGAAGAAGCTTACAGTGAGAGTTGTCATGCAAAATGGATGTACTTTGGAATCGCACATCATGTTATAGTCATTTTTTGTTGCCAGCTATGGCTAACTTGTGTAATAAGTATGCACTACTGAGTGGGAAACTGGAAGTAATCAGAGTCAAAGTCCAAAAAACCCGAAACAAAACAAACAAACAAACAAAAAAAACATTTCCGCCAGAATAAAGGGGAAGGCCAAAACAAGGAAGGCACAATTTAAAATCTACATATAAAAAATACCCCCCCCCCCCCCCCAAAAAAAAAAAAACAGAGAAACTCAATTGTTTACAAATCAGACACAAGAAAGTTAAAATATATTTATTTTAGTGCGAGTAGTGTGCAAAACAGCATCCGTTTGCATACAGGTTGGCTAAATAAATGTAACATTCGCCAACGCCGACCTTCGTTCTTGTGCTGTCAGGTTGGTGCGACTTGCTGTCACCCAGACAAGACAAACCGCTATGCAAGGTCATTTATTCCTTTGGCTATCGACTGATCTGTTCTTGGCGCAATTTACTTTAGGTAGAATGGATATTTGCAGATCATTTCTCCATTTATTTATTCAGTACAGCACATATTACCTTTTATTCTGGGCTGTTATTTCTTATCTTATTTTATTTCTTTTTTAAATTCTCTTAAAATTTGTATTTATTCTTCTCTCTGCCGTTTATTAATTGTACTTGAACCCTGGCCATATCATGCTACTCCTGCTATGTACGCTAAGCTATGCTATGCTAGCTAGACTGCAGAAACTGAATTGCCCTGCACAAAAAAGCTTTCTGTAGTTATTGTAGTTATCTAAAAACTGCAGATTTCATAGTTAAAATCCACAACAATACGGCTTAGTCTAAATAAAAAACCTGAAGATTGAAGATTAATTATTGGACATGAAATAGACGAAACCTGGGCTGAAAAAGAAGGAGAAAAGTAGATATATTTTCTGTTTTATAAACTCAAACTTGATGTAAATGCTGTTGAGATCAAGCATGGGCACAGTAATAGGAAAATCAGAGGCTGACTAATCTTTTTATGGCTCCTTGAATTCAAATAAATAAACAAAGATTAGCCGCTATAAGCTGCTAGTTAAACCGGGGCAAGCTGCAGCAAAAATTAAATAAATAAATAAATAAATAAAAAACCATGAGTGCGTCGAAGTGAGCAAGATGTTTCGTTAGCTTAGCATGTGTAACACAAGAAAACACATTCAGTAAATGTACATGTCCTTAAAGTCGTATATGCAGTGCTATATGCTATGGATGCTAGCTATTGGCTGGCGGCGGATGACGCGGTCGTTACGTGTCAACCAATAAATTAAAAGTCCCGTCGCTTGGTTTTCAGAGTGAGGGAGAGAGAGAGGTTGAAAAGGTAGGTTTCGCGCTGCATCCTGGGTACATTGCTCCACTGTGATGCAGTGAGCCTGTTGTGTTTGACTGGAAACCGAAGTAAAGTAACGGGGGAGGGTCGGCTGCCGGGCAGGGGGCTACGAGCGAGTTTACAATGCGTCTTTCACGGTGCTGAGCGGTTCTCGCAGAGCCATGAGCCAACTTCGCCGGTCGCCTCGAAGCGGAACGAGCCACTCTTGAGCCCCCGAGACAAACGAGTCCTTCTTGGCGGCGGAGAGCGAAAATGAAGAAGCCGAGCGCCCCGCTCCCTGCTGCCGTCGGCTTGACTGGGAAATGGTAGCGTGCTGTGGGAACCGCACTGGGAAGGATCATGGTCGAGAGGAGCAGCAAATTCTTGTTGATCGTCGTCGGATCCGTGTGTTTTATGCTGATTCTCTATCAGTACGTGGCGCCCGGGGTGATCAATTTCGGCTCCCCGCACGGTTATTTCACGGAAGAAGACGAGGGGGACATCTTCCCCACTCCGGACCCCCACTACGTTAAGAAATACTACTTCCCCGTGAGGGACCTGGAGAGGACGATCGATTTCCAAATCAAAGGGGAGGACGTGATAGTGTTTTTGCACATCCAGAAGACGGGGGGGACTACCTTCGGCAGGCACCTGGTCCAGAATGTCCGCCTGGAGGTTCCCTGTGACTGCAGACCGGGACAGAAGAAGTGTACCTGCTACCGGCCGAACCGCAAGGAGACCTGGCTCTTCTCCCGGTTCTCCACCGGCTGGAGCTGCGGCTTGCACGCCGACTGGACCGAGCTCACCAACTGCGTGCCGGGGGTCCTCAACAAGAAGGAGAGCAAGCAGAAGACTCTGAGGTAAAACTGTCACATATTTGGTTTTTAGGAGCAAGTGTGTGGGAAGGGGTATGGACCTGTAGCACAAAACTGGACATTTATAGTTTAACATATTTTTAATCTTTACATCCTCAAAACTTTTATGTTTTTTGCGTTTAATCTTCATGCACATCCAATGCAACTTTAAAGCTTTTAAGTTGCCTTCCCATAGAAAGTGTTTAAATCTACATTTAAATTAAGCAAACCTGTAAATTATTAACATCTCCTTTCTATTATTAACAACCTTGCACATCCTCTTCCGCACACAGAGCCAATTTATCCCTTTAGAGGCCGTTTTAATCTAATCATATTTGTTTAACACAACATATCAAAGGTCTGCTCCAGCTCAGATTAAAGTCTGCCACAGTCTGATGGATGTGACTGCTCAGTGAATTATCTCAAATCAAAGGTCTCTCTCTCTCTCTCTCTCTTCTTTCTCTTTCTCCCTCCCTCTCTCCTCTGGATGGGGCAGGGTTATGGCGTGTTTTTTTTTAGACAAAAGGGGAACGCTTGTGTTGCATCGTCCTCAAACACAGGGGCCGATGATAGACGCCGAGGCGGGCGCTGATTGGCATTTCAACGCTGCTCTGTAACAAATGCCACAGGAGCTCAACAGTGCCTCTGACAATTGTTGATAGGTGCCAGTGTCAGCCCAAACACACACACACACACACACTAAACCACACACACATATTTATTTTTTTTGGCTGAATTTATTCTGGGAGAGTGTTAAAACACCCAGGGAACATTTCCACGCGCTACTAATCTCTTGCTTTGACTGCGAGGTGCTCAGACATGACGCGCATTTCTTATTAACTTATAACCCATTTCTTCTCCGTGCCTCCCCCCCTCGCCGCCGCCGCTTCCTCATTGTTGTTGCCCACGTTGCATCCCTCACACAGACATATTGACGGCTGCATCAGCTTCCATTTCACTGCACCCCTGTGGTTAAAGGGTATAGGGCCCGTCGGATGATGGCTTTGCGTGCCTTTCGTCTTCAGCATTCAATATTTTATGTCGGCCTGTGAGTGGTCGGTGGGACACAGAGAGGGGTTTTCGGGAAATGTGTGGAAATTATCTGACTGTCTGGCAGCCAGGCGTGGTGGAGATGTCAGGCCGGCTGCTCTGCTTCCCATGGCAGCTCAATGTGGGGATCAGTGCTGCAGGCTGGGCAGGGCTGGGCCCGGCTGGGAGGGAAGAGGGGAGGGGAGGAGGGGGGTACCCTGCAGGGGTTTGGCTCCGCTCTAATCCGGGTGATTATTACTGCTGGGACACACACATACACACACACATGCAAACACACCAGCGCTGGTATTTGCTGCTGGCGTCTGTCCTGACTACTGTGCCCCCCTCTCCCCTCCCACGGTCAGAGGTGATAACGCGTTCGCTCATTCTGCGTGGCGAGCTGAGCCATCGCAGTGGACGCCGGATAAATGGCCTTTCATCACTTTGCGAGCAGTGTTGCAAAGCCTAAACTTGTTTGCGTGCACTTGAAGAGGCCGCGAGAGCAGAGAGGGACAGGACGGCGGCGTATGAATTCACGAGCCGCGGCAGAGAGATGATCTCTGTCCTCGGGTGTAATCGACTATCCGATCACACCGGACGGGGAAAAAAACAAGGGACTGTACAGCTTAATGGCACCCTGCGGGAAAAACAGTGCCGCTCCACATTATGCGCGGCACCACTTTCACAACAAAGACAAGCGAATCGCTACAATGAGGTGCTCTTACAAGAAAGTAGAAGCGCTCCCTCTCTGCGCCTGCTGTGTTTGTTCCTCTCTCTGTCTCATTACCTCCTCGTGTGTGCTCTTGTCCTCAATGCCCGGGCCTTCTCTTGCGTCACTAGGAACATTTGTCTCGAGGGCAGCGTGGCGGAGCGGCTGGCGAGAGTGTGTAAAAGATCATCTGTGTGTACACAGAGTGGCGGCACCGTTTCAGGCTGTCTTGGCGCAGCGTGGGTACGGCGCGCGGCTCTCGGATCAGCTGTGCGTATTGTCAGCGCGGTGGAAGTAAACACCGTGTGACAAGCCGCAGATCTGCTCGCTTTGTTTCAGAGGAAGTGGTTCAGATTTGAATCTGCACCTGCGAGACAGAAAAAGAGGAACGGGTTCTGAAACGTTTGACCGTGCAGGGGCAGGGACGGCGGCGGCGGCAGGAGCGACCGCCGAGATCATCTGCGTTCTCATCCAGCTGTCAGCGTGGATTTTACACGAGCGTCTCACACTGCTGCAAAAATAACGCGTGAATCGGGACGGCTTCCATCAGCTGGATTATCGAGGCGCAAAATATCCCTCCTGACTGACAAAGGACAGGGAAGGAGGGAGGGGGGGGACGGGAAACAAGAAAAATCAATAATGGCTGAGTTTATTTTAGAATCGATCGTGACATTTACAGCGTTTTATGCTTTCGCTTAACTGATTAAATGTGTCAGAAAATTAATTATACATAAAACTAAATTAGAGCGCAAAGAAATTGGATAACAGTCCTTAAACCCAGGCGATAAGGAACAATAAGAGACTAAACTAGATGTATTTAAACTGATATTGATGATCAGCTGATTGATTATCGACGAATTGTCCAGTTCTTGTCACGCTTTTGTTTGCTTAATAAGCTCACCGGACGCCCTTTAAACGTCACCACTGCGATTTTTAAAGACATTTCTGGTTACTAAAAGTGTCCCTATTGAGCTATTTTCTATTAATGCTATGACACGTGCTCCGAGCCTCGTTGCTATGGCTGGATTAGTTGTCGATTCTGCAGGGCGTCTTGCACAGTTGCTCCGAAACGTTTCCACTACACGAGACGGGATTTTTATTTGTATTATTCTTTGAGGAGGAATCGGATTGAATGTGTTTTTTAGGTGCATCCTAAATAAAAAAATAAATAAAAACGCTACGATGGATTAGGCTCAGTTTGGTCCGGTGACAAGTGTGTCTGCTTCAGATTCAGAGGAAGGTAAGAGAGAGATGGAGGGAGCGAGCGGCGGTGAGATGAATGGCTCGTAACAGGAGAGACGGGGCTGTCTTTGATCAGATGCGATCGAGATGAACGGTGGCATTGTGGGGGGAAATAATAATAATAATAATAATAATAATAAAAAAGAGGACGACTCAGTCACTTCCCTCCTCTGACATCAGTTTTAATGTTCCTCACTGGTCCTGCAGGAAACGCTAACACACACACACACGCTAACGAACGAGTGTGTGCGACACAAACATCCTAATGCAAAGGCCTCAGATATGGAGCTTCTAATTGGTTGAGGAGGCTCCTATCACTTTACTTAAATTAGAGCCACTCTTTCATACGGAGGACGCCATCTGTCCCGCGCAAGTGGATGTGCACACATGTCGTAGTCGTGTGTCTGGTTTTAATCCTAATGTGTCATAGGGCGACTTAGCAAGCGGCGTGATGGGGCTAATTTCTCTGCCTCCATCTCCGTCCTCTCTCTTTTTTTTTCCCCCCTTCTTCTTCTTTGCCTCAACGACACTTCCCCCCCCCCTCCCTCTCCTCCCATCCCTCATTCCATCTATGATGGTGTCACTCTCTAATCAAACGGCGGGGCCGGCTTTCTGCTTGGTGGCTTTATGGCTGGGGGCTCTCTCTCCGTCTCCTTCACTTTTTCCTCACTCTCCTCTCTTCTCCTCCCTCCATCCCTGCCCCCTTGTCTTCCATCCCTCCTCTGCCATCCCTCTCTCGCTCTCCCTCCGAGCGTGACTACCGCATTAGAGGAAATGTCTTTTCATGGAAGATTTGCTGCAATTTCCAAAATGGCTGCTTTGCCTAATGGACAACTGCCTTGGTTCTAATGAATGATTACATGTATGAGTATGAGGGGAGGGGAGGGGGACAGAAGAGGAGATGGAGGCGATGAAGAGTGGTATGAGGAAGAGGATGGGGTGAGTGCGGGACAAGAGGAGAGCTGTCAGGGGATGATTGAAAAGATAAAAGATGGAAGGGGTGAAAACGTTTAGTTTCATTGCTGGGGAGGGGGCTAGTCAATTAGCACGGTTGTCAAGCACTGGGCATTACTCTTCTTTCAATAGGTCTGTTTCAGATTCACAGCACAAATCACTGCACTCTAAGATGGCTCTGGGAGTAGCTGTGTGTGTGTGTGTGTGTGGCGTGAGAGCGTATGCATGTGGAAAGCCCAGCGTGAAGCCGTCAGCCATCCAGCCCAGAATCCAGATGAACTCCAGGAAGCTGCAGCAGAGGCAGCAAGCGTCTGATTGGCACGTATGCGCTAAAAAACGCGTGCACGTGTGCGCTCCTTGTCTATGCACACGTACGCGCGGGGCCTGATGTGTAGTAAGGCAGGTCGGTGTTAATCCAATCAGATTAGCCGGGTTTAAGCGCTGGCGGCCGGGCGCTCCAAAGCCGGTTACGTCCGCTCATCCCGCGGCCGGGGCTTCGCTGCGTTCCAGCGTTCCCAGCAAACATTCCCCGCAGCCTGTTATTCCCTTCGTGTTTGCCGAGCTCAGATGGCCTTAACTCGCTTGGCAAGCCTTCCCCGTCTTTACTGCGACTCGGCCTCAAGCTGGATTTGGCGGTTTGATACCTGCGCTGGCCTTGTGGTGTCTGTTGAACGTGCATGTTTACATTAAGCGCTGGGGAATCGTAGATTAATGGGCTTTTCAGGGGACGAATTAATCTATGACATGTTCTCTGAACTGTTTACCACTTTTGTAATTGAGTTAAATCATAAACATCATTAGAATTTAGATTATTTTATCGTTGTTTCGCAGTGGAAACTCAGCCAGAATAAGAAATCTAAGCGTTTATTGGTGATACTCTTTACTCCAGGTTGCATCTAAAGCTCGTCTTTCCACCCTTTGGACACCCTTTTTCAAGCCTGAATTGGTAAATGCATCGTTATCTGCAAGCAAAACATTCAAAGCAAGCGTGTGGAACATTTTGTACTTAACCCCGTCTCGTTCAGCGTCCCACAACTCTGTTAATCTATCACACGAACCCACTGTGGGGTCGGCCTGACCCACAGATTGGCTCCTCGCGCGCGCAGCCCACAAAACCAGGAAGTTTATTTTTATCGCTTTAGCTGTTTTCTGGTAACCACTTTCACCGTTTCAGTCGTTCAACCCGAATCGCGGGCCCTAAATCCGGGACTTGATTAGGCGTCTGACAGCTGCGGACGGAGCGGCTCTTCAGCTTCTACTCTCTGCCCTTCACAATATTGTGAAAGCGAGGGTCGACACTCTCGCTATCTCGCACATAAAAGGTTGCGATACGGCCCCTATGTGTTTTTGTTCTCCGGTAGTTTTGAGTTGAGTGTCGACAGGTCTCTCTCAGCTGCTTCCGCTCGACGACGGGAGCCGGGCTCAGGTTCACGCTGCGGTCACCGTGACGTGCAGCACGCCGCCTCGCAGCATATGTGGATACCTTTCGTGGGGCCCCTCGCTGCACACACACATGGTACGACTCCGTGTCATGGCAGGTTGCAGCAGGGAAGGCTTGAGCTGATCACGCAATTAAAGCCAATTAGAAGCAACGAAGAAACAAACACTGAATTCAAACTGGAACGGTCAAGTTGACTGTTGGGCTGTTAGCCATTGATTCGCCCCGGCTGTTTCACCTCTGTGCATTGTGAAGACGGGGACGAGGACAGGGATCCGCTTGACCGCTGACGACCGTCTCCTTTGGTGTTCCGCGAAGGGTTATCGCTCGCCGTGCCCGCGAGCTTTCGCTATTGATCAGCCGCTATGGATCGGAGAGGGGTTTTTCATCGACCGATGAAACTTGAATGACGCTAACATCGAGCAGAGCCCTGTTTTTTTTTCCTCCTTCCCGCCAGCTGATCCGGTTGTATGCTCGACAGAGAGGACAGACGGGGAAGGAGAGTGAGAGCGGGGAAAGAAAAGCAAGAGTGATGTGCTTCTTAATCATTACACAGCCTCCGTTGCTCCGTGTGTCACTCTTCCTCTTCCACCCTCTGCGGCCGACTGTCAAATGTCAGCCCTCGAACGCACCACCACCAAAGTGATTACGCGGCCCTGTGGACAAATAACCGTGCGGTGAATGATTAGCAGACATTTCTATGGCGGTTAATGAAGGGCGCTACGCTGCCGCAGCTCCTCCAACAGGATTACTGCCTATTGATTATCCTAGCCTAGCATTAGCTTTTCCTAGCTAAAGCGACCCACTGATTAGTCGACATTTCTATAGTGGTTAATGAGTGGTGCCGCGGAGTGCTATGGTATGCTATCCATGAGAATGGGATTACAGTCTATTAGTCAGACAAGAGGCTCGCTGAAGTCATTAGCCGGGCCCGCGGCAAAGTCGGTGCATCTCCGTCCACTGATCTACAGCTCCCGCTTTTCTAAATCGGGTTTGGCCTCGTCTCCGTTTGTCTCTTCTCTCATCATCCCTGACTTCTTCCTTTTATCGCCCCGTGACGCCCTGTTCTCCGATGACACCCTTCATTTTCTTCCCCTCCTCCTCCTCCTCCTCCGTGTCGTGCTTCCTTCTTCGAGGACGAGAGAGAAAGACCTCCCCGGGGACACCTCTCTCTCTCTCTGTCTCTCTGCTTCCATTAACGGCGCTGTCTTTTCTCGTCCCTGGACGTGACAAGTCCAGACAGGATGCGACCCGGGAGCTTCTCCTCGCCCCCCCCCCCCCTCCCTCTCCCGAGCCCCTCTTGATTTATCTGTAAACAAACAAGTAGCCGCATCTATTTTCTGCATGCGTGTGCTTTGTGAATAAACACGCACGTTCGCGAGGTGCGTCTGTGGGAGCGAGACGCGGCCAAAGGAGGCATGTGAACGGAGAGGAGACTCTGACAGGCGTGTTAATTGAATTGTGGGAAAAATGCAAATCCCGCACTGCCTCTTTGAATAAGGGGGAGGGGTCTCAGCTGATTGGGGCTCCCGCCTCTTTGGGCGCACAGAGCGGGCTAACTTTTAACAAATCCCAAAAGGAGAATGAAAGATGGCGTTGTCTGCCTCCTTAAACTCCTCACCCTGTCTTTTTTTCCCCTCTCCCCCATCAAGCCTGTCCTTTTTCTGCCCATCATGCCATCCCGGGACCCAGGGGTCTTTTGTCTGAGTGCATGTGTGTGCGTCTGTGCATGCGAGCGTCCCACAAGAAGGAACTAAAGTGCTGATGCCATTCATGGAAAGACAGAGTCAAGGGGAGGGGGGAAAAAAACGAGATTCCTTGTTCTGCTACACTTGGTTTGTCTGCATCGCTCCGGGGAAGAGCTGTAGATCACCAGAGCTGCTGCTGCTGCTGCTGCTTCTTTAAACTCGGCACGTTCTCAGAAACTGTGTGTGTGTCCCGTGCCTTCATTTGTGCATTCAGGCAGCGGCTGCATGTGTCCCAGTGTGTGAATGTGTGACCTGTGTGATCTGTGTTCACAAGACTGTACGTTGATTTGATTTGTGTGACTCCGTGCGTGTGACCTGTGCCTGCACGGCAAGTCACAGATGAGATGTGCTGCTGTCGCTAATGTCGCCGTCCGGTTGTCTTTCTCCTCTCTCAGCCCGAACGGAAACACGTTTCTGTAATTGTTCTCGTTTTTGCTTGAAATCTACGAGCAGACGTGATTTTTACCAAGAAAGTAAAACACAAACGGCCGTATCGCTTACTAGCTCAGGGTGAAAGCGGCCGGTTGAAGAAAAGTCAGGAGTCAAGTGAACCTGTCGACGTAACTTAGTACTTTCCCGTCATTATCGTGAATTGCTCGTCCTTGTGTTGCTAAAAGCTGCACGGTTGTCCCTTTAATACCGCTCTGAACGACAAACGCTTTCCGCTGCTCTCCTTTCAAATATAAATCACATCTGGGCTAGCAGCTGTTCCACTAGTTTCTGTAACTCATGTCTCATTGAGCATTCTTTTCATCCTCTTCCTCGAAAAAAAAAAAAACTAAATACGAAGCACGCTGCTGGAGTTTACTGCCTTAAACAAATCGGCATCTTTTCAGTCGGCCATGGATTCTTCTCGTGGTCTATCGCCTATGGATTTATTTTTGAAATAACATCCTTTTGAAAAAAATAAAACACTTAAAGTGAAGAGTAAACTGGTCCGTGAGCCTAGTTTTGGTGGTACGTCCCGCATAGAGATGTATGAAAATTTCATATCGTGGTATTGTTAGATGTGCTCAAAAAGTTCTGAACACACACTGAAGTCTTTTAACCGAGTTTTAGTTTAAAAAAGAAAACTTTTGTTTTGCATTCACTGCTCGAGACTAGATCTAGTCTTACAGCTTCAAGAACTGGTACAGAAAAGAAAGCTCACTGTTTTATGTGCCTTACGCTGAAATCAAATGTGCAAATGAAAGCAACACTACCGTTTTAAAAAAGTAATGTGGCAGAAACATTAAAATAACACAAATAGCTCATCAAATCGGAAGTATTGCCCCCCTTCGCATGAAGAAATTTGAAACGGTATTACTAACCGTTGGGAATTTTACCGTGGTTTATGGTCGCAGCGGTAATCGTTACGTGCCTGGTCCCGCATCGTTTCCACTTCTCAGACCCTTACTGGTGTTTGCTTTTTTTTAGCCGATTCAGCTTGATGAGTTGTTGTCGGTTAGAGAGCTTCCTCTTTTGTTTGACAAACACACACCACAGCCACATGCTGTTTTGAAGAGCTACTTCCTGGTCGTTGTTTGTGGTGTCTGTGGTGCGTTCATGTGAAACGTTTTGGTCCAGACGTAGGCGCCATGAGGTGATGACCTTCGTTGCCAGTGCTTCTACGATGCGTCTGTGCCGTTTAGTTTAGTTATTTATGTTACAGATGTCAGTCTAGGGTTAAATTCTACTGTGATGTCATAAATACACTGATCAGGCATAACATTATGACCACTGATAGATGATGTGAATACTATTGACCATCTTTTGACAATTCAGTCGTCTCCTCGGAAACCTCTGGACGTGGCATTCATTCGTGAGGATGTTACTTAGACATGTAGCACCCACCTAGACCAGACCAGGCCCCCCCACCCCATAGCAATGACCCGCCTTGATGGCAGCAGCCGCACACACAAAAACGGTTTTGAAACAGCTAGAGGTTGCTGTACCTCTTTGTTGCGGGAACCGATTCTTTGCATAAACGCTGCAGACTTGAGCCTACACAGTAAGTTCTAACCAGAAACGTATCATTTTGTTGTAAGTAAGGGGATTACTGATAATTGCTCCTCGCGCACATGCCTTCAAGCAACAGATCTGGTTGAACAAGGGTTGCATAAACACGTCTCCTCGCTCGGGAACGTGAGCCGCTGTCGAGTTGCACTTAACGGTTAAAAAGTAGGACATGCCTCTCCTGTAACGGCTGTAAAGGGCGATTGAGAGAGCGAGGGAGTGTCGCCGTGCTGAATAAAGGTCAGTGTTAAAGCTAATCCAGTTATACTATTCTTAGTGTCTCTGTGCTTCTTTGTCTCTTGCCGCTCGGCCCCCCTTCTCTTCCTCATCACCCCCACTCCACTCGGTGGATCTGGGCCATGGCTATGTAGGTTTCACCTTTCTCCCCTCTTTCTCTCTCTCCGTACATTTTCCCCGCTCACCTCTGCTTTCCCTTTCCGTTCAGATCACCTCTCCGTCTCGCTCTGTCAAAAAAAAGAAAAAGTTTTACTTCTTCATCCCGCCTGCCACCTCACTGTCATTTTGGGTCCCCAGCGCGTGTCAGCTTCCTCCGGAGAGAGGAAGTGATGTGTCAGGATGTGCCTTTATCCGCCAGTGATCTGATCTGATGTGAGATCGAGATAAACACGGGAGGAGTGTAGTGTTCTCGCGCTCGCCCTGGGGAACTGTGCAACGGAGGAGACCTCATTTGTTCTTTCTCTGGCTGCCTTTTCCCCCCACCGTGTGCTCAGACAGAAGATTCTGGTGGTCTTGGGGAGATTGCCAAATTACAAAGAGAATTCGAGGGAGCGTGTCTTTCAAAACTGTTCTGCTTTTCAATTCCTTAAAAAAAAAAAAGATAAATCTGCTTTGGTACCTAATGCGAGAAGTTTAGGAGGTAGTCTCGAAATCATCGGTTTGATCCCACATGATTTATATTATGTCTGCCGACAGGCTTGTGTTGTCTGTCAAAGCGTCTTTGAGAAAAGACGCCAAACTTCCACTGTTGGCGGTTTCCTACTTTTGT
The DNA here is from genome assembly GCA_005024645.1 of Planiliza haematocheilus. NCBI lineage: Eukaryota > Metazoa > Chordata > Actinopteri > Mugiliformes > Mugilidae > Planiliza > Planiliza haematocheilus. The sequence goes on from SRSE01000124.1 coordinate 603,122, forward strand.
TACGCTGTCAAATAAATGCGGTAAAAATCTTTTGGATCGCTTTCAGGAGCTCCTACGCATGCAAAGTACACTGTTGTGACATCCAGAAGACTAGTACATGAAAAAGATACAAAATATATCAATATTTCAGATTTAGCCCGGGGTAGTCTTAACAAGCACATGGATTGGCTGTTTGGAGTTTAATGGAAATGGAAAACCCAGTCCCACCGAGGCCGGACTATTTTCAGGAGTCGATGTAGGTTCTTAAATGTAAAAAGCCTCGGTTTGTTATAATGGATACTGATGGAGCGGCAAGGCTAATACGCATTCGGCAACCATGCGTAAATATTAAAACCGAGGCAAGTATTTTAGAGAAAGCAAGGTTGGACGTGCATTTTGAAGTTTATTTCCCTTTTCCGGTTAGTCAACAAAGTAAAGAGCCTACGCCACCAGCCCTAGCATGAACTCTTGACGTAAACTGTGTGGGATGTTGTAAAGGTAAGGTGGGATAAACCAATGTGGTAGTCGGGGGGGGTTGCTGTTGTTCCCAAAGAGAATTTTTATCCCAGACTATGGACTAAAACATTTCCTTCTGAATACAGAACCTCATGGTGCTGCTAGAGAAAAAGTTGGGTTATTAGTTGTACGTAATCGTCCTTGGATCATAAATCGTCCAATAATGGTGAAATCTTTACCTAAAGCAAAAAATGTTAGAGATAGACGTTTGACGATTGCTGGATACCTCCTCTTTGGACCATGTGTGGAATATCATGTGGAGCTACCCAATAGCTGCTGTTCCAACTATAAGTAGGAACTGAAGATGTGTTTGTTGGTTGGCCAACAAGTCTAGTGGTGGATTTCCATCCCAGGCAACTGCAAACCGACCAGAGGAACAATGGCACGACGTGCAAAACTTAAGAAAAGTCCAACTTTATGTATAACTTTACCAACAGCCAGCGATGTTCATTGTGGCTAATTAGAGAAACTCAAGCACAGAGTTGTTTTCCGCTCCGCTCGGATGTTCAGTGACTTGGACTTGAATGTGAAATCGGATGCGTGGAAGACACGCCGCTTGGGAAAACTTTTAAAAAAAGTTTTGTTTTGTACCAACATCCTGCAGAGAATGACAGCCCAATTAAAGCTGAGTATGTAAACGACGGCAAACGATGTCCTTCCTCTTTGAGGCGTTGGATTACGTCGCCGTAAGCCAACGGGATCCAAATTCCCACCTCGCGGGCGCCCAGATGCCGGTAACACGCGTCGTCGGTGGATAAATATGGAAGCACCAGCTACTACAATGGAGATTAACAGTCTCAGATATATATATATTTAAATGACGCAGTCTTTGTTTTTCTGCTTGTTGTTAAAATTTGACTTGGCTGAGCTTCCGCTTCTCTAATTACTGGACAAATCGAGCCAAAACAATAAATATCAAACGGCCTCCTTGATGGCTCCCTCTCATGCTGCTGCCATCACAATTTCATAGTCTCTGCAGCAGAAAGGCAGGTAGCTCAGAAGTTTTTCTAATAAATTTTACACCACCACCACCACCACCACAGATGAACCTTTCAGCACCAACTCCCGAGGAACTTCCAGACGCGAATGTGTCAGACGATGTTCACCGAGTTAAATGCGTAAAATAGTTCCTTTTTGCACGTTGATTAAAACGAGAAAGGACTAAAAAAAACAGACGAAAACCAGGGTTATAAGGCTAAATATTTGCAGAGGGCAGCAGAAAGACAATGCCGCAAGAACAACAAGATACCCACTGATGGTAATGAAAGCAGAGAGGCCCTGTTAAGAGTATTGTCTGCGAAAATATAGCCTGTAAGCAATCGGTTATCTTCTGTGTACGTGGCAGTGACGGAAAGAGACAGCGAGCTGCGTTATTCGAGGCACATAAAAACCCAAAGAACCCCACATCCCCCAGGCTGTCCCTGTAGTCCAGAAAGATGTCAGTCCGTCGTGTCCTGGTTATTTCCCTCTTGCGTGATGTCGGCCTTTTTGCATTCTGCGCGCCACAATGCAAATACCCTCTCCCTCTCCCTCGCTCTCAATCTCCCTTCCTGCCATACACATTCTGCCTCCGTCCCTCACTGACTTTATGGATGTTCGCCGTTTGACGTTCCCTCGTATTGAATGCCCCCACCGCTGCATGTTTTTCTTTTTTTCCACCCCTCTTCCTCCCTTTCCTTCCTTTTTCTCCCCTCGCTCTCCGCCGTCTTTTGTCCGGCATCTCTTCACGCTTGACCGGCCTTGCTGTGACTCTTGACTTCAAAGAGCTACTTCATTCATCAGTCACTCATCAGAGAGAGGGGGCCCATTCAGCGCCGCGCTAAAAGAGAGAGGAGGGGACGAGGAGTGAGTGTATGAAAAAAGAGAGAGGGAGAGGGGGGGAACGAGTGCGTGAAAAGAGGGCACGAGGGAGAAAGAGGATCCGCTCTTGACCGCGGGGGACCTGGCAAAATAAGGGGACACGCACTCCCGCCCATGCAGACTCGCTGTCAACACACTCGCTTGCACTCTTTTTATTATTTTGCTCGGGTGCAGTTGTCCCATGCACCGTCCCGTCCTTCTTTTCCTCTCTGTTCTTTCTATCTAAAGGCGTCTGGGCTTGTACCTTCCCATAATCCCTCGCTGCACCTGGATGTATGTGTGTGTCTTTTCTACTTCACCACTCTGCAGTATTTCTAAATCTCACCTTCTGTACTTTCATTCCCCCCGTGCTCACTGACATTCTCCTTCTTCTTCTTTTTTTATTTTTTTTTTTTATTTTCCCCTTTCCTCTGTGTTTTGAGGTGGCTGGCGAGCTAGTTTTCAGGTCAGTGGGAATTGCTATTGCCTGCCCTCTCAGCTGGAGTCTGGCTCACACTCGGCCGCGCGCGCTCATTGTTCATCCCGCTTTCTTGGTGCGCCGCGGCTTCAGCGGACATGTGGTTGTGTGGTCTCGTGCACGCGACTGCCCGACTTGTAAAGATGTGTTTCTCGCGGGCGCGGCGGCTTCTCGTTCATCCGTCTTTTGTCTCTTCATCATTCCATCTTTTATTTGCATTTGTCCCTCAAGTCATACGGCTGTCACGCTCCGTGTGCTGCACCCTGAGCTTTTATAGCCGCTCACTTTCTCTCGCGAAGGTGACGACTTGTTTTTTGGCAGGTATGTTTGTGACCTCTTACCTGAATGAGGCATCTCTTGCTCCACAATGTTTATCGCTAGAAGTCATTCTGGTTTTGCCATTGGCACTTACATTTTAGCAACTAAGGAAGGGCGTGAGAAAGTACAGGATGTGTACCTGCTTTTAATTAGCAGTGCAGCAAGTGAATGCCATCCACTTATGTGCGTTCTTCAGTTTGTTTTAAGTGTGAAATATAAAAATGATAAATATTCCAATGATATTCTGGTAAAGCAGAGGCTCTAAAGTTTTATTTTTGCAATCAACAATCCACACGCCAGAGAAATGCAGCTCAATTTGCAAAAAAGAAATGAAATAAAACTAGAGAGAGTGTTTTGAAAAAGACTTCAATTAGCAGAATGCAAGTATGGAGCAAAATAAACTGCTTTTTGTAATTCCGAGGAAGTGGCGATATTTTTATGACCGCTTGTGCGTTAGTCCATGAAGATTGTCAGTCACCCGTGTCACGGTACGTCCACGAGCTCTGAGAACGTGCACAAACGTCGCTTTGTCAGTGACAGAGGCTGCCACCACTAGCGCTCGTCATCTGTCTCAGCTCAGCTGCCGGTAAAGATGCCGCCTGGTGTGAACTGCAACACGTGGCCCCAACATCTGTATTTTTGACAGCTTTTCTAATACTACCTGTTTGCAGAAAGGGATGTCAGTTTTTCCGTCACTTCCGTCACTGTTTTCTAACTGTGACGGAGAAATCCGAAGGCAATCTGTCATTTTGACAGATTGCAATTCACATCCTTGACCACTTGGTGGCGAGTGACGTTATTAATTAGCTCTTGTTTGTAATCGCAGTTTTCATTCCAAACATCGCAGAACTTTTGTCAGTGCACGATTTCCTGGTACACCAATTACGCCAACGCACACGTCAGAGCTCGGCTAACCATAGGCATATATATATGTATGTATGTTATGTTTATGTGGCTACGGCTGCCATAATCGAAGAATCGGATGAAAACTAGGATTGATGGAAGGCAAATTTTATTTAATTTTATTTGTCGGCAGCCCAAACTTTTTTTTTCTTTAAGTGCTATTGAATATGTCATTATTATCATTTTAAAACGTTAAAGTGACGGGTAAAAATCTTGACGGGATTTTTATGACCCTGTCAGTCAAAATGACAGACAACGAAAAAGCCTAGCCAACCTCTGATATATATATATATATATATATCATGTTCTATTTCTGATGAGCTTCTGGTGTACAGTTTAGTCGAAAGGTATTAATTACACGCTCGTGATGTTTGAGCTGTATTTAGCGGTAGTGATTTATTGTACCATTTGAAGGTATTTCTAATTTCCCTCTTGTGTATAAACGTGGACCAGGAAAAAAGAAAAAAAAACATAGATTTATTACTTGGAGCAACATTGAACCCCGTTAAACTCATTCGGCTAATTAAACGCCCGAATGCGTCCAAGAAGCTTTGGAAAATATTGACGCGTTGCCTTTGTCGCTGCGTTTATTTTATTTTTTTTCCCTTAAAAAAAGCAAATGGTGAAAAGCAAAGAGAAGGGGAAACGGCACCTGTTGAGAATCCATCAGGAATTGACGTGTCCACAAAACCGCAGTGTTTGGGTTTTGGGGGGAGCCAAACACCGCGTCCGGTCACTCTGTTTTCATTGGCCAAGGCGCCACCGTCACAGACAAGCACGGGCCGCCACGTGCCACTACACACCGACGGTCGCAAAAAAAAAGCCCCCGAGAGAGCAGGTGTGGAGGCATATACGTATGATACGTCAGTCGCAGGTCTTAATAAAGCAAAAGAAGTGTGGAATAGTTAATGAAACACCTAGTTATGTTCTTGTTTTTATAACTCTGATTGCCAGAATGAAAAAGCGTGTATATCTACTTATAGTTAAGTGTATAAATATACAGAAATAAATGTTTTTTAGTTTTTTTTGTAAAGTATCCATCGGCATAAGCCCATGTTACGCACACGCTCGGTCCAATGTGGTGAGTCAGTCGAGTTCTTTTAAAACGCCGAGCTGAGTAACTGACCTGCCACGGCATGCCTCGACACCACACACACATGCACAGATGTATTAACACGAGCGCGGGAGAAAATGGAAACGAACGGGGAAAGGTTGAGAAAGAGCGTAATAAAAGTGCAATAGAGGAGGAAATTGTAAGGGTGGGATAATTGCGTTGAAGTGGGCAAACAGAAAGAAAAACCGAGGGACGGAGCGACCGGTCGGAGGTAGAGTGGTTTAACAAAAAAAAAAAGAAGTAGGGATGGAGTAAAAGAGGAAAATCAGGGGCACAGAGGTGAGGGAAAGTATCTCTTTGTCTCCCCCCCCTCCCTCCCTGATGGAATGTTAATCAGCGTAAAGAGGTCAGCCCTTTTGGCGTTTCAGAGTGTGTGACTGTGTGTGTGTGTGACGGGGGTGAAAAGGTCGGCTGTGGTGCTCCGGCCTTTTCGGAGCCTCGCTTGAAGCGAACAACTGCGCAGAGGGGTCCATTACAAAGTCCTTTACAACTTTCTTTACGACACCCTCTCAGCGGCAGAACGCAAACAAAAAAGCCCTTTGATTTCGTCAGGCGACGTTATCACGATAACAGAACGCCGCATGAAACTTTTATTTCCGAGAAGAAGAAGAAGAAGAAAAAAAATATCCGCCGATCACGGTTTCGTCTATAAAACATTGACGAGCTTTGTTTTGTTCTCTTCCTCCTGTCGATTGTTTGTCTTTCGAAAGGGAAGTCTGTCGCAAGTGGCTCCGGCGGGTTTTAATCAGCCGAAGCATCAGAATGCATCAGTCGTGCAAAAGATTTAAATCACGTTGCGCATTTCAGATTTCTGATGAATAAGCCTGCGCGCGATTATTTGAGGTCAGCGATGGCCTGGGGATAAGATGCATAGTTTGGCAGTATTGACAAAAACATCATGTTTTTTTTCCCTTTTCTCTGAATTGCAGACATTGACATTTCGACCCCGGCCTTTTCCACACCAACTTAAAATTCCACTGCTTATAAAAAATAATTCACAATGCATGAAGTAGATGCTTGGTGTTGTAGGGTTTACCCTGCGTAAATAAACTGGAGGATATTCTCCATCTTTGTTGGTGAGACACCAAAATAAGTCGTTATAGCAAACTGTGAGAAATAATCTTTACTTTAAAATAATAAAAGAGTGATTTGATGTATCAGTAGTGGGTATTGCATTACCTTTTTCTTCATACATTTCCTCCGACAGTCCCAGCACGGAGCCAGTTTGAGGCACTTGAAAGTCGCAGTTATGAGAAACTGTAAAACCACATCCTCCTCAAATTGTCTGCGCACCTCCGTACCTCCGTATTAAAGCCCCGTTACGCAAGATCAGGTGTTTTGTGTGCCTTGGCACCCTCGCGTTTTAGGAATCAAATTCACTTTAAACCCCCCGCTGTCGTTACACGCGTCTAGCTAGCGGCTCGGGACTTGGCTTGTGATCAGAAACCAGTGAGTCAGACCTCAATCAAGTGCAATAAAGCCGGCTAATATTAACTACCAGCCAAACAGTGGCCAGGGGCTTTAAAGGAGGCAGTGACACGCTGGATAGATGGGATACAATAGATTTATTAATGCTATTATATAAGCGGGGGTTTTATATTATTAACCAGTGCATCCGCTGATCCAGGGTTGGCAAAAAAAATAAAATAAATCAATTAATGCACACAACAAATGCCCTACATTTGTGGGCGTCTGTAGCGGTGAACGGAAACGCAGAAGATCTACTTTGTCCTGCATTTTATTTTGAAGGCTGCATGCACTTATGCTAATCTTCTCTCCCCAACTTTTACAAATTTCACGCTGATTACCGTATTTCTTGGGTCACTAGCCCGATGTGAAATCGTTTTTTTTTAAAGTAGCTTTTATTTTTCCCTCCCAAACTGAAAGTGCTTTTCAGTTTATTGGGCCGTATAACAAACTGGGCCGTGTAATTTCACTTGGGACCTGAACAATCAAAACCGGGGGCCTCGTCGAGGAGGGGCGGGCGCACCGTACGGCGCGACACGTCTCGCCGCGCCTCTGAAGCGGGGTTCATCCCGGGCCGCGCGGGATGAAACGTTCGCGGCGGTTCAATTAGCGCTCCAGCTAACCGCATTGTAAGACCGAGAAATTGAGTGAAATGCGATGAGGTAATTATTCGCAATCTCATTTCATAAATAGTGGGATAATTAATCCTTTGTTGTATTTTGGGGGCGACACCAGGCTGATGAACATCCGCAGCAGATGCTTTATGTTTGTTTAGCTGTTAGGGAAGTCCTCTCCCACTATAAATCTCAGAGCAACAAAGAAAGGAGGACCAGAAGGGGCAAATCTGGTTCTTTCAGTCACAAATAAGTATCAGGAACCACTCGGAAGTAGAGTGCTGGCTCCTTTTTATGAATCAACACGTGATGTTTTTGGCTTTAAAAGTACTTTATTAAGCAAGACGTACAAGCAGTCAGATAGTCATGGGTTTGTTGAACTTATTTGGAACAGAAAATATAGACAAAGTGTGACATTATTACCCATGATTCAGTGGCAGAAGTTGTAATCAGTAGTCCTATAAAAGTCAACCGATCAGCCACAATATTAAAACCACAGACAGGAGAAGTAAATAACATTGACCATCTTGTGACAATTCGATGTTCTGCTGGGAAACTTTAGGCATTCGTGTGGATGTTACTTAGACATGTAGCACCCACTTAGACCAGACCAGACCAGGCACCCCCACCCAATAGCCATGACGCTCCTCCATCCCCAGCAGGATGCAGCCTGACACAGACACAGAAACACGGCCTCCAAGTTCCCTAGATCCCAAACTGATCAAGTTTCTGTGGGACGCACAGGAACAAGCCTGATCCATAGAGGCTCCTCCCCTCAACCCATAGGACCCAGTCACAACTGGAGGCACAAAGAGAGACCTACACAATATTAGGAATCATAATGTTTGATCGGCGTATTCTAGTCTCACGTTTTCATTCCTGTGCACGATTTGTAGTCCTACAAAATTTACTTTGTCTTGAAACCTTCCACTGAAAACGAGGGATTACCGCTCGCTCGCACCTCGGTTTCATTTGCTTTTGTATTCATCTTCAAAATGAACTGCTCCGAATAATCAGGCAAAACTTTTGGCTCGTTTCCAACGGCGTTGCCCCGTTTCTGTGTTTCCAGATCTCGGTAATTATCATCGTGGCTCTCAGAACTCACGACCAAAGACAAAAAAAAACTAAAAACAAGTAATAAAAGGAGGAGAAGGAGCAGGAGCGCTTAATTAGCTTTAGCTTCAGACCCAGTCCCCGAATCCGGGCTGCAGCGCGTTGTTGTATCCGCCGATCTGTGCGTTGGCATTTTAATGCGTTGATACATATGTATGACCGTACACGCGTTAGCTGTCAGCGTTGCAATACTTCCTTTTGATTAATTTAAGTTTGAGGTGAAAGTGACTCGGTTGCGTGCTCACCTACCACTGAAAACACACACACACACACACACACACACTCACACACACACTCACACACACACGCTCTTCTGCAGATGGTGCTTGACAGTGTTGACTGCTGTGGATATGCAGAATGGGATGTGGTCCCTGTGGAATAAGAGATGCTATCTCTACCTCCTCATATCTCCCTCCCTCTTTCTCTCCATTTCGTACCTATGCTCGCGGCGTGTCATCTCTTCATCTCTCTCTCCCTCCCTCTCTCTCTCTCTCCCGCTCGTCTCCCCCCTTCCTTCAGATGGAAGCCGACAGCTGCCATCAGGCTTATTTCAGGCGCTGGCAAACACACGCGCGTACACATCCGCCGCCCGCTCGCCTTTTCACACTTTCTCCGCGTTTGTCACCGTCTCTCTCATAATTTCTCTGTCCTCCTGTTGGACTCCGTGTCCTACGTACTCGCTTGTGAGTGAGCGCCGTGTCCAAGTTGGACGGCTTTCTGAAGCTTTGCCTCAATCCCCCTCCCCTACCTCCCCCCTCCAGCCGCCTCCCACCCTCGCCGGCGGTAGATCTTGGAAGGAGACCAAAGCAAACCGGGATCCGCTCCTCTGCTCCACGTGTCCTTCCGCCGTCCCGCGTCCCTACCTGTCCATCTGGTTGCCTTTCTCCGGGGAGGGGGATTTCTCAGCGCGTGTTTGTGTTTCTCCCCAGAGCGTGAGGACTCTTTTGAGTGCGCGTCGTTCATTCATTTATAATGAGGTGTCAAGCCGCCCCGTCCCCGTGGCTGCACAAATCCCCTACTTTTGGCATCCTGTTTCGCGTCTCCTTGTCCATCTCCCGCTCTTCCTCTCTTCCCAATTTATACATCTGCCTACCTGTCCCGTTCGCTGGCATGCCTGTCACTCCTTTTGTCAAATAAATAGGTCATCCACCTATCAGTTTGTCCTTCTGACTAGCCTTCCTTCCTTCCTTCCTTCCTGTCTCTCTGTCTGTCTTTTCTGCTCGTCTCCTGGTTCGATTTCCTCCCACTTGTCATCCTGTCAGATTAACTCCTCTCGGACCCACAAATGAGCCACGGGGCGGCATTTTGAACTGTTGACTCCAGAGTACACGATTGCTTTGGGATTTAATGCGGTCGTCTCAAGTTGTCCAGGGTGTCACTCTTGTTGGGACGCGTCCCGCACCCTTGCGAATCATTATTTACCCTCTGTCTTCTCTCTCTTTTTGTCTTTTTTTCATGTCCCATCGCCTCCTCCTCCTCTGACGTGGCCTCCTCTTGAGCAGGTAAGACCCTCTCTCTTTCTTTTTTTTTCATTCTCCTTTTGTGCGTTTGAGTAAATCAAAAGTTTGTTAACCGAACTGTTTGCGCTGCTGCCCCTTGTGTTTCTCCACACACACACACACACACTTTGTTAACCTCTTACAGGTCACACACACAAGCTCGCCGTGTGTTGATTTACCAAACTTGTTAAATGTTAACTCGACTTTGAAGGGCTGAAGGTCTTTGTGTCTGTGTTTGCTCTCCTTTGCAGCGTGTTTGCGTGGGCGGACGTGTGTGTGTGTGTGTGTGTGTGTGTGTGTGTGTGTGTGTGCGCATGTGGGTCTTTTACCCTGTTGGGACATTTCAGCTATCCCAGCTGGGATTGGCCTCCTCCTTTCCTCCCATTCACGCAGCCCGTGGGACCAGTTTGTATTGGTGTGATTTCTTTATAAGTGTGAACCTTGTGTAGTCCTTGTGTGTGTCTCTCTCTCCCTCTGAGTGTGTGTGTGTGTCATCACCTGCAGGATGTTGTTTTCCCCGAGCTGTCTCTTGTGATCTCTCTCGCCTCTGAAGCACCTCTTCTCTAATTTCCCATCGTTCTGTATTCTCTCCATCCCCTCGTGCTCTATTTTTTTTTTCTCTCCCTGCAGTCCCTTATCTCTTCTTTGCAGCGGAGCCAGGTCCTGAAACAGCACCTGTACGAACCATTGTGTGTGTGTGTGTGTGTGCACTCCGGTGTAGTAAGGAAAGGTGTTTCTCCACGTTTCACCACCCACTCGCCCGTTTTGTCCAATTCACGTCTTTTTACTTTCTTCTTCTCTTCCTCTATCTCTTGGTATGCATCCCTCCGCCTCTCCCGCTCTCTCTCTCTGTCTGTCTCTCTATGGTTTTACAATCTGTCAAAAAATCTGTCGTTTCCAGCCGAGCACCCGTCTTTTCCCCCTGCATGTCTGCGTGGATGCAGAGTGCGTGCGTGTGTCTCTGAGCGGTCACCCGTGCATCAAGCGCCACCGCAGCGCTGTTTTCTTGTTCTGTCCTCAATTGTCAACATGTTTTTCTCCCTAAAACTACACAGTAGTCCAGTAACGGCAGCCAAGAAAAAAAAAAAAACTTTCATCACCACTACTAGAGCCAGTGTCAAGAGTCATCCTTTACTTTTTTCTGTAACGGGAGCAGAGTCTTGGGTGATGCTGGACCCTTTTCCGCGGATATTTTGTCTTTTCCCCCTCAAGTCTCGCTTTCTGATCTCTTTATTTTTTGTTAAACCTTGTTCTGTACCTACTGTACGTCCATAGGGAAACAGAAGAAAGGATGACCCAGATGAGGAGGAGGGGGGAGCGGGGAGGGTGGGGCGAATGAGGAGGTAAAAACAGAGAAAGGGGAGAGGAGGGATAGCAGTCGAAAGGATTTATAGGCAACACCTGCTTTGTGTCAGCGCTCCGTCAAAAGAGACACATTCCTTCCTTTCCCTTGTCTCTCTCTCTCCTCAATCTGTCTTTTCATCTGTCTTATTTATTTATTTTTTTCCGCCGCCTGTGAAACGGCGGGGAATAGGAGGGGACAGACAAGAACATGTCATGCAGGGAGGGAGGCAGCGTCCCCTGTGTGACTCAGTGTGTGTGTGTGTGTGTGCACGTGTCTGTCTCACAGTGTGTGTGTGTGTGTTTGAAGAGGGGCTCTCAAACAGCATTATTAACTCATCTGGGTTTTGCATGAGTCGCCTCCCATTCTCAAAAGACGCGTGCGTGCGTGTTTGCGCGTCGTCTTGACAGCTCCCCCGGCTCCTATCCTGGAAAGGCGAGACAGGAGAGCAGCGGAGCATGCTGGGATAGTAGGAGACCCCGGACGTTCATCTCTGAGCCCCCCAGCTCCGTTAATACTTAATGTCCCAGTGCGATCGTGCACGCACACACACACACACACGGCGACGCTCTTGCAGAATCATAAACACACGCCCGTACACAAAGCCGTGCAGGCGTGCTTACACAAACACGCACACGCTCGCATTATATAAAATATTCAGGAGTGTATGAAATAATGATGAACACTGATGGAATGAAACTTGCTAATTTAACTGGGACCTTCTCTTGCCTTTGTTAGAGAAGGACGACAGACAGTGACTTGAGACTTGGATGCACTCACACACACTCACACACACACCTTTGTGGAATTAACTGCAGCGAGCGCGAGAAACAGAAGTGACAGCTTATGGCCGCCGCTGGGACGTTCCCCAACCAAAGTGTGCTTTTTATTTTTCCCCGTTCTGCTTCGGGATCGAGGCGTGCGTGCGCCAAAGGCCCGTGCGCGCGGTTGCTTAATACATATCATAGTAGGCAGCGTTTGAATTTTACAGTGGTTTGATTGTAAGCGCGTGGTAAGTAGGGCAGCTGTCCTGTTTCCGTCAGTGCAGCGGCTTCGGCGGTGTGTGGGAAGTGCAGCAGTTATTCCAATAAAGATTAATAATGCTGGCTGCTGTTTTGTTGCATTGAGATAGAAGTTTGGTAATCAGTTAATTAAATCAGCTAATTAAATCAGTGTTTGGAGGCGAGCGTGTTTTTCACATTTTGCTTTTCTGAATGGTTGCAAACAGTGGGTGGGAGATAGAAATGGGGTGGGGGGAAGCACAAGGAACTTGCAGGAGAGAGGGAGGGAATATGAGGGCCTGTTGAAAGCCGGATGTCTTAAATGATAAGGGCACAGTCTGTGTCGTGCACATGTGTGTAAATCAAAGCGTTATTATCTCACTTTAGTTTCTTTCTGTCCTGCGTGTTTAACTTAAACACCATCCAGCGCCGACGACGGCCTCACACTCCCCAAGTGGCGCGCTGTAAGGGCTTATAGTGCGTTTTTCTTTCCACTGACGTCAGCGTTTGGACGCAGGATCACCTTAGAGTGAAAGTTGTTCTAAAGAAACGCCCTCCCCTACAACAAGCAGGCGTTAATGCCGTGCTGTCCACCGCGCTAAGCTGTCACACGGCAGCCGACGGCGAAGTAAAACAATTCCCCCTCGCGTTCATGAATTCCAATTTAGACGATTACTGTAACGGCGAGACTCGAATTGCTGTGAACTTCACATTGTTGCGGCCGTTTTCAAAACACAGTTGAGAGCTTTGGAAGAAGAGGAAGAAGAAGAAGAAAAAACGGCGAGGAAGGAAATCAGCTGAGATTAATGGCATAATGAGATGAAACTGCGAGACGTGAATTAAAAGCATGACTGCGGGAAAAATAAAAACGCCTGAGCCGGAGTGAAACCGAAGCTAAATAATGTGAAGGTATGTTTTAACAAGTGAATCCAAAGGTGGCATTAATTTTCTCAGCCTAAGCTCCTCAGGCAGTGTGCTCAAAAGCCTCAGAGCCCCGACAACACATCTAGGCCTGAAGGCTTATTACTTGCTGCAGTGCCTTCAGACTACAGCGCATTACAGCTGAGATAGGCGAGTTTGTATCGGCATTACTCTGCGATTCTGTTCGTCATGACCGGGAGCGGGGGTGTTGAGGTAGGTAACAGGGTTGGACGTCACTGAGAGGAAGTGCCGACTGTATGGAAAACAGCTCAAGCATATGCCTGCATTCGTGTCTGTTATCTTACGTGCGTGAGCCGGTGCTCCTGACATTGATCGCCGTCCCGTCCGCCGATGCTCCGAAAGTGTGGCATCCCCTGCCGCTCGGCAGATTGGCACTCCAGATCTCTGTTTGCGCCGGCTCTTAATCTGTCCCCCGCGTCGCCCCGTAATCCCTCCCCCGTCGACCTGCGCTGACAGGTGGAGGTTGCGCTGGGGCGTCCTTGACCTCCGCTGCATGTTTGAGTTGGCGTGGCACTGGATCAGACCAGATCAGACGCGACTCACCCTGTGCCTGCATGTGTCGCGTACCCGAAAGGCTTTCTGGGCAATTTTATATTTGTTTTTTTTTTCTACTTTTAAACAGATTTAGGTATACACCCATCAGGCATAACATTATGACCACCTTCTTAATATTGTGTAGGCCTCCTTTGTGCCTCCAAAACAGTTGTGACTCATCAGAGAATGGACATGGACCTTGAGAGGATGTCCTGTGGTGAAACACAGGATGTTGTTAGTGGGGGGCCTTTGAGGGGAGGGTCTTTTGTGGATCATCCCACAGATACTTGATCAGTTTGAGATCTAGTGAATTTGGAGGCCAGGTCAACACCTTGTGCTGTTCGTCCTAAACCGTCTTTGTGTGTGCGCCAGTGTCAGGCTGCATCCTGTTGGGGTTGGCTGCTACCCTCAAAGAGTGTCATTGCTGTGGGGTGTTGGTGCCTGGTCTGGTCTAGGTGGGTGGTACATGTCCGCACTAATGCCAGGTCCAAAAGTTTCCTAGCAGGTTATTGTATTGTCACAAGATCATCAATGTTATTTACTTCTCCTGTCGGTGGTTTTAATGTTGTGGCTGATTGATGTACTTCATCATAAGGGACACTGTTAACACTGTTGGAAAAACAAAAGCTGGGCTGAATTTATTTTGCGTTAGTCCTGGCCGACGTGCAGCCCTAATAAGGAGCGGTAAGACCGCATCGTGTTTTTTCAGGACTCTTCTCTGACAGACACTTCCTCACAGTGTCAGTCAACGGACAGTAACCAGAGCAACGTCACCCGAAAACATCCAGCGCAGACGCTGCGAAGTGGTAACAATAACACAGCAGAGCCATGCCTGCAAAACCAAATTAAGACTTTGTGTTTACTCTCACGGACTATCACTGCGAGACAAGTCTTTGGAAGCCGTTCTTCATAATATATGAAAGTTGAATGGCAGCTAATGGTTTCTCCTTAGGGTAGGGAACGGAGCCCAGATATTTCCATTTATGCTGACACTGTTTAGATACCAACAGAGTGGTGTAAAGGAGAGGGAGAGAACACGATGTTGAATGGCTAAACTATCCCTCAGCTGAGTGCCCCGCAGGTCAGAACACATAAATCGGTTAGTATAGAGTTATATGTATGTAGCCAGACACCCTCATATTGAGTGCTTCCTATTGCTGTGGAGGCAAATACAATAACTAGAATAGAATAGCATTCAAACGGATATATTATGTTTGTTTTTATTTCTTTTAAAACACTCATCGTCACAGAGAATTCATGTTACTTTCTGGTTTGGCCCAACATGAAATTTGATTAGCTTTCCCAGCTCCAATGGGGGAGGGCGCGGGGGGGACAGGGGCGCACAGAAAGGAAGCCTGGCAATTGTTTCATACACTTGTGGGAGTGTAGCTCGAGGGTGGGACGCTGCCAAAATAATAAACAACCGAGAATTACCGCATCTCGGGCTTATCTGTCAAATAAATCAAGCACAAACAACCGCCCCTGATCCAACCCTTCAGTGTCCGGTGATTATTTGTTTAGCGCGGACGAGACGCAGTGCGCGAGAACCTAATTGTGTTTCACGTAAGACTGAAAGCTGGAGTTTGTCTTCTTGTTTATCCAGAAACAATGGTTCACCAGCGCTGCACCGTACCACCACCACCACCACCTTCTCACAGACATAATTTAAACTTACACTTGTGTCTAATTGCTTCTTGTGGGAGGTGCAACTAGCGTTTATTTCCATCCTCTGTGATTTTGCCAAGTGCTTTCATAAACATTTGGTTTCTTGGGCTATGTAATACGAGTAATACGAGAAGTACATGCACAGTTTAGTAAACTTCTTTAGTTTCAGACTGGTGATTTTGTCTAAGTCTCACAATTAGGGATGCACCAAAAATGTTTGGGCCCAAAACCGAAAATGCACCTTTGGGCCGAAAATTGCTGCGGTTGTTGCTTGTACATCATAGCAACATCCTGTTTTGGCCATGTTGTATCGGCCATCTTGTTTCGGCGATAAGTTTTTGGCTGAAAATGGCCCAAAAGTGCATTTTCGGTTTTTTGACTGAAATTTTTCGAAAAACCAAAAATGCACTTTGGGCCATGTCGGGCTGAAAATTACTGCAGTTGTTGCTTGCACATCATAGCAACATCCTGTTTTAGCCTTGTTGTTTTGGCGGTCTTGTTTCGGCGATAAGCTTTTGGAAGTTCATTTTCAGTTTTTGGCCGAAACATTTTCAGTGCGTCCCCAATCACAATGTCAGACTAGTTAGTGTTTGGGATATCTACTTGAAAAAAAGTTTCAGCTTAAGCTTCTGGACGTTTGCTGCTACAATGACGGACACTTATTCTCCAATCTCTATACACTGAACATTAATTACCACATTTAAAGAGGATTCATAACTATCCAGTTAACGTAAATGCTCACACATATAGTTAATGTACTGTATGATAGTCCGTCAGCTGGAAGGCGAGCCTCCGTGTTGCCATGGAGCGTGTGAAGCCCTTTCTGTCTGCCCAGATACCTGTAGGTATCACACATCCCAAAGTTTTTATCTTAAGGCCTTGGGCCATACTTGGCAGCCTCTGAGACGGACCCACTGTTACCCCTGGAGAACTGTGAATACCCTAATAATCACATAATGGTTGCCAGTGGCTCAAAGGCTTCGGGGCTGCGCGATAGTTTAGAGCTTTTTTAAATGTCTCCTGCAGGGGTGATTAGTAATGTGGTCACCCGGCGCAGACGAGCGAACCTGGATTCTCAGACTAAACGTCTGGAGCTGCTAGAGCTGAGGTGTCCTTGTAGCTCGGGCGATCGATTCTCTTTGAATTATGTCGCTCTCCTCCATTAACCAACCCAATCCTCGCTGATCCGCCGAGCTGTACATTAATGAAGCGAAAATATCCTGACAAAATTAATCTCCGGGCGGCTTTTTCTTAATTTCCTCTCGCCTGACTGTTTTTATTTAAAGTACTGCTCATTAAGTTTCTCCTAAGACGAGATAAGGATTAAATTTATTTAGTGTTCTTCACATTAACAAGATTTTGTCTGCACACTCTGTCCTCAAATTATGGTGTATATTAAGGCGCTGGGGTGGGGAGTGTTTGGACTTCGCTCAGTCTGACGCAAGCTGGGACTCTGTTATCTGTTGTGGCCCTGGCCTTTTGATTTTATGTCGTCTTGCTTTTTGTGCGCACACCCTTTGGCCTCCTTCCCCTTGCACCGTGAAATCAAAACCATGAACCCTGGCCGAGAATTGCGTTTTCACTCTGCGTCTCCTCCCTGTAAACCCTGTACAATCCCATACGATCATTATTATCGTCATCATCATCCCTAAAGCCCCCTGGCGCCTGGAAGATGCCTCGCAGTCCCCCCTCCATCTATTTTTCCAGCTGGCCCTTTTCCCTCCAGGCTAGTTCCAGTCCGACAGCTATGGATCCGCAGTCAATAGCGTCCTGTAGTTCTGTATTTGTGGTCACTTGTTTTTAACCCTGCGGTCAGAGTGTCCGCCGAGTAGAGCTCTCGCTATCGCATGGGGCGGTTGCGGAGGATGAATTGATCCGATCACGGGGAGATTTTCTCTGAATGTGTCGGAGACTGAGGAGCCGCGCATGTGAGCGGTAATTAAATGTGAATTGCACAGTTTGTTTTTTGGGGGGCTTGATGGGGGGAAATCCATGGATTTGTTTTTGAGATGGGTGTTTGTTCTAACAGGGAACGTGACAGTTGTGGCTTAACCCCGTTCTGCAAAAGAATGACTAATGCTGTGTCGACACAAGCGGTGAAGAAGAAACGGGCTACGGGTCATTTTCAATGGAAGCCAATGATGACGTGTTGAGCGTCACTACAAGAGACCGCGATGAGTTCCTTTTAACTTTTAACGCTCATGGTGTGACCACATCAACATCTTCATCATTTAAGCCTTCTTTTCCATGAATACACTGATCAGGCATAACATTATCCTAATATTGTGTAGGTCTCCCTTGTGTCTCCAAAGCAGTTGGGACTCATCAGAGAATGTACATGGGCCTTCAGAGGGTGTCCTGTGGTGTCTGGCAACATAATGTTGTTTTTTGGGTTGGCGTCTTTGGGTCCTATGGGTTGAGGGGAGGGGCCTCTACTTGATCAGTTTGCAATTTGTGAATTTGGAGGCCAAGTTCAACACCATATGCTGTTCTTCATGTTCTTTGAGTTGTTCTTAAATGTTTTTTTTGTGTGTGTGCTTGTGTCAGGCTGCATCCTGCCATCAATGAGTGTCATTGCTATGGGGTGGGGGTGCCTGGTCTGGTCCAGGTTGGTGCTACATGTCTAAGGAACATCAACACGAATGCAAAGTCCAAACATTTCCCAGCAGAACATTGCATCGTCACAGGATGGTCAATGTTTTTTGCCTATCCTATATCTGTGGTCATAATGTTATGCCTGATCGGAGTGTATAGATTTGATTTGACACATTAAAAGTCAAAATCTTTCAAATAAAAAGTGGAAATACATACGGTGCAGTTTTACACCAAGGTCCGTTCCTGTTCTGCAGTTTCCAACCGTATGACCTTTATGTATTTTTGTGCTGCTTCTGTGCATTCTTTGCACCGTGAAATCAATTCCCCTCTTCTGGAGGATAAAGTTAAATTAAATTTCATTTTAAGCGTATCACAAGGAGTCCATCAGCGCACACTGTTTGCTCAGTTGTCACGCAATAGGTACTCGGTGGTTGTTCATTAGGTGAAAAGAGTTCTTGTCCTTGCTGGTTTAAGTGTTTTAAGGCGAAGATTCACTTTGCAAACAGCTGTACTCAAAAGCTAATGAAGACAAAAAAAGGCGCTCATGTGATGTCTGCAGAGGATCTCGGTCATCCGGGTCGCGGCGTGTCCAAAAAACTGGTAAAGAAAAGGCGGCAACTTGTAGACTCTGCAAGTCCGTATGTGATCAAATGCTCCAAAAAATGAGCAAATCCACTTTAAAGTGACGTTCTTTTATGGGCAGCTGTTTCCTCAGCCCGAAACGTTTGCCGGAGAAAGTTAATTTGTGATTCCTGTAAGCGTCGGGCGTGCCAGAAATAACACTATATGCTACGATGTGGCCGTGTTTGGTATGATACACATGAAAGAGTTTGTTTCCTGTGACCAGTCGCCACTGACTCTCACGTATTAGTCTTTAAAGTTCTCCGTATAGCCCTCGTATTTCCTTTAGTCTACTGCCAGCGAGAGCAGGATGGAGCAGATTAGAAACCTACAGTAGAATTCTAATTCTCTGCATCTAATGGCCTACAGTAGAGTCGGGAGTAATGTGAAAAGGATTAACGCTGGGATGAATGCGCGAGAGGAAGAGGGGGGGGGAGAGAGCCTGAGATTACAATGAGAGCTTTGTTTCTCCTACTATCGAGCTGAGGTTTCTGCAAGGATCCATTATTCTTGCTTTGATGCTGCTGTCTCAATGAAAAGTAGTTGGCGGCGATGCATTGTTTCAACAGCAAAGGGGATATCGCTGCAGTGCTATTCAGCATAATTTAGCTCACCCCTCCTTCCCCTCCTTCCCGTCCCACATCCCTAACTCACTCCCTGCCTGCCTCGTTGTGACTCCTTGCAATTACCTGTGGTGCTAAATCAGAGTTTGACAGCGGCGGCTAAATATGGAGCTTCATGCCCACCTTCACCTTATTAAACTTTCAGCGGTTTGCCAAGCAGAAACCTCTCCAAAAGGGATGGAGGCCCCTGATAAACGCCCCGGTTACCCAGGACGACGGTTGTCGGGGGCACCGTTTGTCAGTTATATGCGCCGGTTGTCAAGGAGCAGATTGTCAGAGACCAGGGAAGTCGGGGACAATTAGAAGATGGGTGATTTATGGCGTGTGATAAAAAAAACAGGAGCCGGAGCCGCCGCGTTCGGTGGGCGTCGCCGCCGCCGCCACGTCTGGGCGCCGCCGCAATCCTCAGGCGCGCGTGCATGCGCTCGGACGCGTTGATATGTCAGCCTGTGACGGATATCCCTGGCTCGGAATTGCAACATCAGTTCCCATCGCTCCTCTCGGCGCAGATGTTCGGCCGCGCACGCCCGATCGCACGCCCCGCCGCGCACGCACGCACACACGAGTAACGAGCAGCGCTGCGCACATCCCAGCTGCAGCTGTTCCAGCAGTTAGTGGGACATGGTAGATGCCTCTATTAGAGAGCCGCAAATCCCCGCAGAGGTGGGGAAAAGAGATGGAGTGAGCGATGGATAAGGAACGAACAGAGGGATGAACAATGACCCTGGTGCTGCAGGGAGGCAGGGAGGGATCACGCTCCGGCTCTGGCGAGTCTCACAGCAGACATTCTGGACATTTCTGGATCCAGATCTTAGCAGAAGAGGAGGGGGAGAGGTGCACACAGGCAGGGGCGTGCGGGGGGGGGGCTTTTAGAGGGGAGGTCTTGGAGCGGGTGATGAATGCTTCAGGAATGCTCCAGGAATGTCGGATGAGGCTTTTTAGAGGCGGCCTGCTTGACGAGGGCAGATGTGGCCCCAAGGGAAATCACAGGATCATCATTCCACCACTGCTTACCTTTTTCCTTCCAGCACACACACACACCAAACACACACACACACAAACACACATTCCAGTGGAACATTCTCCGCTGCACAGCCATCAAGGGAGAAAGTTTAAGGGGGAATTTAACCCCCGACTGCGGAGCGGTGGTTACCTCCAACCTTTGCAGATGGTTTTATTTACCTTTTACAAGGATTTATGTTTGTGAGTTTGAAGCTCCTGCCAGCTGCTGGTAGCACCCCGGAGGTTAAACGCTACAAAATAAAGCCCAGGCCTGGTAAAATCCCTCCGCTTCAGCAGCATCCCTTCCTGACCTCCACAGAAGTCTGTTTTATTCTTCCAATCCCTGCTCGTTTTTATTCCTTGATCCCTCCGTCCCATCGCCACTTCCCTGGGGGGAAGCTGCGATCTCGGAGGGTCACCGTCCCAAGCGTCGGGTCGCGGCGTAGGCCAGACGAACAGACTTGTCCTACAGGCTTT
This sequence comes from Planiliza haematocheilus, assembly GCA_005024645.1. Classification (NCBI taxonomy): domain Eukaryota; kingdom Metazoa; phylum Chordata; class Actinopteri; order Mugiliformes; family Mugilidae; genus Planiliza; species Planiliza haematocheilus. Next base: position 623,764 of record SRSE01000124.1, read on the forward strand.
CGGAGAGATTAGCTTCCCCCTACGTGTCCCGAGGTCGATTTTTTTTTTTGCAGTAGCGTTTTCTGTTACTCCGGGATGAACGAGTGTGGGTGGATTAACGGATAATAGGCAGTGGGAAGACATGGGAGAGAGACATGGTGAGCTTTCAGCATGGTGACCCAGTGTGGGAGGTACGCCGGCAGGCTCTGATAAGGGCCAGACTGCTAACTGTTTTCTCCGGTTCCTACTGAATGCTAATCAGGAGGAGCAGAAGACGAGATTGGCCGGTTTCTCCTTATTTTCTCCGCTGAGCGTCTGCCTCTTCACTTCCTATCCGTCTCTTGTTCTTGCTCTGTTTTCCTCTCCCTTTTCTCCGTCTGAGCTAGAGATAGCGTTTACAAGGCTTTGCAGATTTAGCATGAAAATGAGGGGAAAGCACTTGGCTCTCCAGCGTGAGACGTGTTTCTGTGTGTGTGTGTGCGTCGAGTGCTCGGTTGCCTCACCATATGGAAGTGCTTCATTTGCATAGTATATTGTTCCCCTGGCGCACGCTCCCTTGCGAGTTTTCGCCATCATATACTCTCTCTTGTAGGAGCACACTCTCAACCGGGACCCCACCACAAAGTCTAGCCCCCCCCCTCCCCAAATGCACCCCTTGCCACGGTATCTGATCCAGGGATTTGTTTGGGATTCTCTTGGATTCACCCTGACTCTCCTCTTTATCAGCGCGCCTGGTGCTGCGTGTTTTCTCTGGCTGGGCACATGAATATAATTGCATATCAGCCTCCACCCACGCAGTCTTTGATATCTTCCGAGAAGACAAAATCTCGCATTGTTGGTTTCGGCGAGGGTAGGATGTGCCGCCACGCATTCTCACACGCAGACGTCCACTGATACTATTACTGTTGCGTCGACATTCCATTGACTAATATCCGCTCCGGAGCCGAGGACTTGTGATTAAACGCCCAGCTCTGCATGCGGCGGAGTCTGCGGCATGCATTGTTATGTGTGCGCCGGATTGAAATGTGGCGGGAACGATGCACGCCCAGTTCAGACCTTTATTTTTGCTGTGTTTTTTGTCAGCCACAACATTAAACCCACTAACAGGAGGAGTGGACATTGACGGTCTTGTGACAGTTTGATGTTCTGCTGGGAAACTTTTGGAGCTGGCACCCATCTAGACCAGACCAGGCACCCCCACTCCACAACCTGACCAAGGCACAAAAAAAACGCTTTAGGAAGAACCCAAAAAAAAACACGAAGACCAGCAGAAGGTGTTGACCTGGTCTCCAAATTCACTAGATCCCCAACTGATCAAGGATCTTTGGGACGCACTGGACCAAGCCTGATCCCCAGAGGCCCCTCCCTTCATCCCATAGGACCCAAAGGCCCCCAGTAACAACATCCTGTTGCCAGACACTACAGGACACCCTTAGAAGGCCCATGTCCATTCTCCGACAACCGCTTTGGAGGCACAAGAGAGACCTAATGGTCATAATGTTTTGCCTGATCAGTGTACATTTGGCTGAAATGGATTTTTTGTTTAAAACCTGGCTGCCTGTCTTTCTTCCCCCATCTTACTAACTTTTTTTTATTGGCGTCACCAATAAGAATAATGACGACAATAATAACTAAACTAATGTAAATACCAGTTTTTCTTGGAAAAGGTTTCTTTTCTTAGTCAGTTCCGCCCTTTTCCCCGTTTTTTTTTTTTCCATCCGCCGCGTCTTAAAAGCGAGGGCCAGTGTTACATGGCCATTAAAGGGAATCTGCATTCACTTTATTTTGATGTTCATTCTTGCCTCTCTTGATGGAGCACTCTAGCTTTGACCCTTGGCCTATGTTTACTTTTTATTGAGGGGTAAGATAAACCCGTCAGCTGTGATGTATATTTTTGTTCCGCCAGCCTTTCACTCGCCGTGTTTTTTTTGTTTTTTTCCATTCCGTCCGTCTTCCGTCGCGAGGCGCTTGGGTTCAGATTGCCGTTTCTGGGAGAGCAACAGCCTCATATTAGGAGATTTCACGCCAAATCCAAACAGGTGGCACAAATTTTTTAAAAGGCGCCGAGCGAAGCTGCCAGGGTCTAAATTAATTTAGCGCCGATTTACGCTCCAAAGTTTCCGTCCGTCCTGCTTTTGAATTATGACTAAATAATTCTGGGTGTGGTCTTTAACTGGACGCCTAATAGTTAGTGACAACACGAGAGGCTGTCGAAGCTGGAAAAACACCCTGCGCGTACCCTGGCCCTCTGCTGGGTTGAATGTCGGGGTGCTTTGGTAAGTTCCTACCCCGCTCGGTTGACGGGGAGCGCTGCCAGGCCGACAGCTGCTCCGACTCCACATTCCCCCGCATGTGATCCGAGATTGGAAACTCAGGGGAGCGTCTGCCTGGGACGCAGAGCCACACATGCAACAGCGGCTTAAAAAAAATCGCACACACACACACACACATACGCAGGCCGGGAGCTGAAGAGCTGGAGAGGCTAGATGTCACGGGCCTTATAATAGAGGGATGCCCTCTTAAGCTGCTTCACTCCAGAGCCCAGAAAATCAAACTGTCATATCAATGAGCAGCTCACCCCCTCCCAAAAAAAACACCCCCAAAAAAATAAAAAGACTCTCACTTTTTCTTTTCAGACTCTCTTCTATCCATCCCTCTCTCCCCTTTTTCCCATGCCTTAGCTCGAGAAGCAGGTTTTGAAGTTCCGCGGCGGCCGGAGCGGGCTTTTCAATTACCGTCTGTGTCAGTCGTAATGGTTTAAGACGGAAAGAAGAGGCGAAGGAGAGAGAGAAAGGGGAAGACGGAGCCGAGAGAACGCGGGCGCTGGCGGAGCTGTTTGCGGGCCGGCTAAATGGAGATCTAATTCGATTTTAGCTACGACCAAAGGCCAGGTTGCTTTACTAAAAGCCTGCTCGCGTCAAATGCAAACGCAACATCTGTTTTTTTTTTTTTTTTCCTTTCCAAATCCCTTTCTTCTCTTGAGCCAAAGACGGTGACATCAAAAGGGCACGGACTTTCATCCCCGTCTAGTTTTTTCTTTTCCTGTTTTTTTTTTTTCAGTTAAAGCGACGTTTGATACGAGCGTTCCCGGGTCTGCCCAGCTGTCCTTTATGTCGGATTCTGCGCTGAATTCCCTGCCTTTTGAATGCGCAGTCAATATGCACCCAACAGATGGTGCGTGGCTCCACTGCTTTTTCTCTTCCTCTTTTTTTTTCTCTCTCTCTCTCTTTCCTCTCCACTAGCCAGAAACAATTTGCTGCTCGGTGTATGCTAGCTGCGCGTTGCTCTCCGTGTGTTTGTTCTGCTCTCGTTCTCTCTCTTTGTCGCAGATGTAGCCCGGGATCTCGTCTGTCACACTGGCCTTAATCTCGGGGTTAGCAGCTGCCAGTCGATGTCGTTCGCGCGTGTGTGTGTGCGCACCGAGCGCTGTTGGCGTTCGCTGCGCTTGTGTGATGTCGTGTGAAGAATCAAATAAGCAATTAAAACCTGAACGTGGAAAGGTTTGTTTCAGAGCCACTGGTCGGTGGATAATTGAAGGAGGAGTTTTGACTTTTTTTTCGGGGAAGCACAATTCGTTTGCAGTCAGCCAGCAGCTGGTTGGCTATCTAAGCTTCTTGTTAGTTTCACTAAAGCTCAAACGTACAAGTGTGAAAGCAGCCAGTTGTTGTTGTTGTTGTTGTTGTTGTTGTTTGACTGGGCGTTACGTGACGTTGAAATGAACCTGCAACACTTTACTCAAACTCCCCTATTTAGCATACGCAAGCTGTGAATGCACACAGCACACTCTTCTATAAATATAGAATGTGCTGCTAAATAGTGTGACTTCAAATCAAGTGCTATTAATTAAGCGAGTCTGCTATAACATGTTAATTAGTGAACTTTACAGGTGTCGGTATAAGGCAGACTTTGTGCAGGGCTGCTTCCTCGCCTCGGTGCTAAGCTACGCTAACAGACCTTGCACATTTCTCAGTTCCTCATTAAAGAGAAGGCAAGAACGGTTCTCAAAATGTCAAACTACTCCTTTAAGAATAAACCGGCGGAATGGATTGAAAGCGAGAAAACGAGCGAACGAGGGACGGGAAGGAAGGAAGGATGGACGCCACAGCCTCGCGGCTCGTCCGATGCAAACCCCCGAGCGCCGGGGCTTGAGTTACGACGCCGAACAATGGGCTCCTTTCACCCGTACTCGGCCCTCGCCTGCACGGACCCGCGCGCAGCACAGAGGCATTCTGTGCTCGAAAAAAACTGTTGTTGCTCCTGTTGCACAATATTTGGCTCTTATTATTTCATTATGCCCCCTTCTTCCTGCTCTCCTGCCACTCCGGCCATATCTGGTTTTAATTTTCTGCGCCGCTTGTTTTTGTCTGACTGATTGGAAGCTGTTTGCCTGCGTGCACTTGCCCTTATATCTAGCCCCTGCCGTACGATTGCACGCGCTAACAAAAGGCTAATTTTAGCTGTGAAATCCCTCTGACATCGCGTCCCCAAGTTGCGGCCGCGTAACGAGATAAATTGTGGGGAATGCCATCCTTATTCTTTAATTTTTCTTACCCGTTTTCCTCTCTCCGCCATGCTCTCGCTATCCCCTCCCTCCAGGCAGTCCTCATTAGCCCCTTGGCCCTCTCTAAACAGGTGGGGCATGTTTGGCACAGCCCTCCGACACGCAGTCAGGCTTAATTGGGCTTGGAGGACCCTTTAACCACACACACACACATACATACATACATACATGCCTCATATTTACCCCTCCCTTCACACTTTTCCCTCCATTCTTAAAGAGCCAATTGTCCCCTTTCTATTCCCCAGGGTGACGTTGCAGTTCCCAGGCCGATCGGCCTAAATCCAGCCCCAGGCCTCTCTCCAGGCCTGGTTGACTCACCGGCTGCCTGGCCTGCTTGCTGCACCCCTCATCTCCCCTCTTTCCATTCCCTGTCAAGAGATAATAACAACCACTACCCATACGAGCTCCATTGATATGCAGACGTATCCTCCAAATGTCACCGGGCGGTTCTAGCCGCTGGCTCCTCCGTCTCCCTGCCTGCCTTCCCCCCCCCTCCGCTCTCTCGTTACCTCTCCACCGCCTCTTTATCTTCATCTCTTTTTCTCTCTGGCTCTTTCCCAACCTAAACTCTTTGTGTTTTTGTTTTTTTTTTACCCTACAGTGGGACTCATTTCTTACTTACTCCTTTCAAGGATACTGCGAGACGGAGTGCTATCCTCGTGTGACTCGGCCGTTTGGTGTTTGTTTGTGTGCGCCTGCTCGGCTCTCTGGGTAGAGCACCGCCATAACTATCCATGTCTGCGTAATTACAGCCGCATCAGCCCGGTTTTTTTATTTTTTTCTTCTCCGTGCAAACACTTGACACTACCTTGAAAGAGTTGTTTCTTCAAAAGAAAGGGAAAAATCCCAGTGTTCCTTCTGCCTCCTGCCTTATACATGCACACATATGCTGTCCGCCGCCGCTACCGGCTCAGGAGTATCTCATTATTTTGTTTCTAACTCTTGCCTTTTCCACATACGTGTGCGGATGTAGCGGCGGGGGTATAAAAACCAGTGCTGAAGTGTGTGCCTGTGCCTGTGTGTGTCGGCAGGGGCCGCACGGGGCAGGTGGGGAGGTTTGAATGTTAACTGCCTTATCACTCCAATTTCACACTCTCGCCTCCAGTCACGCACACACTCACAAGCACAATGCACGCTCACAGAAACACCCTGTTGCCTCCAGTTTCGTATGTGACGACTGATTAACTGGGAAGCAGGGGCGGGAGGGCGGTCATTCACACACACACACACTCATGTACGCACTAATCCCAGCCAGAGGGGAGGTTTTTTGTGTGTGTGTGTGTGTGTGTGTTAATGAGTGTGTGTGGCTGCCTCTGTAATGGGGCCACCTGTCTCCTCATTAGCCTCGTTACCCAGCCTTTTAATTGCCCCCCAAACTCTGCACCGCGTCTCCTCCTTCTTCTTCTTCTTCTTCTCCTTTCTTTTCTCATGTTGATCTCCCTTTACCGCTGTAAATGAACCATCGGGACTTATCAATAATCTTGCATCAACGCGTACGTCAGAGATTAGATTATAACGTGCAGAGGTGCGCGTGTGAGTGCGATGGGATTGGGCAGGGTCGCGAGATTGCTGCAAAACCATATGTCGGCGTATTAGCAAAGCGATTGCTCCGACTTCGGCATCGGGAGGTGCGTGAGCATGATGCTGGGTGGAGCTTTCTGCACACGCAGGGGTATCGGGTTGATCTGTGTTACCTTGAACAACCGAAAGCTCCACCTCTGTCCCCGCTCGCGTTCCGGCTCGTGCTCCCGCTCCTAAACGGCTGCGTGATTATGAAAAAGCACTCTGATTACTGTATTTTTATTACTTCTGCACTCACACTTGTAATCATTATTATTCGTCTCAGCTTCAGGAAACTACAGCAGATTGTTTTATTGGATTTCTTTTTGCAGCTTGGCGTACATTTCCAATTTATTTTTGTGCAGTATTTCTCAAAGTTGCTGAGAGTCTTTTTTTTTTTTTCTTTCGGTCCTTATACTTTCATTGTGCTCAATTTTTTAATTTTTTTTTACCAAATTCAGTTAATAATCACTTCTTTATTACGCCGGGGAGCAGCTACGGCCCAAAGGCAAAATTAGCTCTGAATCTGCAGTTATTTATCATCATATGACTTCGGTCTTCAGACTGAAGAGATTCTGTGGGGGATTTTCTTTTCTGTTGTTGGGCCAACTAAGTCTGCTTCTTCAGGCTTTAACTGCTGTTTTGGTAACATGAACCCTAATTCCTGTAACTAAATGCCTCATATTTCTCAGATAACGTGTGGCGGAATATGTAATTTTAAGATCTGGGTGTAACGGGGATGTGTATTTTGCCCAAAAGTTGAGTCATTTATTGATTAATCATCAGAAAATGAGCAACTTCAATGTTTCAACGTATTTAATTAAAGGACCAGCTTGTAGGATGTAGTGCCCTCTGTTGGCGAGTTTGCAAATTGCACCCAGCTGAATACCGCTTGCCTCAATACATCCTCCTCTTCCAGTAGTGTAGGGGAATTTATGGAGGTTGAAAAATAAATATAAAAGTGACCCTAGAACCACTCATTCGTCCGAAACATGGCAGTGCAACATGGTGGACTCCCTGTAAGAGGCATAGACCCAAACTCCTACACACCTATCAATCAGCTTTTTGTAGAAGCAATTATTCTTTGCGCATGCCAAAATCCTCAAAGATGTATAATCCTTTCCGATTTGCCTCTCGTATCATCATCTGTTTCTACTCCGTCAGGGACACATTCATTTTTAAATTGTGAAAACATGAAAAACGATCTGTGATTACTTGTGCAACCCTTCCCGTCCTCCACCCATCTCCCTCGCACCAGATCCATCTTATTTCCTCCCTCCCTCTTGCCTCTCTGTCTCCGTCAGACAGATCTCTGGGCTGTTGCCAGTCAAGTTACATGAGCGAACAGGCGGCCGTACATTCCTGCTCAACATAGCTTGGCACTCAGGGGATTCCCTCCCCTACACTCTCTCTCTCTCTCTCCCCCTCTCTCTCCCTCTTATCCTTTCTTTGTTTTTGTCCATTCCTGAATCGCGCAATGTCCAGCTTGGTGAGCCGTGGGCTACGCTTGCATCCGAGGCATTCCTCTCCTACTCTGCTGTTCTTCTTTGTCTTCTAATCACGTAGAAGATGCCTCTTTTGTTGTGCTGAAATGCAGCGACCTTGCGTTATTTTGCACTCATGGCGTAAGTTGCACCATGAGTTACTTAGATGGACTCACAGTAACTCCCTCCTGCATTTCTGGCTTGCATGTTTTGTTATTTGTGAAGAATACCTTGCATGCAGAGAAGAATACCTTGTATGCAGAGAGGAGTTTGCCTGAGTGTTTGACTGCAGGGGCTCTAAAACATGCTCGGTGTTGAATCCAGGTTTATTGTTTGAGTCTTACTTTACTCAACCACCATTCGATGACTGTTTGAGCCTTAACCAGGAAACACCAGTATTGAAGCTCGTAAAATTAATATGAACCTGACAGGATTAGTTTTGATTAGTTTTGTTAATTATTTAGTTTATATAATATTCACACAATTAGGCAATCATCATTTAACAGCTTGATTTTTCCAAATAAGCAAAGTCCAGAACTCAAAAAAGAGCAATGATGCAAAAGCACATTCACCTTTCGTTCACCTTTAAAGTGCTGATTAAACAGATCTGCACTATCTCTTCATTCCTGACGAGATCATCTTGATTGTTGTTGGCATTAATCCCATGTCTTTCTAAGAAGCGGAGTTTCTTTGTAATTACAGGATTGAATTGCTGCGAGTAGTGATTGTTTTTCATTGTTGGTTCATTTATAGATTTTTATTTTATTATTTTAACAGTTTCAGAGACAAATTTCCAGAAACATAAGTGGAAGTATTTAATTGTCTAACCTTTTGCTGCCCTCTAATGGGGTCCACAAGAACCTGTTGGTATTCACATGCTCGTAACATCATAACATCATATTTGATTGGGTCTGAGTCATTGAGTTTTTATTTTTACTTTCAGTTTTCTACATTAAGTCACCTAGTCGTTAGCGTGCTAAAGCTCGGGCAGCATTGCCAGTGACATTATTGCCGAGTCACCCTTGGACTCAGTGGCTTCATTGGCAGGAGGTTTGCAACAAGCATTGACTTTAAATATGTAATTCAGTTCAATTTTATTTATATTGCATCAGTAACAATATAAAGTGGCATGGAAAACTCCCTTTAAACAGGAAGAAGCCTTAAGCAGAGCCTTAAGCTCACATGTTTGAGGCCGACCAAGTGGAGACAGAAGGAGATTGATAAGTTGTTCAGTTGTTCTGTTGTTGGTGAGTTGACTGGTATAATGAATGAATAGAGGAGGCATCATTGAGCAGGTTGGAGCGCAGCAACGGATGAAGCTAGCTAAGACGTGTGATTGGTTACATGTTGCAAAAAGTGTAGCAACAAGTGTTGCACGCCAGCTTGTCAATGGCTTCCATTGTAAAATATACTGTAGCTTGTCGCTCTGTCACTGCTCAAGTCAACGCAACATTATGGTCGATGTTATGTTTTGAACGTCAATCACTTTTCCTTCACTAAAGCAGCAAAACGTACCCGTCAAACTATAAAACAGCGATATAAAAACCAACGAGTGTTGCTTAGGGGGAAAAAATAATTAACAAAATTTTCAGAATACTTCAATCAATTATTCAACCAATCATCTCAGTATTAAGTGGGGCCCTTTCTTCAGTTCTTACTAATAACGCTTCTTAGTCACAATGAGATCGATGACTAATGTGGTCTGATTAAATATTAAAACGGTGACAAATCGTCCGCTTTTGCTTTTTCGTTTCATAAATCAAATTTTTTTTTATTTTTTTGGACGTACAGTTTGTCAAAAGGACAATCGGAAGACTTTGAAAAAACTGTCTCTGCGTGCGTTTCATCAGCTTAAATTAATCGCTAATAAAAGCTTAGAGTCGTCGTTTGTGGCTCTTCTGCTTTATTTCTTTTTTTGTAGATGATTACATTTCATCCTGAACTCTGGCCTGCTTATCCCATTCGCTTCGCCACATCAGCACACATCCAGCTGCATCCAAACGAGCGACCATGTTTTGATATATAGAAAACGCGGATGGTTCTAAATGGAAACTATTCAGGGGCCGTAACTTCTTGGCGCTGTCGGGTTCCTCTTCGCCGAGAGGGAGAACAAAGAATTTCCGCATGTGTCTTCATATTTAACCGCACACTCCTGGACGTCTACTTCGCGCCGGCGTGCCCCCTCTGTGTCCCCTCGCTGCAACACCGTCGCCTCTGTCTCCTGTTACTCCCCTTCTCTGTTTCCCTTCCACTCCGTCTCTCATATGTTCTCTGTGTTTAAAATCCAAATTACCACAGCGGCCCGCCCCGGGTCCTGAGGCTGTTATTGATCAGCCAGCAGAGAGAGAGAGAGAGAGAGAGCGGTGCGGGGAGGGAGAGAGGAAGCCAGGGTGGGCAGAGAAGACGCCTGAAGAGCTTGTCTGAACCGGAGGGTCTATTTCTGTCTGTCTCGGTGCGTCATTATTGGCCAGAAGACACCCGGGACATGCGGGATGAGATGACGGATGGTCGAGCAGAGGAGGGGAGAGCAGGAGCAGGAGTGGGAGGGAGGCCGAAAGGGTGAAGTTTAGTCTTGAGAGGTCACCTTTTTCGGGTTGGGGACGGAGATGTAAACGAGGGCCGTTTTCAGTCTGGATCGCTTTTGTCAGCTCGCCTGTTTGTTGTGTTGTGCACGTCCAAGTGAGAGTGTGTGTTACGCCGCAAAATGCTCAGTAGCAGTCTGCTTAGATTCAAGTCCTGACACGTTGCTTCTCGCTCTCCCTTTTTCTACGTAAACACACTGACATGGTTGATATCATCTGCATCTACAGCCAGCACATTCCACGAGTCCTTCACTATCTTAAGATAGGAGAGGCCACACCTAATCAGGGTCACCAGGGGTTTCACCTGAACTTTATAGGTGACGACGATCCTGTCTTTTTTTTTTTTTTTTAGAGAGTGGTTTGAATCAAATCTTGCATAACATTATGACCATTCTGGTGACTCGCTGTTTTTGCGGTTATTTTTTTTTTAGTTGTTCCTAAATTGTATTTGTGTGTGTGCGCCTGTGTCATTGCTATGGGGTGGGGGTGCCTGGCCTGGTCTAGGTGGGTGCTACATGTCTAAGTAACATCCACATGAATGAATGCCAGGTCCAAAAGTTTCCCTGCAGAACATTGAATTCTCACAAGAATGTTATTTACTTCTCCTCTCAGTGGTTTTAATGTTGTGGCTGATTGGTGTGCGCATTTAAGCTAACAAATGAGCTTGATCTCCTTAGAGGTGTTTATATTGATAACATACTGCTGTAAAAGTTAGTGCACACTTGATTCTGACTGCATCCTCTGCATATTGCAGTAATTAAAGCAGTGTTATGTGCCAAGAATATAGTGTTAAAAATTAACGTAGCCTCGGGGCGCCCCTCTCCCCTCTCTCCCCCCTCTCCCCCCTCTCCCCTCCCTCTCAACCCCATCACTGCTTGTCTCAAAAAATAAAAGAGAAATGAATCCAGGTAGGCAGTCTTTGCTATATCAAAGTGTATATTTGGTTTAAATTCAGTATTATCAGGTGGTCTGGTGCCTTTCTATAGCGCTGTTGGCTTTATTATCAGTATTTGTCTAAACATTTCATTGACAATGGATTGATAACACTTGAATCATGGTGGATAATAAAGGTTTGGTGAAATCGATGAACGATGGTGGAAACGATTGCAAGTTGTGAGGTGTTTTAACGTCTCCCTGGATGTCTGTGGACATCATGTCAACATGGAGGCAACATGATACCTCCTACATGACGGCGTAACAGCCGTGCAAGACACTACCCACTGACAAGTCATGGGTCGGAGCGTCAACTTGTTGGCGAGCCGGTGCAGATGGGAGGACGGTCTCGGGTTTTAATTAAGACTTTTGACGAAGAATTTAATGCAGGTTTGATTCCATCTGGTCAGCTCCTGATCGTCGTGGAAACCTCTGACTCCTTTCCTCAGTAACCAACCCCGACTCAAGTCTTACTTTCTCCAAACTTGTCTGAAATTCATCAGTTTTTTTCCAAACACGCTTTAATTCTGGCGCATTTCGCAAGCTTAAAAAAAAAAAAAAAAAGCGTTATCCAGACGACAGACACAATTTTTCTTTTTCCAATTTCTTTTTACTCTCAAGTCGATTGAGTCCAGATTCCATTTTTAGAGGTGGTAAAGGGCTGTGTTGTTGAGTGGATCTGGTTTCGACAAACATCCGTGGACTATTAATAAATCATGGCTGCTCTACACAGCGGGGTGCTGTTGGCGTCACCGCATTTGTGTGTCTGGGTGCGTACGCATGTGTGCGCGTTCGTAAATCATACTAGGAGCCATAACTTTCTATTTAAACAAGGCGCCTAAACCCTTTTTGTCTCTCTTGAGAAAATAAGACTTTGTATCTCCCGTCTCTTCCGGCTGCAAACGTTATATCTCGCGCTCCTCTTCTCCATCTTGTTGCTTTACTCTTTTAATTGGCGCTCAACTAAAAATAGTAACCCAAAACATGTGGAATTGCGAGCCCAGCCTTTATTAATAATTCTCTTCAGGACTCGCTCACAGCTCCCGGTTTGAGATTTTAACAAAACCAACTCCTGGAAAGGGGGGAGAATCAGACAAGAATAGGAGATGGGCTAAATGGGGAGTAACGACAGAAAGGGACGAGAGGTTAAAGAGAGAAGGTGGAGGTTGTAGAAGTGGTGATTTGTGGCCCGCAGGAAGAGGCCACAACAGGCCCAGACGCTGTGTGTTTCCTCTTGATAACGCTCGGCAGCCTCACATGTACTTGCATTTGACTGTCGAGTCAGACCTGGCTGATCCTCGCTGTTTTTTTTTTTTTATGTCTGTGTGGAATCTTCTGAGCTTTATTCAAGTATCTCCCAAAACTGACTATAGTCCTGCCAGAGAAAATTATGAATAACTGCAAGTATGCTGTGTTTCCTGCCATATTTATAATCTTGACAAGGTGGAAACGGCGGACAAGTGTATTATTCTCACTTATCGCAGATGTAGGAGAAGAGAAGGGCAAGAAGTCCTTAAAGTCCTATCTTGCTTCTACCGTTTTTATCATAGGCTGTATATAAATATGGACAACGCGTCGCCACTTCCTTGCGTCGGCCGAGCTGACGCCATTTTCCTGTAGGAAACGGGCGGCGCCATCTTGCGACTTCGTAGCCAGAGTCTGGGCGGTGCGGTCTCAGAGTGAAGCCGCGAGGAGCCGCGATATCGATGACCCGTCCAAATGTCCGCCAGACTCTCTCGTGTTTTTGTTTAATTAATACCGGTTACAAGGAAATGTTGGCTTATACACTGCACTTATTCGTTCAACTCTCACGGTGCCACAGGACCGCTTTACGGAGTGGTTGGCATAGAAACTGGTTGTCATCATGAGTTCACATCCTGTTTCTAGCGTCAAATAACCAACTAAAATGAAACGTATCCAAAAAGTGACACTAACTATCCGAAATGACAGAAATCATCCGTAAAAAAGTGATTTGACGTGTATTTTGGTGTTTTAGTTTTGCCCAAGTCCCATCCACTAACATGGAGGGGGTGGAGCTTATGAGCTAATACCACAGCCGGCCACCAGGGGGAGCTCTACTCGCTTTGGCTTCACTTTTGAGAAGCTACCCCGCCGTCCATCTTTATACAGTCTTTGTTTTTTCTAGTCTAGAGCACTTCATCCTGCACGTACAGCATCACTATTGAGTTCAGTTAAGTGTTGCAACAAAAGAAACCGAGTGTGTCCTTGTTCGGTTAGAATCGCGGAGAAAAGCTTTGTCGCCCGTCTGACAGGATAAATCAATAAGACGAGAAGGGCTAGCCGATTATTCAGCACTTTAGATACATAAAAACCTACATATAATTGAAGTTTTTACAAAAAAAAAATCTTCCGTTTCTTGTAAACTTAAAAAAAAAAGTGAAAAAGAGATATTGCTACATAACTGTAGTCTGCAAGTGCCTCCTTCAAGGTGCTGTTTCCAGACTGCAAAATTCCTGCACTCAGCCGGAGGACGGCGTTCTTAAATCTCGACAGTGAGAGATTGAGCGGCTCGCATTAGCTTTGAAGTTAATTTGACAAGCGCGCATATGCTCCGACTATAAGCAACATCACCTGTGGACAGAAAAAAAAAACACGCTATGCTCTGTCACCTCGGAGGCAGGGAGAGTGTGTGAAATGTCGACGAGGGAGTAGATGTGTGTGTGTGTGTGTGTGTGTGTGTGGGTTGAAAACATCATTACCTAGGGATCTGAGGACACGGCCAGACATCATTAGGCTTTAAGGCGAGAAAGTCTCCATGGCACTAGTTCTGCAGTCTGCCTGACCCAGCAGACACGACGTGCAGGCATGCCGTTTAAGATCATTTATTTGGGTTTGCGTGTAGTCCTGCTTACGTGTGTGTGTGGGTTACTATACGTGTTGCATCCTGTGTGTGTGTGTGTTTGCGTGCATGTTATTTATTTATTTTTGCCTGGTAATATGCCTGAGCCTTCATTATAGCAGGAGCCATAACTTTGATAAATCACTTGGGCTTGGGGCCCTCACTGCTTTCACAGTATTAGAAAACTAATTGAAATTCTCTTCCGCCCCCTCCTCTCTCTCTCTCTCTCTCTCTCTCTCCCTTCTTTTTTCCTCTCCCCTCCCTGTTTTTCACCCTTTCCCCTTCTTCCCCTTCCCTCTTACCATCTCTGTAGCAGGGGCCAAACAGTGCCATGGTGTTTTTCAGAGGAATGGAAGCCAAGAGGGGGGAAAATGTCATCACTGATTTAATAGGCGTATTCTTACCTAGAAACACACAACGGGCTCGCACACACACACACACTGCACTCGGGGGACTGTTAGGAATCCTGATAATGTCATCATAGGAATCTCCATAATGTACCCCGGTCTCCTGCAGGCTCAGTTTGACTGCGCCTCTCCTCTGTTTTTGATTAGATTGTGAGCGGAGGGAGGTGAGAGTTTAGGTTTAGGTTGATGGGATTTAGAGTTTAGATTCTTGTTTCTATGCATGTGATCCCCCCCCCTTCCCTCCCCTCCCTCGCCCCTTCCTGCTACACCCTGGATTGAGGTCATGTTTGGTTCGTTGCCTGGGATCTCCCAGCTGCCTCTGGATTGAGGGTTTAGTCGATTCATTGTCCACAATCCCTCGACTGCCACTTGATTTGTTCCATTTGCAGAGATCTGTCCGTGCTTCTGCTGCTGCCGCTGCTAAACTCAGGGTGTGGTTGATTCGTTACGCGGGAATGAGATTTGTTTTGCTGTCCTGGATGTCCTCACCGCTGCTGGATTTAGGGTGCGGGGTGTTTTATGAGGCTCCATCTCTCAGCTGTTGCTAGATTTAGGGTTTAGTTGTTTTGTTGTCCGGGATCTCCCCGCCTGCTGGCGCTGAATGTCAGGAGGTGGGTTTCAGACACTTCTTAATATCCAGCCTGTGCCACTGTTCTGTGTGACACTCGGGGCTTTGTGTGCGGCCCAGCGCGCCCCTCTCCTCTCGGCGGGTGAGCTTTGTAGCGAGAAGCCAATGATTTTGCGATGAAAGCATCAGTGTGTGTGTGTGGGGGGCGGCTCGTGTGAACCGGGCGATTTCGTGGAGTCCTGTCAGCACACAAAATTCTCTCCGCAAACATTCCTCTGACGTGATGCAAGCCCAGAAGACGAAGGCAGCGTACGCGTTTTCGACAGGCGCCGCGCGTCCGTCGCCCAGACAAATCCATACCACCGCTCCCGGGCACACAAGCATCCGCACGCAGGATATATGCGAATGTAAATGCGTGTGTGTGTGGTTAATGAGGATGTGTTGATTGATTAGACTGCAGTAATTAGCCGGAGTGTGAAGGCCTGGAAAGGTCTCCGCTCTGGTGGGAGTGTCTCCTCTGGAGGGACGTGTGCTATGCGCCATTACATTACACACGGACGCACCACAGAAACAGTCCCATCCAAATCTCTGATGCGGGATGAGTCATCTCTCAGAAAGCAGACCTGATACTTGGTGCAAGTGTGAAGCAAGGGGAAGGATGTTTGCCGTGCGTGTGCGTGTCGGAGACGTAAGGACGTTTGCGGCGCGGAGATGTGTGCTGCTGAGTGAGATGTGCTTGTGCCAGCAGTTTCTTTTTCCTGCACAGTGTGGCCAGAACACTGACCTGATCCTCTGCCTCACAAATCAACTCTCATCCTCTTCCTCCTCCTCCTCCTCCTCCTCTTTCGGCTCATTTGACTTCAGTCCTCTACCCAGATCTCTTTTGTGCATCACAGAACCACTTCTTCTTGTAAATGCAAATAATAAGCTACTAAGTGTGACAACCTCAGTCTGTAGCCTTGAGTTAGGAGGGCTATAGTTTGAACTGCTGCAGTAAACCATTGCAAACAGCACCACCACATGGCGAGCCGGGGAATTACACCACATTTCATGCAGAATCTCTTCTTACTCTCTCATTTATGCTGCCTGTTTACTTCAAAATGAAGTAAATTTCACTTTAAAACTCGTCCCACATGAGTTTGAGCCTTTCTACCCCTCACTGACTCCCAGTTATCCTTGCACTTAATGTAATAACTTCCTAACGTACGTCTCTCTCTACCTCCCCTCCCCTCTCTTCCCCGTCTTCTCCAAAACAGGAAGTTCTACTACATCACTCTGCTGAGGGACCCCCTGTCCCGCTACCTCAGCGAGTGGAGGCACGTGCAACGGGGGGCCACGTGGAAAACCTCCCTGCACATGTGCGACGGACGAACCCCGACGCCGGAGGAGCTGCCCTCCTGCTACGAGGGGTCCGACTGGTCGGGGTGCACCCTGCAGCAGTTCATGGACTGTCCCTATAACCTGGCCAACAACAGACAGGTACAGAGAAAGACAAAAAAGAACTGCAGACGTATGCAGCCAGTCACTGCTGAGGGAAGTTGCACACGAATGCTTTTGAGCTTCTGTTGTCCAGTCTGTATTATTGCACACACTCAAAGATTTAAACCGTTTACGGCTGCTGCCTGCATCTCTTCACCCGTCTGGACTGTTTTTTCTTTTGGTCAGCCAGCACCGTGAAAAATAACAAAGCAGGCAAAGCAGATTAAGTCTTAAAAAGTGCTGTATACATTCAGTCGGAGTTGAAGGAGCAAATAAATTAGTTTTTATTTGCTGCTTTGCTGCGTCCAAAAAAAAAAAAAAAAAAAAAAAGGAAGCTACCTGCATGAGATGAATTGCACACGTGTGAGGATCTCTCTCGCACATTTAGGATTTTGCCCACCGGCCATAAACACCTCAAATTCACACCTTCTTTTCTCATGCTTTCTCAGTCTCCCACCTCGGCGTGTTGGCCGGCTTATCTCATCTGAGCCCGAGGGTGTTATTACTCAGGGTCCTGTGACTTAGAAATGTGGCACACACGTAAACAGGAGGCATCGTGATGGGCCCTGTTCCTCTGCTGTGCTGTGATATGATGAAGTGGTCCCTGGTTTTGGAACGAAGTTGGCTTGAATTTAAACTGGGATTGGGAAATGTAGTTAAATAGTTTTATGTGTAAAAAGGCGGATTTCTGAATCAGGACAGCGGCTGTTTTTAATAAACCTTGTACTGTCTTCCTGTCGACCATGCAACTTTTATCTTATGGGGCCATAACTGAGCCAACTTTTTCTCAACTAATTTTAGTATACACCGATCAGCCACAACATTATAACCACTGACATAACTTTGAGAATCTTGTGACGATTCAATGTCTGCTTGGAAACTTTTGAACTTGGCATTCATGTGGATGTTACTTAGATATGTAGCACCCACCTAGACCAGACCAGGCACCCCCACCCAGTCTGACACAGGAAGACACATAAAACAGTTTATGAACAATTAAAAAAAACATGAAGAACACCACAATGTGTTGACCTGTCCTCCAAATTCACTAGATCCTCAAACTGATCAAGTATCTGTGAGACCCCCCCCCCCCCAAGGCCCCCAGTTAACAGCATCCTGTCACCGGACACCACAGGACACCCTCAGAAGGCCCATGTCCATTCTGGTCCCAATTGTTTTGGAGGCGCAAGGGAGACATATTTGGTCATAATGTTATGGCTGATCTGTGTAACTATGAAATAACATAACATATAATTGGCATATGAATAAATAATCATTAGTCTGTGGTACCAACCTCCTCTTCCTCTCCCCTCCTCCTGCAGGTGCGCATGTTGGCTGACCTGAGCCTCGTCGGCTGCTACAACATGTCCACGGTCCCAGAGAAGAAGAGGGCCCAGCTTCTCCTGGAGTCGGCCAAGAAGAACCTGCGAGACATGGCCTTCTTCGGCCTGACGGAGTACCAGAGGAAAACCCAGTTCCTCTTCGAGCGGACCTTCAGGTTGCGCTTCATCAGGCCTTTCATGCAATACAACAGCACCCGGGCGGCGGGCGTGGACCTGGACAACGCTACGGTCAGTGCGCCGTCTCAGTCGCCCTGGTAGATTCGGCTCATTTTCAAGCCGCTCCCCGCGTGTCTACTCTACCACGAGTTGTTGTGTTTTACAACAGTAAGATCTTACGTAAGCCAGGTTTTCCTTATCTCTTTGGAAAACAGCATTGCGTAGTTGGAAACTCTTGTCTCCAGATGTTTGTGCGTCAAAGAAACGTTTCCCGTTTGAACTTGTCAGATGGTTTCATTTAAATCACTGACATTCAAAGAGATAAAATTATCCAAATATACGGAAAGATTAGCACGGAAAAGCCTTGTTTTGTCCTTCTTGGGTTCTTTTTATTAATCTCTCAACCACCCACGTTATCTTCTCACATTTGCAGAAGGTCCAGCCACTGGACGTAACTTAGCATGTAAGGTCAATAAACTAGATCCCAAAGAGCTGCAAAGATAAAACGCTGCTAAAGTGCAAATAATATCCTGAAAAACAGTCGTCTGAATGAGGGGAAAAAGTGTATAAATCCCCACAGGGAGAATGCTTTGTTATAGTTGCTCAAGATTGTGGAAGCTGTAAAAAAATTATACAGCTTCAGCAGAAAGAGGAGGAATTATATAACTGCATAGCCAGAGGTTGGAAGGATCTCCTGTGTGGAGGATTTAGTCATATTAGACTCCCGCTGATTGTGCTCCTCCGGCTAACCGGAGCACGGCGTAGTAGAGAGGGGGCGGGAGGCGTTGTCGGTGATGGAGAGGAGGTTTGTTAACATCCTCTTCTCTGGTGCTACATGCACATTATCCAGCTCCAACCCCAGGAGTGCGCCAGCCTTCTGAATAAGTTAGTCTCTGGGTGGCGTTGACCCTCAGGCTTTTGCCCCAGCCGGCGTCTGCATAAGAAGAAGGAATTGCGCTGGTGTTTTTACTCCAAACCCATCGTTACCACCGTTCAACCACAACATTATGACCACTTTATAACAGACAAAGTAAATAACATTGAGCATCTTGTGACATTTCAATGTTCTGCTGGGAAATGTTTGCACTTACCATTCATGTGGATGTTACTTAGACATGTAGCACCCACTTAGACACACTTAGGCACCCCCACCCCATAGCAATGACACTCCTTGATGGAAGGATGCAGCCTCACACAGGCACACACACAAAAAAACGGTTTAAGAACAAGTCAAAAAACATGAAAAACAGAACAAGGTTTTGACCTGGCCTTCAAATTCACTAGATCCCAAACTGATCAAGGCCCCTCCCCTCAACCTATAGGACCCAAAGCCCCCCCACTAACAACATCTCGTTGCCAGACACCACAGGACACCCTCAGAAGGTCCATGTCCATTCTCTGATCAGTCAGAACTGTTTTGGAGGCGCAAGAGGACACCTACACAATATTAGGAAGGTGGTCATAATGTTATGCCTGATTGGTGTACGTCTTTAGAACAAGTTACATCCTGCCGATGAACATCATTATTTAGAATGAATATGCAACGGGCACAAAAAGTTAAAGATTATCTGCAAAAATGTGGTAAAGAGATGAAAAAGCACGAGGATAGGGAGAATACTTTTTATATTTCTGTGAAATGAGTTGGGATGACTGTCACTGTTTAAAAAAATAAAAATAAAAAATAAATAAAAAAACAGCAGCTTCAAACATGTTCTTCACACTTTGATTGGTGCTGTGTGGGAGTTCTTTAACTCAATTCCCTGCAGGAAAATAAAGCAAATACATGCAGCTGGCAGAGGCTGTGGAAAGGTGGACCAGTGGTTATTATTATCACAACAACAGAGCAGATATCACGTTGTTTCAGTTTGTGGCATTTTGTGAAGAATATTTTACACTTAAAGCCGCTGAAAGCCCGCTCGTTTAAAGTCTTAAAAATCCCAGTGACCGGCGTCCCTCGCGCTGCCGATCAAACGCCTCCAGTTTTTTTTTTTTAACTCCGTTGCAGTGGCGCCTCTTCCCACCTTTACCCTGTCGTGCACGTTGCTCCCGAGTGATATCCGGCGCTCCGTCGCAGATTTCAAAGGGACCCTCTTAATTAAACACATTTCCCCCCCTCCGTGTTGAATTCGCATGCAGCAGACGATTCGTGCCAGTGAAGCCGGCAGCTGCACTGCACCGGCGCGGCCGAACATCAAACACGTTTCTGTTGTCTCCCACGTTGCCGCCGGCGGTTCTCTTTCAGTTCCCCCGCTCTCTGTAGAACTACTATAAAGCATTCGTACATTTGTCATGTTATACGGCTTATTCACACATGAACTTTTTCAAAGGACACAGAACTTTGTTGGACTCACACTGAGGAACCAGTCACTGAACTTCATATGAGACAGTTCCAGGTGCTGAAAAAGTTCCTGGTTTGGTGGACTTTCTGGTAAACTACTGGCCAAGATCTACTGCAACTGTTTTCCATAGTAGCATGACAGGGGGTGTAGTTAGGATAAGATGTGTCCATAACATTATGACCACCTTCATAATATCGATTAGGTCTTCCTTGTGCCTCTATAACAGTTGTTGGTTTGAGGGGGTTTGGGTGACTGGTCTGGTCTAGGTGGGTGCTACATGTCTGAGTAACATCCACATGAATGAATGCCAGGTCCAAACGTTTCCCAGCAGGACATTGAATTGCACTCTGTCCTCAGTTGGTCGTCATTTTTCTGATTCCTCTTTTCTTCCTCTCTTACTCAGCTCAAGTAAACTTACATATTCCGTCTCTTCCCTCCTCATTAGATCCAGCGTATAGAGGAGCTGAACGAGCTGGACATGGAGCTGTACGACTACGCCAAGGACCTGTTCCAGCAGCGCTACCAGTTCACCAGGCAGCAGGAGAGGCGGCAGCAGCGCATCAAGAACCACATGCAGCAGAGCCACCAGGGCCTCGGCCTGGGCGTCAGCCTCTGGCCCTCCCGCAGCCGGCAGAGCTTGGTGTCGGCGCTGGAGGACGGCGACGGGGAGAGGGAGGAGAGGGAGGAGGGCGAGGAGGGGGGCAGAACGGAGGAGGCGGGCGGCCGGCTCCCCACCGAGGACTACATGAACCAGATCATCAACCGCTGGTAGCAGCAGAACGAGAACAAACAGTGGACACGCATATGTAATGTGAAACACACACACACACACACACACGTATACACACTTAACACTCGGAGACCCAAATGACTGACAAACCGACTTCACCGGAGGGTTGGGCTGCCAGAATCGGGAGTCCGAGCGGGTTGCTATGGAAACCTGAGCTTGGTCGATTGCATCAGCTCACATTATTGAGGTTTGCCCGGTTGTTATTAGCGCCTGCTTGCCCTTTCTCCCCCCTCGACTCCCTCTGCGTTTCTTTGTCTCTCCCATCATCATCATTACTGACTGAGCAGAGATATTTTTAAAAGTTGCTGACAGCCCGAGTCTCTCGGCCACCTCTTCCACTACCCCTCCCCGTATTCCTCTCTGTGGCCTGATGTGGAGCATGAGAAAATGAAATTAAGTCTGTGAATTCCCACTAAACCCTTCGCGAAAAAAGGACCGGTCTACTTCCTGGATGATGCTCCAGGTTTCAAAGGAACTGGGAAAGCTATGAAGGTGCGCCGACGGGGCTGGGGCTGAACAAAAGAAAAAGGATGTGAGCACACGAGAGACTGAACCAGACGAAAGAGAGAGGAAAAAAAAAAAAGTTGGACTCAGATGTGAAATAAAAGCTTTCTGCTTTATGAGAAAAAAAAAAAAAATCAGCCATTTCACCCATGAACACGCTTTAGTCATGAGATAGTGACATTTTAGGATGATTTTGTTTGTATTTTCCTTTTGTGTTTATGCTTTTTTAAAAGCAGAATTGTAATAACACTGAGACCAATATTGCTGCCTAAAGAAAAGTGATTCCTTCTTTATTTTTATTTCTTTTATAAGTCAAAGCTAATGGATTGGGTTGATGTACAATGGACCATAGCCATTACTGAAGCCTTGCTTCTTTTGGGTGAGGGGTGGGGAAGGGACGTGGCCTGTTTTTCTGTTTAAAGGTTCCCAAAGCTCCTGTCGCTTAACAACTTCATTATTTCTCCCCTTTTCTCTCCTTTTTTTTTTTTTTTTTGTTGGGGTCTCGGTCCTGCAGAGAATGGCAGCCAATTACAGAGCCGAATCTCACATAGGTGCGAAGAAATCAAAGGAGAGGAGAGGAGGGAGACGGGTGAGGCTGCTGCAGGTTGTTGCCAGGAACCGTGCAGCGTGAGCGGCAAGCGCTTCGGAAACCTTAACTCAGACAAATGCTCCAGATGGGAGCTGTGGAACTACTGGTCACCATGGCAATGTGAGCTCTTAATGTAGTGGGTGGCATTTCTAGATATTTTTTTATTTTTTATTTCTTTCTCCTCCTGACTGCGCTGCTGTAAAAGCGCCGGTCTTAAAACAAGCCTCCGTCCCACCTGCTGAAAGAGCACACACAGCGCTGGGCGACCCGCGGTTCATTAGCGCGTTTTCAGCTGAGCGGACGGGGCGAGGTAGCAGTGCCTCTATGTACTGGGATCATAGTCAGCATATAATTATTGCCAGATCATTATGTCTGCATTATACTACAGTGATTTCTCTGACTACTCGTTGAGTCTGTGCGGGCGAATGTGTTTAAATGTGTGTAAATAGTGTGTGCAGTATGCCTCGGGTTGCGTGTGCTTTTGTAAATAGTGTGCCTGACTGACGTTGAGGGGGGGGGGGGGGGGGGGGGGGGGATGCCTGATGAGTGTTAGGAATGACTGGTTTCATGACCAATTATCTTGCCATTTTTTTTTTTTTTTTTTTCTCGGGGTGGTGGAGGGTGACGCAGCAAAGTCCCTCCGACAGCATGACAGTGATGCAAGCCAATAATACTCCCCGCCTGTCCCGTCCTTCTCGCCTCCTTCCCACAAATAAGGACTTACTATCATATAGAAAAAACATAATCTATTATTTCTTCTCGTTTAAATCCAACCTGTGTGACATGATTTCCACTCTCAAAATCAAATCCACAACGTATGTCAACGTACGTGTGGCCCTCTGTACATTTTCACGCAGCCTTCCCCTGTGCAAACCTCGGGGGGTGAAAACCAAACTCTGTCTTTTAACCTGTCACGCAGAATCCGGCGCCATCTTCAAAGAGATCAGCCGTTTGCATAAAATCAAAGCACTTCCACAGATTTGGCGGCTCAGATTTATGCCTCTGTGTCGGATCTGCGCCCTGGATACGCCGTAGCCTGACGCGCACCTGCCTACCCGGGCATTTAAACACGCGCGTCACGGGCCGCAGCGGCTGCGATTGGTCGTCTCTGTAATAAATAAATAAATAAACCACGGAAATGTCACTTTCCTTCTGCCTCCTGCACACGGCCTACTCGGATGTCCCCTCTCTCTCTCTTTTCAGGAAAAGTGCCAGATGTTCACCATTTGTTAGCTGCAGCTCCAAAATTAGCTACCGAGTCCTAAACGCCATAGTTTGAGGCACACAGAGAGACTGAGAGAGATCTGTTGCAGGTTTATAAACCAAGCTTTGTGTTTTTCAATCTAGCACAGAGGAAGTCTGTTATTCTGTGTGAAAACTAATCGCTTGAGACATCACAGAGCAACATGTTTCTGGATAGTTGGTCAGATAATAAAGCTTTTTCCCCCTAAGCTTTGTGTTGGGAGTTGCAGTGTGACCAGATCCTACATTGGGCAGTAAAGACAGCAGCTAATTTGGCCAATGTGGACTTATCTGGTTATAGTTTCAGTGGAATCTCACCATGAGATTGTGAAAATTCAAAAACTAAAGCTACATGTGTCTTGATACCCCGGCGTCCATCCTGTTTTTAGGCCGTATAGTTATAAATACGTGTCTTTCACTTCATCAAAAAGTGACTACACTTCTGGGAGTTCATTCTGTTTTATAAGTTACTTTCAAACTACATTTAATTGGATGTGTTAAGGGATTTAAAACGTCTTGATTAGAGTTAAATCCGCCCGGCCCTGTCTGCGAGCAATAAAACAAGAGAATGTAGAATAAGAAATGGGAAGGTAAGAAGACGTGTCGGCGCGATCTAATTAAACCGAATGTAGTCCAGGTTCAGTGTCAGCGATCGGAGGACGCGTTCAGACAGTCTGCACCCTTCACATCCAGATGAGTAACACAAAACATCCCGTCATAAACAGCACCTCTTCTTTTTCTAAGCAGGAGGCGACAGTTTAGCTGCATTTTCTTGTTAAATTAATCTAATCACCGCGGGTCCTTCCGCCTCTCTCTGTTTTATCAGCTCCTTTTAAATCAGGGATGATTCATGACGGGAAGGAGAGGAGAAAAGGCACTGGGACATATCCAGAGTCAATACGCTTCTTTTTTTGTGTGTGTGTAGCTTTCAGAGTAATTCAATAGGGACGGAGAAACTGATACGGACAGAGAGATCTCCCTTATTTTTTTTTGTTCCATATCAACTTCCCCGTCATTGTGTTCTTGGAACTGGAGACTGAAAAAACCTCTGCATCTCCAGGCACTTTGCCCACTCTTGCTCGCATCAGTCCGTATTTGGAACTCCAGACTAACATCTGGCTCCGCCTCTGTGATTAAAGAACAAAAACAAAACGCAGTGATTGTCCATCTTGGAAGTCTTTTGTTATTTTGCAGCGTTCCAGTTTCAAGCGGTCCTCAAAAATCCTCAACGTTTCCCAGAATCAGAAACTAACCCCGATCCTTTCACTGAAGTGATTCCAGAAATGAATGCTGTAAAGCAAAAATATTTGTGTCTCATCACTATGTATATCTGATGTCTTAACAGCATTTTCCTTTGATTTGTGACAATGGAGCAGCCCAGGTGTCGCTAGCGTTACTTTTTTATTTTTTTTGTCAAAGAGAGTGTGATGTTTTTGTTGTTTTTTTCAATGGGTGCGAGTCTGTCTCTCTCCTTCTGTATGCATCTCTCTTGAGTTTGTTTCTTATGATTGCAAAAATGAATCATCAAGCCACCAATTAAAATATTTCATTTTTACAGACCTGACTGTGTTGTGGTTGTCACTTCGTATCATCTGTGATGTTTCCCACTCTGTCTGCACTTATATCACCCCTTTGACTTTTTTTGTTTCCTTAAAGGAAATGACATCCAAGGTACTAAAATTGAAAAAACATCCACATATACATTTTTTTTTTTGACAACTTGTGTGGGAGCTTTGCCCTCCAGGCTTCTACTCATGCATTCGCAGCGGCCAATCTGTAACCAGAGGACATTTCTACCCCTTCGCCTACACTAACCACAGGATCGTGACCCCATAAAGCAGCCTGTTCCCCCCCTGTAATGACAACCTCAGTCCTGTCGGCGGTGATCTACGGCCTAATTCAATCTGCAGACACGCCGGGCTTGGCTAACGCACACTTAAATGCACACAGATTTGTTTCTTCCTCTGCTGTGGCAGGTAGGTGGACGAGAGGTATAAACATCACTCCTGTGTCCTTGAGAAGGGAGAGGGGCTTCACCTTGTCTCATCAGCACATCAGTGAACTTCAACTCTGACCCCTCGGGTCAGGGTGGAGCATAAATTCGCCGGGACGGAGGCAAATCGGCTGGAGTCAGAGGACAACGTCAAGAAGAGTGTGAGAGGGAGGAATCGGAGAGTCTTTATTTAGGACAAGAGGAAAGAGGAGGATGTTTTTTGTGTCTGAGTTGTGAACAGAGAATGAGAGGGAAATGGGAGGGGGGGGTCGCGGGAGGGAAAAGGAAAGGCTGCGCAGCCTCTCTGGCAGCTGGCAAATGGCATACTAGTCTGGACGCGGTCTTTAATCCTCCCCACCGCTCCGGGTCCCTGTCATTTCAAGTGCAGCTGGACTAAACAAATAATAATGGCTCCGCTACTGCAGAGGCCCGGCCGGCTTTTGTTGCGCTGAGCATGTGCATGTGAGATGCGCGCTTGAGAGAGAAAGTGCTCCTGCAGCGGGAGCCCAGCTCTGACTGATTGTATGAGTTCTGGCTGCGGTCCATTATTAAGAGGTCAAACTGGCTGCAGCTCCTCGTCGCTGGTCCCGCACTTGCTTCATGCAAACAAAGAAGCTCTGGCGTTATTATTGCTCGTTTTCAGGGTGGAATTCTGCAGATAAGTTCACACCGAGTGCCTCCCTTACATGCACCACTGCCAGGGCTATTGTAGTTCTGGAGGATTGCCGTGCTGGCGCGATGGAGATTTTTATTTTTTATTTTTTTTTGTCTCCGGTTGAGCCATTTCCCGCAGCAGCACGGCTCAGACCTTCATCGTCAAATACACAATGCCGATAAATCTCTATACACAAACAATTTGCAGAGTTTCAATGCCCTGTTTTGTCAGAAAATAAACGGGAGAGAGCGGTCCACTGAGGGACCACACATTTGTCCTTCAGCTTTAAAATAAATATGATTAGACAGGACATCTCGGGCCATTATCTGACCTTCCTCTCCGGGTCCGGCTAATCTCTCGGGTCAACACCAAATCATCTCTCGTGATATTACACGGCTGAGCTCAAGAATCCAACCTCCCAGGCAGCGCTCTGCTGACATACACCAGCGGGTGTCTGATCTGAGGAAGCCTGCAATCCTGTTAAAGGTCGAAAATGTGTGTTTATTATGTTTGTGCGCGTGTGTTGAGCTGCGGGGCCGGCTGCTTGTGAAGCATTGGTCCGCTGCAAACTTACTAACCTCAACATAAAAGGCTGATAAATGTTGATAGTGGGGAAATGTGGTAGAACGCAAACCTTGGGTCAGGGCTAAGTGTGATTTCTGAAGCTGTCAGAGGGGCGATAAATTAGAGAGAACATAATATCTTGCAGCGCACACACACGCAAAAAAAACAACTGATTAAAAAGCTTTTTAAAAAACACCAAGGTAAACAAAATCGCCCTCGTCTCCAGCTGTATTTAAGACTCCGGCTCGGACACTGTTTGGTGGCTGTAACGTGGCGAATTAGCTTCATGTTAGAGACCCCGGCTGACCCCCATTATGCAGTCAGGGACACATTTAATTAGCAGCAACTCACGTGAAACGACAAAATGTATTAATATTAATGGAGGTTTAATTGAGGTCGTTTTGGTCCCCCGTCGAGGCTTTCAACCTCTAAAATGGCTGACGTGTGATAGTGTGAGGAGAGAGGGAGCCCGCAGCCCGGGTTCGCCATTTCGCATGTGACCCCGAAAAAGATGACAACCATCTCCCATAATTCATCTGAAGATGTCACCTTCTAGACAGATGAACAGGCCCCGTGGGTGGCGTGTGTGTGTGTGTGTGTGTGTGTAGGGTTTAGCTATACTTGTGGGCGCTGTCTAGTCAGGACGTTTTTGGCCTGTCCTCACAGGGGTGCGGTGGGTTTTTGTGTTGCACTGTGTGTGCGCGTACGAGCGCATGCATCGCAATGCGCGAGGCGTCAAAGTGAAGGTCAAATCCAACAGGATAATTAATGTCGCTGCTTTTTATATAATGTTAAATCAAACCCTGGAACTGCTCCCTCTGGAGGATCAGCTGTCCAATTTAATTTAGGCTGCAGAGCGAGTAAATGAAAAAGCAAGACCCATGTCTCTGCACCCTGGGACGCCGTCTCCGTACCTTTCATCTTCTTTTTATCAAGACCACTCAACAGGTAGACAGGGAGTCTGGCACATTTTTTACCTATCTGCCCCAAAGGGACAGTCTATCTAAATTATATCACACAAACTCAAGGTAAAGATTTACAAAATGATCTCAGGTGCCCCCCTTTAAAGTAAGAGGGATTTCAGAGTCTCCACTTTTTCATTACCACGTAACAAATACTTTTAAGCAAAGGGACCAGTTTAGGTTTGTCCTAAATGCAAGATTTATTTCCCATGGCGGTCACACGGTGCATACAGCAGTTCTCATTTCCATGAGCTGCTTTGCACATGAATACTTGCAGTCCGTATGGATCTGCATGCCACTGCATACACATGTAATTACTGCTTTGCCTTCTATAGACTCCTGTCTTTCAAGGTGACATGGCTCATTTTAAAAAGTCTCTTCAGAACAAGCCCCGCGTGAGTTACAAGCCAGTCTTTCTGCTATTTACTCCTAGTACTTTTAAAAATAAATAATTTGCAAACACTTGCAATTTCTCTCAATTATCTGTGCTAGTGTGTTATCTAAAAAAAGAAATTAAAACCAAGTTAAAAAAAAAAAGAAATCACGTTTAATTATGTTTTTTTTTTCGGTAGGGAAGGCAGGGGTTAGGCAGTAAAGTTAATTGCTTTTTTAGGTTCCGTTTCCCAACTCTTCAATTTTTAATTATCTCTGTGAAATGTGCTGTTTTGTCTTCAAGTCACGTTTCAGCGTTATTAAATAGTTTAATGCCCGCAGGATTTTCAGTCATTTTAAACAGGCGCGATCTACGGTTACCTAATCCGGCTGACAGGACCCACCTACTCACCAGCGGATCATGGATGCAGGAAGCTACGGAGCCGGCTTCGGTGAGGATAAATCATTAATTATACAAAAGAATGGACCTTTAAATAGCTGCATTCAAGCCTCATTGGTATAACTTTATCGTGACCTATAGATTAGCTGTTTGTGAGCGAATAAAAACAGGTTAAATTTGGTGTTTTCTTCCTCTTGTGCTGGAGCAGTTAGCTAGCTCCTGTCGCTTTCTAAGCTAGCATCAGTTTTCAGTTAGCTCGCTGTCAGTTCTGCGCCTGTTGTCGAGCTCTGGACGTGGTTGTCACGGCAATAAAAGCACAACACATGATGGAGGATGTTCCAATTAGCAATTAGCTCGGTGTTAGAGGCGATATGACAGCTCTGTGTATTGTCATTGAATCAGTCCGGATGTCGAAACTCTGTGCTCATTGGACGGAGGAGCCACGCTGAAGTCTCCTATTGGCCAGAGATCATGGCGCTTTTTGTTTACTAGCGAAAACCTGCACAGGTCCCGTACTTTTTTTTTTGTAAATAGTTTTTAATTATGTTAATGTGTTTTCCCCCATTGCTCTCTTAAGTTTTGCCCAGACTTTCTGATAGATCTCTGTTAATCCAGATGTTGGATGTTTAACTGGATATTGGGCCCCTATTTACCTTCCGCCTTGTTGCTTTTCCATTAATTATAGCGTATTATTTGAGCACAACATAAACGTTTAGGCCAAGTTTAGACTCAAGGTTGCCTCAATAAGAAGTAACACAACTCCTCTCATTGGCTAATATGTTATTGCAGTGTTGTAAACGTTTATATTTATTGTTATATTAATAGAAATATAACTAAAAATAATGAAGACAACTTCTTTAATGATTTACAAAGGGAGGAGTCCAGTTTAATTTTCTCAAAGGAGAGGATTTACTGCATTAATATGTTCTGTAATGTCTTTAAACAAGACATTTGACAAGGAGGGAGAGTAATTAGCAGATTTATTGATTATAAAAATAGTCGTCAGCTGCCTTTAACTGTTGTAGGAATGTTAACAGAAAGCATAATTCATTTTATTTACCTGAGAATGAGCTGTTCTTTAAAATCTGCTGTTGCCTATAAACTTAGTGAAATTAATCTCAATCTTTATCAAGTTAAAGACAGAAAATGTCCTAAAGAGTGTTAGGAAATGATGGACCTCCTTAAAAGGGCGTACCGCCTACATTCCCAGTTAATCAAAGCACACAATGACACCTATTGGACTTTAAGTTCTTTAAGGTTTCTCTGAGCTTTGCCCATTTGAAAACACATCCTCGTTTGGATGCAGCCTCAAATGGATTGTCCTTCTTTCTTTTTTCGTTTAAAAACTTGCCACACAAAACACTTAACAGGCGACTCCGCGATCAGTAATGATTACATTTCTGTTGTCCTGGCTATGTTTGGATTCTTGGACAACTGCTACAACTATAAACATGCTGTCGTACAGCTAGAGGGGAGGATTTGGCTCCTCGCCCCGGGTAAAGGCTTTCAAAACCTGTTTAGATTTTTTTTTCTTTTTTAGCAAATTAGCAGCATCCCACTGTGTTTGGCAAGTTTGCTGTGTTTGGCAGTGATGATGAAAGCGGCATCACAACTTTAATAATCATACCTCTGATACTGGCGTATGGCACGGCGATGTCCCACTGTTGCGTATGATGACTCCAGCTCCAGAGCAAATATGTGAATGGGAGACGAGCAATTTTGTTTCGCCTTTATTTGGAGAATGACTTTTATTTGACTGCATACGGTAAAGATGAGCCAGTACTGTGTCCACACTTAAAATTGTCAACGTAGTAAAAAATAAATTAATAAATCAGGTGCTTTTCAGCTGGGGCATAAACTGATGTAGTCTTCACTACATGAGCTGAATGCCATCCCTTTTCTCACACTCCATTACTCCCAGAAAAGGTTCCCATGTTCCACTCTTGCTGCGTTTTTGTGTGATCTAGTTTAGCATCACTTCCCTGCTCATGCCTCCCTCCTCTCTTTTTCGGGTGTAGGGTTGAGGATGTGGCTTCTGTGGATCCTGCTGCTCTCGCTGCTCTCTACAGTTTCTGGGGGTGCGGACTCAAAGGCTGTCACCACCACACTCACAACCAAATGGACAGACACTCCTCTGCTGCTGGAAGCCAGGTATGACACAACTGTGCTCCACATTACATCCATCATTAAATTCAGGGAGTGTTATGGGACGTTAGAGAAACTGTCCTTCACCAGGGTTTGAACTTTTTAAACTTTTGATGTGTCCTTTAGAAAAACTTTAGCTGCTGTACCCACAAACACCGTTAATGTTGCATACATTCGCATCTGTTGAAACCGCCTCCTTCATCCTTTTTCTCCAGTGAGTTCCTGGCAGAGGAGAGCCAGGAGAAGTTCTGGGACTTTGTGGAAGCCAATCAAAACATAGAGGGAGAGCATGATGGTAAAGTAAATCTGCTTCACACGCTCTAGACTAGATTTCACTTTTAGTCTCTGTGCTGCGAGCAGCTGAATTTATGATGTGCACGCAGCATCTTGGCAGCAGCTGCAGTGTCAGTGTTTTGGCCAAGCACTTAGGCAAGCAGTAAAGTGATAGAACGGAGCCGGAAGTTGTATTTTTGTTCTGTTCATTCGTGTCTCTACTGTTTGACCCTAACTGCTGTAAAATCTGAATTTAATAAGTGATTTTTAAGATCTGAAACAGGGTAGCAGACCACTCTGTAATGTTTAATGTTGTTACTTGTCTGTCGTGCTTACACAGACACAGATCAGGCCTACTATGATCTCATCGTGAAGAGAGCCAGTGCCTTGCTCAGTTCCGTCCAGTTGAACATGCTGAAGTTTGCCCTCTCTCTGCGAGCCTACTCTGCAACAGTACACTCCCTCCAACAGGTAACAGGATGATAGCTTGTTTTTGAATGCTTGTACACTCACCTAAGGAGGATCACATTTATAATGCTGCTGTTTTTATTGTATTTTTAGATCGCTTCCACTGAGCCTCCTCCCTCCGGCTGCTCGGCTTTCTTCAGCGTCCACGGACAAAAGACATGTGATGCGGAAAGCTTAGCGGCGCTGCTAGAAACTGCTGCTCAGAGGTAAATAAAGGAGCAGGTGCAAAGGTGATGAATCGGTAATAAAATAATGAGAGATTTTCTAATTGTGGTCTCCGCCTCTCTCTTTCAGGCCGAAGCCATACCTTTTCAAAGGGGATCATACATACCCAGGGTCAAACCCAAACGCTCCCGTCGTCATTCTCTATGCCGAGATAGGGAAACGGGATTTCCAGAGGCTTCACCAAGCTGTTTTATCCAAAGTCCACGAAGGCTCGGTGACTTATGTGCTCCGCCACTTCCTGGCTGTAAGTGTTTTTACATTAGGCAATAATTTTTCAGGGACTGTAACAGCTCCAATTGATCAAAATCAGTCATCATCAGAATATAAGTCTTTTTTGCTGGAAATATAACGAGAAGAAACAATTCTTTCCCCACTTTTATTTCACTAAATTATTTAAATAAACTTCAGCGCCGCTTACATTTGTTCCAGCTTCGTTAATCCTTTCCAACACTTGTTTTCCTACCGCCACGTTTTTTGTCCCTACTGGAAGAACTTGTAATGCCACCTGTATTTGTATTCATTCTAACTAGAGAGAAACGTATAACAATCAGCATAACATTATGACCACCTTCCTAATATTTTGTAGGTCTCTGCTCATGTGTAGATGTTCAATGTTATTTACTTCCCCTGTCGATGGTTTTAATGTTATGGCTGATCGGTGTATTTGCTTCTGTTCCTTCTGATCAGGCCAGTCTCTTCCAACTGAGGTGAGATAGGACACATGTGTGCCAGTGATGGCTTTGGTCCAGTATCAGTGAGAAGATTATTCAAGACAGATTAAGATTAGAGTTGGAGGGATTAAACTGTTAATTAATTAATTAATTGACATACAATTACAGCGTCCCGTTAGTTACAGGCATTGTCAGTAAAACAAATGCTTATCTTGTTAGAGTCCTCGGACAGTCCTCAGCTGAAATCCCAAACCCACTTTAAGGCTTTAAGGAGCAGTCGTTGAAATATGAACGGGTATTGTCGTCTCACTCTGCAGCCGCTGAAGTTAACCCAACTTATTCCAGCAGAGATTCATGTTAGTCCAAAAGTACACTTTGTTAGTGAATTAGAGGCAAGAGGATGATTTAAGAGCCCTTGTCTGCTCAGTTCTACTCATCTCCAAAAAAAAAAAAACTGCAGTTCAGACTGGCTCCTCATTTACACCTGAGATAAAAAGTGTCTCTTCAGTTTTTTGTGCCAAGTGGAATTTGGACTGCTGATACGTTTTTTTCTTTTTTTCTTTACCCCCCCCCCCTCTCCGTCTGATTATGCTAAATTATTCTCGCCATCTGTCTGTTCGGCATGAAGTCCTGGCCGCTGGAAGGGCTGCAGCACTTAACTCTTTACTTCACAGCTCCGAGGCCAGTCAGGGGGACGCTCAGTGTCTCCAGCCGGCAGCAGCTGGTTGTCTGTACTTGAAAGTTGTCAGTGTAGTCAGAAAGGACACGTTTTTTGTGACGTAATGCGAGATGAAAACAAAATGAATAGGGCCTGTTACAGCTACAGAAACATTGTTGAATTTGTTATCAGAGCAGCTTAAATAAAACGAGTTAAACAGCTCAATTACTTGCTGGCTTAATTAGCGTCTCAGCCTTTTTGGTGTACTTACAGTAATTTCTGAAAACCTCCTCCAGTGGTGCTTCAAGAGATACAACACGCTTGTGATGAAGAAAAGAACAGCTTCTCCCTGCGCTTTTATTATTTATTTAACAGTGTTTCCTCTACTCCCTGCAGCATTCAAATGGAAAGAAAGTGTACCTGTCTGGGTATGGAGTGGAGCTGGCCATTAAAAACCAGGAGTACAAGGCAAAGGACGACACACAAGTCCAAGGTGTGCACACTCGGAGGAATACACACTGTCCACGCGCACACGTGTAGTCCCAGCGGAGTCCTGATGTGAATATCGAGTTAATTGATTGTGGTTTCAGGGGCTGAGGTGAATGCTACAGTGATCGGGGAGAATGATCCCGTGGACGAGGTCCAGGGATTCCTTTTTGGCAAACTCAAGTGAGTGACTCTGTGTCAGGCCGTGATAAAAATTCAAAGCTTGGAGTAGCTCCAGGAAGTGCACCGCACTCACTCTAGGCTTTTTTTTTTCTTTCATTTCTTTCCTCCACACTCCTCTATTCCCTCGAAGCACTGACCGTATCTCTGCTAAACTAAAATGAAAAAAATAAATCTGATGAATCTGACAACTTTCTCTTAATTAGCAACAGTCATTTAGCAGATGTTTTACCTCCGTTCTATCTCTGTCTGTGTCTCTCTCACCAGGACCCTTTACCCGGAGCTGAAGGAACAGTTAAAAGAGCTGAGGAAGCATTTAGTTGAAAGCACCAACGAAATGGCGCCTCTGAAAGTCTGGCAGATGCAAGGTGAGCCTCCTTCCAAATCATTCTCGTTCTCTTCTTTCAACATATTTTCATTTTTTCTGCTGTTTCTTGCTAAAAACACCGGATTTGTCTGTTCGTTTATGGCGTCACATTTGTTATAAATAAATTGCACAATAGAGTGAAACGGCGTCGTGACATGCTGGCAAAAAAAACAAAAAAACAATAAACTACGAGGCTCGCTAATTTTACAGTTACAACGCCTGCGGGTGTTATTCCCGTCACTTAAATTTTCAGAGAATCAATTTTATTATCCTGTAAATGCACCCGCGAGAGTCTAACTGTCTTTTAGTTTCATAGCTAGCGCTGACAAAAGGTAATTATCTAATAGTAAAAAAAAAAAAATATCCCAGGTCCTCATCAGAATTAAATCGATTGTCCCCTCATCCGGAGAGACCTTTTTGTCCTGACTGGCAAATGGAAGAGCGTTTTCTGCTTTATTTAAGTTACCGTGAACTCTGCCGTGAACGAAACAACTGGATCAAGACCACTTGGAAACAAAGGTCCTGAGATAGATTTCATGATGTTTAGGGATGCACCGGCCCAAAAAACGAAATGCACTTTTCGGCCATTTTCGGCATCCTGTTTCTGCCGCGTCGTTTTGGCGATAAAAATCCAACGTTTTTCGGCCGAAAAACTGAAAATGCACTTTCGGCGAAAAAAATTTGGATTTTCGGCCGTCTCCATGTCAGGCCGTGACAGAAATTCAAAGCTTGGAGTAGCTCCAGGAACTGCACCGCACTCATAATTGCTTGCATCATAGCCACGTCCTGTTTCGGCGCTAATTTTTTGGCCGAAAGTGCATTTTCAGTTTTTCAGCCAAAGTTTTTCAGCGCATCAGTGCAAGAAATATAATTACTCCCACAACTGTTACTGGTCCAGAAATACATTTCCTCATCCACGTCTCTGTCAGAGTCTCAACAAGCGCAGAGAATCTATCCTCCTCCTTTTTCCTCCTACGCAACGTCCACTCAGACGTCTTCTCTCTTATCTGTGTTCCTGTGACTTCAGTAAAAGTAACAGTTGTTCAATCGTTATTTTTTTCAATCCAAATGATCCACTCACTTCCACATCTAACACAACATAGCTTTTAGTAGCACAGCTGCAGAACGATGCCGACACACCATCGCACTACAACTTCAAAGCAGACCAGCGACCATTTCTGACTACAATACATTGGGATTTATACTAAACTCAGCTGTTCATTGCTTAGAAAGTCGTGTATGTACAATATCTGTTTAAGATCTTGTGGTGAATTCTGTGTGTTGCCGCATGGCTGCAAGGATTTTCCGTAATGCATCAGAAAGTAAAATGAGTTTAATCTAAAGAAGTTCGTATCCTCCTCTGTCCTGTTTCTGCCTTTCTGTCATTCATCAATTTACAGTTGCACTCTTGAGTATTAATTTAAATACTAAAATATTTCTTCACGCCTTTTTAAGTGCCACAGAAGATAAATCGATACAGTCAGTCGCTAGAATTTGATTTCCTCGCGTGGGCTCACGTAGCGCTGACGCTGCAGGATGACCGTCACCAAAACTGTCAATTAATAAGTTTCCCGTCAGTCTGTTTAACTTCATATTTTATCTTATGGGTTTGTTTTTAAATTTTTTTTAAAAAAGTGTGAATTCAAATCACACCAAAATGCAACGATGCATAATTTATTTTCCCCACACCAAATTAACTGAACCGTGTGTGTGGAAGCACGTATTTAAAATTTATGAAGCATTAGACTTCATAGAGTGAAAGCATCTGAAAGAATATCCATCCCCGTTGCAGATGCACTATAAATGCATGTTTCATTAGTTTGATTAACACCTGGATCGTATATATATGAAAAGAAATTAATATTGACTGGTCGCTGGTTTAACTGTGACGTCATGCAAAGGTGGAAGCGGAAACTTTCAGAGTATAGATCTCTAATCGATGACTGCGGTCGATCAGTGTCCCCTCGATGCGTTTGAGTCATAACATCTTGAAGCCATGAGAGCATTGTCTGCCGCAACATAAAAGCATTATTGATCAGGATTGCGTCATCTATTGATTATGTATTCAAGCTCGGCCTTGCAGACATAATTGCATGTGGGTTCGAGTCCCCCCCCCCCCCCCCTCGATCTTTCTAACAACACACGTACTGATAACAGTGGGCTAATTTAATAACACTTCCATCTTACTTCTGTCGCTAGGTGTGGTCGAGGGCTGTGTGAGCGTTCAGCTGCTTTGATTCTGGCGCTATAAAGGATGCAGGGGGGTGAGGGGGCTGAGCTCGGCTGTCAGACTGTCAGGCAGACGTCTGTCTTTATCCTCTAACCCGCTGGGGCTCATTAGCTCAGCCTGTTTACAAAGAGAGCGAGACCTCCGGGGGCTAATAATCACACAGGCTACAACACCATTACAGACACGCTCACTGCATTGAAAATAATCCTCACTACATCCTTCCTTACTTGCAAAACATAGCTCCGTATACTCTATTTTCTGCACACGGAAACTCTGTGTTATGAATATATTCTTTCCTGCGTGCATAACTTGGCCTCGCATGACCTCGGATGCAAAGAAAACCATGATAACGCGACATTTATTCCTTATTAATATGTTTTAAATCACAATTACATGACTTACAGCTAAAGTGCGACCAACATTTTTCATTTTGAGTCAAATATCTCAGCAACTAAAAGCCTCAGAGATATTCTAGCTTGACTCTCTTGTCCTGCTAAATAAAAAATTGTAAGTTTAGTTTGTCTTTTCTTATTCTTATTTTAATTTTACATAAATTTGACATTTTGTGTTGGCGAAAGCGCCGCCGACAGAGTCAGAAATCTCATTGACATTCATGTTTAATTCAGTATTAATTATAAAAAGCTTTGTGTTGTCGTGTATTTACATTTGGCGCCATCTTTTAAATGTTTTGTTCGACTGGAAAAATTAACGTCGTTCTCGTTAAGCTCTGTTTTCATTGCTGTTGGTTAATGTTAACATTTGACGGACTAAAACTATTATTGTGTTGACATTTGACTCTTTTCTCTCTTTAAACTTTATGCCTCTCAAATTTGCGCCTTCACAGTACAAACTCTTTGCTTCCTGTTCTCCTCTACTTGTGTCCACTCATCTTTTTTTCTCTCTCTCTCCCGTTCTTGACCTCTTCGCCTACCTGCCCGTCCACCCACCTTTTCTTTTATAGATCTGAGTTTCCAGACAGCGGCTCGCATTCTTGCTGCTCCCGCTGCTGAAGCCCTCAGCGTTATGAGAGACCTCAGTCAGAACTTCCCCACCAAAGCCAGGTACAGAAGAAGAAAAAAATAAAATAAATAACAAACGCACACAAGCAGTAGCTAGACTCAGAAGTTTAGGTTAGTGCAGATATTGACTCTTGTCTGCCCCTTTTTTCCCCCCTCTCACAGATCCATCACTAAAACAGTGGTCAGCTCTGAGATCCGCAAAGAGATTGGCGAGAACCAGAAGGTACGTGTTTGTTAATCCGTGCATCTTTTATTTCTCCTATCGATCAGTCGTGTTCTTCATCCACTCTTCCTCGCTAATGCAATAAAAACAAACAACTTTTCATTAAATTATGGGGCTGGTGTCGTTCTTTGTTTGCATTATTGACATGAAGCCTATAACAACGTGTATTCCCTTTGAATTAATTCACCGTAACTCATATAGCATGAGCGGGACACCGTAACCCCCCGAATTCACTGTGGGCAGAAAACTGGACCTAGCTCGGGACAGATGGTCGCCCCACATCTGGTAGCGTGAATCTCTCACAGATTCACATGAGTTTTTTTCATAGACTGTATAAATATGGACAACGTGTCACCATGTCCAAACACTGGGCAAAGTGGCGCTGTTTCCCAGGGTTACGGGCGACGCTAACTTGCGAGTTTGGAACCAGAGTCCGCACGGTGTGGTCCGAGAGTGGGGCCGCACGGAGCCGCAATATAGACTACGCGACCGCACGTCCTCCAGGCTCGCTCATGTTGTTGTTTCAACAGCGTCAAATAACTAAAAGTAGACTTATCCTAAAAAACAAATGACACTTTGAACATGCATCAACATTATATTAACTATCTAAAATGTTCTTTAGTGTTTTAGTTCAGCCCAAGTCCCATCCACTAACATGGAGGGGGCGGAGCTTATGACCTATACTGCAGCCATCCACTAGGGGGAGCTCTACTCGCTTTGATTTCACATTTGAGGAGCATCTTTATACTGTCTATGATTCTTTCACAACAACCAATGAGAGAAGCGAGTTCAGATGGACACGGAGCAACTGATGTGGATGTCAGTTGTTAGCCTCAAGCGCTAATGTGCTTACTAACATTAGCTAGCCCGGTTATAGATGTTAAACCCGACAGTTAAAGTCTCATCTCCGGGTCTTTTGAAGGTCTGCTGTGTTGTCTTTTAACAGTATTGCAAAGTCAGAGTTTCTGCTGCAGCTTGCCGGTGCATTACTTCTTCTAACAGGACTGGAGAAGGGATCGATAAATTTACAGCAAGTTGTTTACATTCACTTCCCCTCTGAGATCAAGCGAGGCGGAGCGTTCAGTGCTCGCTGGTCTGGCACGATGGCTAAAATAAAATTCTATTTTATGTGTTGCACTATTATTTTCAAGTCTTTTAGTGTTTAAAGATTGATATTAAATACAAGTTCTGTCCTGTCCTGTGAACTCAACCTGTATTTTCCAAACAAATGTGCTCCACGTCTTAAGATTAAGCAGTTTTACTTTGCCTGCAAACCTTGTTGCCAGCTGACCACACATCTTTGCGTCTGTTCATTTCCAAGGACCATCTAGTCGCGGAGAATCAGACTTCCACTCTACGGCAACACATCTCTTAGCCACACATAACCTTTTAACCCCTTTTACAAATGAATTATTCCCAAATATTAATGTTTACCTAAAGGCTTCTGTGTGGATTCTGACGGACAACCTCTGTCTTTTCATTATCCAACGCGCTTCCCCTCCCGCTGAATGCGTCGCCTAGCGGTCGGAAATAATTTAGCCTCAACTGTTTACCAATCTAATGCAATAAAGGAGAATAGTAGAGGAAAGCAGATAGCGTTATTGCATAGAGCCGCGTCCTCGTAGCCTCTGAGCTTGTCTTGAGGGAAATATCTCAAAATGAGAACTGCGTTCTGTTGTTTCTGTCTTGTTCCTCTCCCCTTCTATTACGTTATAAATTGCAAACAACACCTCACTTGAAAAGCATTCAGTTTTTGACAATGTGTTAGGCCTTGCTCTGCTAATGGAATAGGTAATCAGTGTTTTTCTTTTTTCTTCGCTCTCTCTCTTCATCCAGAAGCTCTGCTCACATTATCTTGGTGTGCAGACGGGACTTAGGGTGTGTGGTGGGGGGTGCGCAGACAAACGTCCTAATTACTGAATCGGTGATTCATTCAGCAGAGTCCTGCAGTGAGAAATTATTATTGATTGAAGTAGTTTGGACACTTGCACACTCACACTTCTTCTCTCTCTCTCACACACACACACACACACACACACAGTTCAACTGGGATGAACAATATTTGTGTTAATCATGTCTTGTTGTAATTGCAGTGTCTGGAGTATGATTAATCTGATGTCTTTGTCTTTCTGTAATGAGATTTGACTGCACCAGAAACGACTTTGAGCTTTCCTTTTTCCTGTGCAGACGCCCCAACACACCACAGCCACACACACATACGTCTCCTAATAGCCGTGCACACGTTCACGCACCCTTTCTCTAATAATTAGATTTGTTTAGCGTGGGGTTTGATTGCTCTAAACAGACTGGCTTTGCACAGAGCTGTCAGTGCTTGTTTGGCGCTGTCAACGCGGCCTCGTCGCGACGGTGGCCTCTAGTTTTACAGTGTAATTGACAACGCGGCGGTGGGAGACGACGTTACGCACGGCACCTTGTGGCGATCTGCTCAGCTGGTATTGAACGGGCGCCTTTAGGGTTTGATGGATTGTGAGTCACACTGACGTTTCTCTCTCTCTTGATAGCATTTCAAAGGAACTCTGGGGTTGCAGCCTGGGGACTCGGCCCTGTTCATCAACGGGCTGCACATAGATCTGGACACACAGGACATCTTCAGGTACATGTTGATGTATAGTTGATGAGCTGTGCAACATTTCTTTAGTCGTAATGTCAGTTGTTCTGTCGACCAATCAATAAGTTAACCAACTTACTGCTGCAAGTCGGCTTAAATTATTATATCTTAATTACACCGATCAGGCATAACATTATGACCACCGACAGGAGAAGTAAATAACATCGACCATCTTGTGATAATACAATGTTTTGCTGGGAAACTTTTGGACCCGACATTCATGTGGATGTTACTTAGACATGTAGCACCCACCTAGACCCAGACCAGGCAGCCCCACCCCATAGCAATGACACAGCCACCCCCAGCAGGATGCAGCCTGACACACACACAAAAACATTTATGAACAACTAAAAAAACATGAAGAACATCACAAGGTGTTGACCTGACCTCTAAATTCACTAGATCCCAAACTGATCAAGTAACTGTGGGATGCCTGATCCACAGAGGCCCCTCCCCTCAACCTATAGGACCCAAATGCCCTCATGGACACCTGTAGGACACCCTCAGAAGGCCCATTCTCTGATGAGTCACAAATGTTTTGGAGGCACAAGGGAGACCTACACAATGTTACGAAGGTGGTCATAATGATATGCCTGATCGGTATACATCATTTTTTTTTAATTTCAATTAAATTAACAGTTGTTTGATTTCCAAAATTACGAGCCCGATAATCAGGTGTTAGCCGCCCAGTTTGAACATCCACTCTCATGTTCACGCCTACTGTTGCATGCGCTGACTCCCGTGTCCCCTGCAGCGTGTTTGAGGTGCTGCGCAGCGAGGCGAGGGTGATGGAGGGTCTGCGCTCCCTGCTGATCGAGACGCCCTACATCCACGACATCCTGAAGCTCAACGTGCAGCCGTCTGACTCCGACTACGCCGTCGACATCCGCAACCCCGCCATCAGTGTAAGAGACCGCAGCCTTTAACGTCTGTGACGCCATCCAGCTCGTTGTATTTCTAACTTAGATCTAAAACTATTCTAATTGTCTTTGTTTTAGCTTTGTTTCAGACGAGCCCATGATAAATATGTTTGGCCTTGAAAATGTAATTGAGAAACTTACTCAAAATATCCTTGGGAAAATCCATAAAGAGATTTATATTGCGCGAGAAAATTACCATCAAGCTGCTATTTCAACAAATTTGGAGGAATTCCAAATTATGGCTCTAGTGTTCAGCCGCCTGCAGTCAGAAGTAATTTCTTGTCTGTCTCTCTTTATACCTCCTCTCAACCATTTCCTCGTCGATTCCTTCTTCCCTTTTTTTTTAGTGGATTAACAACTTGGAGACGGACCACAGGTACAGCTCATG
This sequence comes from Planiliza haematocheilus, assembly GCA_005024645.1. Lineage (NCBI taxonomy): Eukaryota > Metazoa > Chordata > Actinopteri > Mugiliformes > Mugilidae > Planiliza > Planiliza haematocheilus. The sequence continues at coordinate 664,968 of SRSE01000124.1, forward strand.
GCCCTACAACGTGCAGGAGCTGCTCAGACCAACTTTCCCCGGAGTCATCAGGCAGATCCGCAAGAACTTTCACAATCTGGTAAGACCACTGCTGATTAATGAGCCCCTTGTGAGTCCGAATAGATCTGAAACCTTGGGAAACTACCAGCACGTGTCTGTTGCAGGTGATTATCCTGGACCCAACGCAGGAGAACTCGGTTGAGCTGCTGAGTGTTGCAGAGATGTTTTATGCTAACAACATCCCCCTCAGGTTGGTGAAACGTTTCTACACAATGCTTTAAATTGTAACTGCACAAAGCTGAAAAATAACAACCTGCAGCAGTGTGTCATTCGGGACTTTTTTTAATTTTGCCAGGCAGCTTTGTAAGACCTTTGACACGTCCCTCGCCGCTGCATCTTGCGACAATCATTTTGCTTGAATACTGATGAAGCAGGCAGCACGCGCTCCGTGTTTCAACTGTTTTTTAGGAAATGAATTGCGTCCTCTGTTTCAGGATTGGGCTGGTGTTTGTGGTGTCAGATGAAGATGACGTAGACGGCATGCAGGATGCCGGCGTGGCACTCGTCCGAGCCTACAACTACATCAGCGACGAGGTGGACAGCCAGAGTGCGTTTGAAGCCGTCATCTCGGTGAGTCCGCGTTTCACAAACACTGAAGTTAGAACTTAAAAAATTCCCAAATCATTCAAATAAGTCTTTCTGTGTCCCTGCCGTCCTTTTAGATGTTTAACCGCGTGGCAATTGGCGGCAAGCTGAGTGTCGGGGATGTGGTTAAAGTACTGGAGAAGAGGTTCCCCTACGTGGAGGTCAGCAGTGTCCTCGGAGCCGACTCAAGCTACGACAGCAACAGGAAGGTGGGTTGATGTATTTTGATATCGCAATAATCGCAATTCCAGGTGCTGCTTTAAGCTGCAGGTACAGTTTAAAGGATGATTAAGGAAATATAGAAACAGAAAAATAAAGATTTAAAGTAGGAATGCACTGAAATTTTTCATCCAAAAACCAAAACTTTTCTGCTGAAAATTGCTGCGGTTGTTGCTTGCATGTGCATCGCTGAAACAACACGGCTAAAACAGGATGTTGTGATGAAATTTTTTGGTGCATCCCTAATTTAAAGTGTTAAATGTCTTGTATAAATGTGAACCTGCAGATGATTAGCGTAGATAAATTGATAAATAGTATGTAGGGGGTAAGAGCTAGCAGATCTCCGGCAAAATTAGCACAAACTTTGCTTGTTGTTTATTGATCTCTTGATCTATTTAACAAAAGAGCATTAAATAGAAAAACCAAGTCAGTGACAGCAGTTTAGCGTCAGCAGGCCCATGTTAAATGACATTACAGCTCTTGCAGGTTTAAAAAGGTGAAAGAATATCCACAATGTAATTTGATCCTTGCACTAATTTTTACTCTTGCTTACTTGTAGCCAAGACAGAGTTGTCTGAAAGCTTTTTTTGTGTGTGTGTTTCGGTAAACCTGCAGGGCGCAGCAGTAGCCTAATGGTTAAGGCAGACAGCCCACGCTTGCTTTAATAATTACATCACTTTTCTGTGATTAGATAAAAAACCCTGCTAAATAATGTTTCTTCCCATCTCGCGTTTCAGGAGGGGCGGGCGTACTATGAGCAGACCGGAGTGGGCCCGCTGCCTGTGGTCATGTACAACGGCATACCTTACCAGCGTGAGCACCTGGACCCGGACGAGCTGGAGACGGTCACCATGCAGAAGATCCTGGACACCACGTCCTTCTACCAGAGAGCCGTCTACCTGGTCAGTTACAGCAAACTCATACACGCGTTGCTACACTGCCACAGAGCGGGCTCCGTCATCTGTCATCACAATTAAACCTGTTTAGGTCCTATAATCAATAGCGAATACATTTAAGTGACTTAGCACAAATACTATAATGAAGTGAGACAAGATGCAATCACATTTTCAAACAATCCTAAAGAAAAATAATCGTTTTCTATTAAATCCATCAACAAACTGCAAAAACAAATCCATTTTTTTAATCAGTAAAAACTAATTTCTCTTAATCTCATCAAAAAAGGATTTAATTGTTCTCTAATATAGTTAACTTAAGACTTTGCAGATGAAGTTTTAATACCAGTGAGGGTATTCATTTCATTTACTTCTTTTGTTTCTTGGATCCACTTCAAAATCTGGCAGCTCAAAAGCTCTAGTTTTCTTTTTCCTTTTAAAGAACGAGCTATTGATAAAAGTTCATTTGTCCCTTTTTGTCCAGGGTTGATGAAATGAATTCTTTTTTAGGCGGGATCTTTTGTGAGCACGCCATCTGTTATTTTTCCCGTTTTTACATCGTCCCGGCGCTCAGAGGAGCCAAATCTTTGAGCTGCTTCTTTCAAAGATTTACTAAGGCGTTTAAGCACAGTAAGCAGAGATTAATTTGATTTGTGTACGAGTCGCACTGGTCAGCAGAGTGTTAGACTTCACACATTCGACCCTTTTTAGTGTCTAAACTAAACTTGATGGGGGGAAAAACTTTCCCTTGATATATAGGCATCGCAAGCTGCAGAGAGAAGGACCTCCTGCATCACTGTCAACTCTAATAGTTAAGAATGTCCTCTTTGATTTCTTCCTTTAACATCCTTAATATCTGCTGATTTGGCTCGCAGGGTGAGCTGGCTACAGACCACGACGTTGTGGACTTCATCATGAACCAGCCCAACGTCGTCCCTCGTATCAACGCCAGGGTGCTCTCCACCAGCAGAACATACCTGGACCTGTCTGATACCAGTGAGTTTTAATCCAGAATAGTTGAAACAGTAGTGAACGCTAAACTCCACCAGCCTAAACAGAAGCACAGCGAAATATATCCAGATACACGTTTCATGTGAGCGCTGTGGGCTTGCACCAGCGTCATTAGGTGAAAAGTATTTTCCTGACTTTGTCCAAAGTCTTGCAAACACCGATTGATTTAGATCCCCCCTCAATGGCCATTCCGGGAGCTACGGACTCCAACCTAATACGAAGCAGCGTGGAGCAGAATATGCTATCATTCATCAGCCTGCTGGCATGAGGATTGAACTTACTCAACTGGAAACAGAAAGCTGCACCGGCTCACTCAAACCTGATGAATGAGGTGTGAAATATCTTGAATTAGAGGAGATTAAAGTCTCTCCGGGAAAAAAGAAAAAAAAGAAAAACGAGGAGTAATTTTGGTAAAATCAGGAAACTTTTCATAGATCACTTCTGTCTAATGAAAGGTTTGGACCAAAGTTAGGTCTCCCCTTTAGCTTGAGGAGAGTTTCTATCAGTCTGTGTTGTTATTTGTACCAATTCTGCTCTGACTATTTTTGTTCTGAGTTAAAGTTTTTGTTTGGGAGGGGAAAGGTGCAAAGAAAATATCCAGAACATTTCAGATAATGTCAGCTGTAGAGATCTGAGTGTCCTCCTGTTATACAATTCAAAAGTTTTGCAGTAGAAGGAAAAAATGCTGCAGTAGGCAACTCATTCATTCATTCATTTTCTGGAACCGCTTGTCCTCTGGAGGGCTGCAGGAAGCTGGAGCCTATCCAAGGGGTCACTGGGGAAGAGGCAGGGTACACCGTAGACAAGTCGCCGGTCCATCGCAGAGAGACAACCATTCACACTCACATCTACGCCCAGTTTAGTATTACCCATGAACCAATTAAACAAGCATATCTTTGGACGGTGGGAGGAAGCTGGAGTACCTGGAAAGAACCCACAGACACAGGGAGAACATGCAAACTCCACACAGAAAGGCCCAGGATGGATACGAACCCACAACCTTCTTCCTAGCGCTCTATGAAACTATCTGCCTTAAACATATACACAAAATCTTAACTCAGAAAACATCTGTGACATGAAGTCAAGGATAGTTGCTTTGTGTTACACGTAGTCATAACCTCCACTCCTTTTTTGCAGACAACCACTTTGTGGACGATTACGCTCGCTTCTCGACCCTGGACACCAAGGAGAAGAGCACCGCCGTGGCCAACAGCATGACCTACATGACTAAGAAAGGTAACTGTGGCGTGAAAGCTGGAGGTGAAACAAACACTGAATAGAAGGGTATTCATGTTTGAACTCTCCCCTCATGTATTCTCCTTCTGTCTTCTCCTCCACTTGCTCCTCTTATTCACGCGTTGTTTAAAATCTCCCTGCATCAGGGATGACCACCACCAACAGGCATGGTAATCCGCCTCTTATTCTGCATTATTCCCTCTCCTCCTCACTTGCTCTTTTTTTCCCCGTTAACCACATTCCTGGCAGTGTCTGTTTGTGAATCCGCCACCACTCCTCCATCTGTGTTGTATCTCCCACGGGACACAAATGACTAATTATGCATGTGATAACTGTGTTTCAGGATAGAAGTACTAAAGCGCATTAGCGTGACTTCTAACTATGCTCTAACGTGGTTTCCTTCGATTTCTGAGGAAGCCATCAAATTTTGTGTCCTGGTTTTTGTAATTGCATGAAAACAAGATGATGGAGAATAAATAGATCCAAAATCAGCGTTTTTGCTGCCCATGTAGATCTGTGTCCGATTTACCAAACTTACCTCCGTTTAAGGCAACGTGACTCTTCTCCTCCAGCGTCTTATTCTCACCGTCTCTCCCTCTTCTTCTGTGGTTGTCAGATGATGGCTACATCCGTCCTGTGACCTTCTGGGTAGTCGGAGACTTCGACAAGCCCTCGGGACGCCAGCTCCTTTATGATGCCATCAGACACATGGTGCGAAGTGTTTTAAATTCATTCTTGTTGCCAAATTGTTTATTATTTTGCTGGTAGCAGCTGACCAGAAGCATTATGTGTTGTATTTGTCTGTTAAACTACATCAGCCACAACATTAAAACCACTGACAGGAGAAGTAAACAACATTGACCATCTTGTGACAATTCAGTTTTCTGCTGGGAAACTTTTGGACCATTTGTGTCCAAAATTTGTGTACTTAGACATGTAGCACCCACCTAGACCAGACCAGACCAGCCCCCCCACCCCATAGTAATGACACTCCTTAATGGTAGCAGCCATCCCCATCAGGATGCAGGCACACACACAAAATGGTTTAAGAACAACTCAAAAAACATAGGTGTTGACCTGTCCTCCAAATTCACTAGATCCCAAACTGATCAAGTATCTGTGGGATGATCCACAGAGGCCCCTCCCCTCAACCCATAGGACCCAAAGGCACCCCCTAACCCCCACTAACATCACCCTCAGAAGGCCCATGTCCATTCTCTGATGAGTCACAACAGTTTTGGAAGACCTACACAATATTAGGAAGGTGGTCATAATGTTATGCCTGTTTGGTTATCTATATATGTTACTGTATGTCACTTACACTCACCTGCTCTCCAACAGAAAACCAGCAACAACGTCCGACTTGGGATGATCAGCAACCCGTCCACTGACCCATCTGCTGACACCAGCCGTGTGGCCCGAGCAATCTGGGCCTCCACGCAGACGCAGTCCGCCAATAACGCCAAGAACTTCATCACCAAGCTGGCCAAGGAGGACACGGCCACGGCCCTGGAGAAAGGCGCGGACATCGGAGAGTTCGCTGTCGGGGTGAGGGGCTGATGAGTCACAATGATCGAGTTTCCTTCGCCCTGTGTCTCATTTTCTATTCCTGGTTTTTCCTTTTCTCAACTGAATCCGATCGTCTGTTTTTTTTTTCCCCCCTCAGGGTATGGATTTGTCATTGTTCAAAAGTGCGTATGAGGGTCCCAAATTTGACTTCCTGCTCTCCCACGCTGCCTACTGCAGAGACGTGCTCAAACTGAAAAGAGGACAGAGAGCAGTTATCAGCAACGGAAGAGTGAGTCACAGCAAAGGCAGTTTATATTTATGAGAAAAGTGAACATCCACTGTCGCAGTTCAGTCAATAATTCCGTCTGTGCTTCACAGATCATAGGTCCGCTGGAGGAGGAGGAAGTCTTTAACCAGGACGACTTCCTGCTTCTGGAGAACATCATCCTGAAAACATCTGGAGAGCACATCAAAAGCAAAGTCCAGCAGTTTGGCCTCGAGGAGGACAGGTACTTTACTGTAGTTTCTGCAACTTTCACAGTTGAGTTTTCTGCGAGTTTTGCAGAGTTTAACTAAAGCGTTTCTCTCAGAGCCAGCGACCTTGTCATGAAGGTGGACGCTCTGCTCTCGTCTCAGCCCAAAGGAGAAGCTCGGGTTGAATATGGCTTTGCAGACGACCGTCACAGGTAGAGTTTGTAACGCTTTGCACTTAATGTAATCAAACAAAACTCCTATATTCAGTGGGACATTTGGGTATTTAAAGTTTGTCTTTATCTGATCAGTGCTGTGAAGATCCGTCCTAAGGAGGGAGACGTGTACTTTGACGTCGTTGCCGTGGTGGACCCGGTAACCAGGGATGCGCAGAAGCTAGCTCCTCTACTGTTGGTACGTCCACTCAGATCCGTCATTAGACTGGATCACAGCTGTCTTCTTCTGTCGTGGTGATTTATTTGGCTTCACTTTGATCGTCCCCCCCCGTCTTATATGTCTAACCTGTCTCTTACCCACCTTCCCCGCCGTCGTCCGCAGGTTCTCAAGCAGCTGGTAAACGTCAACTTGCGGGTCTTCATGAACTGTCAGTCCAAACTGTCAGAGATGCCCCTCAAGAGGTGAGCAAACACACAGCTTGTGTAATGAACGCAGCCATAACATAATGACCGGGTGAAGTGGATCACGCTGATTAACCTGTCAGTGGGTAGGATGTATGTGGCAGCAAGTGGACGTGTGTTTTTTTCTCTCAAAGCTGACGTGTAAGAAGCAGGGGGAATGGGAATGTGGAAGGATTGACAGGTGCATGTGCATCACTCAGAAACGTACAAGCACAAGGTGTACTAGAGAAAGAAGTGGAGGCAGTGGAGGCAGCGCGGCACCCAGGAGACCTTGAGTCCTGCCATTCTTTGTTGCAGTCCACATGCGTCCTTTCACGGGAGCGGTGTTCGCTGATGGCGTCTTTCATCGGGATAACGCTCCCGGCCGCCATGCAACAAGAAATTATTCAGAAACGGCGAGGTTCAAGGTGTTGACTTGGCCTCCAACCTCCCCCAGATCTCAGCGGAGTCGAGCATTTGTGAGACGAGCTGGACAAATAAGACAGCTTCTAACGTCTTGGTGCCAGATACCACAGCACAACCTCAAGAGGTCGAGCGCTGTCAGGGCTGTTTTGCAGCCAAAAAGGAGGAACTATCACCGTATTAGGCAGGTGGTCATAATGTTAAGACTGAATCACTCTATTCTACGTCTTCAGATAAATTATATAATCAGAAAAGTATCATATTTGACTTTACTGAGAGAGAACTTAAACGTCTGGTTGCACGTAAATTATGAATTTAGACATCAAGAGTTGAAAGACTCGCATATCTATAAAATATTTTTTAGGGAGGGGTGCTTTGGGATCTAAAGTCGGTTTGGAAATAGTTTTAAAACATTTTCTTACACGTTTAAGGATATCATATACTTAGAGCTGCAGTAGTCATGAATATAGATCTGTAGGCACGCTAACTTAATGAAGCTAGACGTTCATGTCTACCATTTGTAGGATTTCTCTTACGACCTATTTCTGGAGCTTTCATCTGCATCAAATGGCTTTTGATATTGTGTCATGCGGTGAAAGCTCTTTTATTTTCAAAGTCAAAGCAGGATATCGCATGAATCGTGCATCTAACCACCACCCCCTCCCCCGTGTCCCAGCTTTTACCGCTACGTGTTGGAGCCGGAGGTGGTGTTTCAGGCCGACGGTAGTTTCTCACCCGGGCCCTTGGCCAAGTTCCTGGACATGCCTCAGTCTCCCCTCTTCACCCTGAACCTCAACACCCCCGAGAGCTGGATGGTGGAGTCTGTGCACACCCGCTACGACCTGGACAACATCTACCTGGAGGAGGTACGCCAATATGTGATTTTTATTTAGCAAGTTTCCAGCACTGAAGCGTCTCTATCCTGCTGCCAGAGGTTTTAATACTGCTTCCAAATATATAGACTATTTCTTATTCCTCTCATTTTAAATTGAGATTTTATTCCAGCCTCCTTTTGCAATAAAGTAGTGATGTCTCTTTGAGTTTTCTCTTCTATTTTTCTTCATATAGTGCAGATTGTTTTAGAGTTTCTTCGTTCACCTTCAGACGGCGTGTAAATAAACTTTACTGTGCATTTCAGGTGGAGAACATCGTGGCAGCCGAGTACGAGCTGGAGCATCTTTTGTTGGAAGGCCATTGTTTTGACGTGAGCTCCGGTCAGCCGCCGCGAGGCCTCCAGTTCACCCTGGGAACCGCCTCCGACCCCGTCCTGGTGGACACCATCGTCATGGCAAACTTGGTAAGATGTTAGGATGTGTATTAATATGTGATATGTTCGGTTACTTCCTTTTACGTCACAAACTTTCTATGCGTCTCCTGTTCTCCTCTGCAGGGTTACTTTCAGCTCAAGGCCAACCCTGGCGCCTGGATCCTGAAGCTGAGGAAAGGGCGCTCTGATGAAATCTACAAGATTTACAGGTAAGAAAGCAAACATTTCACCACATCCCGTCACGTAAAGTCAGCTTCTCTTACAATCCACATTCTTACGTCTTTGCTATCCTTCTCCCCCCCCCCTTCCCTTGCTGCAGCCACGACGGCACTGACTCTCCAGCCGACTCGGATGACATCGTGGTCGTGCTGAACAATTTCAAGAGCAGAATCATTAAAGTCAAGGTCGGTTCACCTGCGATGCCGTAATCACTGTCTGGCACAAAGACGCGGAAACAGTTTGTTGTCCTCGTATAAATCCGGGACGGAGAGCGAAATATCCACAGGTCTCGGCTTTCTCATGCATTTTAATGAGCGGAGGAGACGTTTTCACCATTGCTAGATAAATATAGTATGTACATAAATTACATTGGTAAAATCATGGCACATTTACATATTATGGATGTGGCCACATGCAGCTGCAGTTTGGGCTACTCCTCTGTTTATGGAATACATTGGTTGCATATTGGCGTGCAGTTATCGAGGGCTCGAGTCGAATTATAAATGTGTTAGATACTGTGGCTCGGTTTATTTATTTTTATTTATAAGCAACTGAAGTCATAATTTGTAGAAATGTTATATAAGCTCTCTCCACCAGGTGTCGCCAAAGTCAAGTTTTCAAATCCTGCACAAATTGGCTTTTAATGTATTATTAGCTGATCATAATATTAAACACGTTCATATACTGTATTTTAATATTCATTGTTTAGAAGGAAATTTAGAAGCTGAGCCGGATTAGATCATATTTAACTACGAATTTAAGCAAAATGGATCAGCGTGTTAACCCGCCCCACGTGTCCATCAGGTCCAGAAGAAGCCTGACAAGTTCAACGAGGAGCTCCTGAGCGACGGGACGGAGGAAAACGACAGCGGTTTCTGGAACTCTCTGGCCAGGTATGAATCAAGTTGTTTACTGAGCAAAAATCCCAAATTTCGTCCGGTTCCAGCTTCTCAGATCTGACACCTTTTCGCAGTTTTGACATTATTATTTTTGTCTTTTCAGAGGTTTCACGGGTGGAGCCAAGACAGAGGAGCCGAAGCAGGAGAAGGACGACGTGATCAATATCTTCTCCGTGGCCTCGGGGCATCTGTACGAGAGGTTCCTCAGGTGAGTGTCAGAGATTTGACCGGACAAAGGAGGAGGGAGTCGTTGAGGTTTTTACTCTCTCCTGTGCCTGTTCTCCTCCCCTCTTCTGTGGCTGCCAGACCTTTTTATTTTATCCTTCTTCTCTCTCAGGATTATGATGCTGTCGGTTCTGAAAAACACCAAAACGCCCGTCAAGTTCTGGTTCCTCAAGAACTACCTGTCCCCGGCGTTCAAGGTGAGGTTTTTACTTTCAGGATGCATCATTTGTGTGCAGCTGTTTCTGTGTGACTGGAACCTGAAACAGATGAGTGGATATAAACATGCAGCCAGAATTATTCCTAATTGTTCTGCTTTTTACATTAATTCATTGCTTCTGGTCGTTAAATGCTAATTTCTTGTAAGTCTCTGTGTCCGTTAATGTTCCCTAAAAGTAATTATTAGCAGTTTTAGAAGGTTATTACAGGTTTTAAAGTGTGTTTAACGACTTTTTATTACTTTGTATAATAAAAAGGAGAAAATGAGACCCGAGTGAATGTAGTATTTTACTGGAAAAGGTGTAATATCTGCTATAATGTCATTTGCATGTCACTTTTAGCTAGTCGTTAATGTAGCGGAGGCAGAGTAGTTTTTTAATCGTGACTTGGAGCATCATGGAAATAATAATTTTGCATCTTTTTATGTCAGTAGCCAGATGTAGTAGCTTAGTTCCCGACTCCCTGTTGTTCATGTACTGATTTGTCCTTGAGCAAAACATTATTTCTTTTTTTTTTATTATTATTTATTGCATCGCCTCTTTATTCATTTAACCCTTCGTTATTCCAGGAGTTCATCCCCCACATGGCGAAGGAGTACGGCTTCCAGTACGAGCTGGTCCAGTACAAGTGGCCCCGCTGGCTGCACCAACAGACGGAGAAGCAGAGGATCATCTGGGGCTACAAGATCCTCTTCCTGGACGTGCTGTTCCCCCTCGCCGTCGACAAGATCCTGTTCGTGGACGCCGACCAGGTACGCTCAAACGTAGCTGTGCAAACAGCCGGCGTGTGAGTAGAAACTGTTGACTGACGAGTCAAAGAAAGCAACTTCTGTCCAGGTTATAGATGGATGGACTTTCAGACAGACGTAGGGATCCACTGTTTGATCATCCAGTCATTATTTGAGCCTTTTTTAACTAACAGAGCATCGGACACAGAGTAATCATTAGTAACTTCCCCGTCGTCCTTCAGATTGTGCGCACAGACCTGAAGGAGCTGCGTGACTTTGACCTGGAAGGCGCTCCGTACGGTTACACTCCGTTCTGCGAGAGCCGGAGGGAGATGGACGGCTACCGCTTCTGGAAGTCGGGTTACTGGGCGAGCCACCTCGCCGGACGCAAATACCACATCAGGTACGGCTGCGGGGTAACAAGAGTAACTGTCAATAACCAACACCCGCACAGATTCAATCCATTTTCATACTTTCTTGCCGTTGTTTGTCCCCCACAGCGCTCTGTACGTAGTCGACCTGAAGAAGTTTAGGAAAATAGCAGCGGGAGACAGACTCAGGGGACAGTACCAGGGGCTCAGCCAAGACCCCAACAGCCTCTCCAACCTGGACCAGGTCTGTGTTAATCAGCCGTTTTAGCGCAAACCCTTCTCTGAAGCAAACATTTGCCAAAAATTGTGAAATCTCTCCATGTTGTGTTCAAGTAAACTGTGTAATTGTGACATTTCAGCCTTGTCTAATGAGCAGCAGGCTTTTTTTTCTCTGACAAACTCATCTAGTCCATTTTACAGTTGTTTTCTGTTCTGGTCGGTCTGGTTTATGACGCCCTATCATGATTATTGCAACATCAGACTCTTAAACACAGCAACAGATTTTTAAATAGCACTCTGATTGTTTTAACGTCTGTTACACAACAAAACAACAGCTGTTATGATGCAGATGCTCCTTCTAAATGCTTGCGTCTACATTATGGCTCACTTATTAACTCCTCTTTCTTTTTCTTTTCTCTCCAGGATCTTCCCAACAACATGATTCACCAGGTGCCTATAAAGTCTCTGCCTCAGGAGTGGCTGTGGTGTGAGACCTGGTGTGACGACAGCAGCAAGAGGAACGCCAAGACGATAGATCTGGTAACGACACGCAGATCTGATCTGAACGAAGCGAAGCAAACTTTGACACTAATTAGAAACGTCATTAACGGGTCAGAGGTGTTGCAGACAGGACACCTGAAGGTTGTCATGTCCACTTATGACCACTAGAGGGCAGACAAACTAACAGTAAAGCAGTAGTGAGATCAATTTTAGAGGTTCACACCCAAAAAACAACAACTTAAAGATGGAAAATTCTTCCGTAAAGAGTTGAGATTGATAAAAATAAGGTTAAAAAGCCGGGTTCTGACAGAGAAATGTGATCGACTGACATTAAATCCTTAAAAATGAGCAGAAATACGCCGATTTCTCGGTACAATAAGTCATGAGCTATTAATACAAAGCAAACAGTTCGTCCTCTTCTGACATTTATTGTTTTCCAGTTGAGTTTCTTTACAAAATGGCAGCACTCGTGCCCCAGAATAAAAAAATTATAACATTTTTTGTCCCTTTCTTTCCGATTAAAGTGTAACAACCCCATGACCAAGGAGCCCAAGCTGCAGGCTGCGGTGAGGATCGTGGCCGAGTGGACCGACTACGACCAGGAGATTAAACGCCTGCAGACCAGACTCCAGGGCGAAGCGAACCACAGCGCAAAGCAGCAAAACGAAGGTACGCAACGCTAAAAGCAGCCGACACACTAACGTCTGCATCGATGGCTAATGCTTCTCCTCCGTCTCTTTCAGATCCTCACACAGAACTGTGAGCATTGCGGCAAAGCTGAACTCTGTTTAAAGAGTCTCCTTCTCGAAGAGGCTCCACTCGCGCCTCGAGGACTGCTGACCACAAACCAGTGCTAAATGGGTGATCTGTTTTTGCGTCTCTTTTTATATGTGTTCTGTGTGTGTGTGTGCGCGTGCAAGCGGCGAGAGTGTGTTGTTATGAATCACGATTTTCAAATTTTTGGATGTTAAGTTTGCACTGATTGGGATTCTGGTTGTGGGGGAAGGACTTTGGATACGTCTGGTGGTGGGAAGAAGATCTGCTCACACACTGGAAGAAAAATGTAACGCTGTTTGACCTTCATGTGGATTTTTAAAGGTTAATACGAAGGTCTGGAAAATCACTTGCTACATGTTTAGTGCCCCAACAAGACTTTAAAGTCTTCTGACGTGAAAATTTACAACAAAATCAGCAGGTTTGATTGTTATTACTGTGACTCTGAGGTAAAAAAAGAAATAAAAGCATAAAGTACGAAGCAGAAGAGGAAAAAAAATCTGGTGTACTGTTAAGGGAAGAGCAGCCATGACAGTAAGACAGCTGGAAAAAATATATATTTTGTTTCTTGGTACCATCCATGGATTTGTTGTTATCTTTCTGTTTTGGCTGTTGATTATTTTTGTTAAATAAAAATCCCCAATGAAATTTGTTTGTTTTTCTGCTGATTGGGGGGTACTAATGCAAACCTGATCCACAGAGTCCCTCTTAACCCACAGGACCCAGTCACAAGTGTTTCAGAGGCACGAGAGGAGACCTACACAATATTAGGTCATAATGTTCTGGCTCATCAGTGTAGGTTTCTGAGCACGCATCAGATGAATGGTCCCTGCAGCCGTCACATAAAACCTGTTACTGGAAGGTTTCAGACTTTTATTGTGATCCATTTGAAAAAAAGTTTTACAAAAGGTAACATTCATTTTTTACACCAATTCTTTAAAAAAAAAAAAAAAAAAAATCACTTAAAATAAGGTTTTGATACAACAAATTCAGTTAACTAAGTAATGGCTTCTATAGACAATGTGAAAATAAGATAATATACATGTAAATGAATGCTACAGACATGAGGACAAACCAAGGAAGGGATTACATTAATTAAAAAAAAACAAATAATACAAAAAAACAACAAAAAAAAAAACAATGGCATGATTGTTTTCCTTTTGATTTGAGTGACATCTGGCCAGCATTACCCACAGAGCAGTTATTATTGCAAAACGAATCCCACATCATCCGGTGTCCAACTGGAATGTTCGATGACAAAAAATGCCCCTCCCCCTCTGAGGGCTGCTCATCTGTTGCATCCGTTTTTACGTTTTTTTTTTTTTTTTTTACTTCACATGGCAACACTGGCGCACGGTGCCCCCCCCTGCCAGGTGACCGCTGCACACCAGTTTTGGAAAAAAAAAAAAAAAAAAATCTATAATCACCTTCGCGTGGCTTTGATTTACACCCAGATCAAGAAACAGACACTGAAAATTTACAACAAAAATAAAAAAATATGCAAAAAAAGAAAAACAGACGTGTTTTTGTTTTCTAAACGTGGACAAGCACAGCGGACGGCGTGCTCGTGAGGACAGATGGGACGTTCTGTTCGGACTGACCGCATGCTGGAAGAAGTTGCTCTTTTTTTTTGTTGTTGTTTAATTTCACTTTTTTTTTTTTTAGAGCGGCTTGCGTCTGTTCCCGTCGAGGCAGGCGGAGAACACCCAACTTCGGATCAGTTCAACAGTGGCACTGTCGTCCCACCTTGACCACCAGCTGAACCCACGCTCCGCTTGTAGCAGCGCTCGCTGTCGGCTGTCGCTGATTGGCCGGCAGCTGTTGCGCGTTCGTAAACCAAAAAAATAAACGTGAATTGATGTTCAAAACAAAAAACAAAAAAACAAAAAAAAAACATGATTCTTGCTTAAGTTAGATACCTTTAACGTAAAGTCTGGAAACGGTGGAGCTACTTCCTGAAGCTTATCTTGCATCCTAGCAACCAGTTGAGACTGGCTGAAACCAGCTGAGACTGGCTGAAACCGGCTGAAACCAGTTTAGAGCAGTTGCTAAGATACAAGATGCCAACTCCTAAGCTTAACAACTTTAGACAGCGTCCAGGTAACATGTTTCCAGTCTTTATGCTAAGCTAATCGGCTTCCGGAATCATCTAACAAGCAAGAGAGAAACGATGCTTCCCCCCCAAAAAAAGTTAAACTGTTTCTTAAAAAAAAAAAAAAAGCATCTGATCAGAGTTTGAGGCTGCGCTGCTTCAAACAGAGCGTTTGGTTCTGTCAGGAAAAAATACTCATTCATCCCAGAGAAGCTTCCTTTTTCTTTTCTTCTATAAAAAAAAAGAATCTCCACATTTATCTCCATTACAGTTACATCAGCTGCAAAGCTTTAAAAAAACACATGCACCTCCAGCATTTTATACAAGAGTATAATACAAAATAAGGCATTTCATTGTGTTGAGTATTCGTGTCGTGTTTTGAGCGTCAGTGTGTGTTTTCGTGTGTGTGTGTGTGTGTAAGTGAGTGTGTTTACGCATGTGTACATAGCAACCACATTTTAATGTTATTTCTTTTTGCCCGCCTATAAAAAGACTGCAAAAAACAAACAAAGTCAAGATAACTCTTACTTAAAATATATATATTTGTCATATATATTTACGTATATATTCATATGTAAAAAAACAAAAACAAAACAAAAAAAAAAAAGGTAAGAGGGGGGAGAGAAAAGCCCAAGAGGTCCCTGTGATAGGCCAGTTCTCAAAAAAAACAAAAAAAACAAAAAAGAAGAAGCCACTTCACCCAATCATTCCATGACCTCACCGGACGCCACGGTGACCAGCTGCAAGGGGATCTCCTGATTGCCTACGAGGTCGTGGGTGGTGCCGGTCTGGAGGATGAGCGTGGTTCCGTCGGCGGTGGTGATGACGGCGTCGGTCGTGGGCGGAGACGTGGAGGACGGCACGCCGCCCTTTTTGTTCTGGTGAGTCTTTATGTGCTTGGCCAGGTGGTCGCTCCGCATGAACCGCTTGGAGCACTCTGTGCACACGAACTTCTTCTCTCCTGGGAGGTCAAGAAAAACGGGAGACGTCAGGCAGTGAATGGGAGCAAACCCAGACGCATCAGTGCTGCTGTGTGCGCCGACTAGGGCTGTGACAAACTATTAGGTTTTTCTCCAATTAGTTGACTCATCTCGATACTAGCCAACAAAAGTTAAGACTTAGTTCGGCCTCATTTAGCATCTGCGAGACTCAAACAATTGATGATACAACTAACGCCTATTTTGATAGCTGACTAGACAAGATTATGAATTACAATTAAAAAAAAAAACACAATGCAGTGTTTCACCGACATAACAAATGAACATAAACCAAGCAGAAATGAGCAGAAGTTGAATTCTTTGCTCATTTGCTTCCTTTCTGACTTGCTCTCTTGTTCCAGTGATCGTTCCCTTGCATGTAGAAGTGTGCACTTGCAAGTGTATACCTATAAGTAATACTTTCTAGTGCGCATCTCCAAAGTATCAAATGTATACTTCCAAGTGTGCACCTCTGAGGTATCACATTTACGTCCCCACAAACCGGTCGTTCACCTGCTCTGTCCTAAATTTCACCTGACGGAGAACACGGCATGGTCAACTCATTTAGCATGTGAAGCTGTTTGTCTTGTTCACTAATAAAAAATAAATAAATTGACGTTTGTGCCCTTTATTTTTAGAACATGGAGATTTTATTAGAGCTTTCACAATTAAAATGAAAGCCAACCGTTTATTTTAATCGTATATACTTTTGTTCATAGAATACTATCAGCTCATGTTTAGTATTCCTGTAGATGACCTGCACCGGCTGCTGCTGCTACTTGTTGCTAAATCCAATTTCTGCTTTATTGCAGTAATTTGAAGATGGGCCGATAATACCCCATGATCTTCTTCTACGTGCAGACATTCCACATACTGCATGAACAGCTTTTAATAAACCACCAACCAGACGTCAGACTGAAGTCAGCTGGGAGTAGTTTCAATTGTAAACAAACATCTCTCAGGCCTCCGGGGCTCTGTTTAATAGATGTCCTCACTTTTGATGTTCGGGTTAGAGCATGTCTAGTAAACATTGCGAGGCCTCGACCGTATTTACGTATCAACGCCATCAGCCCCGAGGACACGTAAACTTTTCGGAATCTGAATCAGTGACGTCGACGAGTCGTTGCAGCCGTAGCGTTGGGGATAACTCACAATTGGTTTCTGTTCAGGATAATTCAACAACTATTTATTTATAATTTAATCATTTCATCCTGTTTTTTTCCTCCAATCGGTGGATTTCTTACGACCCATTACTGTTAAAATCCAGACGATGGAGAAACGTTTTAGTGGAAGATGTTAACGCTGTTGTAAGCAGATGATGAATTATGTCTCGGGTCACCTCCCACGTTCAGGGAGGACTTTCTTTCGCAATTTTACACAGATGGCTTTCTTTAGTCCTCTTTCAAATCATCTGACTTCTCTGGCTACATCGCGGACGTAGCTGTCCTCCCCTCAGCTTTGTTTTTGAACTACGGCCTGGACGGGTAACGTCACAGGCATAAAATACATGCGGGAGAACAGCACCACGTACAAGCAGGTTAACGTGAAAACGTCAGCAAATATGTTACGAGATCTTTGGACCCTAACAGAAAATATCCATCAAACTAAACTCAGTCCTGCAACACGAAGGGAAGCAGCTCGTTTATACAGATGACTGTAGATGCACATGTACCTGCATCAGAGTCTCAAACGCGGCCGTTTAAATAAAAGTCTATTGTTGCAGCAGGTATTGTAATATTGCCCGTCGTAACGCTCCCAGAAAAATGCAGTATTAAGTTACTGCTAGTCTCCATAGACAGAGTAATGAGATTAAAGGCGATGTGCTCTTAGATTGCTGCAATCCGGACATTTCCTGCTGCTGCAGCTTCACATCAAAACGGTTTAAACGGGAAAACACGACTTTTATTATGTGGCAGTCACAGGAAGCGTGTTGTCATTCATGAACAAAATGTCCACAAAACAGCAAACAGTAACCATTTCATTTAAGAGTGAATTAGGGACATGTGTGGGAGACGCGTCTCACCTGTGTGCGTCCTCCTGTGTCTCTGCAGCTCGTCGCTCCTGGTGAACCTCTTTCCGCAGAACATCCAGTTGCAGACGAAGGGTCTCTCCCCGCTGTGCCAGCGCAGGTGAGCTCGGAGGTGGGACGTCTTCCCGTAGACTTTACCGCAGCCAGCGATGTGGCAGATGTGCTGCTTCTTCTTCCCCATGCCTGACCCTCTGTGGCAGAGAGACGGAGTGTGGAGTGAGACAAATGTATGTAAAATAACTACATCTGCTCATAAAGAGTGAAGGGACACTGAATGCAAACGAATGCTCTTGCCAAAACATCTGCATCTGACTGAATGTTTGCAGACAAATATAGACTCTGCATGGAAGTGGAAATGTAAACAGGACTTCAAAACCAGTTAAACAACTTAAGTAGACAAACCTAAGATGAATAAATAAGTTTAGTATTTAGAATTGTCGCTAAAGCGGATCCTTTGGTCGTACCAATGCAGCAAGAACAACAATAATATAATGTGGTTGTGACTTTCTTCGTATCCCTCTTGTATGTAATTAAAGTTTATTTTTCTGTTCTTCTTCTGGATAAATATTGTGCGTGTGTTCTCATAAGCCCACCTTCCTCCCGACTCTTTGCAGTTGGGGCAAGTGCAGGCTACTCTACGGAGCCTCTTGCCCTCCCCGCTCGGTGTATCCATGTCCTCATCTCCCAGCTGAACCCGCAGGTTGTTCAGGTCGCTGGGGTTCAACGTGGAGTCGCCGCTCAGCTGCCACTCCTCCGAGTCGGGCTCCTCCTTAATCTGGATACCTGGAGCAAGAAAAAGGAGGAGGAGGGTTGAAGTCAGCCAGATAGGGATGAATAACTTATAAATGTGTCGCTGTGTCCGTGATCGTACCAACTGGACTGCCTGTGTCCTCTCCGTGTGTGTACTGAACTCCAGCTTGTGTCACCGAGTTAACCGTGACCGTCTGGAGGTTGGGTAGGCTGACCTGGCCTGCCTGGCCCAGCGGGAGAGTCTGAACCGGGGCCAAGGTCAGCTGCTGGGCCTGGCCCTGACCCTGGGGCAACTGGAGCCCCTGCAGCGACTGAACACCCTGAACCTGGATCGAGAAGCAACAGCGTTTTAGTCATTTGAAACATTTCACGACACAACAAAAAAGACAAAAACATCTGCCGGAGCTCACCTGGAAGGTCTGCCACTGGATCTGCCCGGTGGCCGTGACGGTCTGGGCCTGGATGAGGAAGGTTCCCGGGTTGACCAGCTGCACGCTCTGTAGGGTCTGACCCGCTGAATTCATGTCCTGGCCTTGAGCCACCTGGGCTACGTGGGCATGACCGTCCCCGGACAGCTGCAGGATGGGCTGCGAGAGAGTAGTGGTGTTGGCGGACGACACCTGCGGTTAGAAACGGGGATGGCGGCGCGTCAGTGTGCGCGCGGGGTCGTGTGGTGTATAGTTAACGTACGTTACTCATTCATAACAGGATGTGAGAGCTGGTTGCACAACAGCGCTGTATTGACAAAGTGGCTGCACATAATTACATAATTGCAGCATTAAAGTGGTCTACACTTTCAACTGTAGTGATGCAGAACACCAAAAACAAGAAGAAAAACTAAAAAAAAAACAAGACACCAAACCTCCCGGGGGGTAAATCAACCAAGGTGTGTCACCCAAAATAAACTCTGCCTTGCACAATCAGACGCAGTGGAAGCGTCAATGATCATAACAAAGGAATTTTGCAAAACTAGAAATGCACAAAGTCAAGACGACACACGGAAGAAACGATAAACTCAAAGTGGATTCGTGCTCTTTCTGGTCGCGGACATGCCGCTGGCGCTCTTAAACGTCTAATCAGACCATCCATCGGGGACTTGATATCATCTGAAGGTTCAAGACGCTATTTATAAAACAACACCTGAGCAAAGCATGATCAGGTTTACGCTCGCCCTCGCTGGACAATTGTTTTTAAGCCTTTTCTTATTCTAAGGAAGTTCTAAAATATTTAGAGCCGTCTAGTTGCCCAAGAACTTCCCCATGTATTTGCGAAGTTATGACTTAAAGGAACTACGTACGTCACTGTGGAGACATGTGACGCAAGCTTTCAGAAAATGGCAGCAAACTCAGATGGACCAATACGGAGAAACAAGTTCTCTACAACTCTACAAGTAATAATATGTTAGATACTAAAGTTACATTCTGTAACTACTACTTATATCTTAATAAATAAATGCTACACGCACATACACACAACCTGGTTTTAAAGATACACACCTGTATTTGGTGCAGGTGGTTGTGGGAGTTGTAGTTCTCAGACGACGGGTCGGACACGCCCGCAGACACGGCGGTCGCTTGGGTGAGAACGCCGGTCCCGTCTATGGTCTCAGGGAGATGTGAGGAGTTGGAGGTGGCGGCGGCGGTGGTTGTTGGCACGTAGAGCTCGTGGTTGCCGCCGCTGCCGCTCACCGTCACCAGGTGCTGCTGCTGCTGCTGCTTGCCGCCGGCGTCCTGCTGACTCTGACTCTCCAGCGCCTGGCTGCTCATGATCAGCTGGCCCTCGGGTGTGACCGCCGTCGCGATGGGGACCGTCTGGGCTCCGGTGAGCCCTAGCGACTCCAGGTCCACACTGTTTATGGGGACGAACGTTATGTTGCCGGGCAGCCCCACCGTGCCGGAGTACGCCGAGCCCCCGGCCAGAGAGACGCCTTGGATGGACTGGACTTGCCCCGCCTGCGTGAGAAGGTCCGAGGTCGTCGTCGTGGCGCAGCTGATGCCGATGTTGCCCTGGCCGCCGTCTTGAAGGAGCTGGATCTGCCCCGTGCCGTCGTCCAAGCCTTGCGTCTGGAATCCCGCAAGCGTCCCGTCTGCATTTTGAATTTGGGGGATGACCTGGAAGACGGGGTGAGAATTTAGACTGCAATCGCCACCCGAACAGAGCTCCAGCTGCAGCTTAAAGCACGTTTCTGAGCCTTTTAGTACCTGATACTGAATGCCCGACACTCCATTGGCTGCAGCCTCACCCCCGGATGCTGTAACGTAAATGGGCTGGCTGGGAAGACTCCCAATCGGAAGCACATACTGCCCGTTGGACGTGACGATCCCAGAGTTTGGAATGTGAACGACTCCCTGGTCTTCCTTCCCAGCTGAGACGGGGGTTAACACCTCCCATCGGTCCGAACCGGTCAGCTGAATTGCAGACATATCCGTCGTCTGGGGGCACAAGCAAACACTCACGTTAGCAAGGTCAGATCACACTTCTGCAAAAGAACCAGTGATCCGTCTCATCTTCAGACGGGATAAAAAGGGGGAGAAAGGGAGCCGGTTTGTGCATTGTTTGTAAATTAGTAATAGACTCAGAGGCCGTGATGTATTAAATGGAGGATAACGCGCAGGCAGTGGAGGATTGTGCCGATTCCTGACGCAAAGGATGAATAATAAAAAGAGGCAAAAGATGGATGTAAGCTACAACACACACAGGCTCTGAAACGGCCGAGAGCAGGGTGTGGGGGATGGGTGCCTATTACAGGACAATTGCACGCTACTGTTTTGATTATGGACGCTTTCCCTGCTACAATATCACACCCCCGCATCCTCCGAGCCAAAGGTACACCGGCTATCTTCCAGCGAGCCGACCCAAGTGACTGACTTCAGTGTCCTACCCACTATGGGCGGGTTTTACAGGGGTAAAGTGGGTGGCCGTTATTGAGGGGAACACAGGAAGTGTACGGCTTTCACCCCATGCCATCAAAATTTCCAAAACGTGTGAACTTCATGCTCTCAAAAACACATCCAGAAATCGAAAGCGAGCGAGAAAGACGAGCTAGAAAATGTCGGATACCTGTGTTTCCGCTGCGCCGCCGTGTTGCAGAAACTCGCTTTGACTGCTGTCCACGTCCGCGGACGCCATTTCTCCTTGTTTCAGAGGCTGCTCTGGCGCTAGCAGGGAGAGAGGGGGAAACTCAGCAAAACTCTGTAATCTTCAACTCCTGCCTGCCAGAAAAGCCCGCAAAGCATCCCCACTCTCCAGGCCAAAAGGAGCCGACTGCGAAATTCAACTTTGCAGCGGAGATTCTGAGGCGAATCGGGCCCAGATTGACTGTTTACTTTGTCAACTCCGCGGCTAGCCAGCTAGCTCAGTTAGCTAACCATATCTAGCTAGTTAGCAGTAGAGCAAAAGATAAAAAAGACGCAGCTCGCTCCGCTGTGCGCTTCACAAACTCACCGATTAGTCCCACGCTTCGATGCGCTAAATGTTTACGTACCAGTCATAGCGTGAATGGTAGTAACCGGGAGGATTAACAGATCAACGAAACTCCGAACATGATTATTTTATCAAAGGCGGGCTAGTGTTGATCGGTGAATTCGGGTCGATTTTTTTTTCTATTTTGATTGACGGTGCGGGAAACACAAAAAGGTGGGACTAACTAGCTTGACGGTCGAATTTGCATCACATTACAGGACGTCCCGCCCTTCTTCTTTAAGCCGATTGGCTGAGCGCGGGTGGCGGTGAGCCGTCATTGGCCAGCCGCGGCTGTCAATCATTTTTTGTACGACGTGTGTTTCCTGTTTGTTGAGCGAGACGAGAGAAGGAATGCAGTTGTTGAAATCTTAACTGAGATACTTGGAAAACAGCGCGGTTTGCATCGAAAGTTAACACTAATTTATCCGTTACACAAAATAAAGTTATAAATTCTACCTTTTCTTTGTTGTTTCAATACAATGTTTTTAAGTTTTACCATAATTTTAGCAAGAGTCGAGCGGAGAGACTTTTTTTGTTTTGTTTTTTAAAAGTTTTTAGTACTTAAATTCATTTAACACCGTCATTTGCCCCTCATTAAATAAAACAACCCTACATTAAATTCTAGCACATTGAAATAGTTGGTTTCGTCAAACCAGACTCCTTATTAAGTTTAAACGGGAACATCTGTTAGCAATCACAGATGCAGATTAAAACCATTAACCCTGCAACATTCATGTTTTGGTGCACAGTTAATAAAGGATTTTTTTTGGCAGTGTGTATTTTGTAGTTAAAACCTAAAAACAACTTTTAAAAAACACCTTCTGTATGTGGGTGAGTAGAGTGATTTCAACGAATGCATAAATGCAAATTATACTCAAGTTATAATCATGTACATTTATTTTATTTATTTTTAAAAAAGTCTTTCATACCAATTGAAACCGTAAATGTGCAGGAAACAAACTCAAACTCAAAAAGGTCAGTTTAGTCACCTTTCTGGAGCTTTTGATTGTGTAACGCCATCTTACTTACGTTATTATTTAACCATGAAGCCAATTGTTTATCCAATAGAGATGTTATGAATCTCCTTTTGGCTAAGAAGCCGGCATTTACGTCAAGAAGCCGTATACAAACCAAAAAGACACAGTATACATTATCAGGGGAGAAAATATCCATGCATCAAAAGAAGAAGTCATCTACACATAAATCATGTATAGCGCATATCTGATTTAAAAACAAACAAAACCATAAAGACATGAGAAAATTGTTGTGCAACATGTCAAGAACAGTCTGTGGTAAAGACTTTAGATGAACGTGTCTAGATTGAGTCTAGCCTGCAGGTCATTCCAAGACAAAAGGAATTTTGTATGAACACAAAGCTGGAGTTTGCATATCCTCTCTAACCAGGACTGCATTAAAGTGAACACAGTTCAACCAGTTTGTACAGTGCACAGCATCGAGCTGTACCAACTAAGTAAGTTTGTTGTAGAGATACATCTGCTGATGCATAGCTAGGGCACATCATCAGTGATGTTTCCTGAGGTCATTGGGTGTTTCGGGTCTTTCGAACATCATACACCCTCGCCCAGGCGACCCAGCCGAGGTTGATCAGGCCTCGACTTGTGCCCTAGCAGCGCTTGTCCACGGATCCCCTCTCTTGATCCAGAGCCACCTAGAGGCTTTCTCCGCTGCCTCCGTGTTGTTAAAAATGGCTCGCCTCCTTCTTCCTCCTGTGATGCCGAGTGCAGTGTAGGCTCTGTACAGCGACTGTCCTGCAAAGCCTCTGCACCCCACCTCCACAGGCAGGCACCTAGCCTTCCAGCCTTGCTTGTGGCAGTCATTGACCAGGCTGTCGTACTTGGCCCTCTTCCGCTCAAAGGCCTCTTCCATCCGCTCCTCCCATGGCACAGTGAGCTCCAGCATAATGATGTTCTTCGTCGCCTCTGACACCAGCACAATGTCAGGCCTGAGGGTTGTCTGCACAACATTCTGGGGGAACTTTAGTTGGCTGCCCAGGTCCACTGACAGTTGCCAGTCCTGTGCAGTGAAGAGCAGCCCTGGTGTTCCTTTAGATGCTGCTGGCTTCTCTCCAGCTCTGAGGAAGTTGATGGACTTCTTCACAGGCTTTGTCCGCCGACACATGGCAATCCCACTACAGATGCTGTCTGCGATGGTCTTGAGCACCTGGTCGTGGCGCCATCGGTACCTGCCTTCCCCAAGAGCTTCTGGGCAGCAACTAAGTATGTGCTCCAAAGTCCCCCTCCTCTGGCATAGGGGGCAGGCTGGAGAGTCCACTAAGCCCCAGCAGTGCAGGTTGGATGGGCTGGGGAGTACATCATAGACGGCCTGGACCAAGAACTTGATGCGGTGTGGCTCTGCCTGCCACAGCTCCGTCCATGAAATCTTCTTCTCCGCAACTTGTTCCCATCTGGTCCAGGCGCCTTGCTTGCTCATCCCCACCGCTCTGCTGGACCTCTCCTCCTCCACCATTGCCCTCACCTCCTCCTGGACTAGTTGTCTCCGCTCCCTTCCCCGTGCCTTGTTGAACCGGGTGGAGGGCGTGATTCCTAGTCCAGCTCTGCCCCTGGACACTGTTCCCACCAAGTCCTTATGACGTAGACGAGACTCTGCCTGATCCACTGCTGTCTCTGCTGTCCACTTCCTGCCAGTCCTCACTGCTACTCCTGCCCCAGATACTTTCGGGTCTGCTGACTCACGTAACTGCAACACCTCCCTCGCACGCAAGACCTTGAACTCCTCCTCAATGGATTTCAGGGGGAGCGTCAGTTTGCAGGTGTTTCCATAGAGGGCGATGTTGCTCAAGCTTCTGGGCAGGCCTAGCCATCTCCTCAGGTAACGACTGACTCTCCTCTCCAAGTCAGAGATGGTGGTGATAGGAAACTCGTAGAGCAGCAGGGGCCACAGTATCCTCGGCAGAATCCCATGCTGGTAAATCCACGCCTTGAATTTTCCCGGCAGGCCAGTCTTATCCACCCTCATCAGCCATCCATCTAGCTCCTCGCAGGTGTTTTTGATGGATGCTTTGTCTCTGAGGCTGCTGTCAAAGAACTTTCCCAAGCTCTTGATGGGCTTCTCAGAGATGGATGGAATTGGTGTTCCAGAAATAGAGAACTGGAACTTCTCTACCACTCTGCCCTTCTTCAAAACCAAGGATCTGGACTTGGATGGCTTGAATGACATCCTGGCCCATGTCATCAAACCCTCGAGTCCTGTCAAGAGCCATCTACCTCCAGGCACTGACTCAGTGGTTACTGTCAGGTCGTCCATGAAGGCACGGATTGGTGGTTGGCGGATACCTGACTTGGACTTGGGACCTCTGCACTCTGGCTCTGCTGATTTAACGAGCATATTCATAGCCAGCGCAAACAGAATCACTGAGATGGTGCAGCCTGTAATGATTCCCTTCTCCAGTCTGTGCCAGTCAGATGTTCTTGACCCTGCTGAAACCCTCAGCCTGAAGTCCCCGTAGTACTCCAGGATGATGTCTCTAACTTTGGCTGGAACATGGTGCCTCTCCAGTGTCTCGAACACCAGTTTGTGTGGCATTGAGCCATAGGCATTGGCCAGGTCCAGCCAGAGTACCACCAGATTGCCCTTGCTCTCCCTGGCCTCCCTCAGGAGTTGAGTGACCACTCCAGTATGCTCTAAGCACCCTGGTACTCCTGGAATGCCACCTTTCTGCACAGAGGTGTCGGTATACCTGTTCTTCAAGAGGAAGTCTGCCAGCCGCTTAGCAACAATGCTGAAGAAAATCTTCCCTTCAACGCTGAGGAGCGAGATTATCCTGAACTGGCTGATGTTCTTGGAATCCTCTTCTTTAGGTATCCACACTCCTTCTGCAAACCGCCACTGGCGAGCCGTTTTGCCCTTCCTCCAGATGACTCTCAATAACCTCCAGAGACGATTCAGCAACTTGGGACAGTGCTTGTACACCTTGTAGGAAGTTCCACTCGGCCCAGGTGCTGATCTGGACCTAGCCTTACGAACCACTTCCTGAACTTCTGACAGGAGTGGCTCCCTCAGATCAAAGGTGTCAGTAGGCTCTGATGGTGTTATTACCGCCTTGCACTGCCCCAAATCCTGGTCTCGGATGGGATCACTGAAGGTGCCCTGGAGATATTCGTCGACCTCCTCCTTCGAGCAGGCCAGACGCCCACTGCGTTTCTGACCAAGGAGTCCCTTCATGAAACTGAAAGGGTTGTTGATGAAGGCAGCCCGCTTCCTGGCTCTCTCCCTTCGTCGCCTCCTGTGTTGTTCTGCTCGGCGAAGAACTTGGATTTTTCTTCTGAGGATAGCCGAAAGCTCCGCCAGTGCTGCTCGCTCTTCCTGATCAGCTGCCTTGTGCTGCTTCTTCAAGGCCCTCAGCTCCTTCCTGATGTGGTGGATTTTGGCTGCTCTCTGGTTCTTGGTGTATGGTTCTTTGGCTGCCCTTTCCTGTTCAACACCAAATCTTTCCGCGGCCATGCTTACTATGATTGTGGTCATAGTCTGAAGCCTCCTCTCAACATCTCCTTTGGCTGTTGCTTCCAAAACCATGTCAACATCCAGGTCAAACTTCTGCCACTCTGCTGTTTTGGAGGCTTGGGGCCATCTGATCCGTCTCGTTTCAGACTGCCTGCTTAGAGGGACCGCAGACACCACTTGGAGGCTCCGGGCACTGTGGGGTGCTTCCTGGCCTGGCTCCTCCTCTGTCTCACCAGATCCTTGATCTGTGCATTGTGATGCTTGCAGGCGCTCCTTGCATTTCATCTTTCCGAGATGGATCTTCAGGCCCTTCTCATTCTTGCAGATCTTACCGCACAAGCACTCTCTGATCGTCAACGTTTCTCCATTGCTGTGGTTCGTCAACATTAAATCCGTCCGGCTGGGGACCTCATCCTCCCCCCCTCTCGGGTTCCCCTGGGGGTATAATTCCTTCCTTTGTTCCGTAGCTTTTTTGGGTCCTCCTTCACAGGAAGTGCGTGTTGGGCTGCTAACCCAAACCCGCCCCGGTTGCCGTCTTTCCGAGCTGTCGTCTGTCTCTCCAGCAGTCACCAAGCTGTACTTGGTTGTCAACCAGCCTGTTCCTGGTAGTCACTGGCTGTGCCAGTTCCAATAGTTGTAGAGATACATCTGCTGATGCATAGCTAGGGCACATCATCAGTGATGTTTCCTGAGGTCATTGGGTGTTTCGGGTCTTTCGAACATCATACACCCTCGCCCAGGCGACCCAGCCGAGGTTGATCAGGCCTCGACTTGTGCCCTAGCAGCGCTTGTCCACGGATCCCCTCTCTTGATCCAGAGCCACCTAGAGGCTTTCTCCGCTGCCTCCGTGTTGTTAAAATGGCTCGCCTCCTTCTTCCTCCTGTGATGCCGAGTGCAGTGTAGGCTCTGTACAGCGACTGTCCTGCAAAGCCTCTGCACCCCACCTCCACAGGCAGGCACCTAGCCTTCCAGCCTTGCTTGTGGCAGTCATTGACCAGGCTGTCGTACTTGGCCCTCTTCCGCTCAAAGGCCTCTTCCATCCGCTCCTCCCATGGCACAGTGAGCTCCAGCATAATGATGTTCTTCGTCGCCTCTGACACCAGCACAATGTCAGGCCTGAGGGTTGTCTGCACAACATTCTGGGGGAACTTTAGTTGGCTGCCCAGGTCCACTGACAGTTGCCAGTCCTGTGCAGTGAAGAGCAGCCCTGGTGTTCCTTTAGATGCTGCTGGCTTCTCTCCAGCTCTGAGGAAGTTGATGGACTTCTTCACAGGCTTTGTCCGCCGACACATGGCAATCCCACTACAGATGCTGTCTGCGATGGTCTTGAGCACCTGGTCGTGGCGCCATCGGTACCTGCCTTCCCCAAGAGCTTCTGGGCAGCAACTAAGTATGTGCTCCAAAGTCCCCCTCCTCTGGCATAGGGGGCAGGCTGGAGAGTCCACTAAGCCCCAGCAGTGCAGGTTGGATGGGCTGGGGAGTACATCATAGACGGCCTGGACCAAGAACTTGATGCGGTGTGGCTCTGCCTGCCACAGCTCCGTCCATGAAATCTTCTTCTCCGCAACTTGTTCCCATCTGGTCCAGGCGCCTTGCTTGCTCATCCCCACCGCTCTGCTGGACCTCTCCTCCTCCACCATTGCCCTCACCTCCTCCTGGACTAGTTGTCTCCGCTCCCTTCCCCGTGCCTTGTTGAACCGGGTGGAGGGCGTGATTCCTAGTCCAGCTCTGCCCCTGGACACTGTTCCCACCAAGTCCTTATGACGTAGACGAGACTCTGCCTGATCCACTGCTGTCTCTGCTGTCCACTTCCTGCCAGTCCTCACTGCTACTCCTGCCCCAGATACTTTCGGGTCTGCTGACTCACGTAACTGCAACACCTCCCTCGCACGCAAGACCTTGAACTCCTCCTCAATGGATTTCAGGGGGAGCGTCAGTTTGCAGGTGTTTCCATAGAGGGCGATGTTGCTCAAGCTTCTGGGCAGGCCTAGCCATCTCCTCAGGTAACGACTGACTCTCCTCTCCAAGTCAGAGATGGTGGTGATAGGAAACTCGTAGAGCAGCAGGGGCCACAGTATCCTCGGCAGAATCCCATGCTGGTAAATCCACGCCTTGAATTTTCCCGGCAGGCCAGTCTTATCCACCCTCATCAGCCATCCATCTAGCTCCTCGCAGGTGTTTTTGATGGATGCTTTGTCTCTGAGGCTGCTGTCAAAGAACTTTCCCAAGCTCTTGATGGGCTTCTCAGAGATGGATGGAATTGGTGTTCCAGAAATAGAGAACTGGAACTTCTCTACCACTCTGCCCTTCTTCAAAACCAAGGATCTGGACTTGGATGGCTTGAATGACATCCTGGCCCATGTCATCAAACCCTCGAGTCCTGTCAAGAGCCATCTACCTCCAGGCACTGACTCAGTGGTTACTGTCAGGTCGTCCATGAAGGCACGGATTGGTGGTTGGCGGATACCTGACTTGGACTTGGGACCTCTGCACTCTGGCTCTGCTGATTTAACGAGCATATTCATAGCCAGCGCAAACAGAATCACTGAGATGGTGCAGCCTGTAATGATTCCCTTCTCCAGTCTGTGCCAGTCAGATGTTCTTGACCCTGCTGAAACCCTCAGCCTGAAGTCCCCGTAGTACTCCAGGATGATGTCTCTAACTTTGGCTGGAACATGGTGCCTCTCCAGTGTCTCGAACACCAGTTTGTGTGGCATTGAGCCATAGGCATTGGCCAGGTCCAGCCAGAGTACCACCAGATTGCCCTTGCTCTCCCTGGCCTCCCTCAGGAGTTGAGTGACCACTCCAGTATGCTCTAAGCACCCTGGTACTCCTGGAATGCCACCTTTCTGCACAGAGGTGTCGATATACCTGTTCTTCAAGAGGAAGTCTGCCAGCCGCTTAGCAACAATGCTGAAGAAAATCTTCCCTTCAACGCTGAGGAGCGAGATTATCCTGAACTGGCTGATGTTCTTGGAATCCTCTTCTTTAGGTATCCACACTCCTTCTGCAAACCGCCACTGGCGAGCCGTTTTGCCCTTCCTCCAGATGACTCTCAATAACCTCCAGAGACGATTCAGCAACTTGGGACAGTGCTTGTACACCTTGTAGGAAGTTCCACTCGGCCCAGGTGCTGATCTGGACCTAGCCTTACGAACCACTTCCTGAACTTCTGACAGGAGTGGCTCCCTCAGATCAAAGGTGTCAGTAGGCTCTGATGGTGTTATTACCGCCTTGCACTGCCCCAAATCCTGGTCTCGGATGGGATCACTGAAGGTGCCCTGGAGATATGAGAAATATATTCTGAAACTGTTGGTCAAGCAACTATGTAAAGGGCATCACTGTAGTCTGAAACAAAGAAATCTGTAATGAGACGCTGATAGGAAGGTTTTCATCCAACGAAATGTCAGGATATTTATTATTCACAAATGCAATACCATCTTTCCAAGAATATATATAGAATATATATAAAGAAGGAACATTAGTATTTCTGCTGCCGCTTTGATTTCTGCCACAAAGATGCTAAAATCTTCTTGTTTCCGGGAAACTGTGTACATAAAACTTATACATTTATTTATTTATTTAAAAGTAGCTGCACGTTAATGTTCTGACTTGAAGAAAAACCAGAAACACACAAATCATTGACAGGTTTCACTCCTTTTATTGACACGTGCATATTGATGAGGCTGACATTTATCATGTACTGTCTCCTTTAGGATTTCTGTTTTAGTCCACAGTGTGACAACTTGTTTGAGGGGTAGATGGTGGGAAAATAAAGACATTCAGACTGTGGAGTAGAGGTGACACGCGCCGTGTGTTTTCAAGCTGTACAGTCCAAATGATCCACAATGAAGCAGTGTCTTTTGCGCAGGGTGAAGCTGATGATGTGAAGAGTCTGTTGGGTTTAAACCAGCCCGAAGTGAGTCAATAAAAGCAGCTTGTATAACATCGTTCTCTGGTGTCAAGAAGGCCTTCTTGGCTCTAAAATAACAATATCTCTCCTGCTCACAATACAGTTGAGTCCTGCCCTCAGTTAAACACTGATGAGTGGCGTTCATTTTCTCTTAGTAATAAACAGAATAGTCAGAAGTTCTTGGACAATGAATATTTGATCATTTTCGGTAAACATCAATCGATATCTTAAAGGACCCATGCTTAGGATTGTAGTGACACCTAGTGGCCAGATTGCAACCAACTCATTACACTTTACGTCACCATCTGCTTCCTAACGTGTAGAAGAAGCTACAGCGGCCAGACATAAACAAAAAATCCAGTCTGCAGCCAGGAAATGATTCCTATTAAGGGCTTATTCTAACAAAAAGGAAGGCTAATGACACCATCATTATGAAAATGATATTCAATTTCCGCCTGTAGATCCCCTGAAATCCTACATACTGGGCCTTTAAAAGTGTAATTAAGAGAAGTTGACTTTCTAATTCTAAGGAAAGGTCTGTTGTTTAATACTCAATATCCAATAGCTGGTTCACTGATCCATCACATCTGCAACTAATAAAGCCCTATTTAGGAGGCTTCTTAGGAACTTAGCCCGTGTTTGTTTTTACTCAGAGGAATAAAAGAATGTCTGCAACAGAAACATTTCTGTAAAAGTCTGACTTTTTCAAAAGAATCATAAAGCATCCAAAAAGGCCGGTGGTATGTTAAAAACACATGGACAAAGGCATCATTACAAGAAAACAAATGTTTCTATTCCGTATCTGTTAACCCTTCACTGATTCTGTGATTTCTATAGAGACGTATGAAAACCAGCAGACAGTGTTAGCTCTTTAGGGCCTGACTGGACTGTAATCTGAGTGATCCCTCTGCTGACCGCGTGGTCTCATTATTTCTTTTTGGGTGCGTTGGGTGTGTTGAACTTGAAAAAGATAATGTCCCCGTCCTCCACGACGTAGTTCCTGCCCTGCTGCCTGTACTTCCCTGCAGACTGAGAAACAGAGGGAGAAATTTTAATTGCGTGTGAAGCTTCGCAGAAAGCCAAAAAAAAGTACTGACAGAAATTCAGCGGCGCAGCAGGCGGAGCATTTAGTGACAAACCTTGGCTGCATTTTCACTGCCTTCCTCTTTGAAGTCGTTGAACTTCATCACCTCGGCCATGATGAAGCCTTTCTCAAAGTCAGTGTGGATCTTTCCTGCAGCCTGTGGAGCCTTTGCGCCTTTCTGTTGGAGCACAACACATGTAAACGTTAACACGACGTCACGTTTAAGAAATTCAGAGATAAGATAAAATAAGATAAGATGGATTTAAGACGGCAAAGTAAATATAAAAGCTTGTAGCACAAAATACATACAACAATAAAAATGTACACTTGAATAATACAGAAAATCCATCCCTAAAATATCAGTAATCTGGTTCAGTCTGTTTTTTTTTTTAACATAAATTATTGATAAATGAAACTTTCCAGCAGATTTGCTAATAAGTACAAGTACGTATTGAAGCAGGAGTTCACCCTAAAGGATGTGACTGGATAATGAATCGGTTTCAAAGAAGACGTCCTCATCACGGCACTCACCCTGATGGTCCACGCTCGCACCTCGTCTGGTCCTGCTGTGAAGAAGTATTCCAGCTGTAGCGCTGCATAGCCGGTCTTTATGATTTTGGTCATAACACTAAAAGCAAACAGATGAAACTAATTAGGCACGATGCAACGAATCAAGCAAAAATTCATCTTTTAAAAATATATATATATATTTAAAGTATTTTAGCTTTATTTAATTATCAATGTCATTTGATGATCTTTCATACTGCAGCCACAGCAGGGAAAACGCCTCTGATGTGTAACAGGACTGCGCTGTGTACATTAGCACACTGGAACTGGGCCAGTATTCGACACAGCTGTGCGTTTCCCGCTGAGCATTGCAGATTTATTGACTCACACAAATAATATTAACCTGTCTACAAGTAATTCCAGCACACTGGCTGTGACTGGGATGATTAATCATTTCATTATCTTTGTATTTTTGATCTATGTGTCACGGACCAGACGGAATCAAAATTCTTCATGTGACCACAATCGATTGAACAGACTGAGAGCGGTGATTTAACCCTCTGATAGACTGAGGGAAAAATCAGGTGACGCCTTGATGATGAGTTTCCAGGAGGGACGGAAACATGGAGACATCAAAACAACTAATTTTCAAACGAATGATGCCTGAATCAATGTGGGCGGCGCCGCTGAAAACGTGGGTCTGTCAGTTATCATAACCGTATTTTCAGTTTGTTTATTTGATGGTGGGCAAATACATTCAGTGAAGGTGCAAGTCATTCATATATAAATATAAATCATCACATATGTCTTATCAAATGATTTTATTTGGAATCTCTAATCAGAATCATGCCAGTCGAGCTGAAGAGACATTGTCCCTGAAGGTGTGGTCAACGCGCTCTGACTCTTAATGGCAAGGTTCATCATATGGTGATGTTATAAACAATAACGGGAAGACCAATCACTAAATTTAACAACTGGATAACTGTGATTATGAAGATAACGTGGCGCAGCGTTCATGTCTCACCTCTGTGTCTTTTGTTCCTCGCAGTATTTGTTCCTCTCCTCCTCCTCCATGTCCTGCAGTTTGAACTCCAGAGCTCCACTCAGAGGAATGACCAGAGCGCCGGGGTCGTGAGCATCTACCCACTCCTTGATTTTTGCCAGCCTGAAGAAAGCAAGCAGCAGGGTGAGACATTTTGATTTCTCAAAGAGAGACAACAACACGGTTAAGACTGGGGCGAATGCAAACGCACCACTTGTTCTTTTTTCTGATGTAATCCTTCTCTGAGAGGTTAACCAGGTAGATCATGGGCTTGGATGTCAGGAACAGGTATTTGTTGAGTACCTCGATCTGTGAAGACAAATTAAGAAATAATGAGTTTAGGGAAAGTTTATTTTTGAAAAAAGACACTTTGACTCTTAATAAATATGAAACAAAACACATATAGGACAACATGTAACTTAAAACAACACAGAAACCGATTTAAGCGTGTGCACACACATACATCATTACCTCTTTGTCGTTCCAGTCGTGGTAAAACCTGATGTGTTTCTTCTCGTCCACCAACCAGTTCTTAACCTTCAGCATGATGTCCTGAAGCCACAAGCAGCAGGTCAGGAGGTGTATATGGAACCCAGCGGTGACACAAATGTGAAGCAGGTGTCTCAAACAAACTCACATATTCAGGTTTGAGCTTTTTGTCCCCTCCTCTCACGGCAGTTTTCTCCAGCTTGTCGATGATCGGCGCGATCATCTCCTCGTCCTTTAGTCGTAGCTCCTCGTGGATTATTTCAATGTCCCTGACGGGGTCGATGTTGCCCTCCACGTGGATGATATCCTCATCATCAAACGCACCTTTAAAAAACACACACAAGCATTGTGTACCTCTTCTTATCGTCCTATTAATATATACTTTGATCAACAATCAAGTAAATTAGTAACCTGACCAGCAGCCACACTGAGACCTTAAAACAAGCCTTATTCCCCTTTAAGAGGTTCAATCATTTCTGCAGCATGCCCTCCTAACACCTGTGCACTCTGTTCAGTTGTTACTACACAGCAGCTGCAACTCACGGGTCATGTGGAAGATGCCGTCACATGCGCTGATGTGGGAGAGGAAGGCGTTTCCCAGTCCCTGTCCCGAATGAGCTCCCTTCACCAGGCCAGCAATGTCCACAACATTCAGGAAGGCGGGGACCTTACTGAAGAGACGAAACAATCGGACAAGGAGGACTGTTAACGATATGAAAGTTCACTTTATGCTGGGATAAATGGACACCGTCATAACACACACACACACACACACACCTGGCTGGTTTGTGGTACTGGCAGAGGAAATCAAAGCGCTCATCTGGAACAGGCACCCTGCTCTCGTTTGGGTCGATCGTGCAGAATGGGAAGTTTTCTGCAGCTGCTTGGCTTTTGGTCAGCACGTTGAAGAAGGTGGACTTCCTGCAACATAGACAGAAGAGTGTCAACAGTGCACTGATCACGCTTAGATTGTTAAGTATTTGCTCTCTTAAAACATGCACCTACCCAACATTAGGTAATCCAACAATTCCAATTTTCAGAGATGTTCCAAATCGTCCAATTAATGGAGGCTGTTTCGGGGCTTCGTTCTTTTTTGGAGGCATCTGCACATGTGAAAACAAGTTGGTTACTTCATGACAGCCATATCAAAATAGTTCCTCAAACTAAGCGTCCCGAGTGCTGCTAAAAAATTGCGTCTAAGTATTAATCCCTTGGTAGCTCCATCCTACGAAGCTAGGTCTACTGAAAACGTGCGGAGGCAGCTGCAGTCATATGCTCATTCAAACACAGCATGCTAACGTCAGCTAGCGGCTAACAGGAACCACTCCTAGCTACCTGCTAGCCAGAATACCTAATCGAACAAAGATTCCTGACTGTATTTTCCATTTATTACAATGTGAGAGTCATTTAGCTGAGAATATGTCTTTTTATCTACCTTTATGTCAGTTCTTAGCCTATGGGCTACGTGGTGTCCACTCCGCTGGTATCTGCTCACACCGGCCGCTCCAGGCGAAAGGCAAGTTGGAGAGCAAAGCGGAAGTGTTTTGACGTGAGGGCTTTCTGATTGGTCAGAGGACGTGGTAGAAAGGGACGTCAAAGGCACGTTAACTGACAAATAAAATAAAGATCAATTTAAAAATAAAATAAAAAATATCGCGCGTTTAAGTATTCATGTTTTTAGTTTGTTTTAAGATATAATTTTATTATTGTGAGATAAAATGTGCAAATCAGCTTGATTTGGATGTTAAATGTATTGTTTCCCGTCTTTCCAGTAAGTATCGCGAGAGGTCGCCATTTTTACAGGTAGCGTTAAAGGAAATGTATTCAGGTACCTTTGTTTTTACTTGAATATCATAATTATGAGGTATTTTCCCTCAATTAAAGAGTTATTGAGTCTTAAATACAATTTAAGGTCTGTTATTTTTGCGAATATTATGCGCACCAGTGAATTAGCAACTATTTCAGTGATGTCTTAAAGCAAAACAATCTCTCATTTAATTGCCACAAACTTATGGAAATACTGCTTTTCTCTTACATAATACTTAACTTAATATGTTTGGGCTTAGACAAAGAAATGAATAGATAATACAAATGTCTGTTAGATGTATCCCTCAATGTTGGATTCATTAAAGTTTGCATTTACTGGGCTAAATATAAAATATGAATCTGATCACTGAACATGACTTAAACAGCAATATCTTCCTAAATAATTTTATTAATAGTCATAAATTTACACTGGAACATATTCATATATTTGATGAAACTCTAAACTCATGAGTCAACATAAACTGTAGTATGCAACTGTAGTAATAAACAAGACTTTACTATATAATCTTTTTATTGCTTATTTACAGCCATCAAGAAATTATTTCTCACAAGAAAAAAAAAATGACAGAACCAATATAGACACATGGAATTTAAAACTGGGATACTGATAGATGATAGATCAACTACATAAAAAGAGCCCAATAAGAAACTAGAAGTAACATACATAATATGATCTAAACATAAAAACAAACAAGCGTACAAACAATAACACAATTGTAGACTCTTCTCTCTTTCACTCCTCAGTAGTGGCCTGTGGAAAACAAAAAAACAAAAAAAAGGTGAGAACTGAAGCGTGCGACTTATAACAAAGAATGAACAGTAATAATATTGTCATTTATTGACAGAAATGTGGTTCAAACTTACGTGGCGAGTATGACCGCGATCGAGATCGAGAGCGGTACCCTCTGCTGTAGTAAGGAGAAGGAGATCTGCGTCTGCGGGAGGAGGAAAAACGCTGGTTACACCTATAATTTAACCAGTGATTGTCAGGTAAAAGACTACTGTAAAAAATAACCCACCTGTATGAACGGTACTCTCGGTCATCATAACGATCATAGTCCCGATCATAACCTCTGTCATAGCCTCTGTCGTAACCCCTGTCGTAGTCCCTCGAGATGCGACGTGATGAACCACCACTACTGCTGCTGCTGCTGCTGCCACCCCCGCCACTGAAAACGCGCACACAGAGGATCAAGTGTCAGCTTTGTTGTCACACATAAAATATCCAGACTGCATCCTGGTCTACAAACACTCACTATGTGGGGCGACCCATGTAGATTCCAGGAGTGGGAGTGTGGGCGCGTTTGGTGATTGAGAAATCCACTCGGATCCTGCGTCCATCAAGCTCCATTCCGTTCGCACGCTCCTTGGCCTAAACCACAGAACAGCACCACTTGTTTACTGCCTCACTCATTAACCACATCATTACAAAAACAAGCTTTCTTCCCTCTACATAATACACAGTAAAAAGTCCACTTGGTTAAAACTGTTAGCAGATCTCTGCCTATCCTCCCTACCTCCTTGGAGTCCTCGCAATTTTGAAAGTAGACGAAGGCGAATCCTCTTGAGCGTCGTGACTGCTGGTCATACACAATGTTAACGTCGCTCAGCGGGCCGTATTTAGAGAACACCTCCCTCAAGTCCCTCTCTGTTGTGTACAGGCTCAGACCAAACACACCAAGACAGTTGTTGGGGTCCGGGTTGGCCTAAAGAGTAAAAAAGGGAGAAACTATTATGAGAAACAGCTGTAAGACGTTCAAGAATTTGTGATCAATGTGTAATTTTTAAATCTAAAAACTGACAACGTATTTTTAAATTGAAGTATTTTGAAGGTCATCTGCAAAGTCACTTGTTAAATTTGAAATTAATGGATTTGAAAGGCCCACACAGAAGAAGCACCATACCCTGTTGCCAATATGTCTCCGACGGTTTGACATTGGAGAGCGGCTATGGCTCCGATGGCGGTGGTACTCTGAGCTGCGAGACCGGCTCCTGGAACGGCGGCGGCGGGAGCGTGAACGAGAACGGGAATAGTGCCTGCGGGAGCTTCGGTGGGACCGAGACCTGAAAACCAAAAATGCATCACTTTGTTTGCACCCAACTGCTTCAGAAATGCAGTCCGTGAAGTCCAGCGTCGAAAAGGCTTCAAACTCACATTAAAACATCTTACCTAGACTTGGATCTAGATCGAGAACGGGATCTGGACCTGGAGCGGTGAGAACCATCTTTGGAGCGTGCTGGTGAGCGGCTGGTGGATCTGGCCGAGCCGCGAGGCGAAGCACTCCTTGAGCCAGCCAGCGAGTCCTGGACAGACCAGACACCGAGATCAGAAACACTGTAAAATGACAAGAACACAGTGCCAGGGGGTGAAAGTGCTTGCCCCCCTTTTAGAAGGAGTTCACCACAACATGATGTTTAGCAGGTCTGACACCAAATATTTAAGAATTTGCTTAGTTAAAGTCATACATTGCAACATATATTCCAAACAGAAATAATTTAGCTTAAGTACAGAGTGCACAAGATTGAATCTTAAGAGAATGGAGGGACTGAACAGTGATGTCTGATACAGAAAGTGCATGCTTTAGAGAAAGTAACAGGATGAAAGAGAGCAGTAACATAGGAGGCTGTTAGGAAATCACTCATACCCTGGTCAACTTCTGATCTTAACTTCACAACTTCTTTAACTTCATAACAACCCTTCATTTCTTCTTTCTTCTGTTTGACCTTACGACCTTCCTCCTCTTCCCCCATTTACCATCTGCCATTACAACACTAGTAGTGGGGACAGATCTCGACCGCTTCTTTTCAGCATCCAACACATTAGCATGCATCAACACCACCAGCTTCAAACAATAACAACTTCACATCTGAAACGTCTTCCGCCTTTTTCTTTCTTCCAACCTCAACCTTAACAAAGAACAAACAAGGGTGATAAGGCATGTAGGTTTCTGTCAAAAACCAAATGGCACACAGAAATCAAAACAAAGCCAGAAAAGCAACAGATTAAACAGCTGAACGGTTTCATACTATGCAAATTATAATTTATAACAATTTACTGACACAAAGCTGACATGATAGCTAACTAGTACTTAATATTTTATAACAAACGGTACCGGGAAACCGTTATATCCTTATGTAAGGCTAAATAATAAGTGAAAGTCACCCGGCCAGTGGGCGGCCACATCTCCCGTCTGCTATGATTTGTAGGCAGTATGTTAAACGTTTTTCCACATTAGCAATACTTTTACAATAATATTTCTGGGTACATTTATGTATGCTGGTATAAAACGCCAGAAACGTCAGGTAATACATATATATTTAAACTCTCCTCTGGCGTTTGAGGCTAAGCAGAAGCTAAGCTAGCTAACCGTAGCTAGCTTAACATCGTCCGCTTAACGTTATTGTCTCATAATCGCAACTCACCTGCTCCCTGAATTCTCTCTCGTTGTCGCTCATAATTAGCAGCAGCTGTGTAAAAACGTGTCTCTGAGGACTAACTTAACTTCCTGCCTAGTTTACCGCAACGCAAACGGGTTAGGGGTTTGACAGCTGAGCTAGCTAACGGAAATGTTCTACACCTGCGTGTGGCGTTTCCGGTTCCGGTTTGATTTTCAGAGTAAAAGCGCCATCTCGTCATCAAGCTTGCCCTTCTGACTTTTGAGGAAAAATAGAGACAAGGTGGTGGAAAAAGCATTGCAGTGTCCGATTATATGTACAGGAAAACATGGAAGCAAATAAATACATTTTAGTGTTTAAAAGATTTGCATCTATATTATACTTATATAGATTTATGTAAACAATCCCTCAAGGTGTACTGGCTCACTCAATTAATACAGCACACTTCAGTTTAAAAATGAATACTTTAATGCAGGGGCAAAAGAAAAAAAAAAAATCACATTTTTAAACACGAACACACACATGCATGTGTGTACAGTAGTTTGCTCCAGGGTACACTATAATCTGAGTCTTCGTTAACAGCCTCTTCCAGTATGCTCGAAAGATTCACAGGTCTAAGTGCGCTTCATGGTAACAAATATGGGACAATCAATACTTTACTCACGGAGCAAGAGATATACACGCACTCCAAAAACACTTTCTCATCCAGTCAAGTCATAAATAATAGAAACGTGTTACCACAACAAGCACCCAATCATGCATTGTTTTGTCTAAATGGATATGGAGAGGAGGTATTTTAATTGTTGTTGTCTACATGTCACACAAAGATTCAGTGTCACAATTAAACATAATTGTAGTCATTTGCCCTCCACTCTGTTGACGACAGCCAAACTTCACCCTTATATCACTGATCTGTAACGACCCAACTCAATGAATTCAGAACCAAACTCTTCAGAATTGGTGATAAGTTGTAAATAAAGTAACATACCAAAAGACAAAAGCATGCTCTAAGCTGCAAGGGCTGAAGGCACTTCAGGCAGTACTTCAAACAGAACAAAAATTACAATCCAAGTCAATAAAAAGCCATTCAGTCAGTAGTGCCAAAGTTTCTGTAAGACATATGCTTCTTACATCATCCTATAATGTCTCTAATTACAACTCAGAGATTACAAATTGTTAATATGTCCCTCACAGGTCAAAGACATATTGAGTTCTTAAGACTAGTGTTTGACTTCTCCAGATCAGAAAAGCGAGAGTTAGATTTGAGTCAGTCCTCTTCTTTGGCCCTTTTTTTTTGTGTGTCTTCAACATGTAGTCGCTGTACACAGACATCGGTCCCGTGGACAAGGTCTCTTGTTAATTGAGTTTATTGCGATCCCCTATAGCAGCTTCTGATTGAGAATTTCCCACATCATTAACTTCCTGAAGAGAGGCATGTGGCACTGTAAAGTAAGGGGAGAATGTTATTTCCAATTTATAACAAAAACAAAAAATGAAAGTTATGTGGTATACTGAAAAGGATCCCAGTGAAGTTGTAGACATCTAAAAGTGCTATGAAGTCATTTCTATATGAACGGGTCCCGCTCAAGATTTCACCAATCATCAAGCCTGGTAGCAAATAAATAAAGCTGTGTATGAATTTAACTTTGGTTTATTTACAAGAAAACTCTACTTTAAAATCAGTACAAATAATATACCTGTTTAAAGGTGAGAGGCTTTCCTTTTGCAATATAGTCGGCGTATTTACAGGCAAAAACTCCGCAGTCACTCCCGTTTTTCTGCTGAGGGATTTCCTACACACAAAACACAAAGTCATTAATGTCACAGTGAGACGACTGATTGTTTAAAATTGTTACGTCACGCATCAGTTTAACTTACACCAGGCCATAAACTTCCAACTGTCCATTTAGCACTGTCCAGCTCCCTGTCTTTCTTTGCTTTGTGCTCCTCTTTAAGGTAGAGTCTGGAAAATGAACACAGTATTTTAATGAGTTATGTTTTGGGGCAAATGATATATATATATAAAAGAAAAGAAAGTGGACTCACAGTAAAAGACTACAGATGTCATCATGTCTCTGGCCCATGGAGTCATACGACTTCACCGTCTTTGACTGAAAATCTATCACCTGAGAGGAAAATGGTGAGAGTCATTAAAACGTGTAGTGCTTATGAAAGAAAAAGCAGTCATTTATTTTTTTGCACATTTCAGGTACAACATTATTAATTTTTCACGCTGATGACTAATTTCAGAGAACCATAACGAAACAAATGAGCAACCACTGTCACCGAGTACTTACAGCCATCGCCCAGTGGACGCCCAGATGCAGAGGGACCAGAATGAGGTCAAACAGAAAGATGTCGACAGCCTTGGTCCAGCGCTTCACAGCAGCATGTCCTCCAGTTTGCCCGCCTCCTCCTCCTCCCCGCAGTTTTGGGAAAAAGAAGGTGCTGAAGGAGTACACCTTCAACTGTCCTGGTTGACCAGAACACCGCTCCATGACCAGGGAAAGGTAGAAGTTTATAACCTTGGGGGGGAGGACACACGAGACGCAATACAGTAATGCTGACAGTACGGACAATATCACAATCCGGGAACAACATACATTCGTCCTGACTTTGCTTATTTTGTGGTTGCTGTAAGAGAAAGGCTCACACTGTGCTGCTCACATTTGTATTAGCCGCATTTTGCAATGCTAATTTGGAAAAAAACAGGCTATGCAAAAGACTTGTTTTTCCTGCCAAAGCCTACAGCGGTTACTGCTAATAACCAGTATTTGGTACACAAAACACTAATACTCTACACTTACAAACAACATACACAATGGTAAGGTTTTATATGAACAGTATATTAACTTTATTACTGCTACCTCCAGCTCGTGAAACTGTAAAGGACATTATGAAAACTGATTCCAATAAGGAGACATCAGAGATATAACAACGGTCAAAACTGCTCTTTACACTCTTACTACATCCCACCTCATCGTTGAGCCAGCCGCCTTCCTGGAGTGTGGCCAGGTCTCTCAGTGTGATGCGAAGTTTGAAAGCTGCACTCAAGACGAGGTTGGGATCACTCTGAGCCAGAGCTCCACTCACCTCCGCTGCCATTTCCTGCACACACAAGCAATGCACACATCAAGTTCAAGAAAAAAACAACAACAATGCAGTGATTTCAAGAAAATAAAACCACATCAAACTTTGCATAATTTCTTCTTACCTTGGTCATCCTTGGTATGTCCTCATCACTATGCCTCGTATGTGCTGTGTGTGCAGAGTGACCGTCAGGCTTGCTGAGAGCAGGAGCGTCTCTGTCCACTAAACTGAGACGAGTAGCTACTTCAGTAGAGAGGTCCAAATCTGCGGCAGGTTTCTGCTTCAATACAACATTGCAGACTTAAAACACATGCACTTGTAACTCATGAGTGATTATATGTCAGAAATAGAAAAGAGAAATTATTACCTTTGCACCTCTAACAGGCGGCGTGTCCTCAAACGCTCCACTGAATGACTTACTAAAGGTCGAGCCGCCCCACCTGAAGATCAACCATGCAGGCGTTACTAAAAATAATCATTCATCACAACACACGTATTTAAATAAATAAAAATACACTGACCTGTCCTTAGTCGCAAATGGATTTCTCCATGTAAACACACTTGGTGCAGCTGTGAATCAGAGACAAGCGTCAGTGGAGCACAGTATATTCCCCGTAACATCTTTAATGAACCCCAAGTTAAATCAAGTAACTTTAATAAATAATATATAGTCAATCATTAATAAATCTATCAAAGATATAGCCAGAAGCTTTAACGATAAAAGGACCTGGACCTGTGAAATAAAGGCATCACTTAAAGTAACTAACCAAGTTTACATATTTCATCTGTTCCTTTGTGAAGGTGAGTGTCCTACCTGTGTAGGCCGTCCTTCTGGACACTGATTCAAAGGTTTTTCCTGAAGCAGCAGTTCTGTGATCAACCTGTGACACTGACTCACTGCGGACAAAAGGAGAAAAGGATCCAGGACAAACTCAGTTCATATCCTTGAGTATACGGTTAAACAGATCTTAACTTTACACATCATGATTATACTCACTCTTGTGGTTTTGTTTGGTTGAAAGGTAGAGGTTGGCTTTTACTGTATTTCTCCGTCACCATTTCCAGCAAGCGCCTGTAGTGCTCCTTATTATTCTGCTTTATGGCCTAGAGGCAGAACCCAAACACATGATAAGTGCTAAAGCTTGATCATGAAGTCAGGTGAAATTTAAAATCTCCATTCTGAATACTGAAAGCAGGGGTTAAAGGCATAAAGATACAGCGTGCAAACCAGGCACAAATTAAAAGCAAATCTAAATGTCTAATTCACCTCTTCCACAGTAAGACTGGGCTTGTAGCAGCGACTGTGTCCAAAGCCATTGCATGTTGGATCAGGATTAGCAGTTACCACTCTGGGAGCAGGCTTGGAAGGCAACAACTGGAGGGAGCCTCTCCTCTCCCTGTCCTTTGCTCTGTCTGGGAGCCCTGTAGAGAGCGCTGTCCCACTGGATTTAAAAAAAGAGTTAAGTTTATAACCAAAAGGAAGCTGCTGAGCACATGTTAATAACTGAACGTATAAGGAATGATTGATTAGTTAAAAGTTAGCCGTGCATGTAAGAAATCAATGAAGCTCAATTACTGAATCAATTACCTGTATTTTCTCATTAAAGGAGGTGAAGAGCTGTGAAAGGGGTTTTTCACACCCCTGTCATTTACTCCATTTACTGGTTTATCTGTTTAAAAAAAAAAGACCAAAAACAAATGAACAAAAGGGATCAGGAAGAGAGGAGTCTACAATAATGAGAATAGGTCAGACTAAGTGACATAAATAATAATAATGCATGCTCTCTTACCCATTCTCCATTCACTTCTGTTCAGCAATGAAGTGTGGAGCTCATCTATGCCCATTAACGTGACAGGCTTTATCAACAGAGGAAAAGCATGTCAGTAAATGTGTAAAACTCACAAATACAAAGGTTAATAAATTATTGAATAACTAAAAGGAACATGTGAAATACGGTGTAGTTAACTTTTAGTCAGGTGCACCCACTGAGTGTGTCTAAAATGCACAAGGAAGGCTAATGAATTGTATCCACGTGCATAAACAACAAACCTAGTTCAGTGACGTTTGGATGCATCACAGCTCAATTTAAAACTTAAGTTCACATCACTATTGATAACTACTGGACATGCAGTGTGATGCACGTCATGCCGTAGATAACGCCAAATATAAACGTTTGAATGAAGCAGACGCGGCACCTACCTGTGACTCTTCATATTGCCAGGGCCTTTCACACCTGGTCGTCAGGGGTTTCCGCAGCCCGAGTAGACCTGCTACACCAGCCACAGTCTTCTTCACGAAGCTGATTACTACATCTGAAGGACACAGATCAGTAGTCGTATTTGTTTGTTTGTTTTCCCAAAGATATTGCAACATGACCAAAATGCTATATTTTATTTTTTTTAAACAAACCTCGCTTGCGTCTTTTGACCGCCACCTGCTCACCCTGGTACACACCGTCTGCAACATGCACACTGTAACAAAAGAAAACACGATTAGAGATCACCGTCATGCTTTTGCGAGAATGAGACATCAACAACACATTCCCCATTTGGG
Organism: Planiliza haematocheilus; assembly: GCA_005024645.1. Lineage (NCBI taxonomy): Eukaryota > Metazoa > Chordata > Actinopteri > Mugiliformes > Mugilidae > Planiliza > Planiliza haematocheilus. Next base: position 709,104 of record SRSE01000124.1, read on the forward strand.
TTAGCCTGGGTCTGTGTTATGCAACATATATTATATAACCTATATAAGATGTAACGTCAGCAATGCCAAGCAACTAACTACAGATAAGCAAGAACTGGGGTCATCTTACTGCTTCAGGGCAAACATATCTTTTCAATTGAAATGTCACATATTTTTAGCCGCTGTAATCCATTAGTATGATGTACTAGGATAATACTTTTTTATAAATATGAGATTTATCCACTTAAGATCTCAGTGACTATACCACCACTGACTACTTATATACTTTTGTAGTATAACTAACTATTGATGAGCTTAACACCTCTGTGCAGATAGTTTAAACAAACCTTAAACCTTCCTTAAAGGTTGGTTTTATTTGTTATACCACAATGTATTCGGTTTAAGCTAAAGCTATAGATAATAATAACAATACCATGCAATGTAGGTAGTTGTAAACAATAATAGCATGCACATGCTACTGTAGGTTTCTTAATTTACTCAAACGTATAGCTTATAGGATAGAAATGTTATGTTTTCGTTTCATTAGCATTTTAATAACTCGACTATAATATGGGATGAAAATCTGAGCTATGTTTATATTATGCTAGTAGATGTTTGCACAGGTCAGCTAGCTAGCTTGGTGAATTTTAGCCACTAATGTTTACCTCCGTTTAAATAGTCCGCTCGTTAAATAACCACATTCTAACTTAAATTTAAGTTTTAATTAATAAATGCAGAGGCTGTGTCCAACCACCGACCTCTGGTAGTTCCGTTTCGCCGGTCTGTGGTGGCTCTCTTGCCGCCGTGCTGCCCCTTTCACACCAGGTCGCGTGGGTTCCTCGTCGCTAACGTTACCTTTCCCGGGCAGCTCGGACGGATTTTGCCTCGTAACGGGCTCAAACAGCGACGAGATTCCGTCAGCTATCCATCCATACATCCCAGACAAATACGAGAAAAGTGTAACGAGGTCGTCTACGCGGGCCAGGACTATTTCTCCACAGGTAAGAAGTCAAACGGGCAATCTACGACACACCGCCTGCCGTTACCCTAGCTTAGCGTTAGCAGCGCCGTGCTCAAATGCGAAGGACGTGCGTCATTCCGTGTTGATGTTTCACGAGATGCGAACGTTTTCTACGTCAAAGAGCAATAGGGTGGGCGGTGTTATAAAGTGCAACACGCGATGGAAGGCCAGTGAATAAGCGGTGTGTGAGGAGTCTTAAACACAAACGAACCCCTGACGGATAAACTAAAAGTGTCAGTGGAAGATCAGGACTCTCATTGGCTGCTGCTGACCCGATCAGATGTCAGCTCCTGTTACGTAATCTTTAAAATCTCAGTTACTGGATCTTAAAAACACATAAACTTAAAGAAAAATCAGGCTGAACACTTTCCGGGTCAAGACTGTGAGGTTTAAAACATAATCTTGTAGATTTAGCAAGTAAATAATACACACCGCACTACATACTATATTTATTTATTCAAATACTAAGTTTATACTCAATTCTGACTATACATAATTGTATAGATCTTGTATTTTTCACTTGTTTTTATATTATAAAACTAAAACATTTCCATTAAGATGTAAAAGGGTAGTTATACTGGCAGAAGAATGCAATTTAATCAATATTTATACAGTATTATCTTTATTAAAAGTTCATGTATACTCAGTATCTCATTGTAATGTTAAAATGAACATGACAAACATCATTATTCATCAATTTATTAATTAAAAAAACAACTGCACACTGGATAAAAACAATATCAAATAAATATAGTGTATGAGCTTCTATCCAGTAAAATAAACCCAGTCGTTAATGACACATTTAAAGTGTTTATTAACTTTATGGTAAAAACATAATACAAAACACATACTGTTAACCTTTCTGCAGCAATGCACTCACTAGATATGTTGATCTGTAATTTCCAGTATAAAAGCGGCGCACATTTGGACACAATGAACATCGGCCCTATTTACACACCACAAAAAGATATAAAACAGTACAAATATAACAAACGGCACTATTTAAAATAAGAAATGTTTGTTCTTGCAGCATCACAAGCGTAAACCTTCAAAATACCGTGTAGATAATAGAAAAATAACATTAGAAAATATAAAAAATAATTTATGTCCTTATAAAATAATCACTTGTAATCAAATATTCAACACGAGGGATATTCCCTTCTACACATTTCTACATGGGGGGTAAGGCATGGACAGGTTTGGAAGCGGCTTCTCCAGTGTCCTCAGGCAAAATTCCATGTTCCAGTGCTCGGACTATTTCGGGCTGGACTGTAGAGCAGATGAACCTAGTAGGACACAAAGACAAAAAGTAGAATATTAAAAAAAGGCAACCCAAAACAACCTTCATCCTCAGGATTAAGGATCACAGGTAAAGCTTCTTTGAATAAATATATCTTAAAAAGCAGTTTTCCAGCTGGTTCCCAGTACACTTAAATATATTTATTAAGAGGACTGAAGTTAGAAAACTGCATAGATGTACAAAAAAAAACAGCGTTAGCGATCATACCTTTAAATGAATGCGTGATAGCTTTAATAACACAATAAGACAAAGACATTAACAGGTAGGGTGATCCTCAAACAACAACATCAAAATAAAAACTAAATAATTCTAATAAACATGACATGAAAACAAAAATAAAACAGACATGCAGTCTATTGTCAGCAAAGATATCACACTCTGGTCTTGGGAGAGTAAATGTTCAGCAGAGTTTTGTTATAATTAGCAACCCACATTTTGTGAATACTACACCGGCTCTGGATCATTACAGGATTTCCTCAGATTAGGTAATGATATGTGAGATACCGACTCACTGCTAGAGATGACATTCGACCCACCAAAGCCAAACCAAACATCATTTGTCTCTTGTTAGTAAGAATTTCCCCAGATACAACATAAAACACGTCATAGATTTTTTTTTTTAACTTACCTTCCAGCCAGCATGTCATATAATCTCATAAAATTAACGTAAAAACAAATAACTATGACATGCTTTTAAATCGAGCCAGAGCACAAAACAGTAGGACATGTTCCTTATAGACCAGAGTGTTATCACCTCTAATGTACTGCACTCAGTGACGACGGACAAGTCAGTCCTGAGCCGATCACTGTGCTGCTTTATAGTTTGGTGGAGTGAGTATGCTACACTCACACTCACCTGGACCGTTCAGGTAAAGGGGCGACAAGCAGCTCAGGTACAGCCACGTCCTATTCTCCTGCAGCCAGCGCTGCCGATAACCAATCATATCAGGGGAACAGGCTGACTGTATCCTCCTTTCCTCTTTAGGGGGCGGGGCTAAATGAGTCTCGCTGACTAGGTTGGGAGATGATAGAGCACACAGGTTTTGTGGGATTTGGAAACAAGTGGGTTTTCTTTCTAATATGGTCAGGCTGACGTCACACCTTCACCCACCAAAGCCGTTTTTTGTTGCCTGAGCCAATACTTGATTACTACGGTGTAGTCTAATATCAATATAAGAGCTATAAAACATAAACCCAGTGACTTTTAGGACCTCCCAGAGTGATAGCTTTTGCTTCTGTGCCAATTAATCAGAACCCATTAAGTAGTGCCAGTGATAACAGTGAATGTTGTGTTAACCCTGTGTTTATAGTGAACACCAAAGCTTTTTTTAATTTCCCCTCAGGTGCACTTAGTCCCATTTCTTGTCCCAACATGTGCTTAATGTTGCTCACCTTGTCTGGCTCCCATCAACCGCTGCTGGACTTTCTCTAGATGATGGATATATTCTGTCAGGGATCGCTCAGGATCTTGAGATGTTGCACCTGAATGCAGACTGGTGCTGGAGTGCTGCCTAAAGAAGTATCAGAGCTCATTAGAAAAAGCAGTGCTTTCATCCAACTTAAGTCTTAAATACATAGCGTCAAGTTATTAAAAAACAAAACAAAAAAAGCTCAGACCTGCTGTGCAGCCTGAAGGGTGATTTGCTGGGCGGAACAAGTGCTGACACAGCGTCTCTGCTCTGTGTCGAGTCTAAATTTGATCTTGGCGGCTGCTGCTGCTGCTGCCTCAAAACCTCAGTCTTGGATCCTGTCAGAGACATTACAATGAAAAATCCACCGTAATACACACAGTCATGTGATGCATGTTATCAAAAACTGTGGACATGACCCATACCTGAAGTATGTCCATTGACAGTCCCAGATAAAGATAACCTTTTAATCGCTTTCTGCCATTTCCTGGTCAGGAACCTCATTCTGTAAAGAAGAGTGAGGTTTGTTTTATCTACTCAGAGGTTCATTGTTCATTATTTATATTCTGGTGTATCTCCTACCTTGAAACGGCAATGACCACTCGTACTGCGGCTCTAAATCTTCCAAGGGGTCTGCGCTGGGACGAGAGAGGTGGTGAGGGTCGTGCTCCCATATGTGCGATGAGACACAGTGTCACCTGCTCGCACTCCTGGAAACCTCCCAACAGCAGCAGCAGGTAACGCTTCTGGTACACCAGAGCTTTCCTGAAGCTCTCAGCACGCAGGTAGCGCTCATACAAACGCTGCACCTGCAAAACAATTAACAGCTGTCACTATTTAATCACTGTATTATATCACTACATCTGAACTGTAGCTGTTCAGTTTGTTTTAGCAAGTCTGAATTCACCAAAGGTGGATTAATTTTGCATGTACTCCCTACTGACCTTGCTGTTGCTGGTCATGTCATTGATGGGTCTGTTTTCCGTTTCTGTGGTGACCCTGGCGAGTTCATTTTCTGTGCGCCGCAGCTCTCGCTCCAGACAGGTGAGTCTGTATTTGAAGGTGGCTCTCTCTTGACTCAGCGATGTCACACGCTCCGTCAACTCCGAGTTCTCCTTCAGTAACGTCTCCAGCAGGTTGGATGATGACATGGATGCACTCTGTAGTGAGAAAAGTATCTGTTTAGCTAATCAAATACATCTGGGTGAAGAAATATAATTTTAGCACGAGGAATAAGCTCTTAAATACCTGTTGGTGGTGTTGTGAGATGCTCGCCTTGGCGCCATCAGTCTGGAAGTTACTGCTGATGTTCTGTGAAGATGCAGCTTTGTGCTGCTGTCCTATCGTTCGTCCAGACATCCTCTGGGCAGCCATTTCTCTCTCCTCTCTTTCCAGCTCAGACAGAGTGCGTTGCAGCTCCTGCATACGCTGCTGGTCCTGCTGCCTCAACAACTCCAACTCACACTAAAGTCAGATATGTTTTTAATGAACCGTGTGTCCAAAATCATTTAAAGAAAAAGACTATATATCAAAGAAGATAGAGGTTGATGATATCTTACCAGTTTGTTATTCGTCCTCTCCTGTCGTCCCTCTCTCTCCATCTGCTCCTGCCTCCCCTTCCTCCTCTCCCTTTCCCACTGCTCCTCCCTCTCCCTCTCTTTGTCCTTGAGGAGGTGAAGCTTCTCCTTTAGCTCTGTGACTTCCATCCCCAGGTGTCTGGATCGCTCTCGCTCCACCTCCAAAGCATGGCTGGCTTCCTGTTTCTGCTCCTTCAAGGTCTCGATAACTACCCGATGTCGGGCAGCGGCCTCCTGCTCCCTCTGAAGCTCCCCCCTTCTCGTTTTATCCTCTTCTTCCCATTTCCTCCTGGACTGCAGTAGCTCAGCCCTCAGTTTGTCTGTCACAGCTGCAAGCTCCTCCCCCTGCCTTCGCTCCTGCTCCAGCTGGGAGCGCAGGTCCGAGATGAACTTCCTGTCTCTGGCGGCGTCGGCCTCATGTCTTCGGCTGAGCTCATCCACCTGCCTGGAGCAATGGTCTCTCTCTTCATCAAGCCTCCTGTGGGAATCTGCAAGTTTAGAGTGGATTTCAGCCAAACGAGATTGCGCTTCAGCGAGGAGGCGCTCAAGATGAGTCTTTTCTTGCAGGTTGAGCTCTTGTTGGTGGGACGAATGTTGGTGTTCCTCTTCCAGCTGCTTCTGGGTGTCTTCTAGACGTTTCTCCAGCAGCACACTGCGGGACTGTTCAATCTGAAGCTCTCTTTTGAGGTTACTGCAGGCCACCCTCTCCTGCTCCACCTGACCCTTTAGAGACATGACCTCCGACCTCTGCTGCTCACAGGATACTTGTACAGCCTGGAAGGGAAGAGTAGGTCATCTTTCAGAGTTTAAAAGGAAAAGTGCAAATGCATGCTTCTATACTACGGATAGTTTACATAGTATTAAGTTTAAATACAGAAACACTGCGTATGACTAATATGTCCACAGTTTTTTTGTGTTTATGTCTACACCACAATTATTCACATTTTTAGTCATCATCTTACCTCCTTCCTTTTCTCCTCCTCCTTGTCTTTACGGAGACTCAGCGCTCTCTCCTGTTCCAGTTCTTGCTGAAGTTCCTGGACTCTGGCCTGTTCTCTCCTCAGAGCTTCCTCACCCTCTTCTACGGTCATCCTGAAGAAAACCATCACCAGTTAATTTAAACCTTGTGCATTGTGGTAGACTGGTCATTGAACATCTAAAGTAAAATGCAAGCTTGTCGCAAGAGATGCTCAACACAGAAAGTCTTCCATATGCACTGGCATCTGCAAATCAGATGTGTGCAAGCCAACATTCCTGGTGGATTACACTGCAATGTGAACTCTAGAGAAATGTCTGTGACAACTTTCCAAGTTGTACAATTGTGAGAGTGGTTTATAAAATGCTGTGCTATGTTATGTTATGGCATCCGATGAACCATCAAGTTAAGGATCTGTCCCTGGATCTTTACTCGTGCCTGAAACACAAACTCCTGAAAACTCAAGCCCACATGTTGACTAAAATAATCATTAATAACCAAAGAATAAAAAGGAAAAAACAACAACAAAAAAAAAAACACCCAGGAAGTAACGCAGGATTTCTTAAATAATGTTTTAACGACACATCGTAGATACATGGAATCCTTTAGTTATTAGGGAAGTGTCCTGTTAATCATCTTGCATTTTTTTTCCCCCACATCGACCAACTGATTATAATAAATAATAGATTTTAAAGTTATGATGGTGATTAGCATGTGTTTGTTTTTACTTGATAACATCAGAAATAAGGAAAATATTAACAAAAGTGCTGATTTTAACCAATATATGTATAAGACGTGCTGCAGTGCTTGTACCTGAGAGACAGCATTTTGTTGTTTTGCTCTTGCTGAGCATTGTGAGAACATTTCAGTTGTTTCTGGCTCTCCTCCAGCTCTTGCCTCAGTTGGGCTTCTACCCGTCCATCAGTCTGTAGCTGATCTCTGTGCCAGTTATCATCATCTCTATGATCAGTCTAAGAAAGAACAAACACAGCACAACGTCATATATTAAGTTAAGTCCCTCTCATCTTAAGCATACGTGTAAACAAATGTAAAAAAGCAAAATCAAGACACAGTCTGCCAACGTTAGATGCCAATATGTAAAGATTTAAAGCAAATGTTTCGTTAATCAGTGGAAACTCACTTGAGTGTGTCTCTCTGCCATTCGACAGAGCAGCTCTCTCAGAGCAATCACAGTTTCCTGCAGTGCCCTCTTCTCCTGCTGCCAGCCCATGGGGGGATTAGATAACGATTTATCCTCGTGGTCCAGTGGAGCGGAGCTATCTTCAAAATGATGTTGCGTCTGACTTAATGAAAAGCTTTTTAAGCCCGAAACATGAGGTTGAGTTGAAGTAGTGACACGGCGCTGGGACAAAGTGAGAATTCTGCAGCTTTCTTGATAAACTTTCTTCAACAGACCCTGTGAAGACAGAGGAACTAAGTAAAAACTCAAGCTGGCGTTAACATTTAAATTACAAACAACCGCGTGTGAAGCCTACCTGGAGTTCGGGTGACAGCAAGTCATCGCTGTAGCTCATGCTGCCTGCCGCACTGTCTGTGTTTGCTGTGGGGTTCATTCCTCTGCAGCGGAGATACTCAATGAACTGAGCATCCAGCCTTTCAGTCTGTTCCAGCTCCACTCGAAGCCTCGCACCCAACTCTGAACTTACATCTGAATCACAACAGAAAGCAAAGGGTCAAGTCTTGTGATGTTCCTGGTTGACAGATAATTTTGAGTCAATTCCACATACACATCCTGCTGAGTGTACGTTAAATATAGATAGATTAAAAGTTCAGTCGCCTTGATGTGAAAACATATATCATGACATATCTTTAGCTCTCAGGTTGTGGAAATACTCACTGCTGCCATATCCATCACTGGCCCATTCTGGTGCTGACAAGGATGAAGTGGAGCCAAGTGGAGATGGAGGTGCTGTTAAGTCAAGATCTTCTAATTCATGCACCTAAGACACACAAAAAAATAAGAATGACATGAATATAGCTACACTGAACTCAAATGTTTCTTACAGACGCTCAGAAAATAAAACAAGACTGTTAGCCCACATACTTTATCAACGTCCAGTGAATCGAGCGCAGAGAAGTTGTCGGACATCGACACTGAACCCGGAGAGTGGGTGCTCTGTGTGGCTGGATCGGGGGTGATGGTCCTGGAGTGAGGAGCCTCCATAACAACTCTGGGAGAGGTTTTGACCTGAGGTAGATCCAGGCATGTGCTATTCAGGCCGCTGAGAGCAGATGTGTGGAACCGATCTGGGATTCTATCCTCAGAGCATTCGAGTCTCCTTAAAACTTCTGGAGAGCTCAGAGAGGCTTCGTCGCGAGAGATGGACACAATGTCCTCAAAAGCTCTCTGAGAAATATCTGATGGTGAAAATAAAATGTGTCAGTATGAGAACGTGTTTCATTTGCAGTGTCGGTGTTATGTGTTTTACCTGTTCTGAATATACTGAATAATATTACATGCTCACAGAACAAAAGGCCAAAACTCAATCTTTGTTGGCAACAGGAAAGAAAATCTAAACAATCTTTTCTGTGTCAGTGTATATCCAGTAGGAGTGTACCCAGTGTTAAAATAGTGCATATCCTTAGGGAATACGTGCAAAGACTAATTTAGCTCTCACCCTTATGCGGGTATCCCGAGTGGTGAGGAAGCGTCTCCTGTTGATAACACTGTTGTCTGAGTTGCTGCAGTTCTCTTTGCTGATAGGCCAGTTCCTCTTCCTGTACAGCCAGATCCTCCTGAAGTCGCAGAAGTTCCGCCTTCAGCTCTTGGTTGTCAGCCTCCAGGTCGACAAGGGCACGGTCTTTGGTCTGCCAAGAAAGAAATCCAGTTAATGAATCCATCAGAGCTTTAACACTTTACACTAACATACAGCAGGATATTCTGTGCTCTTGTCTCATATGCCCACCTGTCCTTCCTCGTGCAGTTTTTCAGCTCTTTCTGTGCTGCTACTCAGCCCCTGTTTCACTGCAGTAAGTTCCGCCCTCAGGGACTGATGTTCTGCCCCCAGCCTGACGAGCTCAGCTTCCTTTTCTCTCAAGGCAGCGTCTGCTTTCGCCAGGGTCACCTCGGCATGGGTCTGAGAAGACGGAAAAACATGCACAGCAATCATTAGCGTCATAAAAGTAGCTTTCATTGATTGGTACACGCATTTACAGCCCGGACTTTTTCATTACTTCTTCAGTTCCTCCAAAAACAAATAAATACAGAGCTATGCGTTTTTGCACTAGTTCAGCAAACTACAAAGACATGCTGCAAACCAACCCATGCATAACAACCTTCCCGTTTTCTTTTCAATGACCACAACTACTTCTTACCACATCCTGACAAGACAGCAAGTAACAGCAAACCAAATAAACGTAACAGAGCTTTAAAACAAAGAGCTACCAAATATTTGATTCCTTCTTCCTCATTTTCATGTCACTTCCTCTGTGTAAGATTCTGCAGTCTTGGTGCTGCAACACGTCACCAAAGCGACGGCCCCTAACTACAACCAGATGTGATCTTGCCTGCACTCGCTAGCGCTAGCACAGCTGTATGCTTTTTTTTTTGCTTAAAAAAAAAAAAAGGTATTTTACTGGACTGAAACCAAGACTTGTTGAAGCAGGTTTATCAACTCATCTTGGCAACTCCTAAAACACCCTTCAAGACCCTCTTCGACAGTCTGAGTCAGATTAAAGACACATATAAGTACTAAGAAATGTTCAAAGACATAACTGAAAAAGAAAAAAAAAAAAAATATATATATATATATATATGTGCTAAATATAACCAATGAACAAAACCTACATTCTAGTCAATAAACATCTTAATTTTAGGTAGAAAAGCTTTGTATTAAAGTGTTTGTGCATTTAAAACCATAAGCAAAACCAATTTACTATGATGCTGACACTCACCAGCACTTCCTTTTGAGCTTCTTCTTGACTGGTTTCATTTTCATTAAGCTTCGTAGTCAGGTCCTGGATAACGTTTCTCAGTGAAGTCACTTCCTGTCTTAGCCTTTCAATTTCCTCCTGGAGCTGAGTCTCCCTCCTCCTCACTGCCTCACGTTCAGCATAAAGCTCGCCCTTCACCGTCTCAAGGGTTTTGATCTTTGCCCTTTCCTCAGCAACCAGTTCCTCCATCTCTATCAACTCCGCCCTCATCTCCTGGACTTGTCTCTCAAGAGTGAGACTGGTTTCTCTGAGGGCTTCGATTTCTGTTTTCATCTCCTGCTCCTTTGTTTTTAGAGCATCGAGCTCTTGGACTCTCTCCTGTTCAGTCTTTTGTAACTCCAAAACCAAAGAGTTGAGGTGGGCTTTCTCCTCACGTAGCACACCCACCTCTTCAGCTTGAACCTTACAACTGTCTCTCTCCGCCTCTGACAGTTTCCTCTTCTCCTTCTCATCTTCTATCTGGGCTTTGATTTCCTCCATCTCAGCTTCCTTCAGGGTTAGGAGACCTTGGAGTTCATCTGATTTTTCTCTTTCAGCTTTGAGCCTCTTTCCAAACTCTTCCCCATGTCCTCTGTACTCTTCCTCCTGGGTAAGCAGCAATCTCTCCAGTCCCTCTTTCTCTGCTACAGTGGTTTCAAGCTGACTCTGAAGGGCTTTAAGCCGAGATCGGAGAGAACGAGTGGAGGCAGAATGACTCAGACTGAGCTCGTGCTTCAGACTAATCGGCCGTCCCCTCCTCTCTTGTTCTTGGACAGCATATTGGTGAGGTTCGGGGCTGGGAGCGGGTGAAGGGTTGATGCTGTCACCATCCTGAGAGTCACTGACTTCATGCAGGTTGGGTCCCAAGGTGGCAAGCTCTGCCTGCAACGTACTGATGACTTCATGAAGGCGCTCCTCTTCTTCCTGTTTGTCCTGGCGCACTCTCGTGATTTCAGATTGAAGATGTTCAACCTGAGAGCGCACATCTTCAAGCTCAACCTCCAGAGCCTTTTGCAAGAGAGAGCAAAGACAAACGATTACAATTTTTAAAATCACAGCCTCATTAATTATGTGTTCTTCCACACTGTGCACTTACACCGACTTTGTTGTCCCTGGTGTTTTCCAGCTCCTGTTCCAATCTCTGGATTTCACCACTGAGGTGGTCGATCTCTTGGTTTTTCTCCTCTAGAAGTGCTGAGGGAAGTGTCTCTTCTTCAGTCTCGTCCAACTCGCTGTGTTCCCCTTTTTCCTCCTTTAATATAGTGAGGGCAGACACATTTTCCTGTAAGCAGAGTCGTACATGTTAACATGATGAAGATGGAATGAATATTATTTAAAGCATGATTTTCAACCACAGATTTGAACTAAACTGGCTAGGTGAAAGCAGTGGTCCTTACTTTCAGGGCAGCAATCTGCTCCTGGAGCTCATTAACGTGTTCTGCATTCTTATTTGTCATGAGTTCCAGCTGCATCGTGAGGTGTTTTAGTTCCACCTCTTTGATGCTCAGGTCTCTCTGCACAGCCTCCACTTGGCCGAGCAGGACCTCAACCTAAAAGATATTTCCTGGTAAATAAAGGCTAAACAACATATTTCAAAAATCCACAAATGAAAAATAGTTTTCCTCAGTGGTGTAAAACGATTTTACTATACACCAGCATTTCCCAAAATCTAACACACCTCTTGCTCCTTGCTCTGTAGATTCTGCTGAGCAGTGTCCAGAGCATCCCTCAGCTCTTGGGTGGGGTCACGCGTGTTGTCAAGGTAACAGTGCCTCGTCTCATCCAGTTTGGACTGCAGGGCTGATATTTGAAGCCTGTTGGACAGCTGCTGCTGCTCCAGCGCCTGCTTATCCTGACAGAGGAGGAGAGGATCAGTGAAATCTTGAAGAGGGCTCACATTGACTGTATAACTGGACTGAGAGTGAATGTTTTGTTCTCACTTGTATGAGTTCCTGCTCTCTCATCTTCGCTCTGTGGAGCTCTTGTTCCAGTTGACTGACGGATCTGTTACTCTCAGCATTGTTAAGAAGTGCTTGCTCTAACTCTCTGATTCGCCCGGCTAGCTTATCTATCTCCTCATTGCGTTCTGCAATGTCGCGCTGTGCTTGCTGATTGGCTGCGAACAAGAAAGTATGGTCCTCCGTCTTGTCTTTGATAATAGCTTGTAGACTCTCAACCTGCAGACAGAGAGGACATCATGTTGGACGAAAGGTTTCCAGAGTTTAAAGGTAGCAGAAATGGATTAGCAAAGTAAAAGATTGAGAGCTAAATAAGCCATTCCAGATCTACAGCCACTAATACAGACATGCAAGTTAAGCCATTCCAGACAGCAGATGTGGAGATGAAAAACAAATGAAGTATGGAAAAAGATTAGCAAATGGGCCATGATATGAAAATGAATACAGAACTTATGGCAAGCACTAAATAAGGATGGTTACACAGAAATAATGACGTAAAACACACTCCATGCACCAAAAAAACCAGAGAAGCTAGGAGAAGTACACTACAGTTAGATTTCATACCTGCAGAACCAAGTCCTCAAACTACAGCAATCCATTCAGCACAGGGATAAACACATGGCAATAGTCAGGCTCATTGTCAATACAATAGTGTAAGTGGTACTATGTGTAGTTTTCAGTTATTTGGTTTACAATCCCATCAGCAAAACACAATGAGACAATCACATCAAACAAAAGTGCACACACTCAAATGCAACACAACAATGTATCTGTATCTAGAAAAAACAATATGGAAACAATCTGCATAAACAAGAACATAAACCTTATGTTAAGTTAACTGTCCTCACCCTGTGCCCTTTGTTATCCACAGTGGCTGTCTGTCTGAGCTGAGCCTCAAGCCTTCGGATTTCCTGCTGGAACTCGTCTCGCTCGTGTTCACGCTCCACGGCCTGCTCCTATATGCGTGAGAACAAATTATGTAAATTGATGGTGTACACTTCCAGAAGCCATACTCACATTGCTGCTTAATGTAATGTAATGAAGTGTTTAGGCTACTGTTTTACTGGTAAAAACTCACTTCTATGAACTGACGGTTGTGTTTCAGCTGTTTCTCGAGTGCTTGGACACGCTGGTTGAGGTCTTCGGTGTGGGTCTTGTGATGCAGCTCCGTCTCTAGGCCTTGGTTTCCTGCTCTTCAAGCTCTCTCTCCAAGGTCCTGAGACGCAGGGACAAAGAGTTGTGGTCCTTCTCTGCCCGGCGCTGCAGGTCCAGTCTATCTTGTGTCAAACGCTCTGTCTCTACCAGCAAAGCTTTAAAAATAAAAAAAAAGGGTCAAGAAAATGACTTGAAACTGTGGCACAAACAATTATTCTAAAAGAAAGAGTTAAAAAAAAAACTTTAATTACACATAATGTGCTTTAAAGAAGTAAGGAAACAACAAATGACACTGCATCCCAAGCTCTGCTAAAAGCTACTTCCAATGTCAGTATTACAAACAGAAACCACACAGCACTGCAAAAATACTGCATATTCATTCCCACCCCCACTCTTCACTCTGACCCACAAACCTGAGTCAGGATCTAAATTGAGCCAATGGCCTACGGAGAGAAGACACAACTGAGCATAGTAATTACATAACCGTAAGGTCAACCTCAAAAAGAGGTCAACATCTAACATTTTATTCAGACGGACACACCTAGCTTTGTGCTTCTCACCTTTCTCCCGTTCTCCAAGTCCAGCGCAGAGATGCTCCTTAAGGCGCAGGAGAGTCGTGTGCTCCTCGCTGAGCTCCTGATGCTTCACTCTGAGGCTGTCCAGCTCTGCGGTGAGGCCTTCCATCTGGTGCAGCTTCAACTTCAGGTCCTCCAGTTCCTCCACTAGTCTCTCCTCTTGAGTCTCCTTCTGCTGCAGTGACTCCTCTAGGATTGCCTTTTCAGCCATGTAGCCCTCCACAAGCCCTGGTTAGAAATGTGATAAGTTTATGATAAAGAAACTAATCAGATTGAAACTATCACACTCAACATCTCGAAAAGCTAATTTTAGTTAAGTTTAAACTGTTTTAGGCACAGGCACTGGAAGACGTTGTGAAGTGAGTGGCAGCATAGTACTGGTTCAGTTTGACAGATATAATGCTCACCCTCTGCCTTGTGGAGCTCCAGCTGGAGTTGACTCTTCAGCTTGGCCTCCTGATCGAGCTGCTCCAGTAAGACCATATGCTGTTCAAGGAGTTGGGCGGAGTCTTCTCTGCCTTGAGAGAATCTTTCCTCCAGAGAAAGATGGACATTGTGTGTCTGCTCCAGCTGGAGAAAACAAACGAACAATCATTAGACCACCATTACCACCTTTTTTTTGTGGAATACCATTTTTGAGGTAATGGCACAGTTCTACTTCTTTTACCTGCGTATTGGCCTGATTGAGCAGATCAAGCAGGGTGTCTACTGTGAGACGTAATCTGCTGCAAGCGTTCAGAGCTGCTTCTTCTCCTCCAGGATTGAGCTGAGTATCTGAAACTAGCAGACTCTCACAGAGGAGATGGGTCAGCTCCAGGTCCTCGGACGACAAGTCTACACCTGAAATACCTAAGTCATAATACGACATGATTCACATGTATGTTAATTTATTTCGTTGTTCAATAACAAAGACTGTCTATTTTATATTGCACATAGAAGTAATTCTGAACTAAATTTGATATTTTAAATAACCACCTTTCTCTGTACATGAATAAACAAGGAGTAACAGACCTGATTCGTGTGCATCTTTGTTTCCTGTAGAGCTCCTTTGATTAACCGCCGGCTCAGATGCTTTGGTTCTGGCACTGATCTTTTGTCCGACCAGCTCTTCCGTTGCTATGATGCTGCGGAGCATCTCAATCAGGACTTTCTTTAGCTTATCATTTGCATTGTGTAGTTTGTGTCTGAAAGAAAGCGTGACACATCAGAAACAGAAAGAAGCAAGCACATGGCTGTCGACTGTAACTGACAAACATCTCAAATATTCCAGTGAAATATTTATAAAACATTTCATTTATATTTTTCCACATTCATTTTGTTTTGTGAGCAAATTCAACTAGCCGAGTGTTCAAATTAACATTTTACCACATGGCGAACTGACGCACTAGTAAGACTAGCAGGACAGAAGGCTTGATCTAAAATATCAAAAATCAAAACCAAGATCTGCAAAAGCTCAAAGTAGCCACTAAAAACATTTACCATGTGAAGCTACTGAACTGAAATAAGTAACTATATCTGGGCGTTTGCAATTCAGAAACACATACATAAAGCTCACCCATCCACAAGAGCTGCACATGCACACAAATTAAAAAAGAAAATTAAATAAAACCATTTACCGTTCCTCCTTAGCCATCTGTAAATCATCAGTGAGCATCTTCAGAAGATTTCCCCCCTCCTGACTTTCTCGCTCCCTTCGTTGAAGGAGGGTGTCCAGGGTCTCCATCTCTGAACGTTTCCCTTCCAACTCTCCCTGCAGACACCCAACCTCTGCTCGCAGCTGGAAAAACAAACAGGGTTTCTTGTTAATGATATCCACACTCATGACAAAGCTGCCCCTGTGCCCTTCTCACAAATAAGAATTGATAATAAGCATGGCATTCATGATTGTTACAAACACTTGTTAAATGCCCTTTTAAAATTTCAGTAAGAGAAATAACAAAAACATCTTATTCAAGCCAGAAGCATGACAAACACAGAAGATATGTTGTGCGCTCAGAAGGAAATAAAAACCAGCTGCCGACTGTTTTTACTCAGGTAAAACAATCAATACTCTTCATGAAAGTCCATTCAGTACACTGCAAGTAAACCCAAACACACTCCTGCTCCTCCTTTAAAACCAGCACGCACAAACTGTAATCATCCGGCATCCTTGGCAGTAGGACTCTCGTTAAGCACCAAGTCAGTACAGTAGTGACGCAAGCCTGTTTCTGGACGCAGTGCCAGATATTTAAGACCCAGAGCAGCCAGAGCTTTCCCCTACATCTGTAACCTTACCTTTCCTTCCTCGTCCTCCTCACACTCTCCCTCTCCCTTCACCATGTCTTCCCTCTCTTTTTTCCCTCGCCTTCCCGCTCCCTCCTAAAACACCTCTCATGCAGCCACCTGCCTCAACAAAACAATGGCGTTGCCGTGACAACAAAACCCTCCCAACCTCTTTGCTAAACCTCACAGGGACCGGAGGGTGAACGTGTGTTAATATCTCACTATAGAAGATTCAAGCTTGGCAGATACCATGGAAACAAATATAAACAAACATTAGGAGCTGAGGAACCCTCACAAGCTTGAATAAAGAATCCTTGAATCCTTGAACATGACTAATCTGCTGATTGGCTGAATTAGATTTGTGAAAATACTGAAAAACTCAATCACAAGAAAAGCAACAATTATTGTTATTGTCAGTCGACTAAACAATTATTCAAACCTTTTAACTTCAACCAAAACAGCCTAGTCACACAACAAACAGTTAAATTATTATTTTTTTTTATAAGACTTCCAAGTTGCTATATATTCTCATTCATCTCACCAATTTTGTGCTTTGAATAACAAATACCATAACAGAACATTTTCAGTTAAACAGTAGGGATTTTAATGTGGGTGTATATGGTACCTGGGCCACTACAGCATCTAGTTGCTGCAGCTGGGCAGTGAGTTGGCTCATTTTGCCGGTGTAGCTCTGTTCCTTTTCCTCGTGTTCAGACGTGAAGCTCCGCCTCAGGTCTTCAAGCGCCGCCTCCTTCTGCACCTCAAACTCCGTCTTCAAAGAAAGCACAGATGTGGACACGCGAATTAAAAGGTGCAGACCACCAACCCAAAAAGTCGCTGTATGCTGTACGTTTATTCATCCCCCGCTGGCTTGTCACAGACTACTGGCTTTCACAATTCAGATGGTCAAATGCAGAAAAAAAACCAAAAAAAACAAAAAAAACATTCAGCCCGTAAACCTTCAGCATCAGAGGATAAAAAGATTAGATCCATCCCATTTAGCCACTGTTCAGATGGCAGTAACACCAACACAAGCACAGCAGCACACGGATTCAGAGAAAAGGGACAGACGGACATGAACACTTATACATATATGATGGTGGGATTAGGAGAGAACTGGGCTTGAATAAAGCTGCAGCGGGAAAGAGTCCAAGAGAAAGAAATATCCCTAGGAATGAACTGGTGCAGCTGGAGCTTAGTGCAGGCAATCCCACCTCTCTCTCTCTCTCACACACACATACACACAGAGCACAGATCTGAATAATCCAGAGCTATTGCATAATGTTTCAAAGCTCACTCAGAATCAAATAAATACATATCTTTAAAAAATGAACTGGAAAAAATATATATTTCCACATACAATGAACTGATTATATGTAATTTATTTAAAATTCTTATACAAAAGGATGCCTCTTGGCTTTCCATGTGATCTGATTCTTTTCTCATCTCTCTCAAGTGTCTCCTCTTTTACCTTTAGCTGATTAATCCTGTCCTGTAGTCGCTCTTCTGATTGGACTTTGAGGAGCTCCGCCTCTTCTAGGAAGTGCAGTCTTTGCCTTGATGACTCCTCTTCAAGCTCCCTGCGACAGGCCTCAAGTTCCCGCGCAGAGATTCCCTTAAGCTCCTGGAGCAGACATGATTTTCTTTAACTCCACAATAAGCACTTGGTCAAACGGTCACAATTTTAGTGCTTTTAGTGCAATTTTAGTGAGAAACAAAGTACAAATAAATACTCTGTGCCTTTAAACACAAAACACATTATAAAGGATGAACAATGACTCAGTGTAATCCCTTAGCTAATGGTCTGTAAGAGGCAGTAGGACACAAAGCCTTGTGCAAACACTAAAAGCAACTCGCAGTTCAGAGAATGAGATGTTCATTCACCCTGAAAAAGACACAGATTCACACACACCTGTAGCTGGAGTTGGTGCTGCTCGACGAGTTGCTCCTTTTCAGCGGCGTAGGTTTGAGAGAGCACCTGCAGAGCAGTGCTGTGTTGCTGCTCGAGCTCTAAAACCTGAGAAGGTGGATGTCAAAACAAATTAAATCGTATGTAATAAAGCTCATAATATGAAGAAATGAAAAAACAGAAGTGAAACGTCAACATCAGTATTTTTTGTTTATGCACAACAGACATATTATAACACATGCAAACTGATGAAATGACAGTCGTGATATACTTTTGTGTTGCAGTAATGATATATGTGCAGTGATAGAAGCATCATAAAGGAGAACTGCTGGGATATGCAAGTCACATACAACCAGATATTCTCAGTGTTTTATGCTTCTTACTGTATATCATCACATCCAAATCCCAACATATTCTACTTACACGCTACATTTATGGTTTTTATTTTGTTATCCAAAATAAGCCCCTACAAGATATATTTTTTTACTTTGTGCCACTTTCTAAATCCAGTTCAAATTACAATGCCACAGTTGTACGTGCCAAGCTTGCAGTGACCTTAAAACCAGTTCAGCGATTAAGAAGGTACTCAGACACTGGAACAACAAACTTATGTATGGATGACTGGGTAAATACCTGCTTCTTCAGTGTCTCCAGGGCTTTGCAGTGTTCGCTATCCAAGGCCTCTTTTTGAGCAGCTAGCTCAGTCTGCGAGAATAATAAACATGAAAGAATTTTTCAGCTACATGTATTTTGCATAATAATAACAATAATAATAATAATAATAAGTAAATGACAGGAGTGTGCCAGGCGGTCCATTACCGAGTTTCATTTCTCACCTTGTGAACATGGCTGAGTTCTGCTGCCATGGCTCTGAACTTCTCCATGTGTACCTGAGCCAGTTCCTTTCTGAGTTCCTCCCTGACAGACAGCTGCTCTGCAGCGTGACGCTCCAGTAGCTGTTTTTGTTCTGAACTCTGGCTACTCAGGACATGACGATGTCTCTCCTCGAGTTGAACTATTTCATCACGCAATGACTGAAATAAAAAAAATAAAAAACGACAATGGCATTAAAAGTAATGTTAAATATGTAAAACGGGAAGTAAAACTAGGAAATCTAAGCAAAAACAGTATATTTTAGGAGCTCTTAAGCACTGATGAAACAAAGTCCAACATTATGTATTACTGTCTGTAGCTTGTGTCTCCTTACTTGTACTTCCTTCAGATACGTGGCCTCCAAAGTGTCCATATTACCCAGCATCCTCTTTTCCAGTTCGTCCCTCTCTTCCTGATGTTTACGAGACAATTCCGCTTCCAAAGCCTCCAGCTGAGCCTGATTGGTCTCCTGGAAAACAGTCTCCAGACTTTCAAGGTCTTTGTTTCGTTTGGAATTCAGGGCCGCGTCCAAGGCAACAAGCTCGGCGTTGCGTTTAGATTCAAGCTCAGCGGCCATAGCTGCAAGCTGATCTCTGTGACTGGCACTGAGTGAATCTAGTTGTGCTTTGTGTTTGGTGTTGAGTGTGTCCATCTCTTGTGAGTGTTTGTTCAGCAGTGTTGCCCTCTCATGTTCCAGCTCAGCTTTATGTTTGTTCTTAAGCTCTGATACAGACATTTCACATTTCTGGATCAAATGTTGCTCCAGTTCAGTTTTCTCCTCTTGGAACCTGAACACAAAGACAAAAGTACCCAGATATATTAAAACTGAAGGATTTGTGAGAGTGAGGCTTTTAAAATGGTGTTTCTGTTATGATTCAAGTAAAATTATTTTGGGTCCATTAACACATTCTCCAACTATAATCAAGAATCTCAGTGAGATCACACCTTTCTTGGGCTTGGCGCAGCCGCTCCTCTCCCTGCTCCTGAAGCAGAACAGTGAGCTTCTTGATTTCTGCAGACATGTCGTCCTTCGCATTTTGCAGGTCGCTGTCATACTTTGCCTCCAGTTGCTGTCTCACCATTTGGACCTGTGGGCCTGAGAGACAAGCAGCATATAAGAAACTAAAGAAGAAACACCATGTTAATTTAACTTGTGATAAAAACATATGATCCCACTGGAAGCTATAATTGAGAGATTAGATTATCAAGTCTTACTCTGATCGCTGTCTAGTGCAACCTGTAGAGAGTTCAACTTCTCCTTCTCCTCATCAAGCGCTTTTTCAAGGCGTGCCCTCTCCTGCTCCAGCTCCTTGTTGAGGTCTGATCTCAGGGCAGAGATCTCTTGTTCGTGCTTCTCTTGAAGCTCTTCTTCCAGCCTCTTCTTGTGTTCCTGCACATGCTCCCTTTCTTGTTTCAGAGCTTCCTCAAGATGGGCGAGCTTTCCAGCAAACTCCTGCTTTAACTGCAGCAGTTCAAAGGAATGTATTGATTGTTAAATTCTCACGACATTTTATAAAATCTGGTTTGGTGTGTGAGCTAAATGCTACATAGATTCTGTTCTAGCGGTTTTACATTTACCTTTTGTGTGTCCTGAACCTCTGCATCATGCTGTTTACTCAGAGCAGCCAGTCTGTTCTCCAGGTTGTGGATAATGGTCATGCTTGTCTGTAGCTCCTCACTGTGACCCCACAACCTCTGTTCGACCTCAGCCTAAATAAAAATCACCAAACATTGTTTTGTAAATACTACAAACCTAATATCTAATTTGTTTTATATATTATTTGATTATGTTTTCTCACCTCAACCTGTCTTGTTGCCTCAGATTGGACTCTGGTAAGCTCTGCAACAAAGAGTTGTTTTTTTTTAAAAGTTAGTAACTTTGCAGTGATTATTTTTATTTAATCAAAGTGTTTAAGTAAAGCACCTCGCAGATGACTTTCAGAAAGTTTGGCTCTGAGTTGCTCTATTTCCAGGGCATGACGAGTCTTCATCTCCTGCAGCTCTTCATAGTAATGGTCAGTGAGGTCTGTCTGCACCTGATACACGGGTAATAACACAAACCAGGTAAGCGAAAGAGTTTAACGGTACAGTGTTCAGTTCAAATGCCTAGGTTAGTATCTCACCTGCTGCAACTCTTCCTGATAGGAGAGACTCAAAGAAGACTGCAAATGGGAAAGGTCCATTGAGTGTTTCTCTTCCAGCTGAAGCCTCAAAGTGTCAAGCATTTCCTGGATAAGAGAGTAACATGTGATGTAAAGTGCATATGGTAATGAGGAAGAGCAAAGAAGTGCAGCAAAATTCATAGCAATATCCATACATTACCTTCTGTTTTTCCAGTGTGACATCATCTTCATATTCATCGTGACCCTGAGACAAAGCACTGAACCAGAGAATAAAGACATTTATTTTAAGACTGTAGTGGATGAATGTTATGTTTAATGCAGACCAACTGACATACCGGTCATCTGTGGTTTTAAGCACAGATTCCTCCAAGGCACCTTCTACCAGCCTCAGCTGGAGCAAAGCAATTTCCTCTTTGTGGCTCTCCTCAGTTGCATGAAGACGTTTCTCAAAATACCTAAAGAGAATAAAGCAAAGCCATCTCAGTGACAAGGACCATACTTCAGATTAGTATACGTGTTCCCACATGATTGCTTTCTCTTACCTTCTCAGGTTTTCCAGTTCAGCCTCATTTTGCTCTTTAATTTCTCGTTTTTGTTCATTAAACTCTGACTTTAGGCGTTCAATGTCGTCCACGCGAGACGAGCGAGCTAGCAGCTGCTCCTTGAGCTCTGTAGGATAAAGCAGATAAATATGAGGATGACAAAAAAGAAATAACAAGCAGATGTCAGGTTTGTTAATTAATCTCACCTCCCAACTCTTGACGACTAGCCCTCATGCTCTCCAGCTGGCTCCACAGTTGACCTACTTCCTCTTCTGAGCTCTGCTTGAGCAGGATCTTCTCCTCTTGTAGCCGCAAAACCTGCTCGACAAAGTGTAAAGATTACTTTTGTGAAATTCAAAAGATCATAAAACCGAATCGTACGATTTTACTAGCTATAGGTTTCCTAGCTTTATTAAAATATATGTATTGTGATAAAGCCTCCACAAAATTTGAAACAAGAAACCTATTTTTGATGACAGGGAATGTATGTGATTTGACTTTTCAGGCAAGAAACATTGCGAGTCACAGTGAACGAACCTCTTGCTGCAGTTGCTGCTCTTTCTCCTCTAGGTGGAGTGCCCGCTGCTCCTTCTCCTGCAGAACCGCCTTATGACTGGAAATCAACTCCTCCACAGAACCTAATCAACATTGACACCACAGGAACAAAAGCATTGACAGTTTGTATAAATAGACTGTAAAGCATAATAAAACATGCCATCTGCACAAATCCTTGCAAACCTCTAATACTTCTCCTCCCTTTATATTTTTGGTATTGTTTGATGCTTTGAGTTTATGTTTAAACAAATTCCTTAAATGTTTGAACATACGTGGTAATAAAGATGATTCTGATATTTATACATACGATGAACTCCACAAAAAAAAAAAAAACATGGCATCAGTTGGGCAGTCAGCACCAGTTGCACAAATAAATTATTTGTGGAGCCTTTATGGCAGGATGTTTTCTTCCATAAATTGCGAAGAAGGATGCAACTTACGAGAAGCAGCATCTCTGTCAGCCCAGGCTTCTCTCAGCTCCTCCTCCAATTTCTGTGTCTGTTCCTTGCTAATGGTTTGGAGTTCCTGAAGGCTAGCGCGGGCCTCCTGCAGTTCTGACTGGCTCTGGGATAGAGCTGCACATGCTTCGGTTAGAGCTTTCTTGGTCTCGGTGAGAGAGGCCTGGGTGCTGGCGAGTTCTTCCTGGCTTGCAGTGAGGCTGTATTGAATCTCTTTGAGAGATGTTTGCAGATTTGCATGGGTGCTTTCAGCCTCTTCCTCCCACTGTGCCCTCAGAGCCTGAGAAAAATAGAAAGGCAAGATAAATTGAAACAGAATTGTATCTGGTATCAAATAAAATATCAGTACAGGTGTTAAACTATTACTGCAATTTCAAATTAAATATATTCATATAAAAAAATTCAAACAATTGCATATAAATGTTATAGAGCCTGACCTGCATCTCTTTGGCCTTCTGTTCATCCACTGAAACTCTCTCCTGAGAAACACGAGTCTCCCACTGCTGCTCCAACTTGTCTGAACATAAATATACACAGACAAATGGATTCACTAAGTCAAAGAAGTGGAAAGTTACATCTGTCACTGTGCTCTTCTTTTACTGAACAAGCTAAAGAATGAGGGTGATTCACTCACAGTCATAATTGTGCACATGTTGAGTGCACCAAAGGGCAAAGATAAAAAAGAACAGGGAACAACTGAAAAGCACTCTCGCCTGCACTCACCCACGTCTTGTTGGTGCAGCTCACGCAGTCTCTCCTGCTGCTCCTGGTTCTGCTGTTTGACACGCTCCAGTTCGGACTGATGCCGGGCCTGCATGAGTGCACTTTCTTGTGCAAATGTCTCCCTCATGGAGGTCTGGACATTGATGAGAGCAGACTCCTGCTCCTGCTGCATGTTCACTTGGGAGTGTTCCAGCTGGGACACGTGGACTGTAGTCAGGCTCAGTCGCAAGGCCTCAAGCTCAAAGTTCTTTTGAACCTAAAATAAAAAAAGAATGAAACCGCAAAATATGGTTTGTGTGAGGGTATTAGTAACACTGTAGCGGACACTGCTTTCTTTTATATCTATTTGTGACCGGTTCAAAGTAGAACAAACCTAATAAAGCTACAGATAACTGCTATTAGTGACTACGGAGACTGATGTATTTCTCTATCATACTGTTATGCAAAGAGGCAAATAATGGCAATATATTGATATATGCTGAAGCTGAGGATGTAACCATGTGTTTGTTTCTATAGAATATACCTGCAACTGCTGCAGTTCAGCCTGGTGGGCAGCCTCCATGCTATCCCTCAGCTCCAAGGACACCTCTGTCCTCAGCCGACTAATCTCCTCATTGTGTTTGGCATTCAGCTCAGAGACCATTCTCTCATGCTCACGTTCAGTTACCTTAGGGGAAGATGGAATAGGAGAGAAGAGCTGAGAAATGATCCCAAAAACATCTCTCTATAAAAAGGTACACTACAGTGAAATCTCCATTCACCAGTACCTGTTTGATTAGGCTGATCTGTCGCGTCTGTTCTTCCTCCATACTGGCCTTCTGCTTCAGCAGCTCCGTTTCCAGGTGATCATTCAAATCTGAAATCTAGGCGTTCAAGCAGATAAACAAATCAAGGAAATGCCAAGCCAACAAAGTTTAGAGGCAAGGCTGCACAACCCTCATGTCTCATCACAATAACAAATACTCTTTAATCCTGATCAGATAACAAAATTTGTACCGTTTCGTCTGTAAATCTTACTTCTTGTTGATGTTTATCCAACAGTTCTTTTATTTCTTGTCGGTGAAATGCCATGAGCTTTTCTGTGGCCTCTTCCACAGCCAGGACCTGCTTCTCCATGAGAGCATTTAACTCCTCTTCTTTCTTCTTCATCTGCTCCTTCAGCTGATGCGTCACACCAAGGAGCTCCTTCTCCTTCTCCTGTCTCTCATCCTCCCACTTCTCCCTCTCTTCAGCCAACTTTAAAAAATATTTTAACAAATATTTTAACCGTTGTAATTGCTGGAGACCGATAATTCAAACAGACGTACATTGACCATAAAAGAAAATAAATCAAATTGCATGCTACTACATTGCATCTCTCACCTC
Organism: Planiliza haematocheilus; assembly: GCA_005024645.1. NCBI lineage: Eukaryota > Metazoa > Chordata > Actinopteri > Mugiliformes > Mugilidae > Planiliza > Planiliza haematocheilus. The sequence continues at coordinate 733,797 of SRSE01000124.1, forward strand.
ATCGTCCTTGGCTTTCAGCATGTTTTCAAACTGTTCAAGCTCCTCCTCCAGGACCTGTTCCATTTTTTTGATCCGCTCATCCATCTCTTCTTCCTTCCTCCTGTGCTCCTCCCTCTGTTGCAGTGACAGAGCCTGGGCCTCCTCCAAATGGGCCAGGTTTTGTTTCAAACAGGAGATCTGAGATTCCAGCTCATTTTTCTCTTTTTCTGTAAAGTCTAGACTGTCACTGCTCTTCTGCAGCTCCATCTGCAACCTCTCCACTTCTGTTTGGACATTTAGAATCTGCTCACGTGTTGTTTCAAGCTCCTTTAATACAGTGTTGAGCTCCATAGACGTTTGAGCCAACAGGGCTGATGTGTTCTTATGCTCTTGCTTTGTGTCCTCTAGCTCTGACATGAGACGCTCACAGTGGGCCTTGAGAAAGGAAGACAGGGAAATTAATTTTGTGAAATATTAAACTGATAGCCTAGCTTAAATCTTTAAATATCCACTGTTGCTATATACTATCATCACCATCTATATGAACTAGGAAAAAGTACTGTGTGCAGAAACTAGCATACTTATTATAGTTATTACTCTTGTTTGATTTGTGACAAACCCACTTAGTACACAGGTATACCTGTAATGCCCGCAGCTCGTCTTCATCTCCGAGGCCTGAACTCTTTTCGGTGGAGTCCTGCAGAGACGATACCAGCAGCTCCTGCTGTTTTTGATGAGACGAGAGCGCAGGCTCTTTCTCCTGCTCCTCCTTTAGCTCCCTCGCCAGCTTATTTTCCTCCCCTGATGGAAAGGTATCAGGGACGAGCAGGGAGGTTTCAGCAGAGATTTCAGCTTCCTCTCCCATCAACATTACTGCATCCTCCTTTTCTGTTTCTGCCAATAAGGCACCGAGTTTGTTCTTAAGGTTGTCTTGTTCGTGAGCTTTTAAAATCATGTCCTCCTCCACTTGTCTTCTCTTCTCCTTCTCCTCTTCAAGTTCCCAGAGAGCTTGCCTGAGCTCTTCTGTTACTTGGGCCCACCTGAACACAGATCATTTGAGTAAGAGAGTTTTGAGAGTTTGAGTAAGTAGTCAAAACAAGATTATTGTTATGAATGAAACGTAGCATCAGTTTAACCCCAGCAAATTAATTTTGATGTCCTTCAAATTCAGTAAGAGGAACATAAATATCTTTCCAAGTGTCATCTATGTGTGAAGAAGGATAATTTGAAATACTATATGGAAAACATTTCATCTGGTTACAACAGATGAAATGCAGCACTGACATTAGGTATTATTCACATTTCACTGAATGAGTATTTTGGGAGTAATTATCACTCTATAAACACATTAATATCCCTATTGTTGCTAAAACATTATTTCAATCATTAGAAAAGTTGAAATATCTGTCCTCAAACTTGAAGTCACAGAGATGCACCAAGACATTTTTTGTGGACTTAAAGCAAACAAGACTTTTGATGAGCTACAGTATAAAGTTTATTACCTGCTCCTCGCCTCCTCCAGATCTTCTGCACTCCTGGTGACTTCTCTCTTAACACATTCAAGTCCCTGTCCTTTAGAGCCAGCTCGTCACGAAGCTCCTCACACTGCTGATTCAGCAGCTCTTTTCCCAAGTCTGCCTCCTCGAACTGCCGCTCAGACATTTTACTCATCTCCAAGTCGCCAGAAGACGAGTTGTGAAACCACTGCGACAGAGGACCAGATTCATCAGCCACCTGGACGTGGTCCTGTGAGCCAAAGCTATTGTGAAGGTTGTCACTTTCTTCAAGGGGACGGTTTGAAATTGACAGTAGGGGCTGATCTTCAAAAACTTCGCTGTTTAGCTCGAAACTGTGAAGACAGGCACGAAGACAAATTTGGGAATTTAATTACAAGGCTGGATAAATAAAATACATGTAGATACTGCAACAACTGTTAATATCTTTCGAACCTGTCATTGGCAGAGATGTCCAGCTGGCTGTGCTGTTCAAAGCTTTCATTTACCACTGAAGACTGAGAGTGTGCAATGGGGACTGACGACAAGTAGCGCTCCATCATTAGATCTCCAGGTATTGATGTGTTCATGCTGTCCTGATCAGGCCCACTTTCCAGATTGGTCTCATTGCTACTAATCCTTTCATCAGCACTAAAACCCGATGAACCAGCTTTTGCTTGGTTCTGTCGGTTCTTAGAAGCTTTCAATCCATTGACCTCCTCTTCTCTAAACTTTAGTTGTTTCTCCCTCTCATCCAACAGCTGCCTGACTCGCTCAACCTCCTCTCTGTGCTCCTCTTTGAGCATCTTCATCTGCTCCTCCTGTCTCTGTCTTTCCTCCTCAAGACTCTGGAGACGAAGGGCAGAACTGGCAACTTCCTCACTATATCTCCTCTCTGCTTCTTCTTCCACCTGAAGCTTTTTCCTCAACTCCAGCACTTCTGTGTTTAGCTTGTCCTTCTCCTCTTTGTACTGCTGCATCTCAAGGCACTGAGTTTGGACTTGGCTTAGCTGCGTCTGAAGGTTTTGGAGCTGTGCCTCCCTTTCATTTTGCTCCTCTTCCCTCCCTCGCTTCTCTTTTTCCAGCAAAGCAAGCACATGTTGGTTTTTCTCCATCTCCTCTGCTAATTCAGCACACATGCGCTGGCTCTTCTTCCTTTCCTCCTCCAACTCAGCCCTCAGTTTGTGCAGAACAGCGTCCGTCTCAGTGTCACCGTCAGTGCTGAAGCCGTCACCAACTGACTGGGTGCCAGGACACGCACCTCCTGACCCCTCTGATGGCGCCTCCTTATGGTTGCTGTTTGCATCCTTGGAGGAATGGCGTTGATAAACGTTAAGGACTTCGACTTCTGAGTGACTTTTGATTCGTAGAAACTCTACACTGGTCTGTTTGAAAGGCAACACAGGAAACACGTGAATACAGTTGCTGTGAATAAGTAATAACTTATTGAATTTTTTAGATAATTATCCTGGAGTAACCGTATACAGTATATAGGTTTTACCTGCTGGAGCTGTCTCTGCAGTGCCTGAATCTGACCAGCCAGTGACTGTGCCTCCAGCTGTACCTGGTCTCTACTGGTTAGGGCCTCTTGCAGGTTGGAGCTAAGTTTGGCAATTATTTCATTACGCTTCTCAACGGCCTCCTGTAATTGCTGCAAATACAAAATTGATTCATTCTTTTAGGGGAAGTGCAACTCAGACAAAAATCTCGTAACAGATTTTGTCAGGCCTGCAGCTATTTGGTTGAGAAAAAGACTGAAAACCTTTCATCTACAATTTCAACAAAACAATAATTAACCCAACATGCATGTCTTTGGACTGCTAGAGAAAGCCTGAGTACCCCAAGAAAACTGGGTGAATTTGCAAGCTCCAAAGAGAAAGGCCCCAGTCGACCGTCACATCTGAACCCAGAACCATCTAGCTGTGAGTCACCACTGCACATATTAAGTTACAAATGCATTTTAAAACCAACAATAACCTATTTAAAAAGGACATTTTCTGTTTACCTTGAGCTGTTCTTTGCCAGTCAGTGCAGCTAGCTCGTCGTCTCTGAAGTCTTCCACCGGGGACGGGCATTGTTCTGGGGTGGGTGGCTGATCCTTCTGCTGAGCCTCTGGTTTCTCTGGCTTTGGGGGCTTCTAGGGTATCACACCATGTCACATCAAGTTTAAATTTAGAAAATGCTAACAAAGATTTCTGTACAGACCATGTGTATTAAGTGTGTACATTGAATTTTGTAAGTGAACTTCCGCTTTTAAAAAAAAAGGCAGTAAATAGTGCTACAGTTAATCCTCGCCTAGTTGCTATGGCAACATGCCCTACAGGCTACGTGATGGTTAGTGACCCATTTCTCTAATGTATGTTTACCAGACAGGGGGCACGGACCACTTGTTAAAACATATAGTGAGCAAACACAATTTGACACCAACTGGAGGTTGGGTAGTATGACCAGCAAATAACCCTCAGAGACATCACGCAGAGAAGAAATATGTGTCAGAAAAATAATCAGCCGTTTTAATTAAATCATAAATCTCAGAGCTTGAATCTCTGCAACTCCATTATTGATGCATGGGTAATAATCTGTATGCAATCAGTAGTACCTCATGGTTAGTCTTGTTGTTCAGCTCTTTGGCACAGGCTGATGGACGGGGTGGTTCTACATGGCGGTCTTGCGTTGAGCTGTCATTCTGCGTGACATTCTGGCCCTTCCTCTTCTGCGTCTTTTTCGCCGCCCCCGCACCGTCGCTTTTCGCCCGCTTCTGTTTGTAGCTAGCAAACTGTGCAGGAAGGACAGTGAGAGGTAGATGGACACGTAGGTCAGGACCACCGAGCACCACCACACTATCAGCATGATGAAGCTCAGGGGTCAAAGGTGAAAAAGGACTATGGTGCAGACTTATCACCACAAAATAAAAATAAAAAAAATCTATAGAGGATTAATTAAAACATTTCTAAAATCATTATTCAACATGTAAATATGTGTACAAGGTTCTGATAGTCCTCAGTGTAGAAAGGGAAATAGCCTCGAAGTCCTTGATTTGATGAGTCAGTTGTGCAGCAAAAAAGAAAGCCCAGTGAAGCAAGAAGAAATCCCAAATTCAAATCCAAAATAGACTGCACCATGACCTGATGAGGTGACTATGCTAAATATTCTCAAATCTCCAGAGGTCCATGAGAAGTGCCGATTTTAGTGATACACAATGGACAACCTCTCAGCAGACCAGGAACAGTGCAAGGTTATAAAAAAAAAAAAAAAGGACACATCTCTGTCACTTTGCATCAGCTTGAGGAGACCTCAAAACCTGAGAGATGCAGTCTGAGAGAAATTTAAAAAACAACTAAAAAATCTTCTCTGAAGCCATGAGAGGATAAAAATATCAAAAATCTGAACCTGAGAAGTTCCTCCACAGAAAAAAACATAATCCCCAATCAAGCTACAGTATTTAGCTTGAAATCCAGAGGTATCGATATGGTTCAAATGCACCTCCTCTTCTCCTTTTTTTCCTGTCTCTCTTCTTTAAGCAGCTTAAATCAGATTACAGCAGTTCATATTGTGACAGAGACCCACATAAAGCTATCACTCAATATCATTAATTGATTTTGTTCCTCCTCCTGGTGGTAAGACCTGACAATTCTTCCTCATCAGGGACCCTCATCTACTGTCCAGATGTAGAGCTTTAAGTCTGCAGGCAACGGCACAGTCGGCTCGACCTCTCATCCTAAAACTCCCTGCCACAGCCAACGTACAGCTCAGACTCCAACCACAAACTCTGGATGGAGGATGGCATGTGTCTAGACTAAGGAAAGAGGGTGGAGACTGGGAGATGCATTCACACAGAGAGGAGGAGACAGAGCTCTGTGTGTGGCGAGCAGCATCTGAGTGTGCATGCTCAATTCAATTTGAGAGTATGTGGCTCCAGGAGACTTACTTATTGGTTTGCATGATGAGTCACACGAATGACAACAATGTGTGTGCATATGCATAAACATGTACAGTGAAATTAAATGTATTACTACAACCTTCCCTCTAAAATCCAGTTGAAGCTTTGTGAAAAAAACAATAACTTCATCAACTCCGCCACACATCCACCTCACACCCTTGGCTTCCTTGCTCATTATCACTTACAACCCCACCCATACTCCTTCTATCACCCTATTCATTGCCTGCGTCTGACACAAAACACATCACATCAGCCAGAAGAGCTGTGTTTAGCCCAAGGCCACATCCACACTACTGAGAGTGACTAACCAGCTGGGTAGAGCTTATTATACCCAAATCATATATAACTAGACAGCTGAAAGCCGCTGCTTTGCTTTCAACAATGCCAACACTAAGGCAGGTCGTGTACGCTGACATATTTAATAGGGATAAATGTTTTTGTCTGTATGTAATTTTACGCGTGTCATGCTTTCAGTGTGACAGGGAAATCAGAGCTTTTCTGTGCAGCTCAGTAACTGCAACTGACAGCACTGCATTACCATAGCAACACCATCCATGTCAGATGTGAGTGCAACATATTCAACCTTAGCAAATCTCATGGGCTCACTGCACCACCTGATGGCCTGCAACCAGCATGACAGTGTACGCAAGTTGCATGGCTATTTCAGGCATTCAGATTATTAAGGCATATTTCCTTTCAGGTTGATGTTGTTGGTAATACGAATCATTATGAATATATGAATATGAATCATTATTTGAAAGCAGGGTGCTTACAACTCAAAAGTGAACAATCACACCATGACAGAGAAAAGCAGAAGAAAGTCATGTCTGACTACCCAAGAGAAACTTAAGAAAAAAAGAAATCATTTCCACACCCTCAATCCCACGATCAATTGTCTTTGCCAGTCACCATATTCCATACTCACCGACTGCCCTCGAGGCATTTTGGATGATTTCTGTCACAAGGAATATCAATGTTTCAATTGAGTTAGTTGTTGTAGTATGAGGTTTCACAGTCGCTGCACTACCCACATTTTCTGAATGACTTCCACCATGAGCTGGACCACAACATGTAACAAATGTAATTCAGTTTGCTGCTCTAAACAGTTGCCCTAGTTTTAAATGTGGCCTTCAGACATCGTGGCTTGTTGTGGCCATTCTTGATTATTGGCCCATTAATAATATGGCCTCCCATTGAAGTGCTAACATTACCAACTACACTGACCACAATACATGTCCAACACTGTAATAGTAGTTGAATGATGTGCAGTGTATATAGTCAGTTGCCCCCTAACGCATTAGTAGAAAATAATTGCACGGAGCCAATATAAACATGTGCCAAAGTCTGCATCTGGTCTTGGCAAGGCTTAAAGCAAATAAAATTGTAATTTTGCAAATTAGAATTTCTATTCCATAGTCTTTCGTGAACTTTAGTAAATACATTATCTTAGTCTTTCACTGCTGTACTTCAAGTAACTTGTATGAGGTAAATCAGCCACTTAATCTCCTGCATAAACACTAGTCATATTGTTTGCTGCATGACCTGCGCCATACAACAGCAGTGAACCCGCGGGAAACTGCGCGGGCGAGTCCCTGTAATTTACCGGATTTACAAAATAAACGCGGCGACAAATGCACAAACATATATCTGGAGGTGGGTTAGGTCCAGTAAGCAGCAGAATAACGCATAGCTATGACAAAAGAGTTTGCTAACTGCTAGCATTCTGTATTAGCACGCGTTAAATGTTAGCAACAAACCTTCGCTCTCCCAGCTTCTAGTTTCCTCCGCCGTTCATCTTCATCCATGACTGGGTGTGGATAAAGTCGATAAAAGTTCAGGACACACGTCCCAATTCAACCGAAAAGCACAACAACCCTCCACTTCGAGAATAAGTTAGCTAAAACAAAAATCTTTGAGCTTCCTTTGCATACAACTGTCAACAGATAATATTCAATATGGCCGCCAAGTCAGTTCAACTCCGCCCTTATTGAGTTCAGTTGAATTAACGGTCCAATAACGTCGTTGCACTCTTCTCCTCCAACCAATCAAATCTGCGCCCTCTTAGATTGGCGTCCCTTGCAACCAATCAGAGTACGCCAATACAAACCATACTTCTGTTCACGTCTATGTTTTGAATGTGCAGAGTCCTCAACTGGCTGGGGAGTTTCCAAGTTTTTAGCATGGTTTCTATGGGAAACAGAACAACCTAACATTGACGACTGAAAGGCGGTTACAATGCAAACTAGGTTAAGTCTCTGTGTCTGAATAATGAAAATCGCAATGGGTTCACAAATTGCATACATTTAAAACCAGAACCTCTGTCTTCTCTTTATGTCAAGAGTAAGCTGCATTTAATTCACGAGCTTTCTAGACAAATGTGTCTGATCAGTACATTTCTGTCTATTTGACTGTAGCCAAATGAGGTGAACGTGCCTGCAGTTATCATCACTAGGTTTATTACCCAACAGAGGCCTGGAAAAAGTTAGAGCCAAGTTTTAGGTTTTTGCTTTTAAACAAATCAACAGAAAACGTCCAAACAGACATGGAAACTCGATTATTCGATGTGGAACGAACACTTTCACTGTCTCTCCCGCTCGCATGCAGCATAGAAACCAAACCGAGCTGGTATGCAAGTCATGTTCATGTGCCCATCCTATAACAGGCGTGTCCCGTGGCAACCACTTTGTGGCTTCAGCTTGACACAAACACACAGGTGCACACAAAGTTTCTGTTCCTCCGAATAACAGGATTTCAGGTAAATCTGATATTACATTAAAAGAATTTAATAATTCATGTGTCTATTTGAGTATTTGGGTATATATTTTAAACAAACGTGTTCAAAATTTACAATAACGCTGTTTATTGTCAGCTAGTAGGATGGCAGTTCTATGGCTGTCCACATGATAAGACTCAAATTCAAAGTGCTGAAGAAGGTAATATTCACGTTCATTTAAATGTTAAAAAAAGTTTTACGTTTTTTTTTAAAAAAAGCTCTAATTCTTATTGATGTTCACAGAGACTGGAAAGCATAAAGGACAATATGGATGACAGAGCGGAGTCTGCCCAGTCCGCAAGTATGACATAGTTTTAATTGTTTTAAAGTTACAATAATTAAAATGTCAAAGTGACATGCCTGTAAATATATCTGCTAGTGGCCTGATGTAAGTCTCGGGAACTGACAAAAGAGGAGAAATATGACAAGACAGATAAAGATTTTGTGATCTTTGTCTGTTCAGGGAGTTATGATGGACAGATATATGCGCTCCACCGTGCACTGAGGCGAAAACAAGACCTGCTGCAAAGACTGAGGGTCAGAAAAAACATAAACATTCTATTCATTAACATTAAAATGACGTTAGCGCAGAATATTTTACTATCCAATACAGATTCATCAGCCCTTGTGTGTGTTTCTGTGCAGGAGCAGCATATGTTAGAGGACCTAAACAGACCCCACACATGGGGAGGGCCACGAAGACACTACCAGCCACATTTCATCGCTGCCCCTCAGCCACCTCTACCACCTATACCACCCATCCACATCCACCAGCCAGCCCCTGTGCTGCCCTCCCTGCCCCCTCCGCAACCTGTCCCACTTCATCCTCCACATATCATCCAACAGACGGTGAGACACTCTGAATTTATGTCAAAAGAAAAAAATGCATCTTATATCTCATGAACACATTTGCTCAAACTAAATATGTACTTATTTGCCACTCTCTGTGCAGCTACCCCAGCACCCCGCCACCATCATACAACAGCTGCCACAACCGCAGCCTCTGATTGCTCAGATTCCTCCACCTCAGCTCTACCGTGCTCCACGCTCAGGCAGCATCAAAGAGGGTATGCAACAACAAATCAAGCTACGAGTTCTTTAAGCCACCCTGTATTTATTTATATGTTTTACTCACTTTAGACATGGTGGAACTGATGCTGATGCAGAATGCTCAGATGCATCAGATCATAATGCACAATATGATGCTGAAAGCCATGCCTCCTATGGCCCTGTCGCCGCCTGGAGGGCCCAGCCACTGTGCATCCCACGCTTCACATCCTGGGCAGGTACTCACGCAAACACTCTGACATACTGCTGTAAAAATATCTAACCCTTTACAAAATTTGCTGTTTCTGTCACTCATCAAACTCCAAAATCCGTATTTCAAGGACAGCTACCATGGAAACCATAGTTTTGCAAGGCCAGATGTCAAACCTAGGGGAAGTGCTGTTCATCATCATCACCACTATGGTTCGACCCCCACAGCACCGCAGCTGCCTCCCATCATCTACCCTACATGGCCACCGAGGGTGTCATCTGTCCCGGCACGAGCAGGGGGATATGGATCATCGTTACACTATGGAGCAGCACCTGTTACACTCCCAACTCTATAGTATCCATACATTCACCACAGCACATGCAGCATATGTTATATAATTATGATTCTTTTCATTAATCCGCATTGAGTAGATTGATTGGATAAGATTTATCAATTTAAATCTTCAACACAATAAAGTGTGCAATAAGTGATGTGGTGTGAATTTAACTTTGTAAATAACTCTGTTCTATAATGAACTAACCAGACAAGATATTGTTATATTTCTTTCCTATTCCTATAACATAGATTCACATAAGATTTGAATCTATGTTAGAACAGGACAGAAAAAAACAACAATAGGGATATATTGAGTGAACTGAAGTGTTATATGCAAAATAAAGGTTTGAGTAGGTGTGAGCAGGGTAAGTGTATATATTTTATAGATACTTAAAGCTGCCTCTACAATGAGATGTATTTGTGCATTTGCAGGAAGTACAATATCTAAGATGTGGTGGAATACATAATTGAAAGCTGGTAAATCTGCAGAAAGTAGCATGTTGTGCAAAGATTTAAGGTGGAATTCACAGAAAACGGAGGACCTATTATTTTTACCTATAAATATATTTTGAGAACCCTAAAGAAATTGGAGTAAAACTCTTTGTATGCTGCAACATACTGAGTCAGATGTTTGCTACTGTATCAACAACCCAACATGTTACGTTAAAACGAGCGACATATCCAGTAGCTACCATTTTTTGTGTTATTTGTAAGGACGTTTAAACTTGTTTTTGTCTAGTCATTGAGTAGAAATCAAGCGAAAGAGAGAAAAATACTACCGCCCGAACAGGGACTTGAACCCTGGACCCTCAGATTAAAAGTCTGATGCTCTACCGACTGAGCTATCCGGGCTCTGCAGGGCGCTGTACGCGGACCGTGTAACAACAATTCACAGCCATATTTCATCATTTCGTGTCTGTTGCAAGATACCGAGACTATCTAACGGATTTAACCTTACCGCATAATGCCACCGCTATGATCGAAACATTTTTTGGTCATTTAAGCTAAAACGAAAGTTAACTTCCGCATTATTTAGATGCCATCGATTAACCGTCACCGTCGACATTCGCGCGTTTTTCAGTCTACACACAAAGTACTTGCCTTGTCTTTAATTGATGAATTTACAACTGTACAAAATGGCATTTTACAGTATCAATAAAACAAACAAAAAACAAAACAAACAACGTCAGTGATCACTTCAACATTTCTGCACTGCATTACTGAATATCCGCCCTGCAGTTGACAGTGCTCCCTTTTCCCGATCCGAGTGCACGACAGTAAACACATCCTCGATTTACAGCTGTTGATCACCATGGCACATCCCTTTGATAAATAAAATATGTATAAGAAAATATAATGGACAACACACAATCCAAGTAACCCTCTGAATTACCAAATGATTAAAGTGCGTCAATCTTGAAATAATTGGCTTATGACAGATAAACAGACTGGACTGTACAGTACTGGTACGCTGAATATGCAGTACGTGGGTCAGTGCTCTCGCTGTGAAGTGTTGCACAGCAAATAAAGTCAGTATTATCTCCTTAAAACAACCTTGTGTGTTAGATGAAATGCCAATATTGGTGACATCAGGTTAATATGCTCACAAACTATCCGGTTACACAAAATGCTGCTGCCCTGTTAATCTGATGGAATTAAATATTGTTTATGGCTGCGATGAAATAACCCAGAAACATTTATTTACACTGTGCATGTGTGCATGCAGAATACCATCTCATTCTGTACAGTTTATCTTTTGAAGAAAATCTATCTATCTGTGCAAACGGAGACAGACTTGAACAGGAGTTTCTAAACATTTCCTTTTAACCTCACCTGTAGAGAAACAAACGCAGAAAGAGCTTAAAAAATATGTTAAAAATATCAACAGAATTTTATACTAATCGAGGCATCTATATCTTTTATATAGAGGCATAACGGGGCAGGATACACATCCTCCTGCTAGTAAGAGTTACACAATGAAAGTTTGTGTTACCAGCTTCTATCTAAACACATCTTGACGCCATACGTTCTTCTAGTTTTCCTTCTCATGCCATCTGCTTTGTGAGGACAATACAGACAGCACTATATGGATTACTGTGGTTATAATGTTTTGTATTTTTCCTTGCCAACATACCAAAGATGCCTTCAACAGCACAGAGAACAGTGCACAATTATTTTTACATGGCAAAAACACATGCACTTTCATTATGTTATCTTCTGACATGACAAAATGTGTAGTGTAATATGATGCTATCACTGGTTAAAAGAAAAAACTTGATCCTGCAGGTTCTCCTCAGATGAACAGGTTCACCCCGTCGGCCTGTTTAGGTATATTAAATCCATATTATAAGTCATGGGTGTCATCAGCTCAGCGAGCCTTTTAATGGCCAATCACTTTTAATCCGTCCTGATGGTTTAATCACTTGAGTCTTTCAGGGGGATCCTCTCGTACTTTTCCATCCTCATCTGTCAGATCAGATGGTCGAAAGGTCATGGTTTGGACAAGGAGTGGTTTTCTCTAGAGGGTAGGATGAGGGTACGTATTCACACAGCTTGATTATGTCACCTAAAGAGAGCGAAAGAGAACGGTGACGTCACTTTACTCGCAAACAAAATAAGGTTATAACTACAACCACACAAAGATCATTTACCCTGTGCATGTGAGGAGGCATCTCATCCTCTGAGCTCTCCTCTGGTAGTGGCTCATGTTGTCTCGCTGCTGATTGACCCTCCTCTGCCCATCCTCCCATGGGCACACGGGCAGACCTCACTGCTTACAGAATGAATAATTTCATTTTGTAAAATCCCTCTAAACCAAGTATTTCTACATTTCTAAAAAAAATAATGATGGACCATTGCAAAACAAAACAAATATTTATTGTAATAAGCTGCTGAGGGTAAATAACAACATAAAATACCTGTGGTGGGTCCACTAAAGCGCCGCTGACTGCCACTCTGTGATGCTGCCCCCTCCTGGCCTAGGGCGGAACTGCCGGTGGCTGAAGCTGAAGTGGGAATGGTGCTTGGACTGGGAACCGTGGTGGGGAAAGTGTGTGAGCGAGGGAAATTTCTGGAGTGAGGGTTGGGCTCGCTCCTTACTTCATCGGGGATGCTGTCGCTGCTTTCATCACTCTCCTGTCGGTGCCACGTGTGACGGGACAGCTCGCCACGAGACTGCTGTTTGTGGTGCTTCACGGAAAGAGAATTGGACAAAGGGTGAGTGCGGCCGAAGTTGGAGGGGATCTGTGGAATACACTTAATATATCTGCAATTACCTCGTGCATATAAAGTGCATGCATGCTCATCTCGGTGGAGGCATACTCTGAGAGGACCAAGCTGGTAAGCTGACCCTCCCACGCACTGCTGCCTGAGCTCACAGTTCGGGCATCAGTCCTACAGGAGGAGAGAGCAAAAATGTGGAGAAAGTAGGACATGAAGAGGAGGAGGATAAAACAAAAGAAATGTATTTCCATCCAGGAGCTCAAGCCTGAAAATGAGTTGACACTATTCCTATTTTCTTACCCAGAGCCTGCCATGGTTTTGGATGAATGGCCGGCCCTTTGAGCTGCACTTAAACTGCCTCTCAGGTGAAGGCTGCCGCTGACTGGAGAAAGCGAGCGCAAAGCAGACGCCCCGTCGCTTGTTCCAGCAGCAGCGTGATTGGCCAAAGAGCTGTCTCGGCCAAAATGAACGGAGGCCAACGTGGAGGGGCCTGCCAAGAAATTTGCGACGAGACTTCTTGGCTGCAGGAAACAGACAAGAGAATATGATACGGTGAAACTGAATAACCACTGAGACATTTGAGCATTAAGGTTTATCACCGTACTTCGGACTCCGATAACGACAGCGGGTGTGTGTCACAAGGAACCCCCGTGGCCTCTCGGTGCACTCTTTCTTTTAGCTGGCTGATGAAGTGTGTGGTCTCGCGAGGAGGCTGCCACTGGGGGTTTGTGATTGCGAAGTGCATCAGAGACAACTCTGTCTTCCCATCCTCTGCCTGTTGGTAGATAGACGCCTCTGTCTTCCCCTCTGACATCCACTACAGAGGGAGGATCAATCATCAGTTCACCTAATACACGCCACACAGTTCATACATAAGCGCTTTAAATAGAAGTAGTCCCTCACCGCAGGATGTCCATGCTGCCTGATGTCCATCTGAGCAAACGAGCAGGTGTCTCCCACTCCGACCACCTCCACGGTGAAGTTTCTGAAGAAATCAATGATCTCCAAAGATTTTCTCCTTAGACAGAAGATGAGGATGATCGGAGTCACCACTGGACTGATCAGCTCCTCTAAAATAAACACCTGGAAGATAACAAATGCAAAAAAATGACCGTCACAAATACACCAAATGTAGAACATGAACGTGAAATGTTTAATGGAAAATTAAATATTTATTTTCCGTTTTAAGATTTACACATCAAAGCTGCAATTAGCTGGAGGAATATTCGAGCGGTGATTTAATCCTTCATCAAACAAACACCAAGGAGGTCATGTTCAGCACGGCACTTAAACCTCTTCATGCTTCAAGTGGCAGCCTGTTTAGATTTGAACGTCAATTCATAACAGCACCAGCAAAGCTCCAGACCTTTTTCAAAGCTTTGCCGAGTCATAAATGTAATGCAGCCTAGAAACCAGCCTTCAGTTTTATTTATATAGCGCCAGTAACAAAACAAATTGTCTCAAGATGCTTTGCAACATCCGGTCTGAACCCAGGACGTACTGTAGAAAACGCTAAGGCATAAGGAAAAGTTGAGGTCATTAGAATATCAACAGTTTGTCCAAATATTATAAATACAACTAATCCCCTCAAAATTAAACTTCCATGTCTCCTCTGCTGTTTCTGAGAACACATCACAATACTATCTCAACATTTCCATCTCTTGTATACGCTGTCTTTAAAACTATATGCTGCTGCAACACTGCACATTTACCCACTTTTATCTGATCTTATCTTATTTTATGTTCAGGCAGTACATCTTCCATTTTCATGCAATGACATTTTAAATGTCGACGTTGACATGTTGCCATTTTCTCTTAGTTCAGTGTTTTTTTACTCACTGCTTTGTACTGGAAGAGCTGGGAAAACTGGTCTCGGGTCTCATATCTGTGTGCATTGCCCTGCCAGTGGTCGGGCATATAGTGGATGTGGGCGAGGATGACCCGCAGCAGCTGCTCAGGACAGAACACCATGTGTTTGTCAGGAATAAACGACCTGCAGAGAAAATGAGACAGAGGTTGATGGGATATAGTGTAATGACAGGCTGTCACTGCAGCAGATGCGAACTCAAAAGAATAGAATTAAATACTTAATAGTTATGTCTGAGTAAAACCAAAATATGATTTTTATCATTTCAAAATCTAAGAAATCTTAATGGATTTTGGCTCAGATCTTCACAGACATGGCTGAAAGAACAAAACAGCATTATACGGATACAACTAAGTTCCTCAACGTTTAGCAACTTCATTTTAGAGGTAGGTTCGTTTTTAAGGAGTCAGAAGCTCCTTAAGGAAGGAAACCCTCTTATACTCATCAGTTGTAGAGCAGAATAAGCTGGCAGAGAGCCTTAAAGGGATTACAACTCTGGGCAGCTTTAAAAGACCAATAAAGAAATGACTCAGGGTTAATGGTTAACATGGAACACAGCTGAGATTAGTGTCTTATATTCATGTGTTATAGTTGTGTCTGATGTTTGCATTTTAAACATCGGTTTAAACAAAGTAATACAGGCAAAGAGGTACATGTGTAAGCAGTGATGTTGTTTTAGTTATTTAGCATTGATCAGCTGCTGCAGGCTGAGCTGCCTTCTCCTCCCTCCTCTGCTTCCCGGCCTCATTGAGCACCATAATGGAAACAAGCCTTTGGACTTTGTTTAAATTGCATAACGTGCTTCAGTTTAATAAAGCGATCTATTTATTGTGCACACGTGGCTTTAGACAGATGACAAGAACTGATCTCCACCTGCAGACTGTGATGCACACTCCGAGCAGTGTGATTGAGGAGAGAACATGTTCCACTGCAAGAACGTCCTCGTCATAGATTGTCAGGGCGATGAGAACAGCCAGAAGAGACCCGGCGAAGAACGCTACATTTTTGGCAACTACTGTGAGCAGCGGCGAAAGGAAACAGTTCATGTACTTGGATGCGGCCTGAATAAAACGGGAACAAAGGTGAAAAAAAGAGGAAGAGAAAAGAAGGAAATTGGCTCAATTATTAACTCCCACGACAATGAATGAGAAACACTTGTAGTCTATGGACTGCTGATTTATGATTTGAATGCAAAACCATCTTAATATTAGCCTAAATTCTAATATTCAATTTTTTCTTTTCACAATTTACAAACATATTTACAACTGAATCCTTGTCAGAGGCGAGTTGTTGCACTGACCTTGTAGCCTTTGCTGAGCCGTGACACTAGCTCGTGGTCCAGCTCGTTGAAGTGGCGCAGGTAACATCGACCGTAGAGAGACCAACATCTCGCCCCGAGAGAGCCAGGCTCTCGCTTGATCACCTGGGTACACACGACTACTGTCAGGACCCCATTTGATTCAAAAGGACGTCGTTTAAAGTTCCCGTGTGTGAGCCATTCACCTCAGTGTAGCTGAAGAAGGCGTAGAGAATCTGCCACACCAGTATGACCGGACACAGCAGCAGATTGGCAATGCCAATCCACAGAATACGAGATGCGAGCCTGTCTGCAAGCTCGAGCCGGTTACCTCCTCTTTTATACTCCGGTTTTAGGCTCCACTCATTTTCAAACAGAGAACCTGGAGCATAAAAAAACAACAACAAGGAAATAGGAGGAATAAAGAAGGCTTCTTTGTAATTCTAAACAATGGTATAAGCATGTGCTGTGCGCTCATATGCAAATGTGTCTACAAAGGAGATGAAACAAATGCAAAACATACACGTGCATGAATGAATCACAGCGAACTAACACCACAAACGCACCTGGTCCCCAAAAGAAGATGAGTTCAAAGTTGTACTTGAGACCTCGGGTGTAAAACACAGACTCCCCAAGCACAGGAAGTCGAAATCGCACAGGAAGGAGTGATTTATTCACCATGGCAACCTAGTGAAGCACAGGAAGAAACTGCGGTATATGGTCAAACTGTTTCGGCAATCAAACAGTATTATTAACATTTTCTCACAAGCGTACACACCATGTAGTTTTTAAAGCGTAGGATGCGGTGGTAAATGTCCAGCTCTGTAAGTTCTTTTTTATGGATACAGATCTGGTGTTCCTTCTGGATCTCGACTATCCTGGCCTGAACCTCCTGCCATGTTGCATAGGGGAGCTCTGACTGAAGCACAAAAGGCACAATACAGATTAGTTCAAGAGTACTGGATGCATTTAAAGTCACAGGACATTGCGCGATCAGCCAACGTCCCTCTAAAATAATAACTATATGTTGGCGTAAATTTGTCTGACTCACCATGCTCATCTTAAGGGCATTGATGTAGAAAGATCGGATCTCCCAGTAACAGCAAACATTGTAGAGGAACTTGACCAGTCGATGAAGCCAAAACACTCCAGAGATTATTAGCACAAAGATCACGAATGCATTGTCTCGGATACTGGAGGAGGAGGAAATGTTAGATTTTATAATTCAAAGACATGCGACATGGTATGTTATCACATCACAGTTAAGTATGATGATTTATTTCGAAAATTGAGAGTTTACGCACTTACATCACACTTTTAACTGAGTCACAGTTTTAGTGTCACTACAGACAAATCCCTTAAAGTATATTTACCAAATACGGTATCAGACTCACCGGGCACTGCAGACATCTGTCGGGAGGAACGCATCAGGCAACGTGACTTTAGACGAGTCTGTGTGGTTTACAAACTTGTTGGCAAAGAGGACGTCATAATCCACACAGTTAGCCAGGAAGACCGTGAAGCCAACAACAAACAGCAACTGACTGCAAGGAGAAAGTAAGAGGGAGGTGGCAGAAGAAACAGAAGCATGCAGACACATTAAACTCCCTGCATGAAAAAATAAATTAAAATTTAGGATGAACAGGATACATACACCAGCTCAAAGATCTCTCCCAGCAGCATACAGGTGAATCCATTCTTCTGATGCAGATTATAAACGTAGAGGACATTAAGGAAAGTTGTGAACGAGGTTAGGTATGATTGTTACAAAACTAATGATAGCACAGTTTGTTTAGCTGAGACATACATGGCATAGCAGACGAGCTACTCATGCCCAAAATATGCAAAAGGATATTCTCTGGAAAAACAGGTCCAGGTTTTCTATGTGGTGCCATTGAGCTGCAAAAGATTCATTTGAAATGAGTTGCTGTTTGGCAACAGTGTAAAACACAAGGGCGTGTTTCCGTGTAAAGATTTGTTTGCGATTTGTTTACGTGTAGCATACATTTGGCTCCTTCAGGCACATGCATCAGCAGGTTCTCCTCTCCAGGGGGAGAGTCGCTGTAGGACGCCTCCAGGCGCTGGTACTCCGTGTCAAAGTGCGCCATAGCGACAGAGCTTTCAGTCTCACCAAGCAGCCGAACCTACTGCTACAGACTGGACGAAAATATGAGCGTATAAGTGTTACGCATTAGGAAAAATAAAACATTCTACATGAGGAGGTTCTATGTTTTTTGACACTTCTGAAAGGAGGTCAGAGGTCAAGATCAGCGACGGAGTTGTAACTCTGAAGCTGGACATGGATACTTGCTGACAAAGGAGATTCAGCCTCTTTAGCAAATACTGAAGGCTGCACACGCCGAACAAGCTTCACATAAAATGTAAACAAAATAGAAAATGTGTCCAAAGTGCACAGTCAATATCTTTACGTTACACAGCCGGGGAAACACCCAAGACCAATATTAAGGACAATCCAGGCCCCATAATACAACTCACTTGCCAGATCATTGGCACACTACTGAAAACAAGACGGTTCTGATATAGTAAACC
This sequence comes from Planiliza haematocheilus, assembly GCA_005024645.1. Lineage (NCBI taxonomy): Eukaryota > Metazoa > Chordata > Actinopteri > Mugiliformes > Mugilidae > Planiliza > Planiliza haematocheilus. Next base: position 752,512 of record SRSE01000124.1, read on the forward strand.
TGCACTAAATCCCAATGTATGAGTGTGATACTGCTCAGTTTGTGCTGAAACACTTTACGATCATTTTGGAGGATGTTGTGTTTCTGTTATGCAGGTCTAGCCCACTGACTAAAATGGGGTTGTCAGATTAATAAAAACACGTCAGTACAACACAGTGCAATTCAGTCGTACTACAAACCACAGCCTCCAAAGTGAAAACACAGTCGAATCAATTCATTCAAGTAAATAAGTGAAACAAAAACCGAGCAAAAAGCTTCCTGCCTCAAGATATAGCTTCTTAGCTACTGCTATGACAGGAGCATCCAAACGCCTCTAGGCAGATAGATGACAAATATACTATAAATACATTTTAATAAAACAATGACACAGGAATGAAGTACAGCTGAAATGAAACTACGCCTCCGGCTACACCTTATCTTTTTTGATCATGTAATAACAGCACGTTGTGGTGTGGAGTTAGGCATGCAGCTAGCTTACACTGAATGAGGAGGCTCTTTAAAATGTAAACAGTTATTAATATACACAATGGAAGCTTCTCAGATTTACTGAAAATATATGTGGCACCCCTTTCGTTAGCTAGCTTACCTCCATTGCAGTACAGCACGTCCCATCCAGCTCTGTTTACTCAACATTTCCAGCTGTAAAAAGAGAGAAAACAAGGAAGAGCTATTTTCTTTAAAACTGCCGCCGGAATATATTTTAGGATAAAGCAGTTTTAGCATTTGGAAGGAAGAAGCAAAGCTTAAAAAATAGCTGTCTTTCTGACGGTGAAAAATAACACAAAAAAACACGAAGCTAACACAGAAGAGAGCTGATTCAGGTGTTGTTGTTGTCGTGGTTTGACAGCCCGGGCCTGCCTCCCTCACCAAAAAAAAAGAAAAAATGTCACCCCTCAAATCCAGGACGATGAAGCCCTTACCGTTAGGGTCCTCTGCCTCCGCTATGTCAGACTGAAGCAGTGAATCCCCGGGGATTTTGCCGAATAACGTTTTTTTATTATTTTATTTTCGTTTTCTTTTCTCTCTCTCTCGAATTTAGACACGAGTCGGTTTCATTTTCGAAACAGCTAGCAGTGTAGCGCCTGTCACGACTGAGCGACAGGGATGCTATCCAATCAGAGACGGAGGTCGCCAACTGCAAAGATTTTGACCAATCAGATTTGAGAAGAGGCGGGCTCTAGGACTGTGCTGTGTAGGCGATTGGTTGTCTGACACGCCCTGTACAGACCACTCATCCTTAACATTGAATAGGTGATTACTACCACCGTCTGGTCATAGCAGTGGTACTGCTTTAATATGATTTTTATTTTATGCTGTTTTGCTATACCTTAAAATAAAACGCGATAAGAAATTTAAATAATAACGACCACAATAATAATTCATTAAAATAATCAATTTCAATAATAATAAGTTTCATTTATGGGCTTTTTCGTGGTTTGTGCTGGGAGGGAACAAAAAACTAAACTAAACAAAAGACAAACAAAGAGATAAAATCACTTAAACAGTTTCCTTGTTTATAAAACTTAAAGAGATCTTTATTGATAATAGTGACAATATCAACGCCTGCATAACCCGCTTAAGAAATCATGCATAGATAAATCTTTCCTAGAAATTTCCTTAGAAATCAGAAAATCATGGACCCTTCTAAATTCAGCTAGACATCTACTAAACTCATATTTAGTATCCTCCGCTCCAGAAGGACCTGAAGGTGGTGATTACACACACACTGAATGAAATCTCCCACAATTGAGCTACAAAGATCTTAGTAGCATCGATTTCTTTTGCTGGAGAGGCCTAATTTCTAAACCATGAGGGGAGCCGTTTAGGGATCCCTAATGTGTCCAACAGTTTCCATCTGCTTAATTACACTTAATATTTAGATATATAATTAATTTTCATAGTTTTCTTGGGCAAAAATTTAAATGGAAAGATTGTGACTTTATTTTTTTGTCGTTGATTAACAAGTTATGACAAATACTGAATTCTAAGTGACTTTAAATGACTAATATGCTAATAAAGCTGCTATTTGGATGTTCGTATTTCACTGAACACGGAGTGGGTGAGGTGCAGGAGCTGACGCCACAGTACAAAGATGATGTTTTGCAAAGCCAAGCTCACCTCCTGTCGCTGCTCTGCAAGGATGAATATTCATACAGGATTGTTAAGCCCATGGAGTGACAGCTGGCCTTTTGTTCACTGTGTCACCGCATTAGTTATACTGTTAACACCGGTGGCTGTGTGTGTTTGTGTACATACCCATGTGTATTAAACCCAGTAATGATGATTTCATTAACCAATCTCCCAACAGGGGATTCAGTCATGAGTGAGCGTCTGATCTGGATAGTCAGACCACACAGAGTCAGAGCAGAAAGGTGCGGTTTTCTTTGTGATGCTGCTACACTTCAACCTATTTCGTTTTCTCACACCTCCACTCGCAACATATCCTTCTTTCCCCAATTAAAAGAGATTTTTTAGAAAGAGTAGGGGTGTCTTGAGTCAAGGGGGAGTCTGTGTAATCCAGTTAATATAGTGATCTGGGTAATTTAATCTCTTCTAGTTAGGATTAGGCTTCATTCATGTTAATCCAGTAGAAAAAGTCTGTCACAATGAAGCTCAGTAGATGATAAACGCCAAACAGTTTCCAGAGCCAGAAGCACTGCACAGCATAGTTTAAGTCAATGTTGATAACAGATGTATGTGCAGTAACATAACAGATGTATAACAGATTTTTTATTTTTTTTTTCATTTCTTGTACAGATCAGAATGGCTGAATTATAAATCCAGACTATTGTGTGTGTGTATATGGGTGCGTACGCTGCAGGCTATAGCTGGCCGATTGAATTACCCCACTGTCTGTCGGGAATTAGGGGGCTGCATTGACAGCTAATTTGGTCCAAAAGACGTGCCGTCATGCTGCCATGCAACCCATGCTGGGATCGCAGGGGTGGGAGCATGCTGTGGCAGGTCGGGGGTGCCCTGTCAGGGGGGTTCTGAGGTGGGGGTGGGGAAAAGGAAATCGGTATGAAGTCATCTCTCTAGAGCAACTTAATTAGAGCCCCTTCCTGTACATGCGCCCGTGTAAACCCAGCACAGCAGGTATGAAATCTCCACAAACAGGGACATTCACTTACATGAAACATGACACCCCCAAATCTCCTTTTAAATTTTAAATCGCTGCTTGTCTTCCTCGCCTTGCTGGTACCCCTGGGGCAGCTCTAATTGCCCCACTTCCTGACGAGCTGGGTTGTTATTCGCTGGTTATTCATTGATTTCATTGTATGACTGACATGGAGTTTAAAAAAATGTCATGATTGCGTTATGATGTAAAATATGTCGTCAGAGTAATTTTTTTTTTCAAAAGTTAAATGATTTTCTACTTTTTAAACATTTACCTGTGCAATTATTGTTTCTGCAAATTATATTTCCCCAAATAAGGTTGAAATGTTACTTTAAACCACTTTGCAAACAGACAGAAATGACATTAGGACTCCCTGTGAGAAACCAAAAGCATAGATAAACGTCATAAACTCAATGCTAAATAGTAGCATAAGTATTATAGCTGAATGATACCTGAAATAACATCAGCTTTTCTCTAGATACAGACATTTAGGTTTATATGCATACGTTTATTCCCACATCTCAACAACTCTCCGCCCTTACTTCCCCCGACAAACGCTTTGAAGGCTTGTAGGCGGAAAATAACACAAAAACATGCACAGCCACAGAATGGATTCGTTTGATATCAATTTCCTGTCCGTGTTTTATTCGAGGGGAGATATGTGACTTATGTGGGGAAGCTAAGAGGCTGGGTTCTGTGTGTGTGCGTTACATGTATAATGCAGGCAGCCTGAACAAAGACATTGCTAATCTCTGTCTTCATGTTCCCATCTAGAGGACTAGAAGGACTGGCATTGCTCTTTGTTTGTCTCATGTGACGTCATGAGGGAAAGAAGAAATATATAAAATCAGTATTGTGTACACTCATTTGAACGAGGCCAGAGAGTTTAATATCAAAATGATCTTATGCTGTCATCTTTTATTTCCAGAAATTTTGAATCCAGGGCCTCAAACTGCGCGTGTGTTGAATGAGTCATACGGATCGAGTGACATCATATATGTCCCCCTGTAGTGTGGAGGGTGGGGATGTGTGCATTAGACATGAACGCATGAATCATTTTACCCTTCAGTGTGACGGTCCCCGAGGAGTGAACTCTGACACCAGACAGCATGACTTGTCCCTCAGAGGAGTACCCCGTATTCTTTGCATCTATTCTTCCCATTTATAACATTCATTAAAAGCATGTCGTTATCACAGAAAGGCATTTCACATACAGATCTGTTGAGAACGTTATTGACTTTTCTGTGCAAAAATCTGCACATTTTGTGCAAAGATTTTCCGCCTGGCTTTGTCCCAGATAGCCTTTTGCGTATTTGTTGTCTGTGTCTTCTTCAATGCTTTAACGTTCTGCCTCCAGACATGTAAACGTGCTTCAGACGGAAAGGTTAGCGATCAATGGCAGCAGAATAGTCAATAATCAATTAAGTGAAATGGAAAGGCGGTAGCTTGCGAGCGCAGACGGAGGATGTTTATGCAGTTTGAGACACCAGGAAAGCAATTTATCAATCTGCCACGCAATCGATTTGTATTTATTTGGCATATTTTGAGCAGGTTGGTCTGATTCAAAGTCCTTTATTGAGGCTCGTAACAAGACAGTTCAGATATTTGCACCATTTATTTATTTTAATGGTATTCCTTGTGATTTGAGTGGATTTTCTTTCTATTAGTGCTAAGTTCTATAAATGCTCATTGCTAGTCTGCGTGTCCTGTTTTAGTTCTCTGTGTCTTGATAGATTGATGAGTCTGCAAGTTGATCAATACCCAAATGAATGTTTGAGCCCCGCTGGCAGGGATATAATAAATGACAAATAATTCGAAACAAATCAAATTAGAGACTCTAACTAACCTCAGATACTCAATATTGTATTTTCCTCTGGACTGCCTGCGTGTGCATCGTTGCAAACTATATAAACTGTAATTTCTATTGATGATAGATGTATGGATTTTAATAAAGCTGCTGCTGCTGCAATAACATCTACTGCCAGAGGAGAGTGACCAGGATTTAAAGGGGAATTACTGTTTTTTACAACTTGGATCTTATTTCTGGCATAAACTATGATAGTTTACTCACTCATATAACTTTGGTGTCATTTGGAGTCGCTAGGACAATATTTAGATCAGCGTATATCCATATAGTGGGAGTGAATGGGGCACCGAAACGCTGCATCGGAATAACATATTATCTGCCACAAAACCTGTTTATTTCACCAATATTTTGTTATGAGACACTAGTGCTGTTCCCCGTTGAGACCTGTTATCATTATCCGGGGTCATCATCAGAGTTTCGTAGCAGATACTACGTTATTTAGAGGCTGCGTTTCGGTGCCCCATTCACTCACACTATATGGAAAAACGAAGATTAAATATCATCCGAATGACACCAAAGTTATGTGGGTGAGAGACGATCGTATTTTAGGCCTTAAGTAATGCCCAGGTTGTAAAAAATGCCAGTTCCCCTTTAAATGTTGGTATTTACACACTAATAACGTAACCACCTCACTCAAATTTGACCACACAATGAATCTTTGTCTTTTTACATTTACTGCTAACCAGATTCACCCCCCAGGCCTCGTTTTGGATTGTCCCATTTCACCAGTTAACCACCACAGAGTATGGTTGAAGATCAATCGGGGCAGTTCACACTGAGTCTCTCTTCTGATTCAGCGTGTCCTCTCCGACAGCCATAAACAGATGTGTCTGGAGTGCGAGAGGAGGTCACAGAGGAGGAATGGGTGTAATGAATGAGGAGAGATTTATGGATGCGCCGGTCGTAAAACTGATCGGCTGTGACATTGTGAGTGATGCCTATTAGTGCATGCAACATATGACATGCACACTCGCTCACTCACACGGCATCTAGATACACGTGTTACATGATATGCTTGCAGTTAACTGTTCCATGAATATGTAGATACAGATCAAGACTTATCCATCTGAGGGCTCCGCTTTGAGCTCTTCGGTAATCTGTCCACATTTTCCAGTACCACAGGACCTATTGATGACCTGTCCACACCACACCTACCCCCACGCACACATATTCAGTGCAACAGTAAGAGGAGAAGGGGACGTCAAGGAGAAAGAGAGACAGAGAGCCACTTGGTCAGATGAGTAAGCAGAGTTCTGCTCCCGACTCGCCGGGAACAAAATCCATCCCACAATTCAGTCTCGCTGGGGGTCACTCAGTCCCTGTGTTGTCATGGTAATGAGAATTTAATAGCCCGGGCTTTCTGATGTCTGTGAATTTCAGTGTGTGTTTGTTCCTGTACGCGTGTGCACATTAGAGGAGATGTCTGGTGGGTCGATGTAATCATGGGCAGCAGAGAACCCCCCAACATCCCCAGGCTTTTCCACTCCAGGGATTTCTCTGTGCAAATTTGTAGCTGTTGCTTTTGAGTATTGACCATTCAGCCAATTGACTTCCATGAGAAACTAAATCAAAATACATTCAGGTCATTTCAAGTGACAAAGAAAGTTTACTCTTTATTTATAAATGAATGTAATGTTGATTAATTAATATCACAAGTCTCAAGGTGATGCCTTGCAGTCCAAACCCAAGATACTGAGTTTACTTTTATAGAAAATGAGAAAGCAGGAAACCCTATTATCTTAGTTGGTCGTTAAATTACATTTGATTATTAAAAGTTTGGACAATTGATTGATTTGTGTTTGTAAAGGCAACACTTAGAAATATACTCAGTTACAGGTTAGCTCATTTGTGCATCAAGAATTCGGTGGACTTTTGTTATTTGTGCGCCGTATATCTCAAATGAATCTCTTTTCTCATGAAACAGTAAATCATATTAGTATCTCAGAGCAGTGATTCATTAAACTTTAAAAAGAAAACAGTGGAGATAATGTCCGGATAAAGTCTGTTATAATTTGTGTGCACTGCCCCGGGACACATAATCAGACTGGGAGAGCTGTAACCTCTGTTAGTCCTGTGTCAACAAACTGGCCACGGCACCCGAATGCATCACCGCTAGCGTCTCATGAGAATTCAGGAGTTTCACAGATGTTAATCAATTCTGTCCTGGCATATTTACATGTTGGTTTAATACGCTTTTATCTCTCTTTGAGTCTGTGTTAATGAGGATTTCTGAACTTTGTGTTTTTTCGATGCAACAGCCTCACCTCACTTATTATCTGCATTAACTTCATCTTGCTTTGCAGTTTATGAAGCATAACACTGGTTATCATGCTGGTTTCGGCATCTAGATAATGTTTCTGAACACTACACGCAGGTTCAAAACACAAGTTTCCTTTTCCCCCCAAAGGCCAGTTCATATTAAGGACTGTGAGGATCAGGTCTCATTTCCTGAATGCACATATGCGTGCGTACCCCGTACAGACACGGGGCCCCCGTTGTTGGGTCTAGTTCTTAAACTGTCTCCCTGATGAAGATGGAGGGCACGGCGAAATAATACTTCCAAGCGTGCGTGCTGAAGGCCCCACCTCCTCCCCTCATACCTCCAGGGCTCCAGAGGGAACAGGCTGAGCTTCACAATACTTTACCCCAGAGAGAGGCCTCCTCTCGCCTGCTGGGCTCCTGATGGCTGCACCTGGCCCCTGCAGGCCGGTCGCCTGAAAGGAAGAATAAAACCACATCGCGTGAACCAGCTGTCAATCTATTTCCACCTCAGCCGGACGAACTGTTGTCTTTGGGGACACGATGCGTTATTCTTTCTGATTTTGGGGGGTGTTTTCACTCGCTGCTCTGTTGTGTGTGTGTGTGTGGTGAGATATCATTTTTCAGCCTCCGGGGGTGGACTGACTGACCGTGTAACCAAACCTCTATATGCAATAAAGAGGATGCTTTTCTTTTCTTTTAGAAAAATCATATGTATCTCACACTTCTCTTTGTGGTCTGGTTTTGGAGAAGACTTAGAATTAACGCCACGGACTGACAGTTGTTTTCAATTACTGATTTAGATCAGTGAGCGTTAGGAGAATTTCTGTTTCAGTTATCTTACAAGTTAATATGAAAAGACCAGAGAACGAGGAGGAATCTTAAAGGAAATCGACACAGCAAGCACCGATAAATAGCATGTAAACGGCTCACAATGGATATACTGTAATTCCAGCGTACTCCAAAAGTGCTACCATAAATTCTTAAAAGCGCTGGAGCAGTGCGGCAGGATAAGACGTCAAACCAGAGGCTGAATCCCTCAACGGTCTTTTTCGGACCATTTTGTCAAGTGGATCACTTTCTTTGTTTTGTCTTTAACACCAGTTTGCAAATGAACATTGCTGTATGGAGCTGCTGACAATCTGGTTCACTCCAGGATCAACACCTGTAATTGGGCCAAGAGGGACCGTGGATCTTTCATCTATAGTTTTGGCAATCAGCAACCAGCTTGTATTTAATTCTTATGTAACCGAGTGGGTAGGGCGCCTATACTGGGTGAATAATAAAATAACAAGAGCACACGAAGGGCCGTCTTCATCGGCAACAGCGCCGTACTTTATTTTTCTCTGGACAGCCGTCAACTCCCCCCCCCGGCAACCACAACAACACTTCCGGTGACCCCCTTCACAATAAAACTACACATCCTGTGTGATGAATACCTGACCAGTCTAATGAGGGCTGTCACAACAAAAAGATAGGTTACATACCTCCCCCCCTCAAAAAAAAAACGTCCTCGTTGTACACATGAACAGCAGCAATTAACAGGCCAACTGTAACACACATACACTTTCAAATCCTTAAAGTGTAACAATAAGAGCAGCACATAAACAGTACTGTCCCAAGCCCGCATAAGAAAAACAACAACATATAGATCCCCTCAGGCACGAATTAAACCGCCCATACTGATAACCCTTAGCTCCCGCATTAATAAACCCACAAGCACGAGAGCCCACCAAGAAAATACAACACTGACCATTATGCATACATTGAAAACATGACACTCATTGATCAGTAACAAAGTCCCTGAAATGAACCGGCTGCCTCACAACTCTCCCAAACCGAGACAGCCGTGGCGGGGGCTCGCTCGAGCCCGCAGCAGAATCTGTCCCTGCACCCCCAGCGGTGAGTGGTTCCTCAGCCACCCTGTCCCCAAGTAACAGTCCATCGTCCGGCTGGGAGAGGACCGAAGGAGGGGAAGAGCCGCTGGAGGAACCGGGAAGCAAAGGCAGTGTGTATGGCTTCAGCCGATCGTAGTGGACGACCTGCTCCTGCCCATCAGAGTCCAAAGGATAGCCAATGCGAAAGGTGAGACCCGCATCTTCCTGCGAGCCTAACACAGCCAGGATCCTGAACGGCCCCTTCCAGTGAGGCGCGAGTTTCATCCGGTCCTCCGTAGGATTACGGAGCCAGACCAGATCACCCACAGCATAGGGCCTGTGACGAGCGGCTCCATCATGATACAGTTTCTGTTTCTCTCGAGCACAGGTGCTGAACCGTCTGGCAGCACCAAAGGCAGTCTCCAGTTTCTCCACCAGCGAGGTCACGTAGTCCCCCTGAGAGGAAAAGGCCCCCCAGCGCCCCTGCTGTGATGGCACCAGCACATCCACCGGGACCCGGGCTTCACGTCCATGAACCAGATAGTATGGCGTGTAGCTGGTGCTGGCATGAACAGACGTGTTGTAGGCAAAAGCCACCGATTTCAGGTAGTCGTCCCATTCTCCACCAGTGGCAAGCAAAGCCTTGGCCAGCTGACCAATAAGAGTCCGATTAAAACGTTCAACCATGCCATCTGATTTGGGATTGTACGGGGCTGTGCGGGTCTTTGTGATCCCCAACAGTTGACATAGTCTCTGCACAATCTCCGACTCAAATTGCCGGCCCTGGTCGCTATGAAGCGCCTCTGGAATGCCATGTAGCAGCACATAGTCGTCAAACAAACACTGTGCTACGGACTGAGCTGTCTGGTTAGGGAGAGCATACAGATTTACAAACTTGGTGAAGTAGTCTTCAACCACTAACACGTATCTGTTACCTTTAGAAGTCATTGGCAGCTCTAGAATGTCCGTGGCCACTCTCTGAAATGGTCGGTTTGCTTGAACCCCCCCCATCGGTGCTCTGTGCTTGGGCACCGGGGCCCTGCGGGTTTGACAGGGGACGCACTGCTCACACCACTGCTGAATATCTCCGAACATGAAGGGCCAGAAATAAGTCTGTCTCGCTCTTTCCCATACTCTGTCTGCTGAGAAATGTGCCGCAATGGGACCTCCATGCAGATGCTGCAGCACCTCCGGGACAAGTGAGGAGGGCACAACCACCTGACAAATAGCACCCCCCATGGTGGGAGAGGTCACCGTCCGACAGAGAAGTCCATTCACAACAGAGAGACGAGGGAATTCAGTCCACAACTTGCGCAGCCGCCGAGACTGACCCCTCAACTGGTCCCGAGGAGGCCGAGACCCATTACTTCCAATCCAGTCCAATACTCTGCTAATATCAGGATCAGCCCGCTGCAGCTCTGCAACACCAGCTCCATCCTGCGAGAGTGAAGACAAGAAAGACAAGTCATCTGGTTCACTGTTCATGTCCCCAGACTGCCTCCCAGTGGCGGCCTCAGCAGCCTGGAGACCTCCGGCTGGTAGGTGCGGCCCAGTGTGGTGTGAGGGGGGATCAGGTGACTCCTGTTCTGAGTCTATGGTGTTCACATGAGCAGCAATTTCCTGCTGACAGCCATCGGTGATCTCAGACCTGGGTCTCCGCGAAAGAGCGTCAGCATTAGCATGCTGGTGTCCATGTTTATGTTTCATGACCCAGTTGAAAGGATCCAGTTCCAACAGCCATCTTGCTCTCCGCCCTGTTGGATCTTTGTCAATGGACATGCCACGCAGGCCCAATAGAGGCTTATGGTCGGTTATGATAGTGAAGGCTGCAGCACCAATGTAATGCCTGAACTGGCGCACCGCCCACACTACAGCCCACAGCTCTCTATCAAATGTGGACCACCGCTTCTCAGTGGCCGACAAGGACTGACTGGCATACACCACCACTCGTTCAAGTCCATCTTTATCCTGAGCTAACACAGCCCCCACCGCTTCTATGGAGGCATCTGTGTACACTTTAAAGGGGATGTTGAAGTCCGGCATAGTGACCACAGGGGCAGTGGAGAGCACCCCCTTTAAGTACTCAAAGGCTGCATCACATTCTGTCGTCCACTGGAAAGGCACATCTTTACAAGTTAAGTGGTGCAGTGGAGCAGCTCGCTTTGCAAAGTCTCTGACAAAGCGGCGGGTAGTATGAACAGAGTCCCACAAAAGCCCGCACCTCAGTGGGATTCCTGGGAGTGGGCCAACTCCTGACTTTGTCTGTGTTTCGGGGGTCAGGCTGCAGGCCATGGCGGGACACAACATGTCCCAGGAACACTACGTGGTCTCTGGCGAGGTGACACTTTTTGGGGTTAAGTCTGAGGCCAGCTGTCCGAATCCTGGAGAAAACCTCCTGGAGGCTGCGAAGATGGTCCTCAAAGGTGGGGCTGTATATCAGGACATCGTCGAGATACACCATACACACCTGCCAGGGCAGTCCCCTCAGCACCAGCTCCATCATACGCTGAAATGTGGCAGGTGAGTTGGTGAGGCCCATCGGCATCGACCGCCACTGGTAGAGACCCCGGCCAGTGGTAAAGGCCGTCTTCTCGCGGTCCTCTTCTGCGACCTCCACTTGCCAATAGCCGTTCGAAAAATCTAAGGTGCTAAACCAGAGGGAGCCGGCTAGTGCATCCAAGGTGTCATCCACTCTGGGGAGAGGATGACAGTCTTTCACCGTTATACTGTTCAAACGGCGATAGTCAATGCAAAATCTCCACTCACCGCTCTTCTTCTTCACAAGAACAACAGGCGAAGCCCAGGGGCTGAAGCTCCTCTCTATCACCCCATCCTCCAATAGAGCCTCCACTTGCCTATCAATTTCCTCCTTCTTGTCCGGAGAGGCACGATAGGCTCGCTGTCTTACAGGAGGATGGTTGCCTGTGTTGATGCTATGCTTGATGAGGGTGCATTTACCGGCCACTCCTTTTGTCATGTTGAATATCTCCTGATGTTCTTCCAGCAGGGCCGCTATCATTTCTTTTTGCTGCTGGCTGGCAGGAGACTCTTGCAGTGACACCAGGGGCAGTTCAGTGGATGAAATAGTAGACACTGTCTTGGTCCGGGCATGTGTGAGTGGCACAATCTCTGATTCGTCCACAGAGAAAAACTCCCCCAGATGTGTCCCCTCTCTCAGTGTAATGTCCTGATGTGTGGGATTTAACACACGAGCCAGCGTAACCCCTTTTTTCACAGAGGTTACTGCATGCGCCACCACACACTCACATTTGTTCTGAATGTTGGGCTTTAAGTAGCCCACAAAGTCAGGAGACTGATCCATGGGCTCGGTCGGTGACACACAGACCGGCACGAGCATTTCACTGAGGGGAGGCAGTGTCGTGGCAGTGGCTATGGAAACGTTGCAACACTCCGGAATCAAGTCTTTTCCACACAGGAGCGGGACGACTGTGTCCCATAGCTGCAATGTACCATGGGCATAATCCAGAAGGGCACGGTTTGGAACCAGAAAGTCCAGGCCCAGTAGTGCTGTCTGTGTGGACCCCCGAAGTACATGGAAGACATGCTGCCAAGAATTATTTCCCAGATGTAACGTGGCTGTTATGGTCCCCAAAGTATCCAGCATCTGTCCATTCACAGCTCGTGCAGCAACAAAGTCAGCTTTTAGGGGGCGCTTGTGCAGTGTTGGAACTAATTTGCGGAAGTCAGCACTTATAAATGACTCTGTTGCACCTGAGTCCACCAGGATGTTGACTTCAGTCCCTTCAATGCTCCCCCTCACATAGGAGGTGTGCTGCTGCCCTTTCGTGTCCTGTGTCAGTGTATTAATGGTGGGGGGAGTACCTGTTTCTTCCTCCAGGGGGCCCGTAGGGGACGTAGCTGATGTCTGGGCCGCGACATCAGCTACATCTCTTTTCCCGACTGATTGGAGGCGTCCTCCCTTCTGGGTGAGAGGAACCGCACTCCACGGCGTCTCGGTGTGTCCTCATTAAAGGGGCCCCTGGAAGGTCGAGGGCCACGCCAGGTTGGAGAGGGCGCTCTATCATCATAGGTAGCACGAGGAGGCGGTCTGTCCCCAGGGCCCTGCTCCGTTCTCTGCTCCGGCCAGCGACGGTCCGGTGACCGCCCTCTCGGTTCAAACCGAGGGCGACGTGACTGGCAGCCCTGTTCCCCACACATACACCGACAACCTGGGGAGGGGGTTCTCCACTCATCCCTCCAGCTATTGACTCTCAGGCGCTTATTTTCTTCCGTCATACGTCTCATCTCCAGCCTCATTTCTCTCATGTCCTCAGTAAGTCTCTCTATAGCTTTATACGCACCTCCTCCATCCGAAATGGAGTGCACCATGGCGGTTGCACTCCCGCCAGGGGGAGCGTGGCGTGGTTGGATGTTGACATAGTCCAGTTTTAAAGTCTCTCGGGCCATTTCACATCGGGCGGCAATGGTCAGGGCCTCCTCCAAGTCGGTAGCGCCCTGCTCGTGACATTTAGCTCGCAGAGTTGGGTCAAGCCCCGCCAGGAACCTCCGAAATTTTTCCTCTCTTTGGGCTATGTCACCATAACCTGGGAAGGCTTCCTGCACTAGCTGGCTTATGTCTGCCGCATAAACGTCCAAACTCTCCCCCGGAGCGCGGGGGCGAGCAGAGAGGTTAGCTCTGAAACAATCTAGGAAATGTCTCTGTCCAAAAGCCTCGAGCAGCCTCTCTTTAACTGCAGGATAATCTGCCTGAACAGCCGCTGGCAGGCTGTCCCACAGGAGAAAGGCAGCCTTGGTCAGCCGTGTTGGCAAAAGTCTCACCAGTTCAAAGTCATAGTCATCGCGTGTGCCTCCGACGAGCGCTCTCACCGCCACTTCATACTGTCTGGCCCAGCAGGGGAAACTTTGCTTGTCCTCTCCGGTGAAGGGCGGCGGGAGTTCAATCCTCACTCCGCTGGCTAACGGCCTCTCGCCGCGTCGCTCTCCGCCGCACAGTGGGTCCTGGTCAAACTTCCACATTTCGTTGTATTTCCTCGAACCGAGCTAACCGCGAAGTACAGGTCTGACGACACGGCATACACGTTGTGATAACTACACTTAGACAGCTAAGCTAACGATGCTAGCAGTCACTAGCCACTTAGCGAAACTTCGGCGAACTCTTTCGGCGGTAGGTAACTCTTTATCCACGTAGGGAAAATCCCACCGCTGCCACCAATGTAACCGAGTGGGTAGGGCGCCTATACTGGGTGAATAATAAAATAACAAGAGCACACGAAGGGCCGTCTTCATCGGCAACAGCGCCGTACTTTATTTTTCTCTGGACAGCCGTCAACTCCCCCCCCCGGCAACCACAACAACACTTCCGGTGACCCCCTTCACAATAAAACTACACATCCTGTGTGATGAATACCTGACCAGTCTAATGAGGGCTGTCACAACAAAAAGATAGGTTACACTTAGATGGATCCTTCAAGAGAACTTCTTGTTTCTGTGGTTGATCCGTATGTTTGTCCACCTTGACCAAAACGCTTTAGACTGTATTTACGGTTTGCCCCCATGTCTGTGTGATCTACATCTGAGCTTAGTGTGTGTGTGTGTGAGTGTGCCTTGCATTGGAGGAGAGGCTCTGTCTGCACCGCCCCGTCGGTATGTGCGGTGGGCAGCGTCAAACTCATTCTGCCCCCGGACTGGTCCTCTGACAACCCCACGCACGACACTCACAGCCTCATACACATGCACACACGTATCCACGCGCATACACACATCCATGCACACACACACATATACATATATATATATATATATATATATATATACACTGAAACGAGGCAGACCTGGAAAACCGGGACTCTACATCCGACGGATCCCTCGCGTGGACATTTTTCAATTTTTCATCACACCCTCCTTGGATTTCTCTCTCATGTGTTTTTCTTTGCGCATACAGCCCGGACGCAGCTGCTGAGGTGTGAGTGTGTGTGTGTGAGCAATTTGAGTCATTCCGGGGATGAAAATAAACGCTCGTTGAATGGGAAACACGAACACGGAGACAGCGTTACCTTTCCCCCATCTTGGCGAACACGCTCGCCCTTGCATCGGTGAGATTTGCGCACCCGAGACCGGTGCCGGTGTCTGCGCTCTGCCGGGCCGGGCGCGCGTCGTCTGGGAGGAGTAGGCAGGATGGAGGCGTTTTTCACGGAGGTAAGCCACTGAGAATGTGTGTCACTTTTATCGAGCTGAACATTAAGGACAGATTAAGCGTTCACGGGATGATGGAGCATGCATTTCCACCGGTGCGTGTTTATAGCCTGCTGCAAGATGCCTCTACGGGTTTTCATCTCGATTCACGTCGATATTGGTTACGGCAGGTGTTGCTTTGCTTCCGTCGGCTCACCGTCCCCAGTGATACAACAGGCCGAATCTTATACATGCATGCATTTGAAAATGAAACACCGCGTTAATTTCATTATCACTGCAGAGCATCTGGGCCGGGGCTGCCGGCTGGGTGAATTAATTCAGAGCAGAGCCGCAGAAAAATTGGCCAAACGAGAGCTGACACGGGCTTTTGCATCCATAAGGCTGACTCTCGGATTAAAGCCAATCTGCTGAGGGAGGATGGACCGTGTTGGCCTTTAGCGACAGCCCTCCCACACCATAGTGCCGTGAAGAGACCCCTTCTGTGCATTTATTTATTTTTTTTAAACTGCGCTGCGAAATGGGATGGAGACGGGATCCATGGGTGGGTATGGGCCGGTAGCCCACAGGAGGGCGATGGAGGAGGAAGAAGGAGGAGTGGTATGAAGGATAGCTTAGGTGAAGCAAGAGGGAGATAAATTAACAGCTGGTGTTGTAATTGAATATTTGGTAAATCAGCTGTTGATAGCTCAGCCACCACCTCCTGCTGCCTGTTGGGCTTTAATCTTCAGGATAAATCTGTTCAATTTTGACCAAATCTGATTCACAGTGGTGAACATTTTCTCTCTCATATGTGTAGGGTCTTCATTCTACATTTTCACAGCCCCTTACAACCCCTCCCTTCTTTTGGGTTTCGTTCCTCACACCCAATTTAGTCACCCTGGCCAACACAGATCTCGCCAAACGCCGCCTTGACCACTGATGCCAGCATCCATCCTCTCCAAGCTACTTACCCCCGCCCCTCACCCCATCTTAAGTTAATCTGATATGGGTTTAAATGCCTCTCACATCGGCAGTGATGTCATTCCATTTATTACTCTGTGTGTGTGTGTGAGTGGTTGTGTGGGTATGTGCGTGGGCATCAGAGCAACAGAGATCCCTCCTGTCCATGTGCTGGCCCTTTCATTTCCAGCGATTATATCCAGACCGAGTGAAACAAGTACATGACACGAGCAAGACAACCCTTTTGATCACCACGCAGCCACAGCAAACCACGTCTGCTGCACCATTTCCCATCCGTCTGTAATATATTGATCATATTGATTCGCCAAATAACCAGACCTGCAATCCCCACACTCGGGTGCAGACTCTGAAAGCCCATGTGAGGTCTGAAAATGGAGTGACTTATTGAGTTATGATGTTCGGGGCCTGCAGTCCTGCACAGGCTGCGTACTCGATACTCAGAAACATGACTTCATGCAGCGGGGCGCTGAGCAATCAATCCTCCTGAGAGGTGTCTGTCCCAACATCCACTTAGTTTCAATCCTCTGCTGCTTTCATCACCCCCATCGCTCAATCTCGCATCCCTGCATTCCATCATTTGTCGCTCCATCCCCTAAAACCCCAAACAGCTGACCTCAACCCAGGCAGAAAACGTGAAAGCAGGCCGGCCAGCCAAGCACGAAATGTCAGGTGGCATTAGACTGCCGTATAATCCTTGCATATTCAAACCGGGTTGGTTAGTAGGGGAGAACGTAGTGATTATTACATGCTCCAAATACTCACTCAAATCTATGTTTTGGTTCCGCTAGCTGAACAACAACATGGGAAGTTTTAGGATGCTAGTGGAAGGACTGTGTCAGTGTGATCCTGGCTTCAATTTCCTGAACTGGGTCACACATGCATGCACTCAAACTTGGAGAGAAGAAACTCATATCTGTCATCTCTTCTATCACGTTGCAATCAAATGTAAAAAAGAAAAAGTTAAATAGCTACTGGTAGATTTAGTGCCAACAACGTTTGAACCAGAACTGTCTACTAAATGTAGACGCAACATTAACAACTGAAGCTATAGTGCAGGATTATTTCATATTGTTGCACGTCTATTGCATTCAAGCCTTTGCCAAATGAGTTTAGTCCCAAGCATTTCTGCATTTTGCAGCGTGCCAGAATTTCAAATCTGGTATTTGTGGTGTTATTCCTACACTGGCGCACCATCAAGGATTGTTTGCCAGAGCTGAGGAGGGGAACTTGGAGCGTGCATGTGGCAGAGGAGCAAAAGTTATGGATGTGACCTTGGTTCAACGAATTGAGAACCCAAGAAAACGTTCTAATGCTCCAGATATAAAATTAAAGTATGCATTCAGAGTTTCCATTTGCGTTCTCATTGGAGATCGTTAAATTGATTGATTGATTGATTGTGGGCATGTGTCAGTTGCTTTCACTGCTAAACGCTGCAGACAGAGGGGAATCAGCTCATTAAAACTATTCAGTGGGAAATAACCCATTATACTAAAATTTCTGACAATGTAAGGTCATTTATGAAAATACAAGCTCAGAGGTAATGCGTTTGGCCTGGACTGCAGGTGCACAGCCGCTGTGAGTCGATGAACCAAGAGACAGACAGGTGTAAATGTGGAAAGGACATCTGTGGTGTCATAGCTGCCCGTCTCTATCGACACAGTCCTGTGCAATAAATATTTATTTACTATCCTGTAATTTGCTGAGTGTCCAATATAGTGTGTGGAACACAAAGTTATATAGCACTGAAAGCTTTCACACACTGACGTTGATTGTTCATGCAAAGAACTCGCTCTGCAGTAAAATATTAATCAAGTGGATGCATCCTGTACGCTTGCTTGCATAGAAACGTTCAGGGCAGCACATGCAAAGCAGCTGCTGTGTGATTTTGTTTTGCAGCTTTGCAGATAACGTTAGCCTGCTCGAAAATGCAGTGCAAATATCGTGCTTTCTTTTGTGCGCCGGATTTGAAGCGCTTTTTAAAATTAGCAGAACCTGCGTCCGCGCATTGTCGTCCACATTATGCATGATTCTGTAGGCACACTGCAGAAAGCTGCTTCATCGGAGGCAAGCAAACAGTCGCTGGAGATGTGTGACCTATATTCAGCAGCTCCAAACACATTTGTTCTGCTCAGGAGCTGCATCAGCTTTGCGTTCCTCTCTCTCTCTCTCCTCTTTTCCCTTCTCTCTTATGGTCTCTCTTTCCCTGCGGCCACTGTCTCTTGGTGCGCCTCCGCCTCGCTCAACCAACCGCTCCCTCCCCCTTTTTCTGGCAGCTCTCTTTTCGTCTTCTCTTTCCTCTTCCTCGTCTCTTCCTTATCTTTTTGTGGTATACTCTCCGGCTTGTTCTGCATGTGTAGGCGTGAGACCACGGCTCTGCCTCAGTCAAATCACATTAAGGCTATTTTACGCCGCGTGAATAAAACAGCATCTCCCATAATCCCACTGTGAAGGAAGTAAGGGCTATATGAGAGAAAACGTCCAAGATGATAGAACGTCACAATTGGATGTAACAGCAACAGTGTGAATCTTTATCTTTATTGCTTAAATACACTCAAATACATTACATTTAAATGAAAACATTACACATCATATCCCACAATCCTCTGCACGTGAACTGCAACTCCCAGCATCCACTAATGCTCAGAGGAGAGAGGCAGTTTCCATGGTGCCCCGTTTCCACACTGTTGCCGTGGAGTTTTGTTGCCAGGGCGGTGGGAAAGGTGGGGGTGGGGGGCGTGCGGCTGTAGTTTAATCCAAGATGAGAGAGAATGTGATAATTAGCAGACTCCTCAAAGAGGATTTGCACTGTACAAACACGCACTTGCACACACACACACACGTGGCGTGCACACAAAATACCATCAACAGCTGCTTCTATCCGCTGCTTAGCAATTTAGCAGTAGCCCCTGATCTGGTTTACTTTGGATAAATCGTCCATGTGTTTGTTCTGAAACTGAGCGCAGGTTAAGAGGTCATCTGCCCAACGCCTCAGATATTCTGTAATAGCAGTAAAGCTGGAAAACAGGGACCACGGTTCATTTATGTGCTTAAAACTCATGGCACTTCTGTATCTGCGGCACAGTAGCTGTGGGAGAGAGCTTTGACCTAATAGTTTCTCACTCTGTGTGTGCATGTGTGTGTGGGGGATTGTGTGTCAGATTAGTCAAATGTCCTCTCACAAGAATAGGAAGGAGAAGGAGACATCTTGGAGTTAATTGTCAATGTAAGTGACACATTTACGTGGACTGAAGCAAAAACTAATCCTAACACTTTCCAAGTGACTGCAATAATATCTTTGGATTCTTCAAACCACTACCTGCTATAAATCTGGCCTGAGGATAAAATAACCTGTTGTATTCACTTGTGACTAAATGCGTTTCTATTTGCAGCCGGATGTTTTTATACCTGCTGTGTTAAATTTTAACAGTAATCTCTTTCAGCGGCAGATGTGCCTTGTATTCTGGCAGGTGACACCCATCCACACACACACACACGTATAAACACATGTTGTCGCTTTCCTTCCAGCTGCCCTAATCTGCTGAAAGCCCCGCCACTGCCCTGATTGTATTATCACCTTTAATGGAATATTACTGACACAGTTTTGGTCTCTGACACAGGCTGAGCTGTGCTGGAGAGGATGGACGAGAGCTCTTTAACGTCAGGGAAAGAGGGAACAGCGAGAAGCTCCTCCAGTTCACGCACAGATTTATCAGATATGAAGCCACTAAATCGCTGAAAGGCAAACGCTTCTAACTGGGCTGTCACTCCAAACGGGAAAGTTTGAGCAGCTGCAGTTGATAGGATTCTGGCACTGAAAAGTTATGACAGCAATTTAACTGCAGAGATGCAACGGAGATTTGAGTGATGTTGCTCAAGTAAGCTCAGTAATTTAGTCCATGTGGTCTGGATTACTGTAGTTCACCACCTCACTAATAAGCGGTATAGGCTTCTGCTTCAAATTGACGGCATAGCTATGGCTAACGCTGTGGCTGACGTGCAACTCTCCAAAAATGTAACTACGTTCCTCGGTGACGCAGACCGCAAGAGCTGTGATTGGTCCGCTTGGTAGTAGCATGTTTCTGCTTTAGTAGTTCCCGCCTCTTCTCCATTGCCGCAGTTTTCGGATTGATTGTTTTGCATCAGTGAAGATAAAACACATCGAGGAAAGGTTAACTGAGGAGGTTCGGAGATGCAAACATTTGCACGACTCGTCTTTGAAAGTCTCGGCAAAAGTTTCAGTTGCCATTGTTGAAAGTGAAGCAGGAAGTGGAAACAAAAATTAACCTGACTGGCAAAAAAATTCACAGCCCCGACTATCATTTTGGTGGAGCCAGACCGACGAGTGTACATTTATAAACGTCTCGCACAGGTGTCGGCTACGCGCGCAGGTTACACCGTCTATGTCCCGCGGTACTTTCAATGAGCCTTTAGGATTTGGTGCTGCTTTTCATCATGCAAACTGTTCACCCTTTTGTGATTACTTTGAAATTGTTGTAAAGATCAAATGACGTTAGTTGGCACAAGCTGATAACATCCGTCACATTTGGAGCCAAAATAATAAGAAGGTGGCACAGTTTCTTACTGTTGCACTTGGTTGTTCACATAAAAAAATAAATGTCAGGAATATTTCTGTATTTAAAAATTAAAATGAAGCTGAGATCAACAGAGAGCTGGGCTTGTTGCCTGCACACAGTGTTCATGTGACATTAAGTGGTTACGAATTTCAACTAGTATGTAAGTTAAACTTGCAGAAATAGTCTGACGCAGCTCTTCACCCAAGACCAATGTCAGGAAGGTATTGTGGGCGGTGATTTCCAGACATATTCAACCATCCAACAAGCAATTATGGTATCAAACGTCATTATAAAGACAGCAGAAGTTGTGTGGAGGTGGAGGATCGGGCTTCTCCCAAAAGAGTGTCCTCTGACTGAGAAATAAAGCAGAAACAACAACTGTATGTGCTGCTTTTAACGTTGTAGTAGAGTTAATGAGTTTGCTAAGGCAGACAGACAAGTCACACACGTTCAGACTTATCTCCTATATCCACCTCTGACCTTTAGTCTCCAGAGATCACTCTGTGTTCTCTCACCTCCGTGCTGCTCTTTAGTTTTCCTCCATTAGCTTCCGACTGGTCAGCTGCTTTTGTCATCATTTATTAATCTGCGTCTCGTTTCTGTCAATCTGTGCCTTTTTCAGCCTCCTCTACTTTTAACCTTTGGCTCCGCTTTTCACAGTTTTGTGCGTTTTTTTATGGTATCAGCCCCATCGTCCCTGGTTTCCCTTGTCCCTCTGTCCTTTCTGTCAGTCAGTCGATAAAAGCCGGGTTGCCTCTTCCCTTCCTTTGTCCTTCGGTGATTCAAACCCGACCCATACCTCTTTTATTTCTCCTTTGGCTATTCATGTTTGACACAGTGTGTGTAGCGGCAGTCATGGCAGCGTTGGTCAGTTTGTTCACCACTTCAGTCCAGACTGAACTCAGTATATAGCGTAGCCAATTTGAGGATGTTAGCCTTTCTCCATTTGCATCTAGCTTCAAACTATGATCTCTGTGTACGATTCAGAGAGCTGCTAGAGATGTTGTCGACTCCTAAGACAGATTTATGCCTCTGCAGGTATGTAGGCCTGTCGTGCACCTCCCCGGATATGCAACTACACGTCAGGATGATGGAGACCTCAACAGCTGTGATTCGTCTCACACAGTTTTTGACGATGTCGAGACACCAGCAGACAAGTGTAAATGCATGCAAAGGTGTAGGCCACTTGTGCAGACTGCAACATAGGCTCTGCGTAGGTCTATGGATGTAGTATAAATTAGGGTAAAGACTTATTCTCCTTTAAGTATCTGCAAATATTTGAGATGTTGTAGTAGAGCATGTTATCATGACATACACTGTCGTACACACCTGTAAGTTTGCTACAGTTTAAAGTTCATGCATCTGCCTGCAGATGTTGGTTGTATGTTTGCACTGAGGTTCTCAATCTCAAAGAAATGGCAAAGACGCCAATGTAATCGCCTGAGCAGAAACAAGGCCTTTATCTCACATGTGCACGGCTGTTCATGTGTCCGGGATGCTCCCTTTTGTGTATTCGCTAATGAAAGATTGTTAGATGGTTAGGATTTTATAAAGAGTTCTTCCAGTTCTTCTTCAGACCTTCTGGTTTTAGCTCTGCAGTGAGGCCTTGGCCTACATGGAGGAAGCAGTTTGAATTAGCAGATATATAGTTTAGAGACAAAGTTTAGAAAAGATTCATTCATCTTCTGTAACCACTCGTTCCTGTGAAGGGTCGAATAGTCTGCTGGAGTCTATCCCAGCTATCCCAGTACAACCTGGACAGTCCATTGCAGGGCTAACACAGAGAGACAGACAACCATTCACGCTCACATTCACACCTACGGCCAATTTAGACTCACCTATTGACCTAATGAGCATCTCTTTGGATGGTTGGAGGAAGCTGGAGTACCCAGAGAGAACCCACGCAGACACAGGGAAAACATGCAGTTTAGAGATTTAATTAAAATGGTACGCAGCTTATAAAGCTTTACTGTTTTTCCCTTCTGTGAGTTTGACAATACTTTAAAACAGATTACGGATGTTTGATGACCAAGATTTTGCAGGCTGGCTGCTGCAGACATTGGATTTGTTGGAAGAAAATCAGCAAACAGTGTAAATTTGATTGTTTCTTGGTTTTACACTGTTATTGTTTTTGCTTCCTGCACACCTAGGTATTACTAATCCAAACAGAATAAGAATCAGTGTAGCAGATTTCATCATTCTGCAATAGTATTGGCATTTTCATTATAGCCTCCAACCAAAACCACACTATCCCTCATCTATCATCATCATAATGCATAGCTCATGCTAGCTGTGCTATCCGTTATGCCAGTTAATTATTCCCATCCTGCACAATGAAATTCCTCTGATGGTGTTTCTTGTGTCGGATGTTTTGGGTGGATGTTTTCAGCTCCCGTTGGAGGAAAGATCATGGTCCAAGACTTGAGGTCAGGGGTCATGTTTGAGGCCAAAGCGACAAGTGAGGCTGTTTGAGGTTTAATGGAGCTTGACGAAAAGGTGATGGACGGAGCCGGAGGCCCGTGTTTGACTCCCGTCCGGATTGGGTTTCACAGAAGCAGAACAGGGGAGAGTGTGAGATAGATGTTAGCGCGCCGAAAGGGTTGGAGTTTGTTGTCATGCATGGCCATTCCTGTCTGTCTGGGCCACTAATAGACGGGGGGAGGGGAGGAGGACACAAAAAGGAGGAGGAGGAGGAGGAGGATGAGGGTGTTGGTGGGTGTAGGTTGTAATGCTGGCAGGTGATTTATAACCCTCCCTCTCTCCTTCGCCTGCGTTCGCTCTTGAGATACTGTATCGATCCCGGGACTACAGACCAATTTACTTAAAGAGGAGAGAGACAGAAAGCAGGAACATACATTAAATTTGCGGTGAATGATATGCGTTGTGAAAATAAATAAATAAATGTTTTTACGAGTGCGCTCCAGGGCTGATGATAAAAACTGAGAAGCGTTAGAGGTTTAAGTAGGTTCAGTGGTCGGTTTATTGGTTAAATTCAGGCTGTGGTGAAATCTGGTGAACTGTGAGGGAGGTCACCAGGTCAATATAAAGGCCTAGTGTGCTGGAATCGGACAGGCTGATGAGCTGGAGGTCGGGACGACTGCAGGCAGGGACAGAGGCTATAGAGGAGGGAAGAGGGGGCTATATATAGAGAGTTGCTGGTGAGAAAACAAGAGAGGGAGAAGCAGCAGTGGTGGAGATGGTTAGGATGCAAAGGATGAGTGAGCTAAGGGGGTTTATGTTTGGAAAAAGCATGCACTTATTCAGACATTTTCCCCCTGTAAGCCTTACCTGTGTGTGTGTGTGAGTGATTTCTGCCTGACTGACTCCATAGTCTGGGGCATTTTTGTCTTTTTCTGATATCATCATGTGGGTAGATTGGAAAATAAAGACAGAAAGAGCCACCCCAAAAACAGAGAGTGAGAGAGTGAGAAATGCTTCAGGACGTTGGTAAATCAGTCCATTTCCACCGCTCCTCTGATGCTCACTTTCAGACGAACACATCTGGTGGAGTCTTTTCTGGACTTACCCCGCGACTGAATGGTTTGTGCCAAGACACTTTTCTCTGTCTCTTTTATTATTTAAAAATCAGAAACAAAAGAAACTCAAATTTACCATATGAAAAAAACAACAACCTGCAAATGTAAATCGATAAATACCCACACTTATCTTCATAATCTATTAATTGGCTGGGCTATTAAACGTTGGCCGGCTGTTAAAATTCTCTGCGCAGTGACTTTGTGTGCTGCATTTAAGAATCGATTACTATCCCCTCTGGACACCGTTCCTGTTTGATTTGACCCATAATCTAAATGCGAAACTATCTGACCGATGTGCAATGGCTGGCAGAACTTAATTCATTGTTATTCTGATCAATGTTTACTATTTATCACCTTCTGACATGATTTACATTGCGATGCCGCTTTGCAATACTCTCGAGGTTGTTTGACGCGTCACGCTGAATGCGCGTGTAGCCGGAACTTCATCTTGCCTCATTTGCTCTGCCTCCGCTTGTTTCCTATTTTTGTCTCCATTTCTCTCATTCCTCTGTTATGCTGTACCCTCTTTTTAGGGGCTTGAGGTCAGAGGTCAGTGGCTGCTTGAAAGAGGGCTTTGTCTGTGTAGGAAAGTCTGCGAAGAGCACACTTCCTGTTACCCTGAGGGCACACACATACTGTTGCTAACCTTGGTAGAAAGACCAGATGTTACGGTTATTACAGTCTTCCATTTTGCACATCTGTGACATCTGTCCGCAACTGTGCAATCATGTACACATGTATCACAAGAGAAAGTCCACTATTTGGATAGTTGAATGGCTGCTAAGATGGCGTTTTGTTTAATTTTTAAAGGGGAACAAACGCTTAAAGATAAAATTTCATGGAGTTCACTGCTTTACATTACCAAACATACCTTTCTTATTTGAGCTGGGATCACTGCTTAACCTCTGCATGTTTGTGTGTGTGTGTGTTTCCGTGATCCAGGGGGCCCGTGTTTGGGTCAGGGAGAAGGAGCAGCTGGTTCCTGCCACCGTCAACTCCTGTGGAGATGGAACCCTTGTGCTCACCACTGACTATGGACAGGTAAGAAATAAAGACAGCGCGTATTCATAAAGTGCTTTTCTGATCAACGGAGACAAGGAGTTTGATCATTTTTGCATGCGGATAAAAACAAAATTGACCATAACTGGGTAGACATGTCATTTCTTTGGATGATGGTTGTAAGGCAGTGGCGGATCGTGTATTTTCCACCTATGCCCTCAGTCACCTCCAACCTCATTCAAAACACCTCTTAATATGATGGTTATGATGCCACCGCTATAGAAAACATCAACATCAAACAGATATGCAATAAAACAGGACGGTGCATCCTAGACAGGTATCACATACAGTGAGGTGAATGTCACTGCATACAGCAATAAACTCAAACGTCAAATCCAGCAGAAGCATCAATGTCGACCAAATAAAATGGCAAAGATACACATAAAAGATGTAAATGTAATTTATTTTACTCAGCAAAACCTGGGAAACAATTTAGAGTTCTCCTCGTAGCGCTGCCCTCAAGTAGCTTTCCCCGGCTTGGTCAGGCTAGCTAGCTAGCTCCGGGGTTGGGTAGCCTTTCCTCACAATATCCAACTTCTCCTTCAAAGTCCGCTGTGAAAACTTCTTTCTAAGAAGATCTGTAATCAAATCGATCTCCTCCTTCTGCCATCATGGGTTCAAAAAATAGCTCTCAAAACCATTAAAGGGGACGTTTTGCTTCTCCATCTCGCAACAAATTAACACGAACTGCTAGCTTGGCTTTGACCCTCCGATCAGAGGACACAAAGACGCTGACGTTACCGTGAGCGACAGAGAAGGCAGTTCTCCTGCAGTTTTAATAGCGAAGGCCCAGGGAGATTGCTTTGACTCCGGCAACACATGGTGGGTGAAATATGACTGGATAAAAGCTCTGATGCAAAGTTACACTGCCAGAAGCAGCTGAGAGAAAGACAAACCATAAAGTTTAGGGCAGCACCCTGACGTCCCACCACTGTTGTAAGGTGTAGTAGCTTAATTTGCTCTAACTTTGTTGCCTGTTTTCATTTTGGAATATTACTGTTGGCCAGCGTCCTGAAGCCGCAGGCATCGGGTGCGCAACATGATAAAATCAATCAATAAAGTGATTCTCTTGTTGCCCGTCACTTTGCAGCTGACACTTGGTCCCTGGTGGAAATTCCAGGCTTTGGTTGCCTAAGTAACCCTCTTGTATATATCCCGTCCCAAATGTTTTGTAAGTGTAAACAAGCAGAACATAATCGTAGCTGGCTCTCCTGGACAGCTCTCCATCTGGACTCCAAGGTCGTTGGAATTTGGCAGAAACCAAAGTCATGGACGGTGTTTCCCTGCAGTAAACGTTTTGGGAACCGTACGTCTTCTCAATTTTGAGATTAACTCAACTTGGTTCCCTGCAAACACTGCGTTTACAAATTAATTTAAACCAGATAGGAGAGTAGCTGCACGCGATGCCTCGTCCGCTCTGTGATTTCACATTCACGTAAAGGTCAGCATGAAGGTGAGGCAGCTGTGCAGGTTCATCTTCTCCTGTGCGGATCAATACAAACTCCTGGTCATGATGTTCCATTTTCTCGCCCCAGTTCCTTCCTCCTCCTCCTCCTCCTCCTCCTCCTCGGCCTCTTCTTCCTCCTCATACATATTCAAAATTCATCACTGACACACATTCTGCCTTCAGAGGAGAGCTAGATTAGAGAGGAAGCATCGTGGCAGCACACACACACACATGCTTGTTAGGGTGTCAGATGTAAAGACAGGGATGCTTGTAGTCGTTCTAAATAATGAAACCGAGCGTCTGTGCCGAGCCCGAACCATTTAACACCGGGCTGAATGTTTAATTCTCATTATAAGTATGTGAGTGAGTGTTCATCAAATCTGTTTTAGAGCAAGGACATGCACACATTAGCTCTTTGGATTTAATGTTTTTTTTTTTGATGGCTGATGCGTTTGGCACACACATGCGCTCCAGTTGGCAGCATTTAAAGTCAGAGCTAATAATAGCCCTGAATTCAAAAGTCACAATCCTCCCTTTATACCCCTAAAGAACATCTACGCTCTCCTTCATAGATTCACAAGTAATTCATGTTTTTGTCTAAACAGAGGGCTGCTTATAAAAGCAGGCGTTCTCTTCGCTCTGGATTACGAACGTCCTTAACCTCCCCAACCCCCATCCGGCTCGCTGTCCCTCCCTCTCTGCTCGCTGCTGGTGTTTAAATGTTGGCTCTGCAGGCGGTGGTGAATATTTGATAGAGAACCAGCAGGATCGGGGTGATATGCCCTGTTACGACAATGAACACTCACTCACATACTTATAATGAGAATTAACTGACCCAGTTCACTACATTACCCATTCTCGCTTACAAAGGCTGTAGCTGCAAAACTACAAGCCTTCATATCAAATCAGGAGCTACCAGAGGTATATCCACGTCTGTGCTGCTGTTTTACCAGTGAGATTTCTGGCAACATTTGAGCTCCAAGTTCATTTAACTTATCGTTTTACTATTCTGTACTTTCATGCAAGCTCTTTATGCCTTCAGACCTACAAATACGCTGTAGTCTAATCACGCAAGTATATGCCCTTTTATTTTTTTGTGAAGATTTGGGAGAGCAAAAGTAATGGTAGACTTTCCCACAGCATGCTGCACACAAATGAACATAAATGGCGATAACTGGATTTAGTTTATTTATTAAAAATTGCATTTAAAGGCAATCTTTTACTTCTTTTTTTTTGTTTTTTGTTTTAAATGAAAATAAATTTGACCTTTAACTTCGACTGACCTTTCTCCTCTTAGGCTCTCATTGTTCATGGTCTTCTCAGTGGGCTCTGTGATTAAAATGGTACATTTAAGTTTCAGGCTGTATCACACAGTCCTACTCCCTTTATGCTTTCTTGTGGTTTCATCTCCACAATTTTGAAGTTGTAAAAGCTTTTTATGGTTTGATTTTCATCTTGATCCTCTAACATTTCTGTAACAATAGTCGATGAAAACAGTAATTGATTTCATTTGGAAAGAAACACAGCCGTTGTTCCTGCATCATCTCAAAACTATCTCATACATTTCTCTACCCCGCTTTCTGGCTAAATATGCAGATATAGATACATCTGGTATAAGCTATGAGGCGGTATAGTGATCAATGTATTGTATCAGTATTGGTATTCCATAGGATCTCCTCCCTTTTTTCATCATGCCTATAAAAGGAGACATCAATGTGCAAGAGCTGCAGGAACAGTGGGCAGGAAACGTATTTCAGCTTCTTATTTTTGTAGTTTTTTCCCTTTTTTTTATCTTACCTTGAAGATAAAATTACCAGGTTAGATGAGATTAAAGTTTAATGAACGTGTGTTGAAACCGGGTCAGCAAATAGTTAGATACAAATGAAAGGAATATTGCATTGTAGAGTACACAGTTACTGAACTAGACACTGACTCTGATTGATGAAGGTCTTCCTGGACTGGCTGCCATGCTTAATGTCACAGAGTTACCATCTTTACATATGTTTTAAGCGAGACATCAACATTTATACTATACAGCACTTACACATATACGAACATGCATGTGCACACACAGCACAGGTTACGTTTGCCACGGGTTATGGACGGTGCACGCCGAGTGACCTGGATTTCAGCAGCTAGCGTGAAAGCTGCAGCGAGAGCTCACGCGAGCACAGAACATGCTGCAGGGATGCTTTGCTCCTTGCAGACGCACTAAGCGACTACACACTCGGACTTGGTTCGCTCAAGTGACACAAACTCTGTCAAGTGCGCCTAACGAAGAGTGTCGGCGCCGCAGAAACAAAAGCTGACGATGACCCTTGATCACCTTCGCAGTTTCGTATTTTAAACCCTGGTTGAACACCTTCTGTCCCAACTTCGTATCTCTGAGGAAAAGAAGGCAGGGGCTGCCTTGGGGTGGGATGAGCGCCAAATCTTAAAGGATGACGATGAATGTGTTTTTCACTCTGGTGCAGACCCGGCCGGTGCTGTCAAGCAGAGACGACGTAAACAGAGTTAAATGTTGTTGCTAACCTTTATTTCTTAATCTAAACTTGCTAAGTTTAGCTCAGTGGGTGTGAAGAACATTTTCTGTACATGCACATACATACTCTAGTATTTTTGACGTGTATTTTACTGGTGCCATCCTGCATCTAAGCGAATCGCTAACTCCGGGAATGATACTCAACCAGGAATCGAGTTTGCATCTCCCTTTAAACACTCAACATAGTTCGTTTTTTGGTAAAGAGACTCACTTGGCACTACTGCCTGCAGAGCTACACTCTGATGTGAAGGATCTGATTACACTAAAGACCTCCCCTTTATTCTTTATTCTCCCTCAATCCTCCTAACCAGACACTCTGAGGTCTGACAGATCAGATCCAAGGTCAGTGAGCGGCGCTGCAGGTGCGTACAGTAATGTGCGATAGTGTATCCTGCACCGCTGAACAAAATATATAGGTCACTGTGCCTACAGCTCTGTCGCTCTCCGTCTCCCCCGTCCTTATCTCTCTCACCCGCTCTCCCCTCTCCGGCTGCGGTTAATACGTCAAGTCAGATGAAGCGGCTCGTCTCCCCCCGGCTCTCCTCTTGAATCATGCAAAGCGGCTTCAGACACCGGAGAGCTTCACAGAAAGGCTGCGCGCGGTTCACGTGTTCGCATCTCGAGCAAAGCAGGTTAGGAGCACGCTGGCTTTGCTGCAAAAGACGATGAAAGAGAAGAGGCGAGCTTTGTACCAAAAGGCCACATCAAGTGTCTTCTTCTTCTCGGCTGAAAAGAGTCCAAATCCGCTTTTTACTCACTGCTTAGGTAAATGTGGAAAAAACAGCTGTGTCCAGACACTTTTTTGAACAATGTAGTGAAGTCACAAAGTATTTAGAGATGGACATTTATGGGATTTATTGGCAATTGTCCGTAGATGTGCGACTGAAGACGAATCAGATTTGCTACCGTGCTCTACTTCTACATTATCTCTTCAGTTTTCAGTTTTTCTCCCACTATTTCAGTCTCTGTCTTCTGTTTCCTCTCTCGAATAATGAACTATTGAATAAGAAGCATCCCGTTTTAGACTCTCTCATCATCTGCACATCTGCATCTGCACTGCATTTGAGTGCACTTGCGTATTTTGTGCTTTGCTTTGAATCCGTGAACAGAATGTGTGTTAAAACCCACCAGAGGGCAACGGGAGACGAGGACATTTGCCGAGCTCTTTCTTTTTTTTTTCTTCCTCCTCTTCCACTTCAGCTGCGTTTTATTCCAGTCACTGACATACTTTCCCACTTTGTGGCGTCCCCTCTCTCTGAATCATTTGCGTAAGGGCTGTCCCCAGTAGCTTTCCCTCGAACATCTCCGCTTCGTTTGCTCTTTAACGTCTTTATGCCGTAACAGAAAACAGCTCTGGCTTTAAGAAGCAGGCGTTTATTTGTTTTGAACGGCAGATTGATCCACTTAAGTGAGGCTGTGGTCCATGCACATCTATCATACAGAGAGAGAGAGATCCGAAAGAGGTACTGTAAAAAAAATAAAAATGTGAAGGAATCTTCCAGAAACTTTATGTGAGAGACTTTATAAGAGTATGAGAAAAAAAAGGGGAGGGAGAAAGAACAAAAACAAGTTGTGTGAGGTTGAAATGCAGAGAGAGAGAGAGTCTAATTAATGAAGAGTGGGTGGGCGACAGGAGCCGATCGAGAGAAGAGAGATGCAAGTGGAAGGGTGGAGGGATGAAAGAGGGACGACATACAAAGAGAAAGATAGATGAGAGAGTGATGTTTGAGACATGAAGGCATGCAGGCGTGCAAGAGGGACTGATTTAACAGGGGTTTGGAAAGTAAAAGAAAGCGAGGAGAGAGAGGCTTTATCCGACGTTAACAGGATCGGATCTTTTATTGTGAACGCAGAGCAGTCCGGCTGTATCGCAGTCAATACGTCTAAGCCTCGACTAACAAGCATCTCACGTGTCTGGTATATACATCGGACGCCAATAAAGCCGAACACGCACATTTGTCGCCTTGGCATCAAAGGCTGAGAGTCGCAGGAAGCAGCGTTAATTAGACCAGAGTCGGATGAGCGTCATTCACATGAAGCTCTGGAGCTACGGGCTCTAATATTAGCTCTTGAATAAGTGCCACTTCAGCTGCAAATTAACCCACCTCTGTTTGGTGGACAGCAGGCAACAGTGAAATTAGAGACCAGGAAATAAAGCAGTGAGCTGAAAGTTGTCGATAGATGTCTGTATTTTTTTTGTTTTTCATATTTATTCCGTTGTCGATAGCACAATATTGACAATGGTAGTTTTAAAGGATTCAAGCTTTTAATCGATTCGATATTGATACCAGTGCAGACTCCTGACACCGAACCAGGCTGTAATACTTGTCTGTCTACTGCTGCATTCAGTGTTGTGCAAGTTCACACCAAACTACAGCTAGTTCAAAATTCAGTCAATACAATCTCTGACTGACCTGCCCGTCCATCTCCAGCCTGTGATATTTTTTTTCGGCTGCTTTTTTGAATTACCATTGACTGTATATACTAGGAAATAACTCAGCTGCTTGTATGGATCAGTTGCTTCTTTCTGAACGGGGTTTCAACGTCATTATTTCCCTCCAGATTGAGTGTCTACGCTCACAGTTGGGAAAAAAAAAATATGCGTTCATTCATTCATTCATTCATCTTATGTAACCACTTGTTCCTGTGAGGGATCTCGGGGTCTGCTAGAGCCTATCCCAGCTGGCCAATTTAGAATCATCAATCAACCAGTGTGTCTTTGGACAGTGGGAGGAAGCCGGAGTACCTGGAGAGAACCCACGCAGACACAAGGAGAACATGCAAACTCCACACAGAAAGGCCCCAGTCCGCTCATGGATTTCAAACCCGGGACATTCTTGTTGTGAGGCATCAGTGCTAACCACCTCCCCACTATGCTGCCCAAATATGCGTTCAGTTCACAGTTAAATAAAATTGTGTTCAATGAACACGTACATGCGCAACACTGGCTGCATTTATGTGCACCGACACTAGTTTCCCACTAATAATCATTCAGTCTAAAAGCCCGACTACCTTCATCAGAACAGACTGACCTGACAGAAGCACACTGGCGCCCAATAACTTTGTAAATGCACAATCCATTTCTCATTTCTGAGTATGTTTGCTCCACACCGGGTTGATCAGATAATGTGAAGTAGCTTGTTGTCAATAAAGTTTGGGGAGAACAAAAAAAGTTTTCGTCTTATTTATTTTCAGCAGATTCTTTATTCTGATATATTCTGATTGGATCGTTTCGTTAGCGCAAAGAGTAAAGTTTGAATCTCTGACAGGAATTATTTCAGTCGAGGTGTGGAAATAATGTAAACGTAACCTTTCGCGTAGCTGTGCTCGGATAACGACGCGTCAGCGCCTCGACCGTTTTAGCCGTGAAAAGTGATGACAGAGGGTCAAGTGGACAAGGTGAAGATGCTGAGCTGCTCGTGTTACCCGGCGTGAGTTATGGCCTCTCTAATGGAGGATGAGGGGTAATTGGGTCATTTCATCACAGCTGAGTGAGTGGAGAAAGGTTAGCGACTCCACGGGGTTAGACGCTCATCATCAGCATCCATACTCTGACATTTAGGAGAACGCACAAACTGTAGCATGTTGCGCGCGGCTTTCTTCTGTCAGACACAAACACAGTTGTAGAAGTACAGCTGGCAGGGGATGATACCCCGCTCAGGTTTTTGCCCTGGGAGGTTCTTCTGCACGTAGTAGCTCGGTGCACTGAGTGAAATAGATTTATTTAAGAACAGAACGTCTGATTGCCTGCAGCGCACCCGTCCGCCGCTCTCAACAGACTTCCACCGCATCTGTTACACCAACACACACACAGACACACACAGGGTGGAGGCTGGCTGTGAGACAGAGCTGACATATTAACAATCCAGCGTTGTAAAGGCCGTGGGTTCTATTCTTGGACTAGTTGATTTCACTTGAATGAATGAACGACCTTTATGTCGAAAGAGGGCGACAGCAGCCTCCCGCCCGTGTGTTTGGCGTGGGCCGTTTTAAAATAAAGACACGCACAGATTGTGGTGGTGGTAGCATGCGTGCGACTGACCTGGATACACACCGGGCTGCTTTCACATGTCAGGTCCTTCGCCATCACATTCACATCGGTCTTCGCGCTCGCTTCCTCTGCTCCGTTTCCTTCCCCTCCCACGGCCGGGCTCCACGCCCACCTCGTCCGTCCCCTGCTCTCCTGTTGCCATGGTTATGGAGGACGTGGCTGAGATTAGGGTCCATAAAGCTCTGTATTCTCGTCATGTGGGTTTTCGTCATGTTGCATCACAATTAGCCTTTTCATGCTAAAAATGGAAAGACCTTGTCACGCCGGGAGCTGTTTTATTTAATTATTTTTTTAATCTAGGGTGAACTCACTGACTTTGCTCTAAACACAACGCCTATATCAGCCAGTACAGGAATCATTAGTCCGAAAGTATTTGGATCACACAATGCTAACATGAGCATCAGTAAAGCATTTTGCTTCAGTGATTGTTACGGAGAATATTTCATTTTGAACACGATTTAAAATGCACATTTATAGACTGTTGCCACTCGAATGTTGTTAAAATACATTTGAACTTACCGCTAGCAGCAGGTTAGCTTAGGTTAGCATGAATCATCCCGCTATACCTGCTCTTAAAAAGCCAACCAGCCAGTGTTTCAAAAAGTTCAAATGGCTTTGCAGGAACAAAGGAGACGAAGAAAAACATCTAACAACCAGTTGTACTTCCAAAACAGTGGCGGCCTGCAGCCCTATTTCTAGTCAATATAACACGCAACATAGCTGATGAAGTGTGTGCAAAGGTGACTCTGCATGATGTTTGAAAAATGTCACGGTGCAACATACGTGCAATTTTTAAAACAAGTAACTGCAGAACATGCAAGGCAACGAGCGAGTAAAAACCCTCCAAGCAGTTACAGAAATAACAAAGCTACAGGCAGCTGCTAGCAGGTGATGACAGGATTCATTAAGACAAGTAGTGGTGATTACAGAAGAAGAGGAACAAGAGTCATAAAATAAGGAACTGTATCCTAATAGTTAAGATGTGATGGGCCTTGTAATTCTCTGTCCAGCTGTCATGTCTGTCAACAAAGAGACCCGCAGCCAATTCAGAATCACCAGTTAACCTAAAGAGCATGTCTTTGGACGGTGGGAGGAAGCAGGAGAACCCAGAGAGAACCCATGCAGGCACAGGGGAGAACATGCAAACTTCACTCAGAAAGGCCCCACTCGGCCCATGGATTTGAACCCAGTAATCATATGCTGATAATTTTGGAGTCATAATTGGGTCTAAAAGTGTCTAAAAGAGTTATTTACTCTTGTTCTGCCTCTGTGGCTGCAAATGTTGTACACCAGGAGCACTGACTGTACTTTGCACTAAATTGTTTGCACTCGATTGATGCCAGATGCAAATAGCACTCTTGTGTTTTCTTTTTTTTTTCTTAGTATCATTAAAAAGCCACAGCCATAAGTGTATTTAGCAGAAAACACGCAAACATGCATTTCATTACAGTACACAGCACCTCATGGAGCTCAGTGAACATCTTAAAGTGTTGATAAGTGACTGTCCGCGTGTCTCGTTGTGTCTCTCAGGTGCTGTACTTGCAGCAGGCCGAGGTTACCAGGGAGCGGGTGTACGCCATGCACCAGTCGAGTATCGACGGGGTGGAGGACATGTCAGCCCTGGCCGAGCTGCACGAGGCCGCCATCATGCACAACCTGTACCAGCGCTACCAGAAGGACAACATCTACGTAAGTGCTTTCAGACAGCCACAAGTGTGTGTGTGTGTGTGTGTGTGGGCGAGCGAGCGCGCACGTGTGTGGCCATTATGTAAAGTGTACATTATGTGGGCGTCTTGATGAGCCCCAATCCACCTCCGTTTCCTGTGATCTCTGAGGCTTTTAGAGGGAGGAGGCACAAATCATCTTATCAGACCTCCCCTGTAGGAAGAGAGAGGGAGACATGAGAGAGTCATGTAAAGCAAATTCAACTCACTTGTGTTTATCTCTCGTGCAGCTGTATCAGGAAGAATTAGCTCACCTTTTAGCGGGATGTATTCTCCTTCTGTATGCTTTGTTTAAACTTAAGCTCATTATTTTACTTTGCTGCCGACCATTTGCCTCAACATCGATCAAAACAGGCAGTCGGTACTTAGGATAAATATTTGGACAGCTTCATGGGATGATAGTGGAGTTTTGTTCAATTTATGGTCACCATGCGCTATGAATCCGTGCACACTGCTGACATGAAGACAGGAACATGCAAGATTATTGAACACTGTTAGCCTGGTCACGCTTTCACATGCAGCGTGCGGTAAATCTGATACAGTTCTTCTCAGTTTAGACATGGGATGCATTAGTTGATGTGTGCCACTGGCCAGAGACACAGACATGAAATTAATCATTGCCATTGCCTTTGATCATTTTTATGATGAACACCGATCAGCCACAACATTAAAACCAGGAGAAGTAAATAACATCTTGACCATCTTGTGACAATTCAGCGTTCTGCTGTTAAACTTTTGGACCTGGCATTCATTCATGTGGTTGTTACTTAGACATGTAGCACCCACCTAGACCAGAGCAGGCACCCCCAACCCATAGCAATGACACTCCTTGATGGTAGCAGCCATCCCCAGCAGGATGGAGCCTGGCACAAGCTCAAAAACGGTTTAGGAACAACTCAAAAACCACAAAGAAAAGCACAAGTTGTTGACCTGGCTTCCAAAGTCACTAGATCCCAAACTGATCAAGCATCTGTGGGATGATCCACAGAGGCCCCTCCCCTCAAAGGTCCCCCCACTAACAACATCCTGTTGCCAGACACCACAGGACACCCTCAGAAGGCCAATGTCCATTCTTTGATGAGTCACAACTGTTTTGGATGCACAAGGGAGACCTATACAATGCTAGGAAGGTGGTCATAATGTTATGCCTGGTCGTGCATAGACATGGGAAAGTGGTGCTGAATGCTTCTGCTCAATGTCTTCAAATATTTGACACTGTGTATTTCTCTGAGGTTATACTTTTATATATAACGCAATACCCGGGCTACTTGCTTTAATATATTTGTACCTTAATCGCACAGAGAAAGCAACCAACATGAACAGGGTAAAAAGGCTTTTGTCCACTCTGGACCTTTTGCATGTAAAGTGTTGCAGAATGACTAGAAACCAACTGAGTTCATTTCATTGAGCGCTTTTAAATCCAAACTGACAGCACCTGAGACCAAATCCACAATATGCACTTGTTTTTCTTCATAATCTGCTTGTAAATTTAATCTTTTTCTTTTTCTTTGTCTTTTAACTGTGTCGTGCTATAACTGCGTTTTGTATCTTGGCCAGCACTGCCTTGAAAGAGACGTTGTTAATCTCAGCGGGATCTTCCTGGTTAAATGAAAGATGAATAAAAAGTGATGAGCTAAACGTCCGATGTTTGGAAAAGCCTGGAAAACGGAAAGATTACCAACATAACAACAGAGCGATGACAGTGTCTGCGGGCGTGACCTAATCTAGATGATGAAATATTGTCCATACATGGATTTCCCTTAAGCTGATCATAAGAATTTGCCATGTGTGGGTCAGCTTTCTGTGTCACGGTGGGGTTTGTGTCTTTCATCTCGTCTGTGCGCGTACAAAAATGCACAGACGTGGAAATATTAGACAATGGAAGGGGGCACAGACCGGAAGTTTTGGTTTTGTTTGTTGTGCAGAAGGTTAGAAAGCAAAGTGACTGATACACAACTCCCTCATCCATCGTGTCACTGATTTGGCTGTTTCCAATAACAGCCTGGTCACTCATCATCCTACGCTCATGCCTCCCACCTGCTGTGCTCCTTTATCCTCCAATCCAGATTAATATTAACACAAAACTGCTTCATATTTTATGTGTATGCATTTTATACGTCCCTGAATGTGTTTGTTAATATGCATTTAATGCAGAATGACGTGGAATATGACAGCAGGCGTGACAGCACAAAAAGTTATCAATGCTCAAAAGTGTCCTCTCTTCCTCGCCCTTTTCAGACCAATATCGGCAGCATCCTGGCAGCCGTCAACCCGTACAAGCAGATCGCAGGTCTTTACGACCCAGACAGGGTGGATTTGTATTCCAAGCACCACATCGGGGAGCTCCCTCCGCACATCTTCGCCGTGGCCAACGAATGCTACCGCTGCATCTGGAAACGCCACGACAGCCAGTGTGTCCTCATCAGGTGGGTGTAGGCCATTTACTACAAGACTAGTCATTGACTTGCCTCGTTCAGGGGAAGCGTCATATATCTAATGGTGTATCTACTAAGCCATCAGTTCATCCATTCATTTCTTAAATCCTGTGATGGGACTGCAGTCCATCCCAGTATGCACCATGTGAGAGGATCGTTCAATTTTTAGGAAATCCTGCTATTTTTATCGTCCTACATACACAGAATTCCACTTTTTATGTCTATGCATGAGTTTGGGGAAATGGGATGAGAAGACCAATACCATTATTATTCTGCAGAACTTAAAGCTGCAGCTGGTGGACAGCTAGCTTAGCATAAAGACTGGAAATGGGAAACAGCTAGCCTTGAGCCTGGCTCTATCCAGATATGACAATGGATTATAGGCGGTTCAGCCGTCTGCAGTAAGTTGACGCCGAAGCTATGGCGACAGCGCAGACCCTGTGCAAACCCTAGCACCGTTGCTGACACCTCCCCAGAAATGTAACTATGCACGGCTTGATCTGTAAAAACACCACACAAATGTTAGTCGCTTCATTTTTGTTTCTACTTCCTGCTTCACTTTCACCAAGGGCGACCGAAGCAATTAACCTTTTCTCAATGTGTTCCATCTTTATTGATCCAAAACAATCAATCTGAAAATTGTGGAGATGGAGAAGCAGCTAGAAATAATAAATAAAAAAAGCTACTGTCTTCAATTTAACGCAGAAGTCTAAACCGCCTAACGATTACGGCGTCCATGTCCTGCAGGACTCTAAAACAGCCTTTAGAGTCAGGCTGCAGAGACTCCAGCCTAAAATGATTTCTGCTTTCATGCACTTAACAGATTCATTTGTGATCTTTACTTTATTAATTTTGAACAGAGCCAGGTTAGTTGTTTCCTGCATGAGTCCAGTCTTTATTTTAAACCAAGCTAACCCACTAGAGGACTAACAGTATTCCTAAGCTTTGTGCACAAGTTCCTCTCCTGAATATACAAAAATAAAAATGATATCTGATCTAATCACTGTATATTGATATCAAATAAAAAATCTATGTTAAGGCTTAAGAAAACAAACTTGCTGACTGAACTGAAAAGTTCAAGCTAAGAGGGTGAAATTATCATTGTCTCTCTCATAGTGAAAACTAATGAACTTTCCTCTGTCACTGCTTTATTTAAGCTGGTTAGCCACTAACTGCCCTGATCTGATTGCACTGTCCAACATCTCATCATGCTTTCAATTACACTTGGCCTTGTTTCACTTGTTATCCTGATTGAAACAGACTGGGAGCTAATGAAATTACTTGGAAGTTACAAAACCTCTGTATCAATTAGAGAAATCTGAGATATGGGAATGTCACGGAAGGTCACTGCGCGTGTAATTAAATTGTGTTTGTGTGTCCGTTTTTTTCCAGCGGTGAATCAGGGGCGGGGAAAACAGAGAGCACTAAACTACTGCTGCAGTTTCTGTCGGTGATGAGCCAGAAGTCAGCCGGGACTCCTCCGTCGGAGAAAACAACACGTGTGGAGCAGGCTATCGTTCAGAGCAGGTGCACTGTTGTTTTTTTTTTTGTGTGTGTGTCCACGAAGGAAATGTCATGATCTTCAAAACAGATCAATCAGTGAACAGTTTTTCGTCTAGTCTGTCTTAAAACATACGTAAATTGGTTCCTCTTCAATGTGGCTGTGAATATTTTCCACTCTGCTGTTCATTCGTTGTAAGCTTACAGCTGGAGGTAAAGCTAAGCTGTCAAATTAAGTTTGTATTCTTTATGTGTCCCCAGAAGATCTTGTTTTTGCTGTTGCAAGTAAACAATGGAAATTTTATGTTATCCACTTACGCTGGCACTCTTATTATGCAAAGCCTGGTTGTGGCTTTAGCACAAAAGAAGGACTTTTAATGGTTTAATAGTGTGTGTTACACATTAAATGGATCATTTAAATATATTTAAGGTGGACTTTCAGCTGTCTATTTTCTATTATCCTGGGATTTTACCAGATTAAAGGTTGAAACTTTCAGATTAAACTCTCAAGTGACAGTGAGAATGATGTTTTGGGCAGAGCTAAGTCAGCAGTTTTTCCACTGGGCTCTTATGGATGTAAATGTGACTTCAGCTTTTCCTGTGTAAATACTATAAATATATATATATCAGTGGAGTGAATATCCAGCACAGACAAACTTCAGGTTTGTCGTTTTCCTTACAGTCCCATCATGGAAGCTTTCGGTAACGCTAAGACCGTTTACAACAACAACTCCAGTCGCTTTGGGAAGTTCATCCAGCTTCACTTCTCCGAGGGCGGCAACGTCCAAGGAGGCTGCGTCATTGACTGTATCCTTGCTTTATGCACATTTGTAAACATGTTCGCATCATCTGCTTTTATTTAAAATGTGTTGAATCTGTGAAAAGCTGACTCGAGTTTCCTTGACTAACTGTTGTTCAGATTTATTGGAAAAGGTAAGGACGTACAGGGGTTTTCATTTCCAGTTTACTAAGAGTTATTTGTCAGGTTTTGCTTCGTGAATAACAATAAAATATTTAAAAATGTTCTGTAGAACCGTGTTGTACGACAAAACCCTGGGGAGCGAAACTACCACATATTTTACGCTCTGCTGGCGGGAGCTACTAAAGACCATAAAAGTAAGGATGAGCTGTCTAAACAGCAGCAGAAATGTGCTTTTACTTGTATTTGTTCCTATAACTGGAGAAGCAAAAATGTATGGAAAACGTTGTTTTTGTTTTTTTTATCAGGCCTCTACTTCCTGGAGGATCCCGCTGAATCTTTCCACTACCTCAGCCAATCAGGATGTCTGAAGGACAAGAGCCTGAATGACAAAGAACTGTTTAACAGTGTTATGGTTGGCGCGATTTTATTACCTTCTTCCATGTTTTTGACCACGTTCAATATCTGGGATGTCAGATAATTACACTTCCTTTCACCGTTTATCTTCCGTGCAGGAATATTGATCTTAAGACCAAACCTTCAAAGATCTGAGAAACATAATATAAGGATCTAATCTCTTTTCCTGTGATTGTCTTTGCGCAGGAGGCACTGAAGGTTTTAGAGTTTACGGAGGAGGAGATCAGAGACATGTTCAAGCTGCTGTCGGGAGTCTTGCAGCTCGGCAACATTGAATTCATGACTGCAGGGGGAGCACAGATCACCACCAAGCAAGGTCAGACTGCTGCTGCTGCTGCTGCTTACGTGAAGGCTGGATGTAGAAGTGAGATGGATGTGCCGTGGCCATGGTAACACGTCTTGGTTTGTGTTTTCAGTGGTCACTAATGCCAGTGAGCTGTTGGGTCTGGACGCCTTCCAGCTGTCTGAAGTCTTGACTCAGCGCTCTATAATCCTCAGAGGAGAGGAAATCTGTTCCCCACTCACTATAGAGCAGGTCAGCATACATACACTTATTCTGTATACACTGCACATCTCCACCTCTTCCCTGCACACGCACTGACCCAGGGTTTCCTTGTCATCGTTGCAGGCTGTTGATTCCCGGGACTCTGTTGCCATGGCGTTATATTCCCAGTGTTTCTCCTGGATCATCCTCAAGATTAATCAGAAGATCAAGGGGAAGGAAAACTTCAAATCCATTGGCATCCTTGATATCTTTGGCTTTGAGAATTTTGAGGTCAGAGCTCCGACCTTTTCTCCGCTTTGCATATTTTACTTTGTTTTGACTTTATGGTGTATTGATAAGTAAAATTAGTGAGTATCTTTCAAGTTTAACAAGGCAGGCTCACCAGCCCAGAGCCAACAAAATTGTAAATAACCTGACCGCTGACCTGTCCATTCAGTGAAACTACAGGATCCTGACAGGAACAATTCATAGAGCCGACCATAAAGTGACCTGTAAAGCAGAATAGAAGCATTTTTCCTCCACATCCCTCAATTCATAGCTAAACCCAGAGCTAACTGATCAAACTGAGCCTGAATTTTCGACACGGGTCCGTCGTACGTACTGACGTGTGTCTCGCCGCCTGCAGGTCAATCGGTTCGAGCAGTTCAACATCAACTACGCCAATGAGAAGCTTCAGGAGTACTTCAATAAGCATATCTTCTCTCTGGAGCAGCTGGAGTATAACAGGTGAAGACCACCGAACAACGCGTCTCTTGAAGGATTTCATATTGTGCATTAACTCTAATACTTTGGATTTACTTTGCACAGGGAAGGTGTCCAGTGGGATGCAATCGACTGGATG
The DNA here is from genome assembly GCA_005024645.1 of Planiliza haematocheilus. Classification (NCBI taxonomy): domain Eukaryota; kingdom Metazoa; phylum Chordata; class Actinopteri; order Mugiliformes; family Mugilidae; genus Planiliza; species Planiliza haematocheilus. The sequence goes on from SRSE01000124.1 coordinate 794,316, forward strand.
GACAATGCAGAGTGTCTCGACCTCATAGAGAAGGTACAAATAGTCTCTAGTGTTGTTGTAGAGTGTTGAAGTGTTAATGAAGCAGAGAAGAAACTCTTCCTGTTCTCTGGATGTTTGTCCAGGGAGGTCAAAGTGTTGGCTTGGGATTTCCTTGTAGCCAACACAGTTATATTCACATAAAACAGGTAGATGGGAGCTATTTGATGCTAATTATTTATGCGTTTCCTGTAAAATCAGGGAGCAGTGAGGCCAAACCCCTCCCCCCAAATAGGGCAGTCTGCTCTGATTGGCCAACTCTAATGGTATACGCCTCCTAGTGCGGGATGAGTCATCTTGTTCTCAAATGGCGTTTTAGGAAATTACAAACTCCTACAGACCTACAGTTTTTTTAGTCAATGAAACAGCCGTATAAGTTACAGACAGCACAAGATCGTATAAAAACATCAACAGTCCTTTCAATTTAACATAATGTTTAACCACAGTTGCATTTTCTCTCAGTTTTAACTGGGTTGAAGTGGCTTGAAATAACGGCCACAACTCAGTGGCTCAGAGTGGGGTTGGATGTCTGATCTAATAATGCCGGACCGACGCCGCAGAGTGCATTGCTAATACCATAAAACTGAAGCAACAACATAATGTTCCTTCGGTCTCTTGCAGAAACTGGGCTTGTTGGCGCTAGTAAACGAAGAGAGCAGATTCCCCAAAGGAACCGACTTCACTCTGCTGGAGAAGTTGCACAGCAGACACTCGGTGAGTTCTTTACACGCTTTCGCTCGTGCAGCTAATGCATAATTCACGAAATGCTAAACTGCTGTGCTGTTAAACGTCGCATCGCATTTTATTCCCCTTGTTTTCCGCAGACGAACCCTTATTATGTCAAGCCCAGACTTGCCGATCATCAGTTTGGGATCAAGCATTATGCCGGAGAGGTTAGTTTATGTTGTAGAGTCAGTTCGTGTCAACATGCTGCTGTTGTGTGAAGCCTGGGAAATGTATGATGATTTCTGATTTCTCAAACAGGTGCTTTATGACGGTAGAGGGATCCTGGAGAAGAATAGAGACACGTTTAGAGACGACATCCTCAACATGCTCAAGGACAGCAGGTAGTTCGTTTAGAAACACAAGGAGGATTTTTAATAAAGATCCAGTTTTAGTTACTCAAAGAAGGTCATCATGTGCAGGCATGCAAATAGATGTTTCCCCTAAAAAAGATGAGCAGGCGTCGATGTTTAATCCAACCTGTTTCTGCTGCTTCACAGATTAGACTTCATCTATGACTTGTTTGAGAAGGTCGGCAGCAGGAACAACGAGGAGAAGATGGGAACGGCCAGACGCAAACCTACAGTGAGCTCCCAGTTCAGGGTGAGTGAGGAACAATGGCCAAGCCGTTGAAGGGCGTTGAACTACAGTTTTTTACAACCTGTACCTTATTTCTGGGATAAAATATAGTCGTTTACTCACCCATATAACTTTGGTGTCATTTGGAATCATTCGGACAATATTTAGATCTATGTATATCCATATAGTGGGAGTGAATGGGGCACCGAAACGCAGCCTCTAAATAACACATTATCTGCCATGAAAGTCATTCATATCACAAATATTTTGTTATGATACACTAGTGCTATTCCCCTTCGAGTCCGGAGTTACCTGTTGTCTAATCATCCGTCATGGTCGGCTTGTTTACCTGTAATTTGCTACTGATATGGCAGCCATGTTACAAAAAAACTAGCATTAGCAAATTACAGGTGTGCAGCGCTCAGAGATGACATCATCCGGGGATGACATGTGACTCCGGACTCAACGGGGAATAGCACCAGTTTATCATACATCACTGCAGATAATGTGTTATTTAGAGGCTGCGTTTCGGTGCCCCAGTCACTCCCACTATATGGATATACGCCGATCTGATTATCTCCCAAAGGAATACAAACTACACAAAAGTTATATGGGTGAGTAAACGACCGTATTTTATGCCAGAAATAAGGTCCAGGTTGTAAAAAAACAGTAGCTCCCCTTTAAAGGTTGTTTCTTGAGCCAAAGAGAGAGTGGGTAGTTATGAAAAAAAACACCTTTTCTTTGTCTCCACAGGACTCTCTTCATGCTCTCATGGCCACTCTCAGCGTGTCCAACCCTTTCTTCATTCGCTGCATTAAACCCAACATGGAGAAGGTCGGTTTCTTTCCGTCTCACACCTCTATCAGTTCTCAGATTCACTTTTAATATCACAGAGCAGGATTATTCCATAGCATCTCAAAATCTTTTCTTGTTTCTCATGTAGAATCCACATGTGTTTGACCCGGAGGTCGTCCTGAACCAGCTGAGGTATTCTGGGATGCTGGAGACCGTGAAGATCCGTCGGGCCGGGTTCCCCGTTCGCAGGACTTTCAAAGACTTCTTCCTTCGGCGAGTTTCTATAAATCTACATTCAGCCTTTTACCGTTTGAGATATTATTGCTGAGACTTCTGTTGTTAACTCCTTTTTAGGTATAAGATCATTATGAAAGAAAAAGTACCAGCAACAGGAGACGATAAGAAGAGAAGCACGGACCTTCTAACCAAGTATGACAAGACCAAGAAAGAGTGGCAATTAGGCAAGACTAAGGTAAGATTATCCATTTTGTAAAATAATAGCGTTCCTCAAGGTAATTGTATACGTTTGTTATAATTATTTTGACCTCCTCCTCTTACCTTTGCTTCGTAGGTGTTTATGAAAGAGTCTTTGGAGCAGCGTTTAGAGAAGGACAGGGATGAAGTCCGGTGCCAAGCTGCCATGATAATCCGAGCGCATCTACTCACCTTCTCTGCAAAGTAAGCATCTCTTGCTTCACTGGCACATGTCTGTGACACCTTCGTCAGTTCGAGGTGTTTTATTTGTTTTCCCGTTCTTCGTCCACAGGAAGCATTTCAAGCGCGTGCGTGCCAGCGTCGTCACCCTGCAGAAACACTTCCGAAAGCACATCCAGCGCCGACGGTTCGTGAAGCAGCGCAAGGCTGTGCTGGTGCTGCAGAAACACAGGCGAGGCCAGGTGGCGCGTACGCGTGTTCGGAAACTCAGAGAGGAAAAGAGGAAGAAAGAGGAAGAGCACAAGAAGAAAGAGGAAGAAAAGGAGAAAGTGGCGGGTGAGGGGGAGCAGGAAGAGGAGGACGAAGGGGAGGACAAAAACGCGAAATCGACCGAGGCAAGTGCCGCATCTTAACTTTAAACCTCCCACCACTCTGAGCAATACTGGATGCGTAATAATCTATTCATTCTCCTCTCTCCTCCTCTCTAGGAGGAAGCTCGCCAGATGGAGGAGATCCTGCAGCTCGAGCGAGAGATTGAGCGCTTGCAGAAGAAGAGAGAGGATGAGGTGTCCCAGCTCTGTGAATCCTCAAAGCAGGAGCTGCAGCTGCGCCGGGATGCTGAGCTCAAGCGGATGAAAAAGGAGGCGTCTCGCAAGGCCACCGAGCTCATCGACCTCCTGAACTTTGGAGGCGTGGATCCTTCGCTGGGAGCAACCGGGGCTAAGCCTGCTGCAGAGGTGAAATCTCCAAAAGGGGCAAGCACCTCCAGAGGTGCGTCCAAAGAAGAGGAAGTTGACGAAGGCTTCCATGCCGAGGAGGAGTGCATCCCTCTGCCGGACTTCCCTCCTCCTGCCGAGACAGATGCTCCTATAGATCAGGAAATATTCGCCCATCTCCCTCCTCCTCCTCCTGCGTTCGCAGAGGGAACAGTGCCTCCTGCACCACCTGCTCCACCTCCCCTTCCCGTGGATGGCGTACCTGTAATTCCTCCCCCTCCTCCTCTGCCTCCACCTGACAATGGCGCCGTCGTCCCTCCACCTCCACCTCCGCCACCTCCACCGGCGGAAGGGGAGAAGAAGGAGGGAGACAAGACAGAGCCAGAGAGGAAAGTGAGCATGGTGGAGAGCCTGGGGGACGGGGAGGAGCCGATCTACAGCATGCCGGCCGACACCGAGTCGGACTACGACCAGGAAGAGGAGGAGGGCTCCGTCACCGCCGGAGACGACAGCTCCGTCTCGGGAAGCAACCGCGGGAGCACGACGGTGGCGGACGAGGAGCACCCGAGGAAGTCGACCTGCACCAACGCCAGCATGGAGTCCTACAGAGGCAGCTCTGACTCTGTGAGGAGACACACTTACACGCATCCTCACACGCGTGCACGCAGATATGTATGGGCAGCGACACAGTGGGACTTTCGCCCACTTTTGTCGTAAACTAACAATGCGACAAGCTTTTTTTGCCTTTCCCCCCCACATAAAGAGTGATTCTGGTTATCGTGTGGTGTTGCAGTATGCAGACAGCGACGACGAACACGACGGCATGATGGACACCGATGAAGAGGTGACCAATGGCAGAGTGACTTTGCTTAATGGGAATGGGCCGCCCTATTTCCATGGCTACCTCTACATGAAGGGTGTGTATGCGTTACATGTTTTTTACAGCAATTTTTAGATAAACGCTAGAGATGACTGAATTCACCAGATTAGCCGCGTTTAAATTGAATGGCAGATTTAAACCGATGCACGCGGTCTATTATTCCATTTCCCCTTCTCAAATTTCACCTGGAAATCTCCTCTCCGCCCCTTCAGCCGGTCTGATGATCCCGTGGAGGAGGCGCTGGTGTGTGTTGAAGGACGAGACGTTCATGTGGTTCCGCTCCAAGCAGGAGTCCCTCAAGTCCGGCTGGCTCTACAAGAAAGGAGGAGGCCTGTCCACTCTCTCACGGAGGTTGTTGTAGTTATTACTGAGCGAAGCCTGCACGCTAAATAAATGAAAGTCTTTAACGTGTAGCTCTGTGGAAGCACAGCTGAGCGCAATCGATAAGAGTTCAAAGTGTACATACAGCTGACTAAAAGCACTACTTTTCACCTTAACTCTATAAAAATGAATGATATGACAGGTTTCACATAACGGCAATGTGCATGTTTGCTTTAAAGACTTGAATCTAAATATCTTATCAGATTTAATGAATCTGCATGGACAGGATAATATGTCCCGTGTGTCGTGTTTGTCTAACCTGAAGCATTAAACCCTCTGCAGAAGCGGGAAAACTACTGTTCAGGCTGGTGAATTATGGATTTGTTGAGACGTAACTCAGTCAAGAACACATTAAAAAGTAATGCATGTAAAATTAAAGTTCATTAACTTAAATTTTTAGGAGAGAAAGAACTGTTGGCATCTTTTTAAAATAGAAAGACTGAATCTGCTTGTGTAAAGAAGAGATTACTCTTACCACGTTTGTTATTCTAAAACTACAAGCACGTTGGAAAACTTTTAAATTGCACAGATGTAGATATGTTCCTTAACGGTATATATAAAAAGAACCAATATTTGCATCTATCATTTGATCCAAGTGCCTTGGCCTTTCTTCTCATGGTGTCATTCTTCCTCCAGGAACTGGAAGATGCGCTGGTTTGTGCTGAGAGACAACAAGCTGATGTACTACGACAACGACAGCGAGGAGAAGCTGAAGGGAACCATCGACATCCGAGCGGCCAAGTAGGAAACAGAAAAAAAAAAAACATCCACAGTTCAGTTGTTTTCTGGGCAGAGTCCGCATTTGTCAGACGTGTCTTCTGTTCGCGCCGTTGCAGGGAGATTGTGGATAATCACGAGAAGGAGAACGCTCTGAACATCGTGACGGACGAGAGGACGTACCAGGTGTTCGCCGAGTCGCCGGAGGATGCAAGGTACGAGAGAGAGACGTGTGATGAGACTGCAGAAAATGAGGACACGTCTCATGTTTGTGTCTCTGTCCCTCTCTGTGTAGCGGGTGGTTTAAAGTGCTCAGTAAGGTCAGAGTGTGCACGCCCGAGCAGCTGCTGGAGATGTCCCACGAACAGGCCAACCCCAAAAATGCTGTGGTGAGCATTTTCACACACAGCATGTCTTGTGGAAAAAGATTATAATTAATAATACGTCCACATAAACTACAATGTTTTAAAATGTTCTTCTCTGCCACTACCTCGTTGTTCAGGGAACCCTTGACGTGGGGTTGATTGACTCTGTTTGTGCATCAGACAACCCTGATCGGTAAGTTGGACGAATCATCAGTGAGAAAGGAAACAGAGATTTGTTTAGTGCACCGTTTGCCCTTAAAGTTGGAATATTTGCCTCACAGCAAGAAGGTTCTGGGTTCGAGTCCATCTGGAGCCTTTCTGCGTGGAGTTTGCATGTTGTCCCTGTGTCTGCATGGGTTCTCTCCGGGAACTCCGGCTTCCTCCCATCGTCCAAATACATGATAGTTAGGTTAATTGGTGATTCCAGTGACAGCTGGAATAGGCTAAAGGCCCCACCCCGACCCATCCACGGGACAAGCGGTTATAGAAGATGAATGAATGAATGACTAAAATAACACAACAGATCTGCGCCTCTTCATTTCTGTTAAATTGGACAATAAAATCTTCCATCACCGGTCAAAATAGTGATACGTTCCTTTCCGTCTCACCTTTGCAGGCCCAACTCTTTCGTCATCATCACGGCCAACCGTGTGATCCACTGCAACAGTGACACGCCGGAGGAAATGCATCACTGGATCAGTCTGCTGCAGAAACCCAAAGGAGACGCCAGGGTAGACGGACAGGAGTTCCTGGTTAGAGGTAAACCTTTTTCAAGGTTTTAATATTTTCTGAACACAATATCTTAGTGCTGTCTGGGAATTCCAGGATCTTCCCTCACTTCCTTCTCTTCCCGTTCAGGCTGGCTCCAAAAGGAGATGAAGACGAACGCCAAGAGCACTTCCCTGAAGCTGAAGAAACGCTGGTTTGTTTTGACCCACAACTCCCTGGATTACTACAAGAGCTCCGAGCGAAACTCATCCAAGATGGGAACTCTGGTGCTCAACTCCCTCTGCTCTGTCATTCAGCCGGATGAACGGGTGCACAGGGAGACAGGTGAGGAGAGAGGATGGAAGAGGAGGGCACAATTAAGCGGGGATTATACAGAGGTGGTTAGGTGCACACACAGGGGTCTTGTTTTATAAAATCATTATTAAAATAAAAGAGGATTAGTGGACAGTACTTCTCTCATTAATCTTAGCTGTTCCCTTATTTTTAAAATAGTGATTTGATCCCGTTTTATTTGCAGGCTACTGGAACATCATAGTATACGGGAGGAAACATTCCTACCGCCTTTATACTAAGATGCTGAACGAGGCCATGAGGTGGACAGCGGCTATACAGGGAGTCATAGACAGCAAGACCCCGATAGAAACTCCAACGCTGCAGCTCATCAGAGACATCAAGGTAGGACGAATTCACAGAAACACGGCTGTTAAAAATTTAGCAACAGAAGTGGGGTTTATTTATCGATGTCTGCCATCAGGAGAACAGTGTCAACCCAGAAATAGTGGAGCAGATGTACAGGAGGAACCCCATCCTCAGATACACTCAGCATCCTCTGCACGCACCTCTACTGCCGCTCCCTTACGGAGAGGTCACCAGCTGTGAGTGAAGACATCCCTCTTCTTCTTCTTTGTTGGTTTTATTGTTCTGCAGAGCCATACTTTTAAGGTTTAAAGGGGAATTACCGTTTTTTACAACATGGACCTCATTTCTGGCTTAAAATACGATCGTTTAGCCATATAATTCTGGTGTCATTTGGAGTCGCTTGGAAGATATTTAGATCCAGAGTAGTACGATGTATGTCCATATAGTCGGAGTGAATATGGAATATATTATCTGCCACAAAACTCGTTCGTTTCACCAATATTTTGTTATGATATGCTAGTGCTATTCCCCGTTGAGTCCGGAGTTATCTGCTACCATCACCCGGGATCTGTAGATTGACCTACTAACCTCTCACCTGCGACGGTCGGCCATTTTGAGCCAGAGTATACAGATGAGGAGCTCGTTGAAAGGAGAGTGCAGAGGCAGAGAGAGGAACATCTGGCTAAAAAACAACAAACCACTGCATGTCGGCTAATAGACAGCAGGTAACTCTGGACTCAACAGGGAATAGCACTAGCGCATCATAGCAAAATATTGGTGAAATTGCAGCAGCACATAGAGGCTGCGTTTTGGTGCCCCAGTCACTTCTGCTATATTGACATACGCGGTGCTCCACTGGATCTAAATATCTTCTAGATGACTCCAGATGTCACCAAAGATATGTGGGTAAGTAAATTATCGTATTTTATACCAGAAATAAGGTCCAGGTTGTAAAAAAACGGTAATTTTCCTTCCCATCTGTGTCCATCTGTATTACTTGCTTAACGTCCAATCAGCTGATTTTCTGTACCCGTGTCTGGCTCGTTTCCCATCTCTGAGATGCTCAAAAACTCTTTTACTGGCACCAAAAGGATCCTTTGCTGATCTTTTCCTTCTTCGCCCTTTGTGCGTGCAGTACAAAGGCAACAGGGCTATGCGAGTCTGCAGGATGAGGCAGTGCGAGTGTTCAACTCGCTGCAGGAGATGGAGACGCTGGCAGACACGGTGCCCATCATTCAGGGCATCCTGCAGACCTGCCAGGACCTGCGCCCTCTCAGGGATGAGGTATAAAGCACATTCCAACAAATACTTCAAGCACTCTTTGTGTCTTTAGTTTTTCCATTGACATGCCCTCAACCCCATTTATTTTATTCTTTCCATCTAGGTATATTGTCAGGTGATCAAGCAGACCAATCACGTGCCTCAGCCGAACAGCCCAGCCAATCGGGCACACTGGCACCTGCTCACCTGCATGAGCTGCACCTTCCTACCCAGCCGAGCCATCCTCAGATACCTCCGCTTCCACCTCAAGAGGTGAGTGTCTAAAATGTGGATGCCGCCCGCTTCTTCGACCGGGCCGCGAGCGCACGCCGCACGTGTTGACTTGTTGTGTTTGCGACTCAGGGTACGCGAGCGCTATCCCGGCACGGAGATCGAGCGCTACGCCAGTTTCATCGGAGAGTCCCTGAAGAAGACCAAGACTCGTGAGTTTGTTCCCTCCCAGGAGGAGATTGCCGCCCTGCTGGTGAGACAGGAGATGAGCACCACGGTGTACTGTCACGGAGGAGGCTCCTGCAAAATCTCCATCAACTCCCACACCACAGCCGGAGAGGTGCATGGAGACACACACACATACACGCTTTCATTAAGACAAATTAGATCACAGACCTTAGTTAAACAGGTCAAAAGATTCAAGATCAAGTCAACTAATTTTGAAGTGAAAACCATTTTATGTTTTAGGTTGTGGAGAAGCTGATCAGAGGTCTGGCCATGGAGGAAAGCAAGAATCTGTTCTCTCTGTTTGAACACAACACCATTACAGACCGAGCGCTGGAGAGCCGGGTGATTGTGGCAGACGTTCTCGCTAAATTTGAGAGGTATCTCCGTCTTTTTGTGTACTGTAGGTATGAATACGCGTCTTCTTAACCAGGACTTTGTGTGAGGTGACTCTGCTTTACGTGGTTTGTCAGGTTGGCAGGCTCTGAAGAGGAGGAGGAAGAAGGAGAATGGAAGCTGTACTTCAAACTCTACTGCTTCTTGGATGTGGAGAGCATGCCCAAAGAGGGAGTGGAGTTTGCGTTCATGTTTGAACAGGTAGGAGTTACATCAAACAAATGTTCCCCAAAACAACACATCCTGATTAATGTGATTAAAATACAAGTTTTGCTCCCTCTGTCTCTTCCCCAGGCGCACGAGTCTTTGATAAGTGGTCACTTCCCGGCCTCAGAGGAGACTCTGCAGCACCTGGCCGCCTTACGCCTCCAGTATCTCCATGGCGACGGGGCAGGCCGGGCCGGATGGAGCCTGGGAACCGTCTACCCGATCGGACGCCTTCGCAACCGCATCATGCACTCCACCAAGCCGGGTGTGAGTGCGGCCGGCGGGGCTGGAGGAGGGGGAGGCGGAGGAGCAGGAGACGGGAAAGGCACGGTGGGAGGACCGGGCGGCATCGGGGTCGGCGTGGAGAAAAGAAAGACTCCGAGCTTTCTGGATGGCACGCTGAGGAGAAGCTTCAAGACTGGTTCACTGAAGAAGCAGAAGGTCAGTTAACTAAAGCTGCTTAATAAATGTCTAACTAAATGACAGCTGGCTGGATGTTAGTCCGACTGCCTGATTGATCATTTGACATAGGGTTAAACCGATTGTTTCAGGTGGAGGAAGAGCAGATGCTGGAGATGTGGGTGAAGGAGGAGACGTCCGCAACACGCACCAGCGTACTGGAGAAGTGGACCCGTCTGCAGGGCATGCCGCAGCACCAAGCCATGCTGAAATACATGAGCATCATCAAGGAGTGGCCTGGATATGGATCGACCCTGTTTGATGTGGAGGTGAGAAAATAGGAGGACGATGTATTTCCGGTACAAAAACAAATTACCGGCAAGTAACCCACTTTCTTTTCTCTGCAGTGTAAAGAGGGCGGTTTCCCTCATGACCTGTGGCTGGGTGTGAGTGCCGACAACGTCTCTGTGTACAAACGGGGCGAGCCCAAACCGCTGGAGACCTTCCAGTACGAACACATCACCTTCTTTGGAGCTTCACAGCCATGCACCTACAAGATCATCGTGGACGAGAGGGAGATGTTCTTCGAGACTCCACTGGTGAGAGCTCATTATTCAGTTTGACTGTTGATTAGTTAATAGTTAATCTGTTCTTTTTCTACATAACACTGAAAATTAGCCAATAACGTCCATTGCAGTTATTTTAAACCAAGGGTGGCAGCTGGTTTATTGTTTTGTCTGTTACAGTCCAAGATCATAACAAATGGTTCTTCAGTAATTTTCTATTAATTATTCGATTATTTAACTAATTTGTGTCATTAATATGTATTCTTTGCATAAATGTACATTGCTTTAGTTTTGTTATTCATTGAGCAAATGGAGACTTAAGGCTCATTTAGAGTAGTACGCGACATAGACGCTGTAACCTACGCATGTAGCCTACACCGGTGCTAGCCATTCATACTGGTCAGTCTAGCTGCTAAAACTTTCACCAAAATCGTGCAAGTCATACAAATGTTTGCATCTCCATACTTCCTCAGTTAACCTTTCCTGATGTGTTACATCTTTATTGATCTAAAACAATCAATTCAAAAATTGCGGAGATGGAGAAGCAGCCGGAAACACGCTACTACTACCAAGCGAACCAATCATAGCTCTTGCGTAGCTGCGTTTTCGCAGCGCTAGGCTCTGTGTACGATGTGGGCTGTTGCTGTAGCAATGCCGTCAAACTGACGCAAAAGCCCAAACCGGCTGTAACCCTGAGTGTACTTCCATGCTAGCGGCTTTGTAAATTGTACTTGAGCACTGCTTAGCTTTGGGCTAAATGCTAATGGCAGCAGGCTAACATAGTCACAGTGACAATGTAATGAAGGTGATATGTACCACGTTTAATATCTGCATATGTTATTATTGTAGTTAAAGGGGAACTACTCTTTTTTTACAACATGGACCTTATTTCTGTCATAAAATATGATCGTTTACTCACTCATATAACTTTTGTATAATTTGTAGTAGTTCGGGAGATATTTAGATCTGCTTATCTCCATATAGGGGGAGTGAATGGCGCACCGAAACGCAGCCTCTAAATGACGAATTATCTCCCACGAAACTCATTCATGTACCAATATTTTGTTTATGGCTGAGTAAACGGTTGTATTTTATGGCAGAAATAAGGTCCAGGTTCCCCTTTAAGTGCGTAAAGAGGATGATTTGCTTATCAACTGAGGATGATGCCTTACATTGCTAACCACATGGTTGTGCCTGCCAACACTTACTCACACATACAGTAAATTCACAGATGCAAAGCATGAACTAATCCGCTTTTACTCTTTAGGTGGGTGAGATCACCAAGATCATGAGGGCCTACATTAACATGGTGGTGAAGAAACGTTGCAGCATCATGTCCGTCACCAGCGTTGCCAGTTCCTGGGCCAGGTGATCGCGCCACCAGACAGACAAAGCAGTCAAAGTTCATCCATCCGGCGGCAAAAGACGGCTTGCCGACCCCCCACCTACCCCGCCACCTCCCACACATTGGCTGGTTGGTTTTGATGAAGGCAGTCGCACCAACCAGCTAATCTTCCAGGTTGAACCAAGATCGATGGATGAGCGTCAACAGCAAAACAGGGGGATTGGTGGACACAGAAGCCAAACGCACACTCTACTGGCCTGGGTCTCACTTAGGCATCTATTTAAAAGCATGATGACAAAGAAAGCGACCTGTATTTATAGGGCTGTCCCGTCAAACCCATAACCCTCTGCTGTAGTTCTGCATGTAGATGTTCAAGCACACTCCAAACTTCTCTCAGTTTAACTTTTTTTGGACAAACTCAGTATTAACAAGCACAACTCAGCCGCCAGGTCCCGGTCAGTCCCAGGTGGCGCCTCCTCCACCCCCCGTCAGTGCACTGCCAGACAGAAGAAAGCCACACTTTCTCAGTTCAGTTTGTTTTCTTTCTCTCTCTTCCTCCAATTTCAGTCTCTCTCTCTTTCTCTTCGTGTATCTTCACTCCTGTTGCGTCTTTGTTCGCCATAAGTTATAATGCCGAATTCTTGTTCTTGCTTGCTTTCCGCGTCGTTTTCCCCTCTCCCCGTCTTTTGTCTGTGACATCACATTTGAGGAAAAGGACTCCACAATGATGGTTCTTCATAGTGTTCACTTGCTCGCTCGTCAGTGCCACCGTGTGGCCACAAGGAGACAACACAGCCAAAGGAAGTGGCTTCACATAGATATTATTGAGATGAAACAACAGAGGGTTTTGTTTTTTTGGATGCTCTCTGCTTGTGTTTAGCTTGACGTGGAGAGTCTGTGCATGGCTAACGGCCTCACCTGGCCCTACGAGAAGAACAATATCATCCAGAATAGTATCGGACGTTTCCCTATTTATGTCTAAATATAACACACAAATCTGTATATTTACACACACACACACACACGTGTACACATAAACTGAACAAACATGTATCGTTTTGTATATCACACATTATAATTATAAGAGGTATTATTGAGATTTTTCTTTTTTTTTTGGTGGCCCCTGTACAGTATATAGATGCCATACTAAATGCAATGCGACACCCGTCATGTGAAATACATGCAAGTGAATGGTGTTAATGATGATGAATAATGTGTGTCTGAACATGATGCCAATACTGTACTCCGTTCACTGGCTGTGCCATTAATGTGACTCACAGAAAAGTTAGTAAATTAGTAAAAAAAATAATAATGTAACTGTTTCCACGGCATTTTTGATGAATTTGTCACTGGTGTTATTTGCTGGAGTCACACTGCAGCATCAGCTGGAGCCATAAAGAACTGTGTAACCTTGTCTGCTCCGGCTTTTCTTGTTTATTTTATTTTTTCTTTACCGAGGACATCAGGAGACATGAAAAATGCAAACACGTCGCTCCATTCTGTCTGTGTTTCCAGTCTGTTTATGAACATGTGACTTTTATTACTGATAATAGTATTATTACTGTATGCCCCCGCTATCTTAACCACCCCCAAAGTGTCTGGATCGCTGCTGTGCGTGGGTGTGTATGTGTGTGAGTCTATTAAGGGTATAATGCAACCTGTTGCTAAAGAAAGGGGAAATGAGAAAAGAGAACTTTAGTGAGTGTGTCCTTTGGAAATATGACGTATTTAACTGACTAACCTTTATGAAGAATGGTGTTGTATTTGTAAGTTAACGGGGAAAAAGCATGGGATTTCAAGGGAGGGTTAGGGCGGGTATTTATTTCTTACTGTACTGTATGTATTGCAAGGTCTGTTTGAGAGGATTAAAAATATAAGGATTTTTCTTTTTTTTGTTTTTAACTCTTGGTGTAAGAGGAGAATATAAGGCACCGTTATGGGCTCGGAAATCGTTCCACTGTGCACTGGGAATGCTGAAAGTCATCACCGCTTTTGTGCGTTTGTCTGTGTTTTCTTGGACTGGGAGTGAAGTCTGTCAAGCGACTCCGCAGCCAGACGGCAGATTCGCTCACGTGCATCCCCTCTGGGGATGAAAAGCACTTTAAAAAAAGTGTTTCCCCCCCAACATCAAACATCCATCGGGAATAATTTGATTGCACAGAAAGAAAAAAACTGAACTAGTTTCTGTGTCAATAAGAACTTCAGTATAAGAGTATTACTGTTTGCTGCTTTTCACACCAGATTTGCATCGTGTGTGGGTTGAAGCTGAACTTCACAAGGGTGAAATAGTCTGTTTATCTAGAGTACCACATGCTGTACAGGGCTGTGGCCATGGTTTCAGAAACACTGAGGTTATTAATTCAAGTGACTCAGCAGGCAAACCCCAAAAGATTGTGACCAAACACCAAGAGAAAAAGGGAACTTTACCCCGGTTCAAATATGCCAAGTCTAACCACACTGAACTCAGATATGCATTAATTATAAACGTAAGGTAAACTAGCTGTGAAAAATACCAAATTTACATTAGCACCTCAGTGTTTTCACCTGTAGCCACGGCCTTGCCTGCATATACACAGCCCACTGGCATCCTGCCTATAGACATGGAATAAGCAGAACTCACAGGTTCCAGTTTGAGCTTTGGGTTAATTAAGTTTGGGCTTAAAAATGTGAAAAAAAAGTTCATAAGCCATAAATATACCAAGGAACCTGGTGTGTTCTGTTATTCCGCATCTATGGTTTTGTCTGTCACTGATATTAAACTGAGTAAGAAGAACTTGCCCTGTAGCGGCTGAGATGTGATCGTGTTTCGCTGAAAGGGGAGTTAGGATTTTGAAGTGTCTGATCACAAATGCTCAAGTCTTCAAGGGCAACTTCATCACAAAGGGTCCTGTTATCAGCCGCAGGCGGCCAGAGTGGGGCCCATCCTTATCTTATGTTATGCTTATATTATCATCATTACACGGTAAAACATTGTGCTTGTCAAAGAAAAAAAAAAGAGAGAAAGAGAGAGATATGTGTGTTGTTGTTCTTTTTTTTTTATTTGTAACTGGCTTTACAAAATTATGCTTTAATAAATTATTGAAAACTGTCCTCTATTTAATGTCAATGCTGTGCTCTTATTTTTTGAAGCATTGTGAGGCTCACAGTTGGTTTCAGAGGTGGACGGTCATTTGACTGTTTTGGCCAATGCGAAGCTGCATCCAGCAGCTGGTTATCTCATCCTAGACACAAAGAACAAAAAAAATTGATAAAATGTAAATGATTGAACTCTGCACCCTATGCTCTGATCTTTGCCTTTGCCGGAGACGCAGGTTCTGTCCAAAGATAAAGTTTTATAACTATGATCCACTTTTATCCGGTTGCATTAAACAAATAGCATATAACTCATTCATTTATAAGCTTTTTACAGGTGCTCTAGGTAGGTTTTCAGTCTTGGATCCGAGCTAATCATCTTCTGGCCCTTCATTTCTGAGTCACCATGGAGACGATTGAAAAATCTGTAAAATACTTAACACTTAAAACTCAAACGATGACCTCATGGAATATTTTAGATTAGTTTAGATATGGCCCTGACTAACAGGGGGGGAAAAAGGTACATTCACACACGCAGTGCCACCCACAAGGAGCAACTAGGGGGGTCAGTGTCTTGCTCAAGGACACTTCGTCATGTGGCACATTACGGGGATCACACCGATAACCCTCTGGTTCGTGGACTAACTACTGAGCCACAATCTGTGACTCATCTTTTCGTATTCCAAGCAAAATTAGCTCTTACCTGACCCATTTTGATTGAAATCCTCCAACACGGGCTACGCCTTCCCCCTCCTTTGTTCTTCGGTGCGTAATGAGCGTGCGTCAGGGCTTTGCGTTGCGCCCGGTTCCTTCTCGGCAAGTTCACTCCTCGAGTTTCAACAGTCGGCCTGGGGAGCAAACATTCCCTCCTTTCGCTCGGGTTTCTCAAATAATCTCGGACAAAAAAGTAAATAAATCAGAGCAGTGACTACAGGAGTAATCTGCGTCGAAAGGGCTGGATGATGGATTTACGGATTTTATTCCCCGCGCTGCTTCTTATCTTTGGTTTGGCGACAGTTTTCGCTCAGTCTTCCGCACCTGAGCAAGGTAGGAATGTAAATCAGTGGCTCTGGTGACTGAGGAATTAATGGCAGCTGAAACCTGCGTTCACTTTTACCTGCGTCATTATTTTTCATTAGGGGGTACAGGTTATGTAAAATCCACACCTGGTTCACTTTATAACTTGTCCTTGGCTCTGAGTTAGCAATTTTTGACACTTGTTGTTTAGTTCTCATAATTTGAAAACAATGAGGCACCCAGTGTCCAGAATTAAAAATCTTAACAATCAGTGTTCATTTATCACGAAATAATTCACAAACTCCAGGGTGGAGTCCGAGTTTGAGCGTCTAAAGTTTCGCCTGAGAGCAAGATAAACAGTGATTTCACTGATGGCTTTGTGTCTCTGTTAGTTTCATATGTGTGTCCACAGTTTAAACCTCTCAGCAGAAACAATGGGTCTCCTTTTCAACTCTGACCCAACCCCTCGAGATCACAAGGAGTGCAGCTAAACTGACCACCCAAAAATGAGACTTTGTTTGTGTGCACACACACCCAGTTTACTGACACAAACCCAGCTGATGTCCTGTGTGTGTCTGCTGATAATAACATGACTGGTTGTGTGTTTACAGGGCCCTGTCTCCATGGAAAATATCCCAGGAGGATTAGCAGTAGTTACAGAAAAACTCTAGCCAGAGACCTCATTTAATCCGCCACTTAGAATGCTAATCTCTCCGATATTAAATTTACTCGTACTTCCTTTTGTAACTACTTCTGAAAGAGTCACGTCTTTACTCCCTTTATTTGTCCCCTTCATGTGGATTAACTGAGTGACTTTCCTTTTACAGTGTGCGAGGCGAAAAATGGGACAAACTGTGAGGAGTGTCTGAAAAATGTGTCGGTAAGCCCTCTATGTCTACTTGGTTTATTGTTGGGGGTGTGTGTGTGTGTGTGTGTGCATGATGGAAAAAGACGTGGAGGTATCACAGCTCCTCCTCCGACCTCCACACCTGTTAGACCGGTTTGTGGAATACCTGTTATGTGAGCCGTACCCAGCCTCTTCCTCCATTTTCTAATTTGTTTGTCTGTTTATCCTCCCGTGCAACCTACATTTCTAAATCATGAGTGCCTTCCATTGTTTGTTAATGCGGTGGTGTGTTTTTGTTTCCTTCCTTATTTACAGTGCTTGTGGTGTATCACAACCAAGACATGTATAACGTATCCTGTGAGAACCATCCTCCCTCCTCATTCTGTCTGCCCGCTGAACGATGCACGATGGGGGCTCTGCTGGAGTAAGACAAACACAACACACAGCAGCTGTTTAGCTATAGAAAAGTTGTTTCTTTAATTGTTGCATTGATGCATAATTGGAATTTTGGAACAGTGGCTAGTGTTTCCACATATTTGTACCTTGACGTCACTGAGAGACGTCTCATATGTTCCTCTAAGGGTGCTGGACAGGTCTGCACAGTTTTACAGTATTCTTTTTTTAAGTTTTCTTTTTTCTTTTTGTACACTGATCAGCCAAAACATTAAAACCCTAATATTATGTAGGTTTCCCTTGTTTGTCCAAAACAGTTGTTAGTGGGGGTCTTCTGGTCCTATGGGTTCAGGGGAGCGGAGTCTGTGGATCATCCCACAGATACTTGATCAGTTTGAGATCTAGTGAATTTGGAGGCCAGGTCAACACCTTGTGCTGTTTTGTAGTTGTTCCTAAAGCATTTGTGTGTGTGCCTGTGTCAGGGTGCATCCTGCTGGGGATGACTGCTATGTGGTGGGGGTGCCTGTTCTGGTCTAGGTGGGTGCTACATGTCCAAGTAACATCCACATGCATGAATGCCAGGTCCAGAAGTTTCTCAGCAGAGCATTGAATTGTACCAAGATGGTCATTGTCACTTTACTTCCACTGTCAGTGGTTTTAATGTTGTGGCTGATCGGTGTATATATCGGCTTAAAAATTAGACTTGCTGTATATTTGCTGAAGTCCACTTTTTGATAACTGCATTTAAGCTGTCTTTATTAAGAATTAGGATTTTTTTTATGGAATTGAGAAACTAATATTTCACTCCATGATTTTCTAAACTCAGATATGGACGTTTTAAGGAAGGAGATTTAGTCCAGCAAACTTATTATGTTCCAGCTACATGAAATATGATGCTTGTAAATAAATATTTCCTTAATTTAAGCACATAAAAGACTCAACCTCTGCAAGGATAAACGGTGCTTTTAAATCTGTAAAACCTTGATACAGGTCTTTTTACTGGAGTATTTTTAAAGGTCTTGAAGGCAAATGAAGAAACAAGATAAGAGGTAGAACATGTATTTCCTATCAACTTTAACATTTTGTTTTTTTTTACATTTCTGTCTACAGTGAACTTCCAGATACTGATAATCACCTTGGCAGTGCTCGGTGGCATTATCATCATCGCCTTCTTCATCTGTCTGTTCTGCTGCTGCAAGTGTGAGAACTTTGGGTAAGTCTCCCTCAGCACAAAGTGTAAAGACCCATCCCCTATACGCAAGAAGACATTTTGACATTAACCTAACTTTCTAGCATCTTTTCATGAGACAGTTTGAACTGAACAATCAAGGAGTGCCTTTAAATATTATTACAGTCACAGTAAATACAGTTTATATGTATTATATCAGATTTTATGGGTAATCCGCTTCCCCCGATCTCATTTCAACCCCTATTTCTGTCAACATATATAGCCACTCAAAGTTTTTTTGTGTCACAATCTAACAACAATCTCCTCTGTCCGTGTCTCAGATCCAAAAGGTTCGATACCAAGATGCAGAGACAGGCAGACAAGACGAAAACCAAGCAGGAAGAAAGGTGAGAGTTTAAACTTGTGTGAACATTTAACAGTTTAAGATCTGGCTGGTTCTTTAGTGTCTGTGTTTGATGTACCTTGTCTGTGTAGTTGTTATTTACCAAAAGCTGCGACCAAACTGCTGCTGCTGTGTTCTGCTCATATTTGACATTTATTTCACAAGCACAAATACAAAGTAGACTTTCTGAAAGTGTTTTATGTATGCACACTTATTCACTGTGTATTTTAACACTTGCATGCGTTGCGGCTTTCATGCAGTCTCTTAATAGTCCTAATGTTCTGCCTTTGTTAGACGCAACGCACCCGTCGCCTTTTGTTACACTGACGATCACAGTCCCTATCAGTTTCCTTCATAGCACAATGTGTGCACACGTCATACTGTTATCAACCCAAACTGGTTTTGAGGCCACATGACTTACTGAAGTGTTTGAGAAATGACATTAGTCACTACGTGGCTCATGGGAGATTGTTTGTGTCTTTACAGGAAGGCAGAGATGAAACAGAGACATGAAGAAATCAGGAAGAAATATGGTGAGCTTTCTTTCCTTGCTGACACACAGTTTGCATAGTTTTATTATAGTACATATCCTTTCATATAAAGATAAGATTCAGCTTTTACGGTAGGTTTGGTCCTTTAAAATAAATTCCAGATGTGGGTTTGTCACATTTGGTGGAAGAATTAATTATTTATATTGACTAAATGAGATTCAGCGATTCTTTCAAAGCTGACAACGCCTGTGATTAAAGGAGTCTGACATTATGACATTATAGGAAATGTGATTATTTACTTCTTTGCTGAGAATTTGGTAGGAAAACTGACAATTAGCTTAGCTTAGCTAAGCATAATGTTTGGAAATAGGGGCACAGTTAGCTGTCCAGAGCTGTGTTACAGGGGTTATGAGCAGATTATTGTCCTGTTGCACTGACTTCCAAGGCAGCTTCACAGTGTCCATTTATTTTAGTCTTTATATTTTTTTCATTTTGCATAGATGATTCAGACTTTGTGCAGATACACTGTATAAAACAAGATCTAACTTGCCATGGCATGTACTTTAGAGTTGCCAGTAGGGTATTTTGTACAGCACAAGGTGAGCCTAGCTGCTATCTTCTTGTTTGCAGTCTTTATGCAAAGCCAAACAAACCATCCTCTGGGCTGTGGCTTTATTTTCCACTGACAGGCATTGATCTTCCCAAATTATGATCAGCAAGATCCAAAAAACTATTCTTTTAAAGCTGTATCTTGAAAATGTTTCCCCTTTCTGGCAGTGATTACACAAAGCCTGTTGATGTGTACATGTAAATATGTACAGTCCCTCTTTCAGTTCTCTTCTTTCAAAGAGGAAAGGCCACACCAATAATAGTCTGTGTTTGTGTTCCCTGTAGACCGTTCTGTTTGTTTTATTATCTGAAACATCAGCAACTTTATTTGAACACTTTCTAGGTGACTTTTTATTCTTTCTGACCTCCCAGAAACCTGACCTGTGTCTGCATAGATGTCACACTCATGACTTCAACAGTACTCTGCCTTTCCATCTTTTGTTTAGCTCTAAAAACGTTGACACAAAACATGTAGCTACCACTTACACCTGGCACGGGATAGTCACCACAAAACAGAGATTTAAAACTCTTGTATACCACCAAACAGCGATTTATCAGATGCTATGGGAACTTGGCGAGAGTTTAAATATAAATCAATGTCTGTTACATTCAAAGTCAGCTTTAAATCAGTGCAGTTTTGTAATGATTGTTTCATGTCTTCTAGGTCTAAGTGGACAAAATCCATACTCCAAATTTGCCTGAGAGGAACTCTGAACTGAGATTTCACACTGGTTACAACTGTGGAGACATCCTTTTGGTTTTGAGTTAATGATTAAACTATATCTAAGAAGAATTCAGAAAAAATATAGTAGTTTCGTATAGGCTGAATCGGCGTCATACAGCCAAATGAACAGGTCCATTTGAAGAAGACTGTGTTTACTGTGTTGACCTTGAAAGCTGTAGCTGAACTCTAGAAAATGCACAAGTAGCTGCACTTTTCTTCATGTCTATAGTACAGTCTATGCAGTGGCTCCTATAGTTTTGATCTCTATTTATTAGGTGAAGGCTTAATTTGTACAGCTTGGTCTGCTTTTCCTTTTGTTTTACTTTAACTGATTGATATTTTTGCTCCTCTGAGACGCTGCTGAATGTAGAGATTACAAGCTGAAGTATTTTTGTACTTGATTTTTCTTGTCTTGAATGCACTCATTGCCATGCTGGAACTAAATTGCTTTAGGCCGTTTATTTTTTTTTTGTTTTTTTTAATATTATCATGTTACTGCTGCATTTTCCACTGAGCGAAATAAACGTATTATGTCTGCAAAATATATTCATACCGTGATGTCAAAATGATCAAGTAATCATTAACTCAAATAGAATACTTTTATCCTAGTGTCTGAGTCTAAGTGCTCGTAATCATTTTGTATATCCCATTAAGACATAAAAATCTAATAAAAGACAGTTAACTGATAAGTAACGCCTGTGGGACTGCTCTTTTGTTGTGTGTTGTGCATTTACCACTATGTGCTTTCATTAAACATCGAATTAATTGCATTTCATGTTATCAGTAAATCAAAGATCATTGATATGAAGCTTCAACAAATTTAATTTGGCATAAATATTAATAAATCACCAGGTAATGATAGGTTTGTCCTTTATCATCTCAAAAATACTATTTACTTATTTACTAGTAATGAATTAAAAAAATAATATCACATTTGGCTAAGAGAGATGAACTAATTAGTACCAAAATACTGAAAATAATACTAAAATTCTTAATTTTAGATAGGTATCAAAGAGTTTTTTTGAGGTCTAAAACCAATTCATAAAAAAATAACTTGTTTTATGTAACTTTTGGTTTAGAAATATGAAAGCTTAAATGATTTACCACTTTATTAGTGTCCCGTGTGTATTTTCTGTAGGTTAACATACATTTCTCTACCCTTTCTTTGACCTTAAGGTGGTTTGTTATACAGTTAGTATTGCAGGCAAATTTTGAGGTTTTGATAATTGTGCTGTGTCGGTTCGTCAGTTCTCGTGATCGAGGATTTGGTTGAGATGCGCGCTCCCGCGTCCGCGCCCCCGCGACTTAGAAACCACGTGGTGCCCTCTGCTCCAATCGTTTATTTGCAACAGCGGTCCAAAGCGCGCACCCGTCAGCGGTGGAGAAGGGAGGACTGAAGGCGGTAGAAAGACAAATAAAGCCCAATTAACAGAATAATCTGAAAAACCACAACACGAAATTCAGCCGAGATGTCAGAGGAAAAGCCAAAGGTAAGATATTAAGCTTTAAAACACTTTATTTGTGTAACGATGGCTGAGTCGAGCTCCTGCGAAACCGTTTCTCAGATGTGCAATCTAAAATGGCCTGGTTTGCACGTTTCTCCAAATCGGCGCAGTGTTTGTTTCGCAAATGAATGAGTGCCCGCACAACCATACTCGCGTTTATGTGCGCGTACGCTGCACAGTTTTGACGCGAGTCGCAGATTTGCCGTCATATTCAATGGCTTTTCGAAGGTTGTGAGCAGAAACGTCAATTACACCATGATTGTCATTTGCGGAATCTTTCTTTGTCGAAACGGGACCACGCTATGTCCGCAACGCCGCAAATGCCGCAACTGCAGCAGCGGCAAGAAAGCGCAAATAGAAATGACGCACTCGTTTTTTTAAGAAAAAAACTTATGCGATTGTGCTATTCTTGCATTTTTATTCCTCATATGTCGGCGCTTGTTTGACTACAGCGCGACAAAACAGAATAGCTAGCAGCGTTAGCCGGTGGCTAAACTAACCGTTGGTGGTAAAGCTCTGGCGTGCCAACCAGCTAGCCGGGAGCTAACCATGCTAACGTTAGCATGTATGACTTCTCGGCAAGAAACGTATACTAACCTGTCTCCGTTTTCCTTGAAAGTATTGGATACATTTATCGACCTACGTTATGATATGTGAAACTACTTTTAAAGTTACAGAAAATTTGTAGCTATCAGTCGGTGCTTGGTGTCCCTGAATCCAAGCTAGCAGCGTTGCTAGCTGCATTGTATTACATCTGTGACTTCAAGGCAAACGTACACCTGGAATTTGAGCCGTTTTATTATTGCAGTTGTTTACCTGCTGGGTTTGTGTGTGCAGGAGGGAGTAAAGACTGAGAACGATCACATCAACCTCAAGGTTGCGGGTCAAGATGGGTCAGTGGTCCAGTTCAAAATCAAAAGACACACACCACTCAGCAAACTAATGAAGGCGTACTGTGAACGACAGGTGAGCTGAAAATGACTGCTTATAACTCCCTCTAATAACATATGATTACTCCAGAGGTGGTGATGTTGTTGTAATACCCCTTTCTGCCTCATTATTAGCTTTAGGTTTGTGCCAATAGTTGTTTTGTGCATGGATTGATCTTGTTTTCATCTGCAGGGTCTCTCAATAAGGCAGATCAGGTTCAGGTTTGATGGCCAGCCCATCAATGAGACGGATACACCAGCACAGGTATCATGTTCTGCCCATTATGTTCTGGTTAAACCTCACTGAAAATGACCTTTTTACATTAGGGCAGAGGGCCAGTGTGATTTCACGTCTTTGTTTATTATTTTTGATATTCACTAAATGTTTTTTGTTTTTTACAGCTGGAGATGGAAGACGAAGACACCATAGATGTTTTCCAGCAGCAGACAGGCGGGCACTGCTAAGCCCTACCCACCTCATTGACGGCCACCCTCAGACCACACCCTCAACCACCTTCACTGCTCCTCCCTTCCCCACCCCTCCTCTCAGCCTATTATTATTATAATTATTATTATTATTTCTTCAGTTTAAATATTTCTGTCATGGTTTTTTCATCAGGCGTGTGTGTGTTTATGGGGGCTCCTCAGCTGTATATGTACTGTCTCGGTCAGGAGCGACCTTTTGTGTCTCTCTCTGCTGGCCAATCAGGACAACATTTTCCCTATGGCACCTGCAGCCTTGTGATTGGACCAACGGCTTGTCACGGCTGTTCCTGGTTTGTCGCTGCTTCTCGTTCACTGTATCCAGTGAAAACTTAAAATCCAGTAGTCTGTCACGGTTTTCCATCCATCCATCCATCAGGGTTGAATGTTGTTTTTTTTTTTTTTTGTCCAGGGAGGTCAGCGGCATGAAAATGTTTTTGAAGTGGAAAGTATCGGAACGTGACACACACCCGCTTTCCATTTCACTAGGCTTTGTTGTATTTCTTTCTTTTTCTTTCTTTCTTTTTTTTTTTTTGGACCGGTGACTCCTGCTTCTCTTCTGTCAAAACAATTGTATTTTAATTCTCTTTGCATTTTAGATGCTTCTCCAATGTTTTTTGTATTTTTGTCTCTTATTTTAAGAATTAACACCCACTTGGCTTGTTAATTATGTTTTTCCTCTACTCCTGTACAGAAGTATCAGAATGGGTGTTAGATATATGTTGTGGGGCTTGGACCAATACTCCAAAACAAATAACGCCTGCTCCATGTTGTTGATGTAACTCTCTCTAAAAGAGAACTGCAAAGTTAAAACTGTTGCATTCAAAGGCGTTGGTAGTCCATCAATGTTATTTGCTTCCTGTTCGGCTGATTGAGAACGATCTATTTGTCAGTGCCTGCAGTACAGACGACTGTTTGCTCGCGCAGAAAAATGCCTCTTTCTGGTAGAGGATTCATTTATACCATTGAGGTTCGTCCTTGATCGGAGGCGGGTGGCGTTTGACTGTAAGGTTAGTCTCTTGCCGCGGAATACATAACTTTTTGTGTCTATTTTCCTATGAAGTGGGCCAGTGACCAGTCCCCACTGTTCTTGGTAGCACTTCTGTCGTGGTAGATGGTGGTCAATGGGTGGGAGTAACAGAAATATCGTTCCCCCAGTGCTCTTTCGGGGTCAGCTGCCTCACCTCTGCGTTGTCCTTGCAGATGCGGGCTGATGGGGACCGCCGACTCTAGATAACGCTTTGTAGTGGAGCAGCTTCCAATATCCAACAAAAGCCAGTATGTTTTAATTAACCCATTAAAGACACTTTTTATCGCTGCGTCAGCTGCTGAGATGATGTTTGCAGGTGTGGTGTGCTGTAGTGGAGATATCTCAAGCGGTGGGGAGTGTCTTCGCTGTCTTTGCTTTCTCGGGAGAGTGACGCATGCAGTGTGTTGCATATCGGTAGTGCAGGGAGGTCAGCCAATGGAGTTCTGGAGATGAGCGTTCTGCACCCACGGGGCCCCGTTCTTCGTACTCAGGTGGCCACGTTTGCTTTGATTGTTTATGTTCTGACGTGAGCTTGGATGTTTTTTCAGTTCAGTCAGTATTAAAATGTCATTGAAGCGACCGGCTCACAATCTCAAGAGACCTTCTTCGGGAGTTGCGTCAACGACGACCGTTTTAAAAGCTTGTTAAAACGTCCGTCAGTAAAGGCTGCACATTTCTTTACAGGCACCAGCTTGTGAGTTATGACTAGTCTCGGGTTAAGCCACGCATAATAAAAATACAGCTAAATAAAGTCCTAGTTTCTCATCCATGCTAGAAAGGTGCTGTCTTTTATTTTTAAATCAATAAACTGTAGTTTTCAGCTTTATTTTTGTACGCATTCAGTATAATAATGAGTCGTTGCCAGTACCCAAACATTTCTTTGTTTTTTTTTAATAGATACATGCTCATTAAAGGCCATCTGCTATTTAATGTGTTCATTCTGCTGACCACTTCCACCGGTGAAAGATTATTTTTTATTATCTAAAAGCGTGTGGTACAGAGAGAGACGTGTTGAATCCGTGTTTGACATGCCTCCGCACAAGCCAGTCATAAGCAACGATTGTCATTTCAACTTTCCTCACACAAAATAAGAGCACAGTTACACAACTACACCAACAACAAATCAGCCTTCCACTTGCAGTTTCAGATCAAGATGTTTTTTATTTTATTCTTTTTTTTATTTTTTTTTGGCTGTCACCTGAACTAAACTAACGTATGAAGAATGGGGCCCAGGTCTTGTCATGTTATTTGTTTCTCTACTGATTTGTACATTATTTGTGGTCTTTTACTACTGTATACAATAAATATAGTTTGGTACTCAGATTTGTTGTCACATGCTTTGATTTTTTTTTTTCTTGTTTGTTCAAAAACCGGTTAATGTTGTAGTGTACTGGATGCTTTAAAGTGACCCCATGTGATTATTTTTATTTATGACATTTTAACTACATTAAGAAATCCCCCCTGTATGTGATATGCTTAAATTAATCCTTAAATAGATGTTTAAACTTATTTTTGTAGCAGATAGTAATGTCATTTTATTCTGCAACATATAAGTTTGTGTCCCCTAATCATTAAAACATTTTTTTTTCAGAACTTTGATATACTTAAATTGTCTTAAATTGTATAGTTGTCATTTGTTTTGCATGGCAACACACTAGCCAAGCTAATGTATGCACAAACACTATGGACAACACTGAAAGTGACAGCTAGGGGGAGCCACTGAGCCACGTTAATCAAAGCTCTATAATCCCAAACTGCTTAGTGCATGGATCATTACTTAAAAGAGCAACATTATATTGATATAAAATATTAAAACAAGGACATGAAACGGGATACGAAGAAAAGTTACACTTACACCGATCAGCCTCAACATTAAGACCACTGACAGGAGAAGTAAAAAACCTTGACTATCTTGTGACAATACAACATTCTTCTGAGAAACTTTTGGACCTGGGATTTGTGTGGATGCTACCACGTCTACCACCCACCTAGACCAGACTATGCACCCCCACCCCATAGCAATGACACTCCTTGACACCCATCTCCAGCAGGATACAGCCTGACACAAACACAATAACGCTTTAGGAACAACAAAAAAAAAACATGAAGAACCGCACAAGATGTTGACCTGGCCTCCAAGTTCACTAGATCACTTCAACCCATAGGACCCAAAGGCCCCCCACTAACAACACTGTGTTACCTGACACCAAAGGACGCCATCAGAAGGTCCCATGTCCATTCTCTGATTAGTCACAACTGTTTTGGAGGCGCTAGAGAGACCTACACAATCTTAGGAAGGTGGTTATAATGTTATGCCTAATCGGTGTACAGGTTTCTATGGTGGTCATGAATCACAAATGTGCTTTAACCTTAAGTAATGACAGGCTCACTTAAATAATACTGGTTATAAAAAGACTTACATCAAGTTTGATATTCATTTCAGATATTATTCACTTCAGGCTCCTTTTTATTACCAATCTCTTATTTTAGAACACTGCATCTCATCTGATAAAACTGGCTGAATGGTTGCATTCAGCGCAACTGGAGCGGACGTGAGATAAAAAGCAGCGGTCGATGAGTCAAACCAGGAATAAGGAAAGACGCGCTTAACTGGACAATCTAAAATCAACTTTTCTTCCAGGAGTTTAACACCCACTCTCTGCCACGGCCGGCCGGAAGAAAGATTGATGAAGGGATAAAGAAACGGGGCTGATATCCTGCATCCCCATCTACGTACAGTCTATAGTGTGGCTGCAAAGGGGACAGACAGAGTGCATTTGCCTTGTAAATGTGTCAGTTGGTGGATGGGAGGATTCTGAGAGACACAAGCTCCTTTCTCTTTGCCAAAAAGCAAAGCGAAATCATTCTGTAAAGTTGTTAGGAGTATTAAAGTAGTGTGACTAACAGTTGTGAACCTTAAAAGTGAGTCCTCATGCTCTTCTTTGTGATCGACTCCGTGCAAGCAGCTTAGAATAAATGCAAATGACTTAAATGCAAACATAATGAGAGCAAAGTGCTCTCAGTCCAGAGCAGTGCTCGCCGATTTATCAAAATTTGCAGATTAATTACAAAGAAATAACTGCGTCCATTTAGCTTTTAGTTTCACTGTCCTCACTGCTTATTTGTGGTTTGAATGACATCCACATCCAGACTTTAATATCACTGCTGGGTTCATGTGCATACCTCAATTTTCAGGTAATAAGCTATGGGATAACAGCTCATATCCATGTATGCATTAGTGGACCAAAGGTCACATCGTGTTTGGGGTTGTCTTTTAATTAAATTAGAGGTTTTCCGTGCAGTTGCATTCAGACACAGTGTCCTACTGCTCTTATTATATATATACTTGTTCTCTTTAGTGAACACACACAGACTGATATGTACACACAGTGGAACGGCTCACCCCTCTGGCAGGTCTGTGTAGTCAGATTTGTGGTTAAGGGTGGATGAGTGACAGGCTGCTTAGTGATTTGCATGGCTCCGGCGTTTAAAAGGAGCTGCAGGTGCAGGATTCTCCGCACAGATGAATGGATTTCTCTCCAAGCACAGATGCTCTGGGACTTTCTGCACGTGAAGCTTTTGGTAGCCGGCAGAGCTTTGATGATTTTCCACAGAGTTTGTTGACTGCTGGAGTACTGAGATCAATATGAAGAATGCACGGTTTCCTGGTGCGTATTGTCATTTAGGATAGACACAAAGGGAGCATTAACTGTAAAAAAAAAAAACTCAGTATGGAGACATTTCAACGTGCTGACAACTGAAGCAGACTTTTTATTTTTTTTTGGCGATGTCAGTGTTGATATTTGTGCAGCTCCTTCTTCTGGGGTTAAAGATCACTGATTCGACCGCAGACACAAGGAAACAATGTGCAGGTATTACAACTTTTTTTTATTCAGTTTTCTCCATCTGTACAGCTCTGCTCCACGCTCCATTACCTTCAACACATGATCAGTTAATGATTATCCAGTGGATGTTTTATGGTTTCATGTAAATCCTGGGAAACCCCTCGGGCTGAAATTCTTTTGGTTAATTCCAACTGTCTGCGTCTGCTTACAGTAAACTGGGAGTGCTCCTGTGCGTAGATGCTTTGTGCATGCATTCACATACATTAGCCTCCAAAAACAAGTACAGGCATTGGACGCGGCCGGGACTCCGCAGCGCTTCTGCACGTCTCAGGAAAGCAGGAGGATCAGGGTGCATGTTTATGTGATGCCTCATCAATCTTGGGGTATTTCTGGTGTCGTCGGTTTACAAGGAGTATCCCTTTTTAATAACAACACAAATGAAACCTCATGAAGCTCCACCACTCCCCTGGGGCTGTTTCTCAGACTCTGGGGCGGAATGGCGTGGGCTGAGGTTAACATTAATGAATTTATTAGTTTATAGCTGCGGCTCGCGACCTTCTTTCAACACGTGTCCTATTAAAACTGAACAATTAAAGCTACGTTTCATCTGATGGGTTTAGATGCGCTTACACCGCATTGGAAAATTACATTTCAGTGACGAGGAAGCATCTTGCAATGGAAAGTTTGCTTAAGAATGGAAGAACAGTCAGAAAGCATCCTTTATTGGACGTCTTGTCTGAATCGATTAGTAAGAAATCATATAATTGTAGTTTCTTGTACAGGACTACAAGTAAAGAAGGTACAAGTGTCTTAAAACTTACTAATTGAACCAACCTGTTTCTTTGCTGTCCTGTTAATCATCTCAAGACCCCCACAGACCTACGTGGCAGCTCATTTAAGGGGTTCCCAGGCCTTAGGTTAGGAACCGCCTGATTTACCGCCTCTGTATTTGCATACTGTGTTCAGATTTGCTCCCCCTGGACCTCCTGTCCTACGTCCTGGAGAGGGACACATCCAAACTCGTGCCGGGGGTGTACATGAAGGAGGCCGGAGGGGTGAGGGGCATTCACTTCTCGGGCCCTTGCGCCTCCATGAGCTTTCCCGCCTCCCAGCTGCTGCCAAACTGTGAGGTCTTCCCCGAAGAATTCTCCGTAGTTTTGACGTTGAGAGTCAGCCAGTCTGCATCCAAGGTGAGCATCTAGGCAAACGGAAACTGGTGACTGCTGGAGTGGTAACGCTCTGCCACGAAAGTAGTGCATTCATAAGTTTATCATTAGTGAGATGTAAGAAATGTTACCGTGCAGCATAGTTATTGCATGTAAGCAATGTTTTCAAGTTAAGCATCGTTTTAGATGTGATGGTTTGAAGTAACTACACTTTTATCAGCTGCTAACTAATGCACAAATAAATGTAGTGATGTGAAACGTACTTATATTTCCTCTGAAATGCACTGACGTAAAAGCGAAATACCTCTTTCTACTTGTGCACAACACTCGAGTACCTCTGCCAAATAAAGTGTATCTTCTATCCCTCTTTCCCTGTTTGTCTCACAGAAAGACGAGTATGTCTTTTCCTTGATGGAGCCAAAAAAAGCAGAGAAAAGAGCAGCGGAGGAGGAGGACGAGGAGGAGGATGGAGCGGGCGTTCTGGAAAGCGACAAAGAAAAGAGAACCACTGGAGAAGTGCAACAGAAAGAGAAGAAGAAGAAGCCAGCCAGGAGCAATGCCGGACACGCCCGGCTCATTCTGGGCCTGAGGTTATCGAGAAATCGCCTGCACTTCCTTTTCAAAGGCCACGGAGATGTCGTGGAGCACTGGGTGTTTCGAGGCACCCGGATGGCCGACGACCAGTGGCACACTCTTGTTTTGGCGATAGGTAGTCGTCACGTGAGGCTCACGGTGGACTGCAAACCTCCGCTTGAAATGTAAGCCTTCATTCCCCGTGCTCTCTTCACTGGGCTGGGCACGCTGTGTGTCTCCCACCGTCCTCTCTTCGTGCTCCCTCTGAATCCCCCTAAGGCGCAGTAGATCCGTCACCACAATAAAATGGCCCCACTCCAAATCTGCCTGCACCCTGCAGCCATATCACAGCGGCCTGACAGTATGTGATAGATGGTTTTTCGTGGAAACTCCCTCTGGCACACACAGGGGTGGAATATCACCCACATGCAGTAGAACGTCTATACGTAACACAATTCATGAGAAGTGCAAAGAAAACAATTTTAATTACAGATCATTTGTCCATTTACAGAAGAAAAACAACTTAGTTGAGCTATCATAAATAATACATGTCTTTTTTGGCGTACAGTTTTCCCTCCAGGCCTTTCCCTTCCGACGTAAACATTCAAGGATCAAGATTTCACATTGGCAGCCGGGGGAAATGGAAAGGCTTGTTCTCAGTAAGATGCCTTTTTTATTTTAATCAAATTAAGATTCAAAATGCGTTACATCAGAGCAGTTGGTGATATTATCTCACCTGTTGTTCCATGTTTAGGGTCTGCTGCGACAGCTGGTTCTGGTGCCAGGTTCAGACGCCACCCATCAGATCTGCCCCTCTTCTGATCCCCAGCTAGCAGCCCTGTCAGTGCCCCCTCTTCTCTTAGACCTGCCTGTCACAAGGAGGGAGGACGATGGACGTGTGACGTCCTATGGTAATCTGAATATGGATTTCACAAGGCCTGCGATACAGTCCGAAGCAAGGAAGTCTTTTTGATTGCTTGTGCCTTCTTTAATGCCATGTGTCTAAAACAGAGGAGCGAGTGTCTGTGGGCTTGGAGAGGTCGTGCTCAGAGCTTCACAGAGGCCAGATGTGGTTCAATCCTCTCAAAAAGGGCCTCTACCTCTGCGACGGTACCACGTGGATCACTGTGTTGGAGGGTGAGAGTCCAACAGCAGCTGATGAGCTCAAGTGTCTGTTCTCGTTAGTCTAAAAAGTCACAAAAGTCTCGCATTTCTACTGACACAGATCACAAACGGTTGGACTATGTGATGGAGCATCAGGTCCTCACCACCAGCTCAGAGACGCATGATGTAGAGGTACCTATCCCCTTATGTATATCTTTATTTTGTGCTTTTGTGCTATCTTTATTAAGCTTTGTGTTTCTCAAAAGAGGAAATAGAAACCCAATGGCAATGACCGCACATTCGGCTATACCAAAGTCTTCCAATTTTCTCTTCAATTGAGGTTGGGAGCAGGGTGGGAACTTCTCTGCAGGACCCTAATTTAAGTGTTAACTGTTGGTTTTTCATCTCATCTCCAGGTCTTCCAGGTGCCTGGCGTGGGTCTGATGGCTGCCATGGCTCACCGCTCCACAGCCCCTGGCTCTGCCATCTATCTCTGGACCCACACGGGTTTCCAGCTCTATCAGAATATCACTACATATGGGGCATTGGCTTGGAGACATTTCAGCATGGGCAAGAAGGTTTGACAAACAAGTTATTGGAAGTTATTGGAAAAAAAAACACGCTTTATTCTCAGTGGACGCTCATTTTCTTTCTGTTTTGTACGTAGACATACCTGGTGGTGTCTAATTCTGGGGAAGAGCCGGGCAAAAGGTTAAGCAAAGATTCAGAGAAGGACTTTTCTATGATTTACAAGTGGAGCAGAAAGAGGAAACGGTTTGTGAGGTTCCAGACTCTGCAGACACACTGTGCACGAGACTGGGAGGCATTCGACATCAATCAACATACCTATCTGGCAGTGGCCAATCACAGACAAGGTAAAAAAAAAACTACATATCCATAAAGTCTTTCCACATATCTCCACAATATGAAAAAACTGTGCCACCTTCTTTCTCTTGCTGCTCTGTGTTTCAGGTGACAATAACCACACCATAGACAGTGTGATATACAAGTGGAACAGATTAACGAAGTCTTTCGAGGTGCACCAGATGCTGCAGACGTTGGGGGCTTACGACTGGGAGTTCTTCACCGTCGGGCCGTACTATTTCCTGGTGGTCGCCAACGCTTTTGACGGGGTGACCACTTCTGTGGACTCTGTCATATACGTTTGGGTCAATGGAAGCTTCCAGGTGTTTCAGACCATTAAGGTATGTGGATCAGTTCAGTTTGATTCAGTTGAAGAAGTATGAATGGATCACCTGTGTGTATCCGACTTACAGCAGAGCCACCAACATTAGCAAGAATCTGGCTTTCAGCAGCAGCAGCTCTCTGAAATGACTGCCTTCTTAGTCACAACACCACAGGGGATGTACAGAAGGCTTCACAGCCACACTACATTACACTACATTTACAAGCCAACATTTTTGCATGTGCACATAATTTGCATTGCTGTCAATAAGCATATTTATCACGTGAACGATCGCATGCATATTTACATTAAGGGTGACTCAAGGCCGATGCCAGACAGCATGAAATGCAGACATGTCAAATTCCCCTCTTCCGTGCCTCTAACAAACTTTGGTGTGGATTATATTTGACGGAAGAAGTCACAGCAAGCCGTGCACAAACTTTGGATAAGTGCTGAAGACCAGTTCAGACACCATCACATCATCTGCATACACGATGACAAAACTTGAGGACTTACTTCATCTTTAGTGACAGTCAAGAATAAAGTCTTTAATTAAATACCAAAGAATGATTACCCAGTAAAACAAATACCTAGCAAGGAATGGCAACTTTTACAAACACGTTCTGTAGGTATATTACTTTTCTGACAACCAAATTCTCATTATTTTTTATGTTGCCCAGTGTAAAGATATATCTTTTAACACAATTAAAAAGTTTACAGTTATGCTTTAGCCACAAATTAGATGGTTGAGACGATGGTTTTGAATAACTTTTTAATTTAAAACACAAGTTGTTCAAGGTTTTTCAAAATTCTGACTTCTTTACTGAAATCCTTTTTTTTGCAACTGCTGTGCAAGTGAGTCAGACATCACTATGTCATTAATTTCAGTGAATCTAAGGTCATTTTTAAAACTTGCATTTGCACATTTCTTATGTTCAAATAAAAGACTGTTTCTGTCTGGTCTTAACTTTAAATAGGTTAGGGTTAGGGTTAGTATTTAATTCTTCCACACTTCTTTCTGGACACTTTAGTCTCCTGTTTAATGAAGATAACTTAGCGCTAAGTTCCACCTGCACAAAAACTGTCAAAAGTCACACACTGCAGATGTGGAGGCTGGTTCAGTATTGGAGGGAATTAGGCTGAGCAGCACTTTCAGGTAGCCCATTTCACTGCACTGATTTCCATGCCATTCATCTTCCCCACTATCTGGGGCTTTGATTTCCTCTGATGAGATCCGTATCTACGAGATGGAGATAGTTTATGAAAAACTAGCTTGTCCGTACACACAGAGTGCGGGTAATACAAGGAGAGACAGATAAAACGCTAATGGAAGTGAGGCGTGGAGCAAGGAATGGGCGTGTGCAGGCATTCAAGAAGAGTCCAAAAATAGGCCTGATTTGCTTGAGCGGAGGAAAGTGCTTTGACATGATAACTGATAGCGGATTGTATATTTGAATCTAGCCACATTAGATCCGAGTGTGTTGACACATTGATAGTCACATGAGTCAACATGAGGAGGACTGTGATTTAGGGGAACTCCACAGCTGGATGTGGGGATTCAAAAGAACGCCTTTAGGGGTTGATGGAAATTAATAACCTGAAATCAAACGGAAAACACTGGAAATGTATATTTTTGACACGGTTTCAGCCAAGCTAGCTGAGCTACTCCTTTGATAAAGCATCAGATCTGTTAGGGATGATCAAGTTTTGCTCAAAGATTGTTTATGGTCCCAGGGGTATAATATACCCACTGATAATAGTGATTCTCTGACTCTCCCTATTGATAGCCTGACTTTTTATCTAAAACTGTACTCCTTGGAAAGTTTTCACACATAAATGTAGCGGGAAAAATCGCTTAGTATGGTGATATTTTGCATTGTATTGTATTGATCTTTTATGCATTTAATGTATGACTTTAAGGTGTCACAGTGGTGAGGTGGTTAGAACCTATGCCTCACAGCAAGAAGCTCCCGGGTTCGAATCCATGGGCCGACTGGGTACTCCAGCTTCCTCCCAAGTCCAAAGACATGCTGGTTAGGTGTCTGTCTCTGTGTTAGCCCTGTGATAGACTGGAGACCTGTCCAGGGTGTACACCCGCCTCTCGCCTGATTGACAGCTGGGATAGGCTCCAGCAGACCCCGCGACCCTTAACAGGAACAAATGGTTACAGAAGATAAATGAATGAATGAATGTAAATTTACCACCTTCCAAATATTGTGTAGGGCCTCCAAAACAGTTATGACTCACCAGAGAATGGACATGGGCCTTCTTAGGGTGTCCTGTAGTGTCTGGATGTTGTTAGTGGGGATCTTTGGGTCCTACAGGTTTAGGGGTGGGACCTCTGCAGCATGGCTGTAGACTTGTACTCTTGTTTAAATTTATAATGTACTGTACATGCTGTTGTTTACAGCTCCCATTCATGTTCACACCTGTTCACACATACGCCACGAATTGGGCCTTGAGGGATAAACTACTGGACTGATTGATGGTTTCTCTCTGTCTCCGTGTCTCTGTCTGTTAATCAAGACATTCTGCGCCACAGACTGGGAAATGTTCCAGATTGGCAACAGAGTTTTTCTGGTCGTCGCCAACGGACACAGACTCCACGGAAACGGGCCGAGTCAGTACACCATCAACTCCACTATCTACGAACTGGACATGAGCGAGCGACTGTTTGTCCGCTTCCAAGACATTGTCACCTACAGGTGAGGATTTGCTTTAAAATATAGCCGGAGGAGGACATTGTAAGTGTAATGATGCATTTTCTGAACATATCACCCTCTCATCGTCACCACATACCTTTCTCTTGCTCTCCAGCGCAGTGGATTGGGAGTTCTTCAGCCTCGGGGAGGAATATTTTCTGGTTGTCGCCAACTCCTTTAACGGAGAATCCTACTCTCTCAACAGCATTCTCTACAGGTATTCAACTTGTCAACAACACCGCTCCCGGTGTGGAATAATTCACACACACACATCCTAATTGCCTTGTGGTATCTGTCATAAAACCATCTCAGAGACATAGGCCTCCACTGTTGTAATGTAGATTTATTGTTTTGTCAGCTTAGTAGAAGCATACCTCCACTATATGAAGATTCACTCCAGAGCCATTGATAAACGGATGCAAACAGTCTTTGAATGTGATTCTTCTTTTCTGTTTGCTTTTAGGTGGCAGGGATATGAAGGATTTGTTCCCGTTCACTGGCTACCAACAATTGGGTGCAGTGACTGGGAGTTTTTCAGCTCTAAAGGAGAATCATATCTGATCTACTCTAGTGCCAAAGCGCCTCTGTCGAAAGTGTTCAAGCTGAAAACCTTCTAGACACAAAAAGTGTGCATGTGTGGATTTTTTGTTCAATGTATTTGTGTATTTGTGTGTTTGTGTCCCGCCATTATTTCACTGGATGTATCTGTGTGTTCCCGTGTGGATTTTCTTCTAACCTAGCAGAGTGAAAAAGCTTTTGAAGGCCTTGTATAGGGAGATACTATTTACAAAATCATATAATTTAACAGTTAATATAAGGAATGAAATGAGAAGATTTATTAAAGAGTCAGAGATATGGGGGCTGAAATACAGGTAAAGACAGCCTGTTAAATGTCTTATTTTCTGTAAAACTCTTTAATATTGAAAATGTATTTAACATTTTGTTGTACTAACTGGAATACATATTCTGCCACAGAAAACTTAACAGGACTGATGATTGCATTTTGCTGCCTGTGTGAATTATATATAAAAAGACAGTAAATTATTGAAATTTAAATAAAGTAAGCTAAATATGTCTGTGAACTTATTTATTTATTTGTGCAGTTTAACCTTTTTTTGTATTTCTGTCACGCTACCTGGTGAGGTCTTGCCATACAAGCCTAGATGAGATGTTTGACGCCTTAGACTACAATTCCCAAGATGCTCTTGTAACGTTAAAGAACATGCGTACCGGAAATGTAGTTTTGAAAGACACTTTTTCCATTGCTTTAAATATACAGTGAGAAGATATTTGTGTATAGCAGGATTATAAAGAGAAATAAAATTACATATTTTGTTATGTTAAAACTTTGAAAATATATTTAGTTACTTTTATTCCGATAGAGTACACAAAGCACGTATGCTACTACAAGTACCACAATGCATCATTCCATATTCTGTCGGGAAGAAACATGGCCGCTTACTGTTCAGCGATGGTATTTTTATTTACGTTTCGTTTGTTTTCTGTTTTAAGACAGACAACAGAAGAAAGATATTGTGCCCGTTGCCATTTTGAGTAACAGTTTAATTAAGTCGGTTGCTAGGGTGTCGGTTGGAAGACGCCGTTTTCTCAGTCGTTGTGACATTGACCGTCAACGTTACCGACAGTCAGATTTCTTTTTTTCCTTTTTCGCTGAGCTGTCAAGCTGCTCATCAGTGTCGGGACTGCGACTGATTTGTCTTTGTTAGCTGGCGGAGCTAGCTAAACAGCGTAACTGTGAGTCACACGCGTGCATATCCGGTGCTAGCCGCAATGTTTAGCCCCGTGAAGTCCTCTTATTTCAGAGTGAGCCCGGCCATTGTCAACAGAGAACTCGGCAAGACCAAGATGAGATAGCAAGAGGGCACGTCGGAGTGCTACCACACGATTTACTGCGGGGCTGAATCCCAGCACAACTGAGAGAGAAAACGGAGTAAATACACACAAAATAAATAAATACATAATCACAAGGCATGTTTGGGAATCTTTTTGAGGAAGAGGAGGAGGAAGGCTTCTCCTCGACTTCCTCCAAGGGAAGAGTTTCAAAGGGGGGAGATGAGCCGCCTCCACCTCGAGGAAGGAGCAATCTGTGCGGCATCAAGAACCAGGGAGGCACCTGCTACCTCAACTCTCTGCTCCAGACTCTGCTGTTCACCCCCGAGTTCAGAGGTGAGGACAGGTGACACTTCCAAGAGCGGCCGGTTGACTTTTATATTCTCTCCACTCATTCATTCATTCTTTCTGTGTGTGTGTTTGCTTGCAGAGGAGCTGTTCAATTTGGGGCCAGAGGAGTTAGGACGCCTGGAAGACAAAGAGAAACCAGAAGCAAAAGTAAATGTCGCGCGGTTCCTGCAGGTGTAAACCCTAGTGTAATGTGTGTGCGTGCATGTGTGAAGCTTTTTTCCTCTTCTCATTGTCAGGTCAGAGTGATCCCACTGGAACTTCAGAGACTGTTTGCCCGTCTGTTGCTGGTGGACCATCAGAGCGCCTCCACTGCTGACCTCACTGAAAGCTTTGGCTGGAACAGCAGCGAGGTCTGTCTCCATTATCGCGAAAGAGAGGCTAAAGTTACGCTTCTTATTTCAGGGGATTGATTTACCTTCCAGTAATGTCAGGAAATATGAGCGTAAACGAGCTGGGTAGCTAGGCCGGTAACCTCACTGGTCTTTTTATTTTGTCTTGATGCCGTCCTGCCTGCAACAAGAAAAAAAACAGACGCAGAGTTTGCCGTAATGCTTGAAAACCGCACGTTCCAGTTCTCTCACAAATAATACACCTGATCACTATTATTAGATCTGACCACGAGCATTGTTCAAAATTATTAAAGATATGAAACTGCTGTGGCATTAAACTTCTAATCTTTCGCCTAACATGCAGCTTTTAAATATGATTAAAAAACAAGCATTTGAAGCAGCGCTGTAAAACTGTGAAGAAGATAGTTGAATTAATAAAACGGAAGCCGGTCCTTTAAAACCATGCACATGTAAAGTGTGATCTAAACCCTGCACATAATTAAAACGGGCAGCAAACTGTAGACAGGTATATCTGTGTGTAAGTGATTGATTTCCAT
The DNA here is from genome assembly GCA_005024645.1 of Planiliza haematocheilus. Classification (NCBI taxonomy): domain Eukaryota; kingdom Metazoa; phylum Chordata; class Actinopteri; order Mugiliformes; family Mugilidae; genus Planiliza; species Planiliza haematocheilus. The sequence continues at coordinate 832,494 of SRSE01000124.1, forward strand.
GTGTTTCCACTCACTTTGAAAAGCATGTGGAACCAAATCACGGTACTATATCGGCCTATTGATCCTTTTTCTGTCATGAAGGGGACAAATCAGCACGACGTGCAGGAGCTGAACAGGATTCTCTTCAGTGCGTTGGAGCACTCTCTTGTGGGCACCAGTGGCAGCACATTTATCCATCGGCTCTACCATGGGACCATTGTCAACAGCATTGTCTGCAAGGAGTGTGGGAACGTCAGCCAGAGACAGGTGTGTCCTTGTGTGCCTGGGCCTGCACGGACGTCTCTCTATATTCTGTCCCTGCAATCACACTTATTACGTCTTACATGTGGCTAAATTCATACGTCTTTGACTAATTAACGTTCGGTTAGATGATGTCCGACGCTCTCGCGTGTAAACGCATGTTTGTTTCTTCTCCAGGAAGATTTCCTGGACCTGACGGTGTGTGTTTGTGGTGTATCCAGCCTGGAGGAAGCTTTGTGGAACATGTTTGTGGAGGAGGAGCTGTTTGAGGGCAATAACCTGTATCGTTGTGCACAGTGTGACAGATTAGTCACCGCTGCCAAGGTCAGTGCCGGCACACTATGAAAGCACAATAATAAAACACTAAACAAGAGGAGGACATTGGCTCTTTATCTGAAATTTTCTTTATATCAAAAGGAAAAGTACATACAAACTAAGTAGGCCAATGCCTTCTTCTTTGTGTAATAATTTCTCCCCTTCCTTTACTTTGGTCTTATTCAGTCTGCCAAGCTGCGGAAACTGCCTCCATTCATGACCATGTCTTTGCTGAGGTTCAGTTTTGACTTTACCAAATATGAGAGATACAAAGAGACGGGAAAATACAGCTTCCCCCTCAACATCAACCTGCGACCCTTTTGTGAACAGGTACAGGGAGACTTTAATTGACACATCTGACTGTTGACAAGACCACAAATACTTTGCTACAACATGATGTCTTTAAAACTTTCCCCCCCATCCAGACTGATGGAGATGACTCTGATTTCTCCTACGAGCTGTTCTCTGTGATTATCCATAAGGGTGGCTGCTATGGCGGCCATTACCACGTTTACATCAGGGACATTGACGAGCTCGGCAGTTGGGAGCCGCCGGTGAGTAAAAGATATGAGTTTTGTACGCATTTTCTCTTTGCATTATCAAAAGTAAGAAGTTCTCTGTCCTGTCAGGAGGAGGACTCCAAACCTAAAACTCAGAAGAAAGCAAAAGAGGAGATGAAGGAAGTGTGTGAGCCCAAACTACAAGATGACGACCCTTTGTCTGTCCTCGCTGCTATAATAGCCCAGGTACAGCAAGAACAATTCACCTTTGACCTTCCTGTCTCTGAGCCACAAATTGGTAATAAATGCCATTTCTTTGCTGTCCACTAGGAGCCGTCAAAGAGTGTCCTTTTGGACCAGCTGGGCCAGAAACTCATGAATAAGATTGGTTCATCCTGGAGCAAAAAGTTCAGGAAACACTACGGCCCAATTGGAAAGGTATTCTTGACTCTGTAATGTTCAGCGGCCTTGCAGTATATTTATTTTCCTCATTACTCGCACATAACAACTTGTTCCTGTTCATTTTTTCTGATTTAGTTCCTGCAGTCCCACAACGATGTTTTCATGCTGGTGTCCAATGGTACTCGAGTGGCACTGAAAGCGAACCCGCCAAGCCCAGTGACTGAGTCCTCCAGTCCCGCAGAACAAACCGCTACCTCTGATCTGTCGGCTGCTCTGGAAGTTCCCGAACAACGGCAAGGATCAAACCAGAAGCCGGAGCACAAACCAGAGGTAACGGCAAACAACCTCACTTCTTCCCTTGTAGGAATCAAATCGCGTTTAATCCGTTGTTATTCCGTTTTCTCACGGTGCGTCCTCTTGCTCTGTCAGCAGGGTAGCCACTGGTTCGACCTCAACGACTCCGCTGTGACTTCCATCAGGGAGTCGGACATAGAGAAGCAGTTCCAGGGGAAAGAGAGCGCCTACATGCTGTTCTACAGGAAAACACAGCTGCACAGGCCTGGCGAAGGTAATGTAAACCACGTTTTTTTTTTTAGTTTTTTTTTAGTTAAATTGTAGGAGACATGAATGTGTCTGGAAATTACCAACTGTTTTAATGTCAAAGTATCAGTTAACTGATGATTTTAATGACTCAGATATGCAGTAGTTTTGGGATCTATCGGCTCAGTGGAAGAAGCAGTAATTACATGACTAATGTTTTTCCTTTCCTAGCTCTTAACAATCGTGAGTATAAAGTTCCCGCTCACCTAATCCAGATGGCTCAGGAGGAGAACATCAAACTGCAGCAGATGCGGTATAGAAACAAATACACACACTTTTATAGCTCTTTAATGTGTTCTGACTGACGTGGTTTCTAAATTAAAAGGCCTTATTGATTCTGTTTCAGTGAAGAGTTTGAAGCCACCAACAACACCGTGGAGCTGCGTCTGCACCTGGCGCCCAGCTATAGAATGGAAAATGGAGCCCTGCAGCCTGTCAGCAAAGAGCCAAACGGGAGCACTGCCCTCAGCTTTGACCGTAGGAAAACTGTGGGAGACCTGCGATTAGCTATATATCAGGTATCTTAAAAAAAAAAAAAAAAAAATGAACTGTTGTCTTTTGATATCCTGAAAGTGCCAGGGAGAATAATTTGTTTGTTTGCACGCAATCAAGATGCAAGAACTCTGGGAAGGAGATATGGCTCTGACTGTGGCCAAGAGTCTTCCAGCAGGTTTACACCTCTACAATACCCTTACAGGTTAGACATTTGAAATTAAAAAAATACCTTGAGAGAGCAAAATCAGTCAGTATTTTGTGTTTGTAACTACTTCTTGTTTTTTATTACTCTTTACAGATGACAGTGTCTCTCTGTACAGTGCAGGAATCTGCACAAACACCGACTTGTTTGTGTGGAATGGCAGAGAGGTGAGGAAAAGCGTAATCCAGTCTCACCTGCTCTGTTTCTAGGCTACCCTTCTTTGTACACGGTTTTTGTTTTCCTCTTTCAGGTGTGCGGCGCGACTGTCCTAACTGGAGCCGAGTGGGAGCCGGTCCTGCTGACGGTAGTCCGTCCCTTTTTGGGTGAAGACGTGGAGGAGGAAAAAGCGGAGGTTGGGGCAGAGTGTGAGGAGAGCAGGGGAGATTTTGAAAATGGGGGGCCGGGGCTTAAAAAGGAGGCAAGGGGCTTTGCGGGAGGCGCGACTCTTGGGGAGGTGATGGAGGCTCTCGGGGAGCCTAAGGAGAGCCTGCTGTGCCAGGAGCATAAGGGAGGAAAGAGAAGAGAACAGGGGGCAGGAGAAGGAGGAGGAGGTGCGAGCGGATGGAGGATATTCCCTCCTGATGACATGCAGCGGACGCTAAAGGAGCTTTCTCTGAAAGACGGAGATGCAGTGTTGGTGTTGGAGCCTCAGTCGTTTGACAGCAGGTCATTTTCTTTTCTTTTTTTGCAAAAGACCGTTTATATGAATATTTGTCTGAACATGTTTGTTTTAAATCTGTTTACGTCACTGTGTTCAGCCTTTTCACTCTAAACGGAGACGTCGTCACTGTGACCACGCCATCCGACTGCCGCTGGCTCCAGGTGGAATTTCAGCCTCGTGTAAAAGGAGGTGAAGATGAGAACGAGGAGGAGGAGGAGGAGACGAAGAAAATCAAGGTTCCAGCCACAGGAAGTATGGTCAGTAGTCTGGGCCTCTGTGTTGGCTGAGTGTCTCTCCTTCATTTTTGCTCTCTGTCTCTGTCCATTAAATTATCTCATTGTTTTTTGTTTTTTTATTTCGTTTTTATTTGTGTCTTTCCCTCAGCTCCTTTCTGAGGTGAAACTGAGGGCCATAGAGGAGCTGCAGCTACAGGAGCAACTCCTAGGCATGTTTCACACTTTCACATTTAGTTAGCAAGTCAGTAGAATTTAATTAGAGCAAAACAAGAGCTTATTTTACTTGTCCTTTTGCAATGTTTTTAATTTTAAAATATAAGGTGAGCAAAAAAATATATATATATACACTGTATATATTAATCAAACTTGAGATCACATTTTGTGGTCTATTGTTTTATGTTAATTTATTATTCATGTATACACTGTGGCCACTTCATTAGGTATGACTACACAATCTAAGAGTCCAGTGCAACCGCTAGACTAGTCTTAAGTCTTCTTGGTCGAACTAATGAATGTGGTATCAGCAAACTCTGTTTCAATAAAGCAGAAATGTAAGCCATACAGACATTATCACTGACAGTTAAGTCCAGGTTATATTGGGCCTATATATATATAACAGTGTTGTAACACACACACACACACACGCACACAGTGTATTTGTTGTGTTTGGATTCTTCCATTAACTTTCACTCTTTTAAAATAGCTGCTATTTCTGTCGTGCTGACCAGGTGCAGAGTACTGTCTGAGGCAAGTCGACTGCACGGGGAAACTCCTTCCTCCAGGTACTGTGCCGTTTGTCACCTGGGGGTGATTTTAATGGAGCAGATCACTTAGAGCTGGAAATCCCCCTCATTTTAACAAAATATTAAGATACGCTTTCCCTTACGCTGTCCCCTTGTTAAACGTTTAAGAGGTACTCCCCCTGCTTGTAATCTTTCCTCTTATCATCTGCCTTTGAAATCTTAGAACACGTTTATGGAGTGCGCTTGTGTTTTTTTTCTTATCCCGGTTTACCTGACAGTGTGCGAGGAGCTGAGCGTTCGGGATGCAGGGGTGCGACTCATGACCACACTGACTCTCTGTCCGGGAAACGGCCCCAAGGCATCACAGGTGCGTCTTTTATTTGAAACCTTCAATGAATTTCTTTATTTTTTCTTGCAGCTGCACCTGATGAAAGTTACACAACCTTTAATCCGCTCTGACATTTTAAAAAACAATCGGGACAAATCAAGAAACTTTTTTTTTTTGAAGTTTGGTTCTTTGCTTTAACCTCGCAGCTCTTCCTTCACTTCACCGTGGGAACAGCTCCCTCTGCTGGCGTAGAGATGGACATAATCGTGGAGAAGACATCTACTGTTAAAGAGGTGAGGAAATGAAAATGTTCATCTGCCTGTTTTGTAAAACATTCATGCTCCACTTTTTAAACCATTATTTGTTTTGCAGTGTCTAAAAGCGATGCTGGACGCTGTCGGACTTGATGGTAAAACATTTATTTCTATCTTGATTTCCTGTTGCCTATGACCTACATCTTCCGTAGGCTCGGCTTTTGTGAATTTAACATTTCTGCTTACCAACACATATCCTGATTCTATTAATTAAATTAAACTACTTTTTACTGTTCATGCAAAGTCTTGTTGTTGATCTCGGTTATAAATGGGTTTGCAGGGACCTGTTGGCACTTAAGGAGGCTGGATTGGTGTGAGGAGGTTGGAGAGCCACTCATGGAGGAGGTAAGTGACTAACTGTTGGCTAACTGCACAGTTTAGTGAGGGAATGATGCGTGACAGTATCAAAATACTAAACTCTGCATCAAATTATTAAAGATTCAATGGTTTTTAGTCAGAAACTAGAATTAGACACTAAAGTGCATGGTGCAGTTCTTTATTTTACACCAAAGTTTTGTCATACTGAATACTTTGCAGACGTCCATGCATATTCCCAAACCAGATAATCTTTCAAACACATGCTAACGACAGACTTTGATTCTCAGGATGCCTCACTGTCAGAGCTGAAGATCAGCAATGGAGAGACGTTAGTTCTGACTGAAGGACATTTGCCCCCAAAGGTACTTTTTGAGCTTAATTTTTCATTTATGACATATTTAAGCGTCTCTGTTTAGCCTTTTGTTGTCTCTTTTTTTTTCTGTCAGGGTTTCCTTAAGATATCTGTCTGGCTCTATTTGGATCTGAAAAACATGGAGTTGAATCATACTGGCAACGGCCCCACCGAGCAGCAGGTGGATGTTGCGACGGCAGATGAAACGCGCAGTCAGCTGTTTCCTCTCGGCGGTGGAAACGTGGCAGAGCTGAGGAGCGCGGGACAGGTGGAAATATCGGACGAAGCCACTCTGGAAGATCTCAAGACTCAGGTAGAATAAACTACAGTCATTACAACTAAACAGTAAATAGTTTTCTTCTCTATCAAACGTTTAGAGATGCTCCTCTTGCTCTTTCAGGTGTTGACGCTGCCGGCCCTTCAGGACGTATGTGTTCCAACTACCGGGTTCATGCGTGTGTGGCAGCTGGAGGGGCAGAGGTTGGCACGTATCCTCAGAGGACAACAAGCCACACTCAGGTCTGGACACATTGCTGCATTGACGGCCATCAAATCGGTTACATTAATAGCAAATGAAGAACCTTGAGTCAGTGCTTCTCCACGTGATCTGTTCCTTTATCTTAGGAAGCTGAAGCTGACCAGTGGTACGAGCCTCTGTGTGCAGCAGCTACTGAAAGAGGAAGACCTTCGGTGAGTTTTCAGATGCTACTATTTTCTTACAGTGCATAACCCCCAGTGTGTTGAAGTGTTACAATTTTATGTTAGTTTAATCTTAAATCTGTCTCGTTCACAAGGCCTAAGGAAGTGCTTCTGATTCTTAAAATGGGCGTACCGGGGGAGAGGTGTTACTACCCTCCAGAGGAGCTGGTTTGGGATGCATCCCATGATTCTTCTCCTCGTTCTCTACGCACCTGTCTGGCTGCACACTACGGCCTCTCTCCCGACGCGCTGCTGTTGGCCAAACACCAACCGGATAAACACACTTGGGATGAGATCTCCAACTGGGTAAGATTAGAACGGAGTCGTTTCTTAGGAAGGCCCTTTAGAGATCCAGATGTTTACTTGCACTCTCTTGCTCAGTAGCTGGGAATAACATAGAGAAGAATCATGATTGGATGAAATGTAGCAGCAAGAGTGGCTAACCTTCTCCCCAACTCTTTGCACTCTCATGTGTTTCACCTGTTCATTGTCTCTCAGTCAGTGAATACGTTTCTTTTACCGCCAGACCCAGCAGGTTTCCAAAAAGAAGAAGAAGAAAAAAGCAGATTCACTACTGGGAGCACCTTTTCACCTCAAAGATGGCGACACGATCGGCATCAAGGTATTAATGAAGCCTTGTTTTACTGCAGATGGTCTATTGTTTTATTTGTCTGATCAGTATTGAATAACTTATTGATGTTTTTTTTCCCAGAACCTTTTGATTGACAACAACAGGGACTTCATCACCCTGGAGGACGAGCAGGGACAGCAGAGACTCAGAGAGCAGGCGGAGGAACGCAGGAAAGGGTGGGGCCTGCATGCAGCAGCATTGGATATGCTTGTTACTGCTTGATACATTTACGGCTTCACAGTTGTTAATGGTTGAATAACCACAGAGGAAGGAAAACAGTTGTCGCTTCATGATTACAGAGCAACAGTAATGCAGCTGTGAATCCATGCAGGCTGTATCCATTAGTTCTGGTAATGCTGTGTGACTTTTTATTTTTTTCATCCTGCATGCTTTAGGCAACGTTTTTTTTGCTCTTGCTGTTTTCAGAGGGCAGGCTGCCGGCTCCAGTGATGCTGAATCGCAGAAGAAGGCCGGGCAAACCAAATCCAGGAAACCGGAGGTGGCGCTGTCGATTAACGTTGGGGTATTCAGATAGCACCCCTCTGCAAAGGGGGTGCATGGACTAAATCAAGACCTCGCCTGTAATGCTACATGCACACACAGGGAGATGCCACATAACAATCAGGACAATCCAACTAATCTCAGTTGTGTGCCATTTGTTTTTCTTACTCGTATAATGTTGTTTTACTCAAATCAAACCCTGAAGTCCTTCCTGCTTCTGATGTTTGTTACAAACAAAGAGAGAAGGATTTGACTTTTGTTTTGGCACTTTGATTTAGTATTTTGTTAAAACTGACTGTAATTTGCATTGTTTCTATGCAATATGTTTTTTTTTTAGGTGAGCCATCTTTGTCTTGCTTCTGCTCTTCACAAGCTCTTAAAAGTGCAAAAACCACATATGCCCTATATATTTTTTTTTATTGATATTGCTTTCTTTTTCTGACGGAAAAATTTAACACCTCGAGTGGTTAGTTTGTAACGTTTTGACGCAAGTTGCTCGGATGAAATAGACTTTTCTATTAACTGTAAGTACATCAGGATCAAAATTTATAACCTGGTGGCTTTTAAATTTGGTCCGTCTTTGACAAATTGTCCTGCACAAGAAGCCGCTGAAAACAGGAACTGCCTTCGCTTAGTCCTGATATTCTTCCTGTGAAATGAGCGACTCTGGTTTTTAATAATCAACCTGCCACTGTGCAGCATGAGCAGGTGTTTGTCTGGAGCCGCCGCTGCACCGATAGGTGTGTTTTTAGGTTGTAAGGGAGAGGAGGGATAGGCCTTAACGTGGAGACGCCTCAGTGCTGCTCTTTCCTCCCTACCTCGCTCTCTACCTCTCTCACTCTACCTCTTTTGCCCTGTCAGTTTATTATTTTTTTCTTTCAACCCAAGACTCTTTCTGCTTTTCTTTAATTTAGATTTTTCTATTGTCTCTTTAACAATAATCTATGGTTTAAGTATTTAGGCAGTTATTTGAAGATTTGGCTCTGTGCACTTAACAATTAGAGCTGAGACTTAAAGCAGGGCGTCTTTATTTTCACCTTTAGTTTCTCTTTTTTCAGATGAACTGTATGGAGCTGAAACGTTTTTGTGTCTAAACATTTAAGATGAATTTGCTCCAGAAATATACTGTCATACTATCCCCCTTGTTTATATTGAACTGAGGATCCCTGAGATTTCATTAGAGTATTTCATGTTTTATTTGCATGCACTATATATACATTTCAGGGAATAAAAAAAAATAAAATAAAAATGTATCTGGATAAAGTGACAAAACAATTTCATTACTGTATGAAATGAGTTGTATTTTTTTTTCTTTTGGGGAAGTTTCGTTCTAAAAGATTTCCTGAGCCGCTTCGTAGACTAATCTGGCCATGACCCGTGCCACGATTTTAGAAGTTTGGATTTTTTTTTTTTTTTTTTATTTGGAAGCGGACACATAAAACTGACAGTATACTCAGCAATAGTGGGAGTTTATTTTGTATCACTTACTAGTGTTAACGGATTACATCGGTGGTGTTATTGATAAGGACTGATCTGCTGTATTGTAACAGTGGTCATCTGTTTGTATCAGTGACAGATTGTATTTGCAGAAAGTATTTTATCAACAATAAAGATATATATAGTAGGAACCATTGGTAGCTGAGATTTCTCCTGTGAGTGAGGAGTTTTGCTGATCTCTTTATTTCTTCTGTATCGTCAATCAAAGTTTAAATTTTGTCAAATATTTAGGTTTACAGCTCAACTCCTGCAAAATGAATGCCTTTAATTAGTGAGGGTTTAAGATGAACACTTGCTGATCTCTCGGTTGGGTTATCTATGTACATATGTACGATATCATGGGTAAACTATGGATATATTATATAACAGCCTGAACTGTAGTTTGTACTTAGCTTAGCACTAATTAACATGTGTTGCTGTGTAAACATATTAAATTAAGATGAATAGTCACGTGATAATGTCAGCATTTTAATTTACAGCCCTGCGAAACGAGTAGTTCGCATATTGACACTAGACTTTCGTGCACTGCGCATGCGTTCGTCGTCCATAGAGTATTCCGAGGCTGTCGCTCTGCGCATGCGTAAATGAAACGGGGCGGAATAAGAACCTTGACTTTTAGTATTTGTTTTTATTTTTTATTATTAATTGTTAAATGTGGTGCATATTTGTATGTTTATTTGAAACCTGTGTAAAGATAGTGCCACGCTCAACCAGCCTCACATATACACACACACACACACACACTAATTAAACTTATTCAGGATATGTTAACAGCACATTTTACACTGACCAATCACGGCCCACTAAGCGTCTTGAACATCCAATCAGCTCGTCGGACTGAGGCTTACGTCTCCGCCTCCTTTAACAGTATTAATTTGACGGGCAGTCGTCCTGCACCGGCTGCAGGATTTACTGCACAGAGAGCAGAGACTGTCTGACAGTTTGACGCTGACCGGGACCAACAGCATCTGCAACAATGGTTGATGCTTTCTGTGGTACGTGGAAGCTGGTGGACAGCCAGAACTTTGATGATTACATGAAGGCACTTGGTAAGCAAAAAATATATATATAGTTAATAACTTTATTGTAGTTTAATATGCAATTTATTGCACATTGGCTTAACACATTGGCTAAAAGTTGGGATTATTCTTGTTTTATTTTTTTAATTATTTGAACAGGTGTTGGTTTTGCCACAAGACAAGTGGGCAATGTCACCAAACCCACAGTGGTGATTAGCCAAGATGGGGACAAAGTGGTGGTGAAAACCCTGAGCACGTTCAGGAACACGGAGGTCTCCTCCAAACTGGGAGAGGAGTTTGATGAGACCACGCCTGATGACCGACATGTCAAAGTAAGCCGAGCAAAAGTTGTGATCTTCGCTGCTGGACCTTCTCTCAGCATTTAACACTCTCCTGTGTGGGCTTTAGATAAAATACTTGCTTTTTTTTCTGTCTGCAGTCTACCTTCACCTTGGAAGGAGACAAGTTGGTGCAAACGCAGAAGTGGGATGGCAAAGAGACCAGATTCGTCAGAGAAATGAAGGATGGGAAGATGGTGATGGTAAGTTTGATTCACAAATAACCTGTCATTGCCTCGCCTCACCTTCCCAATTACCTGATGAACTTTCTTGTGTGTTGCTCTCCAGACGCTAACCTTCCAGGGGGTCCAAGCTGTCCGCACATATGAGAAAGCCTAACGTCCTGCCAGCTACTTGAAATCACGTCACCACTGTGAATGATCAGCAAGGTCAAAGACATAATAATGACGATAACAAAACGTGTTGTTTTTAACTGTATGCAGTGATTTGCACTTGATTTACTGCTGTAACTTGACCTAAATATTTTTTGGGGGAATCTTTTGTAAGACCTTTTCTAAGAAATTCAGATGGCAAACTGTTTCGTTCTCTGTGTAACAAATAAACTGCTGAACTAAACCCTCTTTGTGCCCTCGTCGGCCTTTATCTCATCAGGCGTCTTTCTTTTCTTTCTTTCCTTCGTTGTAACTCTCTGCGTGCACTCTTGCATTTCTGTTCAAATACGTCAGCCTCAATCGTGGGAACAGTGCGGCCCCTGTGATGGGTCGGTCCCAGGTGACAGCTGCGTGGTGACCATGCAGCGGCGGCAGCAGTTCACTGTGACCGCTGAACTCGGTCACTGTGAACGTCCCCCAGTAACCTCCAGATGGTCCGAGTCAAGCCGGCAGAGCGGGAGGTGCGTGGGGGGGTGGTGATGTCACCCGCCTCGGGATAATCCGGTTTAAGTTGTGGTGTCATTACGCAGAGGCATCATTCGATGGCGTGTGGACCAACCACGACCGAATAAGAGCGCGCAGGACGTGGACAGCCTGAATCCGTCCAATATTAAACAGTTCAAAGTCTATAAATAGATTCAACAAACAAACCTTTGACCAACTAGCGGCGTTTAAATAGCTGGTGCTCATTTTAAATTCACCTCATCCAGCCTTTAACACATTAGATAAAGAAGTTTTCCCAGAAAGTGCTCTGCGTGCTGCGACTACAAGTGGCCATTCTTCAACTTTGGCCACATCTGAATAGCAAGAGAAACTAAAGAAAGTAACTGGAGTGGAACTCATTTGGCAGTCGCTCGGCTGAATTCATTTAAATTAAAATCTGTCTTTATGCTCCAGTTGCGGGACACTAAACACTTCCCCCTTGTCTCCCAGATTCATAAGTATTCAGGCCGCGTGTAAGTGAAAAGACAAGGGAGCTCATGTCAAAGTTTTCACAGTAGAAAGTAAGAAAAAGGGGAGTTTATTGTGTTCTGTGTGGGAGAAACAATGAGAGATAATAGTTTAGTGTATCTTCTTCTGTCCTCGGCGGTGGCAGGAGAGCGGTTTCCTCTGTGTGTGTGGAATCTGTGTCCGTGGTGTAAACTGACCCGTAGTAACCTTATTATGGCCTCATCAGGGAATCACAGTTTGAGGACCGGTCACTAGTATATCATCAATTGTCAATACTCATGAGGGAGATAGCCAGGGGCGCCGCTAGGGATTTTGGGGCCCATGAAAAGAATCTTTACAGGGCCCCCCAACACAGCGGCGAAAAACTTTGATGCTATTTTACATACAATTATGCATTTTAATGGTATTTTTGACTATCATACCATATTTGTGGAAGAAGAAGAACATTTCTGTATTATAATTTGATCGTGATAAGGGGCCTCTCTGGGCCCCCCTCAATCATGGGCCCCTAGAATCCAATATGCCTGCTGCACCTTTACGCTGCAGTTCAAAGATTTCTGCTGATACTGTAACAATAAGCTTCTTTAACCAGTAGGATGTGGCACAGTTTAAGGTCAGTCCAGCTGGGAATTGAGCATCCTGGGGTCAGTGGGTCTAACAGCCTCCCTGTTGGACCCACTGACCTCGGGATGCTACACCTAAGCGTCACCAGCGTAGCAGTAAAATGTGACGTGTCCCAGACGTAGCATCTGAACGGAGCAACCTGCTCCTACGTGTGTTTTAATCCTCCTGCTTATGACGGAAAAGGGTTATTCCACTTTTAAAAAAGAGACAAACACTTGCCACTGCTATGTTTTTAATGTCAATTTGCTACTATTCACAAGCACAAGGAGGGACGTCTCACACATAAATGTGATTTTACTGCATTTAAAGAGCAGTTTCAGTAGTAATGGATAGGGGATTCAACATTTTCCATTTATTTAGGTATTTACAACAAGATTATTTCATATGTGTGATTTGTTATTTGATGGTAGCAACACTATTGAGAGACACATGCACATTTTGGGTATCAAATACCTCAATTCATGTGTACAAGTGTGTGTGCCATACTAAAAAGTTCCAAATGGGAAAAATATCATTACAACAAAAACACATTATCATCATCATGCACAGTTCATTCAAAGACTATCCGACAAACATAGAGTGAGATTATCACAAGTATTGCACATGTTCACGTGGTAAAAGTGAAACAAACATGTTTCTTTTCGTCACCGTGAATCGAAATGTCGTCCGCTATGAACAACATCTCCATAAACTCGTAGAAGTATTAACAGACAGGGCGGTGCGCTGTCACTTTGGAGCAAGCCACCCACAACTAGCTGGAGCGTCAACGGAAAACTGCAGCCGTCGCAGTGACCGGAGCTCGCTGAGAGTTACAGGGCGTGCATGCATCGTTCCTGGACCAATACAAAGAGTGTGCTCCTAATTTAAAGGATTTACATTTTAATACACTCAGGATTAGTGCCTCAAGCTGTAATAACTGCCTTTAATGCGACATATGGAACAAAACGCACTGCGCCATATGTATAGTTGGTATACGAGCTGGCCGAGAGATGTTTTATATCTGAGATCATCTGCACAAATGTGACACTGTCTGCAGCAGAGTGTGACCACAGGGTGCGGCGGTATAATCAAAGACGTAAAAGCTCCAGCACAAAACTTAACACCAACGTTTGTCCCTTTAACTGCAGATAATAGACATACTCTTTATAAAACTGTGCATTTTACCACAGGAAATCTGAGATGTTACTATAAGATATGCATAATATTATTTGTTATTCATATATAAGATATAGACAATATTACTTACTGACTGGTTTATAAGAACCTGCTCAAAAATATGTCAAGTTTCTACTTTGTGCACGCAGACAAACAGCCAGAGACCAAAGTCAGCGACAGTGTGTTTTTGGTCAGTCAAGGAATTGCAGAATGAATCCGATACTTGACGGTAGAAACGATGAAAAACTACAAAATAAATAAAATAAATCTGAACTCACACCTCATCCCGAGAGTTCAGGAAATGCAACGCTTGTCACTGGCACCGGTATCAAAATGAGGAGCTGGTGCAGGTGTCCAGATGGTTAAATAAATAAGACTTTAAATGTTTCAGGTAGTGTTTGGGAGCTCTCATATACAGTGCATGGCCATTCCTTTTTTTTTTTTTATTCCTAAAGAGAAAAAAAAATGCACCTTTAATCTTTATAAATACAAAAAGGTTTTCAGTTGTGATGTGTTTGTACCCAGCAGAGGGAAAAAAGACTATAAATAACTAATTAACACTATAAATGCCCAGTTGTGGATTAAAGGGCGTTACAAGCATCAGAAGCAGGGTATTAGAAACTGTTTTATCTACCCTGTGATGACAAAAACTAAACTAAATCTACAAACCTACACAGGTGACTGTGCATAAAACACAATGTTCAATTACTGCACGAACCACTTTTCAAGTAAATGTGGGCTGAGGGGAACTGAACCTCCATCAACCTTCACTTAGTGTCTGTGGCCATTTTTGCATAGTTTAATATACAATATGCTACTACTTTAAATAATATAAGGCACCATTGTGAGTAGCAGACTTATTTTTTTGCAGCACGTGATCTGTAAAAACATGAAAAGCTTTTAAAAATGTTGCTTTCAAGATTTAGACACATGATCCACAGAAGTTAATGCATTAGATTGTTCCATATTTGAAATGTTCTTGTGATATGCTGTATATCCATCTTTCAGAAGAGGTAAATAAATAAAACTAGAAATAATAAAAAATAAATTAAATGGAAAGGAATGACATGTTCTGCATGTATTTGGTACGAGAGCTCAACCAAATCTGGGAATAAAACAAAACGGCCCGTCACGTGAAATCACCCTGTGCTGTGCAGGGTTTTCTGCTGAGGGCGAACAGCAGACGTGCTTCGGCAGCAGCATCAGGGCTGGACGTGACCTCGTCGTTATCAGTAAATTGACTAAATTGTGAACCTCAGACCGGATTCAGGCCGAAGCCTCAAATCTGCAGCGGTGAGAAGGCGTAGAACGGAAACTGGGCCTCGTCCTCGTCCACGAAGAAACACTGGAAGTAGGGCATCTCGTCTGCGGAGGAGGGCAGGGCGGCACAGAACAACATGTTCCTCACATTTCGGTGACGTCCAGACAGCGGAGCAAATGCAATTGGCACGTTTGTGTGATATTTGAGATGTACTTACCTTCCAAAAAGTAGCTGTCAGACACAGAAGGCTCAGCTGTTGAGAAGGGAACACAGCGTTAGACATGAAACACTACGATGTTCTTTAACTTGAAATTACACCAACCATGCTGTACCTTTAACTTTCTCCTCTTTGGCAGCTTTCTTCTCAGGAGCTTTTTCTACAATGACAATTTTATGCACGAGGAAGTTAAATAAAGTCACGCAGATGGATTTCAGACTGAATTAAATGGATTCACAGACACAGTACCTTTCTTTACAGACTCCTGTATCTCCTTAAGAACTCTGTCTTCTGGTGGTGACAACAAAATGGCAAAAATATTAAAAAACGTCAAATTGTTTGCGGCGTTTTGTAAAATATATATTTCAAACAAATATGTTGCCGGTTTTAATTAATTTAGTTGTGAACTGCACCTTTAGCTTTCTCTTCTTTGGCTGTCTTCTTCTCAAGAGGCTCTGTTTATTGAAAAAAAAAAAAAAATTATTAAATTAAATTAAATTAAATTAAATCAGTATGATTGAGGGATGAAAATAATGAAATGATTATTTGATAAAATATTTAAATATTTCAAGTATTTCCTGTCATTTTATAGGCAGCATGTTGATCAACAAAATGTCAGAAAATACAGAAAAATATGAAATAATTAATTTAAGAGATCTGAAATACTGAATTTATGGCAAAATTAAACCAAAAACTGCCATTTTTATTTTTTTCTATTTTTATTTATTTATTTTTGCTTACAGAAATCCATTACCAAAATTTAAAACTAATCAATTAGTTCAGTCAATTTTACATCTCAACTTCGATGACGTCAGTTGAAAGAGATATTTTTTTTATTCTTGTACATCATATCTAACACCGTATGATACTGGTACATACTCCAAGCTAACTGCGTACCTTTCTTTGCTGCAGTGGGTTTGATCTTTTCTTTTAAAAGATGACGCTCTGTTTCACAAATATGGAACACACACAAGTTGGGCAAGAAATATGCAACGTCTATGAAACATTGCTGCACGCAATAAGTAGTTATGCTCCTAATGACCGAGTTTTACCAAGCTGAAACATTCTGCATCACTAGAAAAGCAAAAGATTAAGCGGCACAACCAAGAAATCTCTTTGTACCACTTCCTAACAAGGGTTTACAGATCAGTACTAAAGGTTTCACCAATGTTCAGTACCTGAAATATTTTTTTTTTATACATCAATTAAAAACATTTGTAAATGGGGATGGAGGGGTTAAATTAGAAAGTGGCAGCAACTTCTCATTGTGTTGCTTCTCTACCAGCATGCTGTTCTGTAAGCCAAGTAATGTGAAACTAGTGTAAATATACAAACCTACAAAAAATATTTATAGACAATAGCTCAGTATACTTGTATCGTCTATAAATATACTTTCTTGCTGACTGTAAAATGTCTTGACATTTCTCAGACTACTTCACGTTCAACAGGAAAATGTTTTTTCAGAATGGGCTGCTTCCCTCTGACTAACTACATCTGCAGTTCGCCTTCATGTTGTAACCAGATTACATGTTGTAATCAGATTACCACTGCTGGTTACATGAAGGGCTGCCTGTGCTGAAGCCCCACAAATGTACCTTTCTTCACATGGACTGGTTTGGTCTTTTTCCTCAACATGGCTGCGTCATCGGGGACAAAATGCAATTGATACAAAAACATACTTATATTTCTAACAATAATCCGAACATCAGAAATGAGGCACGTACCAGATTAAACTTTTGTTTCATACGCCAATATAATAATGATATAGGAATGGACATTTGTCACCGCTCTGAGCGCTGTACCTTTCTTTACTGCAGCAGCAGGCTTTTCCTTTTCTTTAGGGGCCTCCACTTCTGCAAAAAGGAAAACTGAGGTCAGACATGCGCAGTAGATGTCTCTGGCTGCACCGAAAAGAAAAAACAAATAAATTAAGTGAAGCAAAGGATGAGGCATCTACATCTAGAAAGCCGGGATCGTTTTGTGCTTCGCGTCGCGTTGCAAAACAGCCAGAAGCAAAAAGAAAAACCAGTCCAAGTCTCTAATTAACTACAACTTGACTAGTGTTGGCTTCACCACCTTTGATGCTTCTTGGCTCTGTGCGACACTTGTTCTGTACTTTAGATATAATCTGCAAAGGATTTGAAGCTGGAAGATGTTGAGAGGCGCAGGGCGCTACTTCTGGCAGCACATTGACAATTTTTGGATGGGTCAAATTTCACTGACTTGGAAATATCAGCTCTTTGTTAAACATGTTTTTGAAGGAAAGAGGAACAGCTCTTTGTTTCCCCTCAAGCATCTCCATGATTGCAGATCACTGCAATCACACCGGGTTACAGTAGCGCTACTCATGTACCTTTCTTCACATGGACTGGTTTGGGCCTTTTTCTCAACATGGCTGAACCATCAGGGAAAAGATAAAGTCAATATTAATCACTATGTCATAAAACTGACACTAAGAGCAATTGTTGTCTTATACCTTTTTTAACAGCTGGTTTGCCTTTCCCTTCTTCCACTTTGGGCTCTGAGTAAATAAGAACGTTTGCTTTTTAAGATGATAAGTGAGCAGCTTTGCTTTGCTAATAAGAGCTGTAAAGATGATGCCAGTAATCTCTGCAAGCTACGGCATAAGAAAATAATCTACATGGCAGCGGCAGGCTACCTTTCTTCTTTAGGGGCGGACCTTTGACCTTTGCCCTCTTTGTGTCAGCCTCTGCTTTAGAAGAGGCCAAAATCAAATCAAATTAACAAATCAAATGTACATTTCACAGCCGTACATCGACACAACTATTAACCCACTGATTAAATAGCTACCTTTCTTTTCGTGAGCTGGTGTGGGCTTCTCCTTTTTAACCTCTGCTTCTGAGTGTGACACAGGTTGGAAAGAATATTTCAGTCGCTGCGTTGATGATACTTAACTTGAACAGACAATAAAAACAGACCGTTACCTTTTTTGGCGAGGACGGGCTTGACTTCAGTTTCTAAGAGGAGGAAAAAAAAGAAAAAGTCAAGGGAATCCTCAGCAGCTGCATCAGTCATGACCGGATTATCACCACAACAGCGCAGCAAATAGCGTTTCTACAGCAGAGGTCCTTTTGCAGAAAAGCACCACAAAAACACTCAGTTCTGCCGTGTACCTTTCTTCTTTGCAGCACGTGTGGGTTTTGCCTTGGTAACAGCTACTAGAATATCAAACCATCAGAAACCGCTAAGTAACTATTGCATGGTATGTAATGTGTTCAAAAATAGAAGAGAAATCTGAATTAATACCTTTTTTGGGAGTCACTGGCTTGGCCTTTTTCTCCTTGAGAACTTCAGCTGCTGAAGAAAACAATAATGACAAATAAATAAACTAAAATGAAGAACGAAAATTTTCCAGTTTTCTGCAGAGGTTTTCATAAGGCACATAAATGAGGCATTTATTCGCACACTTACAATGCTCTGTTAAATTAAATATCTGCAAACTGACCTACTGTAAAAAGTCAAAAGCATGTGAAGCAAATACAGTAAAATCATACATTACATTATGGTCTCTATTATATTATGTTTAATCAATACCTTTTTTCGTTGGCACTGGTTTGACTTTTTCTTTCGGAGTCACGGGCACTAGGAAAATAAAACCCATTGAAACTCATAAATGGATATTGGATACAAATAGAAAACTATTAAAGTCAGGTGTATATATATTAAAAAAAATGTCATACCTTTCTTCAGTGGCACCACTTTCACCTTCTCCTTTGCTAGGGAGACGTTTTTGGGCGGTACGTCGGCCTCTGTGGCAAACAGGTGAGGTTTGATTTAATGTTTAAACGGCTTTATTACCTCCGAGCGGCATCAAGGTTTAGCGTCGTCTTACCTTTAAGTACCGGTGCAGGTTTTGTCTTGATCGGAGCGGGTTCTAATAAAACACATTTTTAAATTCAGCGAACCATAAAACAAGACACACTGGAGCAATAAATCAAACAACTTCATGTCTTACCTCTCTTTGTCAGAACTGGTTTGACCTTCTGTTTCAAAAGATTAGCTGCTAAACGAAACATATAACACGTCGTTCAGTACGTAATTAAAAAATGTAATGAGATATCTGAGCTTTTAAATCTGTATTGTATGTGTGGCTTACTTGTTTTATCTGAGACTATTTTGACTTTTGGGGCCTTGACCACTGGGAAAAAAAACACAAAACAGATTAAGAATAACAATAAGGTGAACACATGTGAAAGAAAAATGAAATGCCAGAAATGTACCTTTCTTCATAGGCACTATTTTCACCCTCTCTTTCACCAGAGAGGCATTTCTAGGAGCGCCCTCTGGTTCTGCCGGCAGAAATGTAGGAGTGAATCACACGTTCAGGTTCTCAGTTTGCTATTTTTGATTTGTTTTACGACATTCACCACCCTTACCCTTTGCTGAGATGACTGGTTTGGCCTTTTCTTAGGAGCCTCTGTTTGACAAAAGCACAATATTGTAACCGTTAAGCTCCGGTGGAGATAATTACCAGTTTGTTTGCTCTTTATGATCTAATGTAAAGTGAGTGTTACCTTTCTTCACAGGAGCTGCTTTGGCCTTTTCCTTTGGTGCCTCTGCGTCACAATGTGAGGTAATAAAGTAAGTTAATAAAGTCTACCTTTTGATTAGTTAAAATGCACATTAACATTTGCTCTGTAATCTGATCAAATTATGAATTTAAGTTACCGTCCTTGCCACTGGTTGCATAAAATCAACACTCTGCATTCAAGTCCATAATTAAAAGTCGTTATCAGTAGCGTAAACAGTGCTAGTATATAGCACTGTTTACAGTCTAGTCACCCATAAATAACTGTAGACATACACAGCATTGTATATATAAGTAAATTGGTTTCCAAAAGATCGTACAGGTGTGCTTTAGAAACTGACCACTCAGTGCATATAGAGATCTGCCCTTGTTTAAAAGAGCAAAAATAAAGAAAACAGCACGGAGCATAACATCACTATGGAGACACTTACAGTACTTTATAGTATGTTGTAGATACATCGCTTGTAAAACGATAAAACTACAATAAAAGTGACCAGTGTGCAAGAAAAATGTATGTGCACTGTTCAGCCTTTCTGATCAGACATGGGCGTGGTAGAAAAACGTACCTTTCTTTTTAGGGGCTGTTTTTTCCTTTTCCTTCACTGCGTCAACATCTGCAGAATTACAGCAAATCAATCTGGTCAAGCTGCTGTACAACACCTCAGCTTTATATCATTTATAATCCTAACATTAGAATATCCTAAAGTATACCCTAACTTGTTGTGTAGTTATCAAAGTGTGTTTTTGCTTTACCTTGTTTTACAGGCTGAGGTTTGATTTTTTGCTTTGATTCCTTCTTGGTTTCCTTCGGTGCTGCAGCTGGCGGAAAATCACAACATCAAAAAGCATTTTTCACAAGATATGTTGATATTTATTATGCAACATGTTCCATTAATATGTCACTTTGTATGTGTACTGCACATGACAGCAAAGGAAACAAACGATTAACAGGAATGTGAATGACTGATGAGCTATTAGGTCGTATTAGGCCGCATATAAGCAGCCTGAAAATTAGCTAAAAATCCATGCACAAGCATGTTCATACCTTTCTTTGTCTGTTCAAGTTTGGCTGCCACCTTAGGGACTTCAGGAACTTCTGTTATTGAAGAAGATTTAGAAAGAATAATTCGTCATTAGAGTAATTAACAACGATTTAAAAAACATTTTAAGTGGACAAATGCTTCAGGTGTGACTAGTAGACACCGCCAGCATCACCTGACACTGTACATGTTTGGGTGCGGTCAGAAGTAAAGTTTTTGCTGATCTCCCGTAAGACCACTAGAGGTCAGTAAAAACAAGAGCTTCGGTTTCAATAGAACAGAGTCAAATGAGATCAATGTTTTAATTGTAATGGATTAGTATTGAACTGTATTCTGAAGCTCAAACTAGTACTTTCACTTATAATTAATTTGATAGGGATATTTTTTTCTTACTTACCTGTTTTTGTAATATTTCTTTGTTCCTTTTTCAAGATAGGAAGTACGTGTTTTTTAGCAACTTTCAGCACCTTCACATGCTTCTTAGGTTCATCAGCTGAAACAGAAATGTCAGCATCAGAAGAATAATTTCTTTGAATTTGTTCTGAATCTGAATTTTGACAATATGTCTTGGCTGCTACCTTCGATTCTAAATGACGTAATAGTTGGTTTTCCAATGCATTTTTATAAATCTAATGAGTCGTCATTAGGATACAAATGATGAACCAGTGGAAAAGAAACTACTTGGTCATAGGTTAAAGAACTTTTGCAAACCAACAACGACTCTTACTGAACAATAGTCACGTGCTGTGTTTGCCCATCAATCAACCCCAAACTAATTTTAATGCTTCTTGCAATGTTGCAGAAATGATACTACAACTACAAATAGCTGTAAATAAAAAGGGTTAATTTTAAGTTTCAAATAAAATGAAACAACTGCTTCTGTCACATGGTTATTGGCTCATGAAATAGACTCCTAACACAGTTACCTAGGTTGTCTCACCTGCTTTTGTAACATTACGATGTTCCTTCTTGAGGACAGATGCAACCTCTTTCTTCAACACTTTTATTTTTTTAGATGTTTTGGGTGCAGCATCTTTGAGAGGTTTCTTTACTTCCTTCTCTTCTGCAGATGGTTTCTTCTTCTCTTTCTTTTCTTTGAGAGGTTTCTTTACTTCCTTCTCTTCTACAGATGGTTTCTTCTCTTCTTTCTTGTCTTTGAGAGGTTTCTTTACTTCGTCCTTTTCCGCAGGTGGTTTCTTCTCCTCTTTCTTTTCTTTGAGAGGTTTCTTTACTTCCTTCTCTTCAGCAGATGGTTTCTTCTCTTCTTTCTTTTCTTTGAGAGGTTTCTTTACTTCCTTCTCTTCAGCAGATGGTTTCTTCTCCTCTTTCTTGTCTTTGAGAGGTTTCTTTACTTCCTTCTCTTCTACAGATGGTTTCTTCTCTTCTTTCTTTTCTTTGAGAGGTTTCTTTACTTCGTCCTTTTCCGCAGGTGGTTTCTTCTCCTCTTTCTTTTCTTTGAGAGGTTTCTTTACTTCCTTCTCTTCTACAGGTGGTTTCTTCTCTTCTTTCTTTTCTTTGAGAGGTTTCTTTACTTCCTTCTCTTCTACAGGTGGTTTCTGCTCTTCTTTCTTTTCTTTGAGAGGTTTCTTTACTTCCTTCTCTTCTACAGGTGGTTTCTTCTCCTCTTTCTTGCCTTTGAGAGGTTTCTTTACTTCCTTCTCTTCTACAGGTGGTTTCTGCTCTTCTTTCTTTTCTTTGAGAGGTTTCTTTGCTTCCTTCTCTTCTACAGGTGGTTTCTGCTCTTCTTTCTTTTCTTTGAGAGGTTTCTTTGCTTCCTTCTCTTCTACAGGTGGTTTCTGCTCTTCTTTCTTTTCTTTGAGAGGTTTCTTTGCTTCCTTCTCTTCTACAGGTGGTTTCTTCTCTTCTTTCTTGTCTTTGAGGGGTTTCTTTACTTCGTCCTTTTCCACGGGGGGTTTCTTCTCCTCTTTCTTGTCTTTGAGGGGTTTCTTTACTTCCTTCTCTTCTACAGGTGGTTTCTGCTCTTCTTTCTCATCTTTGAGAGGTTTCTTTACTTCCTTCTCTTCTACAGGTGGTTTCTTCTCTTCTTTCTTGTCTTTGAGGGGTTTCTTTACTTCGTCCTTTTCCGCAGGTGGTTTCTTCTCCTCTTTCTTTTCTTTGAGAGGTTTCTTTACTTCCTTCTCTTCTACAGATGGTTTCTTCTCTTTCTTGTCTTTGAGAGGTTTCTTTACTTCCTTCTCTTCTACAGGTGGTTTCTTCTCCTCTTTCTTGTCTTTGAGGGGTTTCTTTACTTCCTTGTCTTCTGCAGATGGTTTCTTCTCTTTCTTGTCTTTGAGAGGTTTCTTTACTTCCTTCTCTTGTACAGGTGGTTTCTGCTCTTCTTTCTTTTCTTTGAGAGGTTTCTTTACTTCCTTCTCTACAGATGGTTTCTTCTCCTCTTTCTTTTCTTTGAGAGGTTTCTTTACTTCCTTCTCTTCTACAGATGGTTTCTTCTCCTCTTTCTTTTCTTTGAGAGGTTTCTTTACTTCCTTCTCTTCAGCAGATGGTTTCTTCTCCTCTTTCTTGTCTTTGAGAGGTTTCTTTACTTCCTTCTCTTCAGCAGATGGTTTCTTTTCTTCTTTCTTTTCTTTGAGAGGTTTCTTTACTTCCTTCTCTTCAGCAGGTGTTTTCTTCTCCTCTCTTTCTTCTTTTGGAGGTTTCAGAACTTTCTCTTCTGCAGGTGATTTCTTCTCTTCTATTTCTTTGAGAGGTTTTGTTATTTCCTCCTTTTCTGTAGGTGGTTTCTTTTCGTCTTTCACTTCTTTGGGAGGTTTCTGAACTTCTTTCTCTTCCTTGAGATGTTTCTTTTCCTCTCTTTCTTCTTTGGGATGTTTCTTGACATCTTCGAGAGATTTCTTTACTTCCTCCTTTTCTGTATGTGGTTTCTTTACTTCCTCCTTTACCGCAGGTGGTTTCTTCTCTTCTTTCTTTTCTTTGAGAGGTTTCTTTACTTCCTTCTCTTCTACAGGTGGTTTCTTCTCTTTCTTGTCTTTGAGAGGTTTCTTTACTTCATTGTCTTCTGCAGATGGTTTCTTCTCTTCTTTCTTGTCATTGAGAAGTTTCTTTACTTCCTTCTCTTCTACAGGTGGTTTCTTCTTCTCTTTCTTGTCTTTGAGAGGTTTCTTTACTTCCTTCTCTTCTACAGGTGGTTTCTTCTTCTCTTTCTTGTCTTTGAGGGGTTTATTTACTTCCTTCTCTTCTACAGGTGGTTTCTTCTCTTCTTTCTTGTCCTTGAGAAGTTTCTTTACTTCCTTCTCTTCTGCAGATGGTTTCTTCTCTTCTTTCTTGTCCTTGAGAGGTTTCTTTACTTCATCCTTTTCTGTAGGTCGTTTCTTCTCCTCTTTCGCATCTTTGAGAGGTTTCTTTACTTCCTTCTCTTCTGCAGATGGTTTCTTTTCTTTCTTGTCCTTTAAAAGTTTCTTTACTTCATCCTTTTCTGTAGGTCGTTTCTTCTCCTCTTTCTTTTCTTTGACAGGTTTCTTTACTTCCTTCTCTTCAGCAGATGGTTTCTTCTCTTCTTTCTCATCTTTGAGAGGTTTCTTTACTTCCTTCTCTTCAGCAGATGGTTTCTTCTCTTCTTTCTTTTCTTTGAGAGGTTTCTTTACTTCCTTCTCTTCAGCAGGTGGTTTCTTCTCTTCTTTCTCTTCTTTGAGAGGTTTCTTTACTTCCTTCTCTTCAGTAGGTGATTTCTTATCCTCTTTCTCGTCTTTGAGAGGTTTCTTTACTTCCTTCTCTTCAGTAGGTGGTTTCTTATCCTCTTTCTCGTCTTTGAGAGGTTTCTTTACTTCCTTCTCTTCAGTAGGTGATTTCTTCTCTTTCTTGTCTTTGAGAGGTTTCTGTACTTCCTTTTCTTCAGTAGGTGGTTTCTTATCTTTTTCTTTTTTGGGCTGTGTCTTGAGTTTTTCTTCTTTTGTAGGTTTCTTGATTTCCCTGCCCTCTTTAAGCTTGATTCCTTCCTTCTCTTTCGGTTGCTTCTGTTCTTTAGGTTTCTTGACTTCTTTGTCTTCTTTAGGTTTCTTGATTTCTTTGTCTTCTTTAGGTTTCTTGATTTCTTTGTCTTCTTTAGGTTTCTTGACTTCTTTGTCTTCTTTAGGTTTCTTGATTTCTTTGTCTTCTTTAGGTTTCTTGACTTCTTTGTCTTCTTTAGGTTTCTTGATTTCTTTGTCTTCTTTAGGTTTCTTGATTTCTCGTTCTTCTTTAAGTTTCTTGGTTTCTTTGTCTTCTTTAGGTTTCTTGACTTCTTCGTCTTCTTTAGGTTTCTTGATTTCTTTGTCTTCTTTAGGTTTCTTGACTTCTTTTTCGTCCTTTGGTTTCTTGACTTCTTTGCCTACTTTAGATTTTTTGACTTCTTTGTCTTCTTTAGGTTCCTTGACTTCTTTGTCTTCTTTAGGTTTCTTGATTTCTTTGTCTTCTTTAGGTTTCTTGATTTCTCGTTCTTCTTTAGGTTTCTTGACTTCTTTTTTGTCTTTTGGTTTCTTGACCTCTTTGTCTTTTTTAGGTTTCTTGATTTCTTGTTCCTCCTTTTCAGGTTTCTTGACCTCTTTGTCTTTTTTAGGTTTCTTGATTTCTTGTTCCTCCTTTTCAGGTTTCTTGACCTCTTTGTCTTCTTTAGGTTTCTTGACTTCTTTGTCTACTTTAGGTTTCTTGATTTCTTTTTTGGGAGGTTTCTTGATTTCCTTTTCCTCTTTTGGAGCTTTCTTGACTTCTTTGTCTACTTTAGGTTTCTTGACTTCTTTTTCTTCTTTGGGAGGTTTCTTGATTTCCTTTTCCTCTTTTGGAGCTTTCTTGACTTCTTTTTCTACTTTAGGTTTCTTGACTTCTTTTTCTTCTTTGGGAGGTTTCTTGACTTCTTTGTCTTCTTTAGGTTTCCTGACATCTTTTTCTACTTTGGGGGGTTTCTTGACTTCTCTTTCTTCTTTGGAAGGTTTCTTAACTTCTTTGTCTTCTTTAGGTTTCTTAACTTCTTTTTCTTCTTTAGGGTTTCTTGATTTCTTTTTCTTTGGAGCTTCTTGACTTCTTGTTTCTTGACTTCTGGAGGTTTCTGACTTCTTTGCTTCTTTAGGTTTCTCTGTTTACTTGGGGGGTTCTTGACTCTCTTTCTTCTTGGAAGGTGTCTTTAGGTTTCTTAACTTCTCTTTCTTCTTTAGGTTTCTTGACTTCTTTCTTTTCTTTAGGTTTCTTGATTTCTTTTTGAAGTTTCTTGACTTCTATGTCTTCTTTGTGTGGTTTCTTTACAGTTTCTTTTAGTTTGAATTCCTCTTTTTCCACCTCCTCTTTGGGTTCGGCAGTTTTGAGATCTGTAAGCAGCAATAAATCTTAAGAAGCAGGTACCTAGTAGATTATGGAGCTGTACTTATACCAGAGCAGTGCATTTACTCAGGAAAAAAACAAACAAACATCAAACTAATTTAAATATAGGAAAGGTTTTAGTTTTAAGAAGAATACCTTTAATAATGGCTTCTTTAACTTCTTTTATTGTGTGTCTTTCCTTGGCTTCCTTCAGAACTGAAGTATACACACAGAGATATGTAAAAATCAAATATACAGCATACAACAATGCAGTTCAGTGATTAGATCTGTATTATAGTCATCATGGCAAACAAGCACTACAAGCATTACTGCACTAAACACGCTGATCAAGCACACCACAAGTCACAACATTATATTTATCAGACACAGTATTTGTTTTATTGTGTGACTGAACAGACAACATACACAGTAAAAAACATAAATATATTTATTATTCTGTAGTTTTCATCCAGAACTGTATGAGTGTTTTTTTTTTTTTTTTTGCTGCTCTTTGTATTAATGGCTCCAAGTCAAGGGCAATGACTGAAGGAGGAACCCAGTTCGTTATTTTTTCCTTTTGAAGGGGATGAGGAAAAAACTGGAAGAATAAAAGTTCCTTATCGATACAGTTAATAAATAGCACACAACGGAAAAAACAAACTTCCACCCTCTCAGAGGGACAATTATTGTATGAAAATTAGGTCTGACATATTGTAAACTCACTTCACTTGTGATTGTACTCACTCAAACACAAGTAAAATATGATTCTGAAATGTCTTGTTAAAGTTATTCTGTTAGCTCACCACAAAAATATCCTAATTTTGTTAGCTTACAACCTCGGCGCTCCGCTTGATGATTAACAGACGATTACGTCCAGAACGTCATTCACAAACACATGATGTTAACACGAAGACAAAAAATTAAATCATGAATCATGTTATTGTCGGACAATAGAGGTATCCGCCTGTCTAGATGTCAGTAACAGCTGGCTGAAGAGCATTCGGTATGCCCTTTGAATATATTCTGTAATTTCATAACACCATTCCATGTTATCTTCCAGATATATCACCATGACCTAATAATAAAAATCAACATGACTCATATGTTGTGATAATGGGAAGAGTTCTGTACCTTTCTCATATTTGCGGAGATGTTCTTCTTTGTGTCTTCTTCCGAGACCGACGCGGGCCTTCCTCTTTTGCTTAGGTTCTGTCTTTCTGCTCTCGCTGTTGTTGTTATTTTCATCCTGATCATCGATGATGTCAGAGTATTCATCTTCATCGTAAACAGGTAGTAAAGTTATCTCTCCTTCCTTTTCCTCATCCTCCTCCTGTTCATCATCTGATTCAGGTACAGCACTGTCATTATAGAGCTCAGAGAGGACAGTTTGAAGATCAAGTTGAAGCTCTTCTTCCTGTTTTTCTCCTTCCTCTGTTTCATCCTGATCATCTTCCATTTCTACAACTTGATCTTCATCAATAGTTTCTTCTGCAATTTGTTTGACTTTTGTTTCTTCCTCCTCGTCCTCCACATCTCCTATTAAGTCTTGTTCTGTTTTTGTGTCCTCCTCTGCCATTTCAACCAAAATGTGTTCAATTTTAATCTCCTCCTCCTCCTCCTCCTCCTTCTCCTCGTCTTCTTCGTCCTCTTCTACTAAAATGTCTTCAGTTTTGGTCTCCTCCTCCTCCTCATCTTCTTCCTCATCTGCTAAAATGTCTTCAGTTTTGGTCTCCTCCTCCTCCTCCTCATCATCATCATCTGCCAAAATGTCTTCAGTTTTGGTTTCCTCTTCCTCCTCTTCGTCTGCCAAAATGTCTTCGGTTTTGGTCTCGTCCTCCTCCTCCTCCTCCTCATCATCATCTGCCAAAATGTCTTCAGTTTTGGTTTCCTCCTCCTCCTCTTCGTCTGCCAAAATGTCTTCAGTTTTGGTCTCCTCCTCCTCCTCCTCCTCCTCATCATCATCTGCCAAAATGTCTTCAGTTTTGGTCTCCTCCTCCTCCTCCTCCTCATCATCATCTGCCAAAATGTCTTCAGTTTTGGTCTCCTCCTCCTCATCATCATCATCATCTGCCAAAATGTCTTCAGTTTTGGTTTCCTCCTCCTCCTCATCATCATCTGCCAAAATGTCTTCGGTTTTGGTCTCCTCCTCCTCCTCCTCCTCTTCCTCATCATCATCTGCCAAAATGTCTTCAGTTTTGGTCTCCTCCTCCTCCTCTTCCTCATCATCATCTGCCAAAATGTCTTCAGTTTTGGTCTCCTCCTCCTCCTCTTCATCTTCCTCCTCATGATGTGCCAGAACATCCTCAACTTTGGTCTCCTTCTCCTCATCATCATCTTCCTCATCATCATCTGCCAAAATGTCTTCAGTTTTGGTTTCCTCCTCCTCCTCCTCATCTTCATCTGCCAAAATGTCTTCAGTTTTAGTCTCCTCCTCCTCCTCCTCCTCCTCACCATCATCATCTGCCAAAACGTCTTCAGCTTTGGTCTCGTCCTCCTCCTCCTCTTCCTCCTCCTCCTGTTCTACCAAAATGTCTTCAGTTTTGGCCTCCTCCTCCTCTTCCTCCTCTTCCTCTTCTACCAAAATGTCTTGAGTTTTGGCATCCTCCTCCTCCTCCTCCTCTATAAGTTCAGTTTTAGCTTCCTCCTCTTCTTTGTCTACCAGAACATCTTCAATTTTGGCCTCCTCCTCCCCTTCTTCTACCAAAATATCTTCAGTTTCTGACTCATCCTCCTTGTCCTCTTCTTCATCATCGTCCTCTACCAAAACCTCATCCATTTTTGCCGCCTCTTCCTCCCCCTCCGCTTCTCCTTCCAAAACTTCTTTGGCTTTGATGTTCTCCTTTTCATCTTCTACCAAAATGTCCTCAGTTTTGGCCTCCTCCTCCTCCTCCTCTTCATCTTCTTCTACCAAAATGTCCTCAGTTTCGGCCTCCTCCTCCTCCTCCTCTTCATCTTCTCCTACCAAAATGTCCTCAGTTTTGGCCTCCTCCTCCTCCTCCTCTTCATCTTCTTCTACCAAAATGTCCTCAGTTTTGGCCTCCTCCTCCTCCTCCTCTTCATCTTCTTCTACCAAAATGTCCTCAGTTTCGGCCTCCTCCTCCTCTTCATCTTCTTCTACCAAAATGTCTTCAGTTTCGGCTCCTCCTCCTCCTCCTCTTCAGTTTTAATTTCATCCTCCTCTACTTTCTCAAGTTGTTCTTCATCCTCCTCTGTTTTAATCTCATAATCTGCATCCTCCGTTTCCTCTGTCTCTTCGTTGTCATCATCAGTGATTTCCTCCTTCTTCAGTAACGATTCAGGTTCTTCAAGGAGGACGTGTTTCACTAGTGACGTGATAGCAATACATTTAGTGTGTGTTACTGATGTTCAATCTTATCAAAGAGACAGAAATACAACGTGCGAATACCCTCGTCTTCCTCTGCCTCCTCTGCTTCACTGGCAGGTTCAGCGGGTGCGTCAGCCTCCACCTCCTCAACCTTTGAGTCTTCACTTATCTCTTCATCTTTGGCTGCATGCATGATCTCTGTAACTGTACCATGAACCCTTTGTCAACTCTCCTGTCATGCACATTTTTGGCATTTTACACTTTCATGCAGCTCTGGGTGTGTTTCAAGGTACAGAAGGAATGTAATAGGGTGAAATGACACCAACGACAATTACCATTTATAACATTATAGAGTGTAGTATACGCCACATGTTGCAGTCAGTGATTTCCCCTTGTGCTTCTAATATTATTAAAATTAGCTCACAGGAGTTAAATCAAACTGATCAAAGTTAAAATCTTTAAATTCTGTACAAAAAGAAATAGCTTAAAAAAAAGGTGTTATAACTTGTTGAACGATGTGATAGGTATAGATTTTAGCAAAACAATAAATTAAATTAAAGTTGAGTCAATACTGCATTTGTTTGGTCCTGTTTTGAACCCAGCACAAAATTATTAGCTTACCGATATTCCCAATACTAACCTGAAGCATGTGGTGCAGACTTGATTGATTCCATGCACAAATAAAGTATTCCACATGACAATCCTTATGTATACAACATGGCGATTAAATAGTTGAAACACAGTGAGTCGAACAGAAGATGAAAGGGAAACACAGGAATGCAACTCCAAGGGACACACATTAAGGATGAGTTGTGATGCACAATGTTACACATGTTTTTTTTTTGTTGTTTTTTCAGAGGGGACAAAACACAGTGAGAGCATCAAGAAAAAACTTCATGGCCAAACACACCAAAACACAGTCTCTTTAAAAAAAGTTGCAGCAAACGGTCAGTGTATGAAACAAAATGGACAAAAGTTGTGATGCACATTTATTTGATTTTGGTTTATTCAAACAGACTGACAAGTTTCATATATCTTCAGGGTTTGCAGCGTTACCCTCAACAGTGTCGCATACTGTAATGAAGACTTGAAACTGTTCGCATAACAGGACAAGAAAAACCAATGCAAGCATGCATGAGGGACCAGACACAACTACGCCATTCAACAAGTCTATGCACTCTATCTGCTGGCAGCATACATTGCACCTGTTGAAGAATTTATGGACATGTGTAATATGTGGAAATGTGTTCTTACCTTTCTCCAGGGGAGGCAGAAATTCACCTGAGTTTCAAAAAGGCAAGAGATTTAGGTTGTGTCTAACCGGATGGTTGTGCTACTGCAGTGAAAAACAGAAAGCTATTGTTGTAATGTCTTACCTTTCCTTCTTACTAAATTGATATCAGATTGGGAGGACACAATTTCATCTAAAGAAAAACAGAAAAATTAGTGGTAAATGTGCATATTTGTCACGATATGAAACAACAATGTTGTGCAAAAACAAAAAGTTAAATAAAAAAGCGAAACCTTTTTCAGTCACTACATTTATGACCGGAGGGGAGACAGGTTCACCTGAAATGACAGAAAAAAATAAACAATGCCTCAAGGGTTCAGCGTAATTTTATATCTTCTGATCAAATTAGATACGCTTTCTGTGAAACCATCTTTAGCATTCACACCTTGCTCACCGACGAGCATGCTCGACATGTAACCCAGGAGCATGTCTTTCTTGTCTGTGAGCTCCAACACAGCCTCTTCGACGACTTTCATGGGATCAACGGAGACCTCAGGCATGATTCCTGAAAAATCATAATAAAGCAAAAGTTAGCATTGATGTCTTTGAGGCCTTATCTATAATAATAATAAAAAATAAAAAAAGCTGTTACATTTTGGGATTTAGACTAAAACAGACCTTGTTCACCGAACAGTGTGGCGGAGAGGTAGCCCACAAGCATGTCAATCTGTTCTTTGGCAATTTCTGCTGTTGTCTTAACAAATGACACAGGGCTAAAGCCTACAGCATTCTGGATATCTGATGAAGACAGAAAAAGAAAGCCACCGCTGATAAACATGCAGCAGTAGGTGCATTTTAAGAAGGCTCGTTGGTTAGAGGTCGGCAACCTCCTCAGATACTGTACCTTTTAATGTGTCCAGCACGACATCTAAGATTGCACACAGCGCACCCTGGATGTATCCTGCTATTCCACTCACAAAGTCATTAGTAACACTGAAGACATCTCTGCCAATTACCACGGGGTCAATGAAGCTAATGTCAGTGGTTCCTGAGAAAGACGACACACGTTCAGGGCAAAGCTGCAGTGAGTTACTTCAATTAACAGATTTATTGTTTAGAAAAGAAAAAGAAGTTGATAGCCAATAAGTAATTATGCACTTTAGTCCAATTAACATAACACACACAAGCTAATATCTACTATAACCTTGTTGATTTAGTGCATGGAGGACGTACTGTACCTTTAATTATCTCCAGGATACTGTCTAAGACGGCACAGAGCGTGTCCCGGATGTATCCCACCATCCCGCCCACAGTGTCATTAGTAACACTGAAGACATTTCTGCCAACTACCACAGGGTCAATGAAGCTAATGTCAGTGGTTCCTGAGAAGAACGACACACACATTCAGGGCAAAGCAACAAATACAACTGAAAAGCAGCTCAGGTCACAGTTAGCTCACGGTAACCGTTCACGTTTGTATTTTAGTAACAGTCTAGTGCAGTTAACATAACAAACATAAGCTAATGATGATTTAGTAAACAATTTCTGGTGTAATTTTAAATGCAGGATGGGTTGTACCTTTAGTTATCTCCAGTATGCTGTCAACAATGCCACAGAGCACGTCGCGGATGTATCCCACTATCCCGCTCACGGTGTCATTTGTAACACTGAAGATATTTCTGCCAACTACCACCGGGTCCATGAAGCTAATGTCGGTGGTTCCTGAGAGATACAGACAGGAAATAAATTAACACGGATAAGTGGAGACAAAGCTATAAACTGTGCTAAGCAGCGTGTTAAGAGGGAGATTTATGAGCTGGCAAATACCTTTCACTACATCCAGCACAGTGTCCAATATGGAACAGAGCACACCTTGGATGTAGCCAACCACGCCACACATGAACTCATTAGTAACACTGAAGACACCTCGGCCTATTACCACAGGGTCAATGTAGCTAAGATCAAGTTTTCCTGAGAAAACACACGGGGCATTCGTGAGGCAGTTAAACGACAGTTAAAAGAAACAAGGCGAACACACAAGTCAGACACGAGCCTTGAAACATGGAATAAATACCTTTATTTAAATCCTGTGTTGTGCCCAGTATTGTATCCACAGCAGCACACAGTGTGTCCCTGATGGAGCCCGTTAATCCGCCCATGAAGTCATTAGTTGAATGGAAAGCTCGTCTACCAATGACCACGGGGTCAACATAGCTCAGGTAGAAGTTCCCTGTGGTATGGAGGGGACATTATTAGAGACATGTTTGCTCCACGTTTATTTTAAACTCTTCATTTTAGTGAGTATTTACCTTCCTCGTCTGAAAAATACCGAACAAACACATCTTTTACTTCTGATATTTCCTCGGCCGCGTAGGTTGCAGCAGACATGGGGTCACTTAAATCGGGTGCACATTCTGGAAAAGAGAAGTGAGTCATTCACTACAATCCTTACTTTAATACACATTACACATCCCATGTCATACGTAATATGCATCCCTCTTGTGTACCTTGAAACTTATTTAGCAGACGGGACACTTCATCAGAAGCGTCGTTGACAGCCTGAATGGGGTCCGTAATGATTTGCTGAATGTCTGAGAACAACAGCAGACGTGTTGATAATTCTGAAGTCTGCATTTCTGTTTTTTATTTATTTATTTATTTTTGGTGGATGTGACTCACCTGGGACTGCCTTGTACTCCACAAAGTCAAACATCACCACTCCTACAACCAACCAGGACAGGAGAGCAGCCAGGGCAATCAGCAGCTCCACAGACATTTTCAGCTTCCCCAGGAGCCCCAGACCCTTGGATCTGAGCGAGCCTGTCTGCGGTGCTGCTGCTCCACTGGACCCGCTGGCTGCCGTCGAGGAGGCCGGTTTGGCTCCTGCATGCAAAGCACAAGTTAAAAGAGATTAATGCAAGGTTCATAAGTTGATAAAAGATCGTTTATAGTACTAGTTATCTGTATTGATATACTGATGATGAGCTGAAAGACATTGCACTACATTAGTATGTGTGAGAATTGCATGGATTTGTCCACCAGAGGGCGCTAACATTTTATTTTCTATAGTACAATATTTTAAAAATAATAGTATTACTGTATACATGTATTCTTATTTTATCATTTATGCTACTTGAAGGCTTAAGTAAAACTATTCTTCCACTGTTCTGCAAGGCAGCATGTTGATTCAGCAGGCATGTCAGGAGTGCTACAAACGTTTTCTGCTTGCGTTAAAATTATCCCTCCATTTAAAATAACCCAGAAAAGCATCTTTCAGCTCGTAAGTACAAAGATGAAGCCATCTACCTAAGTTTAGGCTTCATCAGGACTGTGTGGAGAAGGCAGATCAGATGTGACCGACTCCAAAGCTGTCGATTCACACGTTTCCAAACTCAGACTGGTGCAAGAATAGTACAGGCCATATATTTATATTTCCAGCTGAGCAAAGCCTTGTTTTCAGATGAGTGAAGAAAGTAATAACTGGGGCAGAAAATATACAATACTCTCCTCTAATCATACGATCAGTAGCTTTTCTATTCTACTCTAAGCTCATTTTATCCGTCGCTATTTTTTCTATCCTACACAACATCAATTTATCTGTAACTTCAGTTTGTAACAGCCTTTTTTTTTAGATCAGAAAAACAGTATGGATCGTGTCGAGCCGTGTCCCCGTCAGTAATCAGAGCAAGAGAGTATCTGTGTTGCTGTACGTGGTGCCAAGGCGTTAGAGACACCTTGAGACTGTAATTGTAGTCGAAGGATGCCTGACTCATGACTCACTTCCTCATTTACAAGTCGTGGGTTAAGAAAAAGTTCCAACACTTAATTCAATCAAATGAATCAGGATCAGTCGCTTGCACTTTTATAATCCCCTTTTTAATGTTAACTTGTCCTTCGGCCAGCTCCACAACATGTATCTGACAGCTGTACAAGCAGATTACACATGGCACATGAATTTAAACCAGAAAGTAGGCATGAGGAAGTAAGGAGAGACTATGTGCTGAAGCACTTTGACTCACTTCAGGTGTTTGATTATTTTTTTTTGTATGTTGCCAAGAGTTGAAGGTATCCCATATTTCAGTAACAAACACATGTTAGGAGAACGCTCAAAAACTGAAATCAATCACCGAAGACTGGGAACACTTAACAATTAACAAATACTTAATATAAAGTAGATAAAAGCAGCTCTGTCTCGATTGTGAAATAATGACACTGTAAGTATACTACCAATACTTTTGAATACACAGCTTTTAACTGTGATAAAGTATTTTTACACGACTGATTTGGTCGTTTTTATTTATGCAAAGACTTCTTCTTCTACCATAACTGAAACCCCAGAGGTCAGCTCCAGGAGCCTGTCACAGGAGAGCAATGCTAACACTCTGCTACGTGATATCTTGTATTTATAGCAACCAACTTTCAACACGTCTTCCTAAGACGACGCAGCATGTGAAAACATTGCCATTTATTTATTACATAGCATGTGTTATTGAGGATTTCTTTTCCAAGCAGTTGAATTCGGTCAATCAGAACAACAGAAGCTGTGAATGCAAGTGAATCGATCCTACCTTCAGCCATGGTGATGTGGAGACTATTTACAATAGGATCCTTCGAGTTGGGGGCAAAGCCTCCTCATGCAGAACGGACTGGTGACAGCTTCAGTAATTCCAATCAGCATCAGTTATTTTTTCTTTTTTTAAATGTCCCAGTTAGTAAATTATTCCATTTCGACTTCGCCGGCTTGTGTCCTTGCCCGTGCTGTGCACAGGTTGAACTTCTTCAAGCTGAAAAAAGAAGAAGAAAATGGAAAATCAAGTATAAATTGCAGCTGTTGGGAAATTTGGAGCTGCCAGTGGAGGCAGCATTGAATAAAGGGGGGTCTGGGGACGGCGGGGCAAAGGAAAGCAACGCAGGGGAGGAAAGAGCCAAGCTAAGCACAGGGCTGGGTAGGGTGAGGGGAACAGACAGAATATCCCACCCAGTGTTATTGGTGCCTCACATGGGTATAGGTCAGAGCAGAGAGAAGGGAGGCTGCAACGTAACTTTATCCCCCAAGAAAGCGCAGGTTATTCTTAGCTGGAGCTCTGTGCACCAGCCGCTCTGGCAGGCCTTTTTTGGCGGTTGAAGGGGGCGTAGGATCAGTTGGTCATATCGGGCACCCCTACAGGTTGTCACTGACTTATGTTTCCCAACCAAACAACAAAACATGAGCCAAACCTGATGAGGAACAGACAACAACGCAGGTGAAACTGCCTTTAAAAAAGCTGTGCCATTGGGCAGCACAGAATGGAAATAATTTTATTATCTTAATGTTTGTTTGTCCTGCACTTTTTTTTAATGGGGGCAGCTTCAAAACATTTTCACATTTCCAAATTAAATAAATAAATCCATCACCAACGGCCCCACCACCAAAACTGCGCCACCTTGTGACACTTTGCAATGTGTGCAACAACTCACTGACCTGTTGGTGTTACTGCGTACACTGCATGAAACCAAAACATGAAATGTAGTAAAATAAAAATAAATGAGTTTAAAGTTTAAAGGCACGACTTCGAGCCAACGAACAGTTCTCTGTCCCTAACGTGTCATTAAATTCTCACAAGGACAACACTACATGCTAACGTTCAGTAGTTTCGTGCTAACTAGCTTAATTAGCTTGTTAGCATGCTAACGTTCAGTAGTTTAGCGTTAACAAGCTTAATTAGCTTGTTAGCTTGTTAGTCGCTAATCAACTCCAATTGCTGGACTCATTTTCATCATATATCCAGAAAAAAACATCTGATGCTCTTTTTATCAATCATGTTTCAAAACCTTTTCCTGCTCTTGTGTAACAGTCTAACACAAAAATGTTTTAAACACAACAACTAGCATCTTAATTTGTAGCCCAAAACAACAAAAAGAGATGCTAAAACGTGGTTTATAGGCTACTGAGTGAATAATAAAAATGGAAAATACTTAAACCCTGTGTCTGACAAAACAGTTGGCAAGGGTTCAATTTCCCCCACGTCCTCAGTAAAATAAAAATTACCTTGCAATCCTAGTGTTCAACAACTTTGTACTGGACTGAATAGAGTTTTTTCTTCGTCGGCCATGTTGTTTTCAGTTTGAAAATCAGGATTTGTTGCAAATTAGGTCTACTTATAATCAAGAAATTAAGCACGGTTACACAGAGAAAATACTTTATTGAAACATGAGAAACAGTGAAACTCAGAATTGGCCGTTATTGGTATGAAAACACACCAGCTGCTCAGTGGTTCTGCAAAACATGTTCAGACATCAAACGCATGCACAGACGCGGGTGGGTCTTCACAGCCTGTCTGCAGTACTCGTGGTCACGGGCCTGATGATGAGGGTGAGCTCCATGGGTACAGGAGGAGGGACGTATCTCTCCTCCCTCAACAGTCGCAGTAACAAATCTTCAGAATCCTGCGGCCAGCGGTAGACACGGGTGTTTTGCAGCCAACACGGGACATGCTTCTGCACGAAGATTGGCAAGATTTCACAGTAGTAAGCATTGGAAGAAAAAAAAATGGGTGTGAAATATATTAGGAGGGAAAAAAGAGTTTTCTGACCTGAGAGGCACAGGGGAAGAGGACAGGGATGAATCGGAAGTTCAGGCTGCCTTGCTGGATGAATTCATTCTGCATCTGGCAAAATCAGATTTACAGTATGATTAGCAGTTTCCTTGTGATTATGAGAGGTGGTGTACCACCTATTTTTATTCTCATATTGATTTAAACTATCCAGTTTTACTTTGGTATTTTTGGAGACTGATGTTGAGTATTTTCTGCATATCCAGCACCACTACTACAAAATGAGTATCTTAATTGAAGTAAAGAATTTGAATATTTCCTCCACTACTGATTGTTTCTCACCATAGAGTGCATGTATTTAGTGTGCAGACCGTGGCTGTCCACTACAGGTCCTTCAATGTCTGCCTTATACTTGGGACTGATGGCGATGATAATCAGAGTTGATGGCTGATAAAGAAAAACAAAACATACACATATATCAGGCGTTTCATCGAGAGACAACGGTTAAATTAGAGCAGTTATTCAACAACAAAGCATGGAAAATATTAAGTAAATTAAAAGTATAAATCCATGCTTTTCTTACATCCTGTAGGTAACTGTCCTTCCACTTGTTGATGTCCATGCGTCTAATAGCGTTGTCGAATAAATCAATCTATGAAATCAAAGTATAGTGCTGAATATTTCATGTTGTTTTATAGAGAAATCATAAAACATAGTTGTTTTAAGGCGCGGCAGCTTACAGCCGGTCGAAAGCCTTGCTTTGTGAGAAAGTCCACGAAGGGGACCATCTCCGAGGACACATCCAAAGAGTAAGTAATGAAAAGATTTCCTGAGGAAAGAGGAGACCATTAAATCCAAACAATCGGACTATCGAGATCATCACCTCTGCTCCTATGCTGTTATATAACCTGGACCTTGTTTCTGGCATAAAATACGATCGTTTACTCACCCATATAACTTCAGTGTCACTGAGAGTCATTTGGACGATATTTAAATCCAGTGGAGCACAGCGTATATCCATATAGTGGGAGTGACTGGGGCACCGAAACACAGCCTCTAAATAGCGCATTATCTGCTGCGAAACTCGTTCATTTCACCAATATTTTGTTTTTACAGCAGACTATATCCAACTGTACGCAGCTCTTCACTGAATCTAAATATCATCCGAACAACTACAAATGACACCAATGTTATATGGGTGAGTAAACGGTCATGTTTTACGCCAGAAATAAGCTCCACGTTGTAAAAAACAGTAATTCCCTTTTACAGGTCTGTTCCTTATCTGCTACTTCTTTTGCTTACTGCACACCAGTGCCTTCTTGTCAAACATAATTGAAAGCTTTCCTTTTTAATAAACCCTTCTTTTTACGGTTACACACTGTTTACTTATTGTGGTTATTTTATTTATTTATTTGTAGATTTTATTGTCTCAGATTTGAGACTTCATCCTGTATTTCAGTGTCTACTCTGCGCAGTGCAGCTTTTGAAAAGTTACACCACAGATAAAATCATTACTGAATCATAAAAATGAATGAGAGTCTCTCCCAACACTATAAGCTGCAAATAAAAATAAATAAATAAAACAAATCATCATGACGGTGAGGCAATTATGACATCCATCTGTCTTCTGTTGCATTACAATATTAAATGAGTTTCTACATTTCTGACTTTTCAATGCTGGGACTTTGCTAGTTAGAATTTGCTTGTCATGTCATAATTAATTATGGTAATTAAATAAAAAATGCTTATCATCAGTGAGAAAAATTTTCTCCCCTGTTGTGTCAGCAAGATAATTAACAGCTTGCTTGGATCCTTTATTTGGATGCATTCACACAAACACTTCTACCGGTTTATCAGGTTTTTAGAGAATACAATTAATAACACGTTCTTTCCTGAAGCTCAACAACTCCCATAATTCAAAAGTGCTGAGTACCTAAAGTAATTATCTCCTGTGTGAACTGTCTCCATTGTCAAATTCTAATTTAACTGTTTACTTAAACACACAAAGCATGAGCACATTCCTTGTTAGAGAGACGAATTAACTCACGGCACTCATCGGGGAGACTGATGGTTTTTCTCTTCTCTTGCGGATGCGTGACAGATTCCTCTGCTCCTGCTGTGCTCAGGTTCAGCACTCTGACCTGCGAAACACCTTCCACAGGGGGGGTGGAGAACTGGGGCACGTTAACCGAGACGCTTCCCTGAGCCACTCTGTCGCACATAAGGCTGTCGTGTGGTTGGACACTGAAGCAGCGAGAAAGAAAATAACTCAGGAGGCACAGGAGCGGATATTTTAAAGGGACGTGCCTCAAATGAAGTGTAGGTGTATTTTGGAATTTCTCCTCAGGAGTGATTTGCATTTACCAGTTTTGACGGTAACTCCAGGGTCCCTTGTGCTGACAGGGAGCTGAGTGGTACCATGGATGAGGTGGGTTTCCGTTGAGTGGGTTGAGATGCAACCGCCCTTCTCCTGTGGAAGTATGAAGTAGATAGGGTGAGACATCTCCATGAGCAGAGCGGAGCAAGTCTCCTACCCACAAAAATCATGACGCAGCAGTTTTTTATCATGTCCATCATACAAGTGCCAGCATGAGTCTTTTTCACGCCAAACAGGTTTGATGTTGCATTACATTCACCTGCATACAGAGTGTACAGTATGTGTTATATTACAGTAAAATATCACCAAAAACGTGAACATCTGTAGGTCCAGTTTTCATCATATTTGCTACATTAAGTATTCACAAATAATAATAATAATAATAATAATAATGTTAAAGGCTTCTTTTTATTGCTATTGTGTCTCTATAAGCCTTGTCCATAATCTAAATATAAATAAATAATCTAAATTCACTCTTCGCAGTCTCTTTTGGAGATCTAATCTAAGTTAGGCCCAGAGCTGCTGCTTTTTCCAGCTAAACTATTCACAAAACGGAAGTGTTATTGTAGAAATTATAATTTATAATAATAATAATAATAATCTATAAATTCGTGGTATTGCCATGTACTTGTTTTGGAGATCTAATCTAAGTTAGGCCCAGAGCTGCTGCTTTTTCCAGCTAAACTATTCACAAAACGGAAGTGTTATTGTAGAAAATCATATTAAAATTCACTATAAATGATGTATGGTGCCAGTGTGACATAGGCAGTGGCGGAAAAGTTAACCAAGTACCTGTGCTTTAGATGAGTATCTCCATTTTCAG
The DNA here is from genome assembly GCA_005024645.1 of Planiliza haematocheilus. Classification (NCBI taxonomy): domain Eukaryota; kingdom Metazoa; phylum Chordata; class Actinopteri; order Mugiliformes; family Mugilidae; genus Planiliza; species Planiliza haematocheilus. The sequence continues at coordinate 872,649 of SRSE01000124.1, forward strand.
CGCTTTTTACTGGGGGTTCGACCGCAACCTTCACAAAGCCAAGCACTAACCAGTAGGCCACGGCTGAAAATCATATTAAAATTCACTATAAATGATGTATGGTGCCAGTGTGACATAGGCAGTGGCGGAAAAGTTAACCAAGTACCTGTGCTTTAGATGAGTATCTCCATTTTATTTTACTTTGTACTTCGGTCCTGCTGCATTTATTTGGCTGCTTTAGCAGCTTTAAAGAATGGAGACGGAACATTTTCACAGTGGATCGCGTATTCTTTGCCCCTTCTAAACTTCTCGCATGGTTAAATATTAATAAACAGTCAAATAATCCAATATAGAAGTTACCCAAAAACGGAAAGATTAGAGAAAATCCTCAGATTTATCTGCTGTCCCTGTACCTAATAATTAAACACAGATCAGCCACAACATTAGAACCATCTATCTAATATTGTGAGGTATCCCTTGTGCCTGCAAAACAGTTTTCATTCATGTGGAAACATTGTGTCTTTCATGTTGGTAGTGGGAGCCTTTGCATCCTATGGATTGAGGGGAGAGGTCTCTGTGAATCAGCCTTGGGATCTGAGGAGTCAACACCTTGGGCTGTTTCTCATGTTTTTTTTAGCCGTTCCTAACGCAGCGGTGTTGTGCGGCTGCTGTCGGGGAGTCTTGCTGCTATGGGGCATAGGTGCCTGGTCAACATGTCTAAGTTGCATCCACATTAATCCCAGGACTAAAGGTTTCTGAGCAGAAAACTGGATTGCAATGAAATTTGAAATGTTATTCACTTCACCTGTCAGTGGTTTTAATGTTGTGGCTAATCAGTATAAGCACACACTTTAATACTGTGGATTTTGCTTTTATGTGACTGCTACTATTTTACTTTTTTTCATTTATTTTACATAATTTTATTTGTAGAAAGTAATCTGAATACATTTTCCACCATTGCAGGTAAATGAGAAAGCATAAGGCGACGGAAAATGGCACTAAATTAACCCAAAGTCACAAACTTACTCTGTCACGTTGCTCTTATAAAAACAAACTTATAACCATGAAACAGTTTTCCTTACCGTAGTTGTTCATGTAGTCGTGAGGAGGTAAAAATGGATTGTAGTGGTGCCACTCATTGTCCGCTTTCAGAGGCAAAGGAGCCTCAAGCTCCTCTTCTGCTTCACTCTGAAGCTGAAAATTGTATTCTTCCTCGCTTCTGAATATTAAAGAGCATACTTTTTTTGTGAAATTTACTCAATTTATAATCCACTCTTTGGGATTTTTTCTTTTTTGTTTTACTCAAACACACACATACCTGGTTCTGTCTGTGTTTGCGGGATCTGTCATTTCATAATTCCTCGGTCCACAGTTCCAACAAGAGCACTCTGACCTTGTGCCGCTCGGCAGGCTCTCTGGAGGAGGGGGAGGAGGATCGTAGCGTTGAGGAGGCTGATGATGGAGATTCATCCTGGCTGGAGTCAGTCCTCTACCTTCTGGCCCTCTGTGCTGCCTCAGCTCTGCGTGCGGCGCAACATGAGCCCACTCTCTCCTAAACTCTTGGCTCACTTGTCCGCCGCCGCTGCTCGGGCCTTGGTGGAAATAAGCGGCATCCATGTAAAAGGCTGGTGCTCGTTTATGAGCATGATGCCTTACTGTTACTTCACGGGTCATAGGTTGAAGGGAATTTTCCATCTTATTTGTGGTAGGAAACTCTTTTTCAGATTTCTCCATCTTACTCCAGCATGTACAGCAACCTGCAAGTAGCACAGGAGAAAAGTGTTGTTACAGATCATATATAAAACAGATGAAACTAAAAAAAAATTACAATCTACAAAGGTTTTCCAAGGGTCAGGCCGTAAAATATACAAACCTCATGGAAATATATGCGTCTACAAAACTGTCTTCTGCACGGCACGTACGAGGCCCAGAGGACTCAGCCTAAATTGAAAGTGTCACATACCTGCTCCCTCCTGGATTCTTTACTGCCGTGGGTGCAGAGGCTTGTGTGTGCTGCCGTCTGCTATATGCAAATTCTTCACAGCTTTGGCTGCATCCAATCAGAGCCAAGAATGGGGTGTGTTGCTCAGCCAGACCGGACAGGAAAATTTAGCTGAGTAAGATAACATTCAAAACGGGAGACTTGCTCTTGGATTTGAACTTTAAAAAGGAAAATAAAATAAAAAAAATGTTTAGAAGGAGTGTGCTGAACCAAGGCTAAGATTTTAAAGCAACAGGACTGATTGAATAGTTACGGGATTTAGTCAAAAAGTAAATTCACAAAGTGCAAAAAGCAATACTTACTTAGCTTCCTCTGCTATCTTAAATGCAGTTTTTTCTTTTTTCTACCTATGGGGTAGGTGATTTGCATGTATACAGTAGAGCTGTCTTGGTGTCAAACTCACCCTGAGGTAAAAAACCACAAACACCCAATCACTCATCACGCAGTTCAGCCCCAGTATTTACACAAGGGTGACGGATTCCTGCTGTCAGTTCTCTGCGGTAGTCTCAACAGTTTAGCAAGCTATTTTTTTTTAGAAACAGTGGCATCATAATGGCAAGATTGTTTATTTCAAAACCAGCTGAGTAACAGACAGAGACAATAAATAATGCAGAGACCAAAAAACTTTCCAAGTATCTCCTAAATTATAAAGTTAAAAAAAAAAAAAAAAACACAGAGAAAAGGTGCATTGTTCTCGGTTGCACCATCTCACCCAGAGAAGAGAGACACATTTGAGACGAGGATGATGAAATGCTAGTAAAACAATCACGTGTAGGAAATGTTGAGAAAACCAAAAAGACAAAATAAAAAGACATTTGGTCTCGTGAACGACATGTTATTTCCAAATACACGTTATGGAGGGACAAACACAGACACATATCCTTCATTCCCATCTTGTTAAGTGGCAGTTTGTTGGTTTGTTTGTTTGTTTGTTTGTTTGTCGGGCCGCTGAAGCAAAAAGACAAGCCTGCCGCCATACATTAATGCAACATACATTTTTAAAATATCATCAGTATACTAAGCAGTCAGCTGAACAGTGTTGGAGTTTTTCAACTACGTAAAGCCCAACTAAAAGTTACTATAAGCTGATCTAAAAATCATTGGCCGAAGCTGAAATGCGATGAATGCACTTAATATCAGTGCAGTTTGGGTTTGGGTGGAAGAGTCCATGATGCACTAAGTTAGTGTATATAAAGCATGAAGGCATTCCCTTACGTTATAAGAATATTACTAAACATGAAAAGGCAAGAACAGGTGTTATAGTACATCTAAGTTCCTTGAGAAGTATCTTTATATTAACCTTGTAAAAAAGGCCCGGTGGACTCCCAGAAAAAAAAAAAATTCACCTCCACGTCCACGCCGTCCTACCTACAACCGTTCAAATTATCATCATGTCAGGATTTGTTAACTCCCACCCGTGAGCGTCACACGTATCTCCAAACTCGAAACAAACTTGAACCGAAATCCACACGTTTCCAAATTATCAAAAGTAATATAAAATGAAACTAAAAACATAAGTAAACAAGCAATTCATATTTACAGTACATACAAGTCACACAACACAACTCATGTCGCTCAGCCGTGGCAGTCATTTTTAACTCCCGAGCATCCTTTGATTTGATAGTCAGTTTGCCGTCTCAACTCTTCGATCCCATTTGTATGAAGCCTGGAAGTCAAGAAGTCAGTCGATGAGCTTTTTTTTTTTTTCAGACCTTTACAGCCACAGTATGAGAGAGAGGATGGGAGGAGGTGTCTGGCTCCCTCTGGTGGAAAGCTTGGGAAATGCTATGATGCGAGGGGGGCGGCGGTGCTCAGAGGTTGTCCCCTGGCTGGTACTGAGGCTCGGTGGCAGTGAAGTAGTCCTCCAAAAAGGCTTGCAGGTACTCAAAAGTGGGCCTCTCCTCCGGGTCTTTCTTCCAGCACTGCACCATCAGCTCGTGCAGGGACGTGGGGCAGTCCTGCGGGCACGGCATCCGGTAGCCTCGCTCCACCTGCTCCAGCACCTCGCGGTTGTTCATGCCTGCGGAGGGGATCGCACGGATTAATTTGCATCCTTGCCTCAAGCATATATTTTTTTTTCATTGCATAAATTGCTCATATTGTCTTGTCACTATCAGCTTCGTTTCATTCTCACAAAAGGCGTTCTCATCTACATCAATCATCAAATTATATCACAGATGTTACTAGTGTAATGACTTGTTTTCTTTTGGTTCAGTGGTACATATAAGATGTCATAAGACGTGATTTATAGCAGTCGTTTAAATGCCAAGAATATGTCGTCGAACGGCAGACAAGAACACTTGACATGCTCGCACAGGCGTCTGGGAACATTTCTCTGCATAATGTACAATGTAATGCACATTATGCAACATGCGTCTCTTTTTTTAGCATGCGCAGCCTCGATTCCCATCAGGCTGAAACGCTCGCGCAGGCAGATCTACTCAAAACAATCCGCAGATTTTTAATCACCTGGGTAGGGGACTCTGCCCTTGGTGACCAGCTCCGTCAGCAGGATGCCGAACGACCACACGTCGGACTTGATGGTGAACTTCCCGTAGAGCGCAGCCTCGGGGGCGGTCCACTTTATGGGGAACTTTGCACCTAAGACAAATTCAGATTGTTTTATTGTTGCGACTCCTGCAGAAATACAAACAGAAATAAAGCAACGGCCAGAATTAAAGAGTAAGTAGGTCAATCTTCACTGAACTTCTTCCTTCATTTGTCATTTCATTAGTGACAGAGACATGAGGATATCAGGGAGTAACAGAAACAAAAATCCATTATCCGCGTCTGTCTCGGTTTCTTTGCACTTGGCTCAGGTCGAACAAGTAAACACTTAAACTGGTAACAAATGAGTGACTGAATGTGTTGACAGAGTGACTAATGGAGTCTGGAACTCCTCCTGGTGTAATTCATGTCTGACTCGGGGGAGAATAACATTTGAGTGATTCAAGGTTTTGACCACTTCCTCCTCAAACCTCCAACAAGAATCCCGGTGACAGATTGATTTTCGTGTTCAGCAAGTGCTCCGTTAAGGGCACTCTCCTGCTGTTGACTTCGTGCCGTGCTTTAACCGCACGCGCTCCCGTTTTCCATTGGTTTCATCAAGACAAATTCATGTCTCGTTTATTGGCCTGAAATAAAAAATAAAAAAAAAGCGGTGCGCGTGCGCCTCTGTGTGTTTTGGAATTGACTAAATGGAATGAGCCATCTGCCAACCCGCCAACTTTTTCCTCTGACAGCAAGGATTTCAACAAGAAGCAGCGGTTGGAAACTAGAGAGAAACGATATGTACAAGAGTCACGAGTTAATCTAATATTCTATCAAAATCCAGACAAACTTGAATAAAGCTCGCAAAGACACAAGTCTGTCAACACATATCGAAACAGTTAAAAGCGTGTCCCAGTTATATATGAGCAGTTCCTGATTGGAGTGTACCTGTGAGCGTTCAGATGATTATCACTGGACTGCTTTGCTACGAAATATAACTTAAAAAGATGGTAAGTCTCAGACAAATTCACAAAGTCATAAGCAAGTGTTGCAAAATGCAAAACGCCTACGGGTGCAAGATGAGTCATCAATATTTTTAAAACTGGTTTTGAGGAAATGACGAAACTCTAACACACCATAAAGAACACCACAAAGATGACTTCTTTGTTGGGGTAGATGTTGCCGTATAGGTGACATACAGTGGAAGATATATATGCTGTATATGAGATGACTGTTTGGAGACTTCAATGGCTTTAAAGGGGAATTACCATTTTTTTACAACCTGGACCTTATTTCTAGCATTTAATACGATCGTTTACTTACCCATATAACTTTGGTGTAATTTTAAGTCCTTCAGAACATATTTAGCTCCAGCGGAGGGCTCTGTATATCCATATAGTGGGAGTGAATGGGGCACCGAAACGCACCCTCTAAATAACGCGTTATCTGTCGCGAAACTCGTTCATTTGACCAATATTTTGTTATGATACGCTAGTGCACGCTATGCTACTGCATGTTTTTTGCAACATGGTTGAATATTTTTCCGGTTCTGAGGTTGTGGACGACGACTTTGTTTATGATGGACGTCCTTACTGTTTGAGCCAGAGTATACGGATGAGGAGCTTGTTGAAAGGAGGATGCAGAGGCAGAGAGAGGAACATCTGGACAAAGAACAACAAACCGCTGCACGCTCATGAACGGATAACAGGTAACTCCAGACTCAACGGGGAATAGCACTAGCGTATCATAACAAAATATTGGTGAAATGAACGAGTTTCGCTGCAGATAATGTGTTATTTAGAGGCTGTCTTTCGGTGCCCCATTCACTCCCACTATATGGATATACACGGCGCTCCACTGGAGCTAAATATCTTCCGAAGGACTAAAAATGACACCATAGTTATATGGGTGAGTAAACAATCATATATTATGCCAGAAATAAGGTCCAGGTTGTAAAGAACAGTTCCCCTTTAATAAAGCGACCTGATTGGGTAAATTTGCGCTTTAAACTAGCAGAACTGGTTGACGGATTTATGAAACGTTGGTGCATCCCAATCCAACAGGCCTACCTTGTCTCGCTGTGTATTCATTGTCCTCAATGAGCCTGGCCAGACCAAAGTCAGCAATCTTGCACACCAGGCTGTCTCCGACTAGGATGTTGGCAGAACGCAGGTCTCTGTGGATGTAGTTCATCCTCTCAATGTACGCCATGCCCGCCGCCACCTGGGAAATCGAGTTATTTTTTTTTTCCATTGAGCATCATATCGCTGAACAGTTTCAAGGTCATAAAATCTGTGCTAAGCAGGCCGTTCATGTAGGTTTGTACAAGTCTGTATCAGTCTGAACAAACATATTTACCATATTATCTAAATAAACACTAGCATCGTCCGAAGTTCCAAATCAACTCAGAAGAAGAGGTGATGAGTCAGAGCAAAACAACATTTGAGTGGTTCCACATTAAGGCCAAGTCTCCGTATCTGATACTCTGCAGATGCTTGTCAGTAAACAACCAAGTATTACATGAATTACATGAAGTTTGAGTCAAAATTCCTAAAACACTGGCAATCCTGTCTGTGTCAGTGAAAAGCTGGCACGGCATCAAGATGGAAACGGCTTTAAATGAGCAACACTGAGCTAAAACGAATGAATTGGTAACAGCTGGGGATGATTAAAGGGAATTAAGTTCTTGGAAAGGAAGAAAAAAAATAATAAAAAAAATCTCTTTCCGTCTTCTCTGGTTACAAACCCAAAGTGCACTCGATCAGGATTTTTAACAACATACCTGAGCTGCCATGTCCACCAGATTTGGCAGTTTGAGGCTTCGTCCTTCTCCATCCTTAAGGAAATCAAGTAAACTCCCTAAAGAAAGAGATAAATAGTGTTAAAATGCTGCCAGACCCCGGACTCAGATTTGATAAAACCTGAGGAAAATTTTATCTAATGTTTCATTTGGCTCAGATATTTATTTATTAGTTATTGCTGTGGTAACTGAAGTGCTCCTAATTTTTCTTCTCATTTGATAAACTGCTGCATTTCTGCACGTGGACACGAGGACCACGTCACTATGTAGGACACACAGCACACATTGCATCCAGATGTATGAATTATGTAAACATCGTGTAGGTGTGCGCAAGAACGCACGCATGTAAAATTAATAGCGTCCCTTCGACTATCCATCTGAAACGGCATCTACCTTTGCCCATGTACTCGGTGACGATGTAGATGGGCTCCTCGGACACCACGGCGTACAGCTGCACCAGCTTATCGTGCCGGAGCTTCTTCATGATCTGGGCCTCCTCCAGGAAGGACTCTGGTGACATGGTGCCGGGCTTCAGGGTCTTCACGGCCACTTTGGTGGTGCCGTTCCACGTGCCTGACAGAAAAAAATAAAAACTGTTCAAGGTAGTTCTACAAATGTTAATCGCTGATCTCATAAAGACTTCAATGGATGGTTTGCTTTTGTTGTTTTCTTCCTCTCTGTCTGTGCTGAGGGTTATTTCAGTGTGCAAATGAAAATTAAGTATAATGTGATGTTGAAATAAAGTTGTAGAGATCATGACTGGAATAAAAGAGCCACCAGAAGATGTAAATCATAACTAAGCAAGGCAACAAGTAGCCATAAACACTGAGTAATATACATACTGTATATAGTTAAAATCTATAATTTCAAGTATACAAACGGGAAAATAAATGGATATTCTAAGTTATTCCATGCTGCAAACTTATCTGCAATTCATTTATTCTCGCCTCTAACTTAATCCATGTTTGCAGAACCAACAACATGTTTGTTTTCGCAGATCAGGCAAATGTGGAGCATTTTACGGCCTAATGTGGGACAAATTAAGTTTTACTGAACTCAAAAGAACTAAAACAACATGTGTCTGAACCATAAATACCAAGTTTTATTCAATCTAAAGGTCCTTTCAGCCTCAGTCCAATCAGAGAAGTATAGAACGGCGTCTCCAGTCTTTTTAGGGCAAACTATGATGCTCTTCCTCACTTAAACCTCACCCTTTGAGATGTTGAGCAATGCTACTCACAGCTGTCCCATTTTTTACTCCCGCCAAAAAGATACACACCCATCCAGACTTCTCCAAACTGGCCATTGCCGAGGCGTTTAATGAGCTGCAGCGACTCCCGCGGGATCTCCCACACGTCTTTGGTTTTGACGGATAGGTCAGTCAGACGAGGCATGCCTTTGTGGCACGGCACGATCAGTCGGCAGCACAGCCCCGCGGCCCTGGCTGGATCGAACAGGCAGGTTTTAAAACGTATGAGAAATGTATGGAAATAAAGAGAAGGAAAAAAAAAAAAAAAAAGTTTGGATGAATATACTCTACTCACCAGAGTAGTGCTGAACCAGCTGCTGGAGTGTCTCAAACTGGGCTCTGGTGGTGATGTAGTAGCCGCCGTTGTCCAGTTTGCGAATCTTATAGTGTTTGACATGGTCTCCTTTAATGTCGTCCCAGTCCTGGATGGAGAGAGAGTAGGCCCCTGGAACCCACAAAAAGAAGAGAAGTTGGTTTTTGATGTGTGTGAGAGCATGATATCGTTTAACATTATGGCATAACATTATGACCATTCACAGGAGGAGTTAATAAAACTCATCTTGTGACAATTCAGTGTTCTGCTGGGAAACATTTGGACCTGGCATTCGTGTGGATGTTACATGTAGCACCCAACTAGACCACACCAGACACCCCCACCCCATAGCAATGACACTCCAGCAGGATGCAGGAACAAGTCAAAAAACATGAGAAACAGCAAAAGGCCCCCACTAACACACAATATTAGGAAGGCGGTCATAATGTTATGCCTGATCGGTGTATATAGGATGTTGTGTAAGATATCTAGGGCAATGAACATGGAGCCACTCCATAGTTAATTTCATAACATCAAATCAAATCTGACGCTCTCATGTCGGTGTCGGTGATGATTCTATTATAAGTTTTTTTCCATTAATAATTTGCCTCTACGCGGGCATTTAAGTGTCCTAAAACATTTATGCATTCACAAACACATCTGTCTGTTCTACTGAAGTTTAAAAGCCTTCGACACGCCAGCGCGTTCAGATGCTACTCAGTCTGAGTACCTTTGGTTGTTTCACTCTCACGGATGAGGAAAGTGCCCCTAGCGTTGCCGTTGGAGAGCAGTTGCCTCTCGGCGTCCTTTCGACCTAATTTACCAAAATACCAGCTGCAGGGAAAGGAAAAAAAAAACATCATCAAACCCCCGAGGTATAATCTTTGTTTCAAACACGTTTCATATAGTCTGCTTGTAACATGCGTGCCACTGTCACATTCAACAAAACACAGTGAGATGAGTTATCCAATATTCATGACCAGATCTCTGCCGATGAAGCTGCTCCGTCTCCAACACTGAGTCGTGTGTGTGTGTGCGTGAGGGTGTGTGCTTATGTATAAAAGTTTTACTCACTCTTCAGCTTGGATCGAGTCCACAGGAGCGACGTAATTACTGGGAATGTACCCAGTTCCACCTGTAGTTAGCGAACGAGCCTCCCACCAGTCTCCCTCGCTGAAGAAGAGGAGGACACAGTGTAGATGAAAGATGCATGTTGGAATAAACAGAGAGAAAGGCACAGATAAAGGGTTAGAGATAGGGAAAACAGTATCGGCTTTCTAGTGTAGAGATTAACAAAATATAGAGCAGTCATGGTCTACCGTACAGGACCCTTATACAAAGCTTCTTAGAAAAACTGTTTTAAACTCAAATTAAAGATCTAAAATCAGTTTTGTTAATTCATAAAGTCCATCATGATCCATCAACATCTTCTTGTCATTGAACCCTCTCCTTCTTCTGTCACGACATGATCACTGCTGAAATGTGCCAGCTAGCTAGCCTTACTTGCTAGATTTCTGTGTGTAACACGTACTTAAAAGACAAGTATGCAGAATTTAGTCTGTACAGCAGCGAGGCGGCAGACTGCAGTCATCTGAATAACATTCCCCCACCACTCCCTTTGCAAGCACAGAGGAGAAGCTACAATGTATTAGAGATGGGGATTTAGGGCTCTTAAGAGGGAGCTGGATCTTGTGGACCAGTTCCTTTTAAAGAGCTGTTCGAAAGACTCGCTCATTTTGTTATTTATTTTCAAGATACTAACTCATTTTGTGTGGGAATTAATCACTTGGTAGGGTAAGATTTGGATCAGAATTATTCAAAATGTATTGTATTGGTGGGTTACCTGACTTTGAATTATTCCTAAATAATTCAGATTCTTGACAGATTTTGCGTTAACCAGGAATCAAACCCAGGTCAGTGGCTTAGTAGGCAGCTATGCTCAACAACATACCATCAGCGTCATAATATTCTGACTGCTTTTGTCAACACAAAAGTGCTTCCAGAAACTGGTAAAAGAAACAAAGAGAACGTCTCACAACTGCGTCTGCATTCCCGTCATTCGTTTTAAAGAGTCATTCAAAAGATTCGGTTCGTTCACGCACGTCACAACTCTACAATGTACGCCACTTAAATAAAAAGAAATTAAAAAAACAACAACACAGAAAGATGGCAACACAGCATTGCAGAGTCTCTGGAATAAGACCTGATCCCTATTTAGATATGAAAGACTGATTCAGAAGTACGTTAATTAATATACAAGTGTTTATACACTAATGAAAACCATGTTTTTCTGGGCCTTCAAGAGGAAAACACACATTGACGGAAACAGTCTTTGCCACAACACCGGCTCTCAGACATCAGTCGGCCGTTGCCATGGGAAACGCCTACTCTGAGCTCTGTTTTCACAAATATACGTCTCCTGGCTTGTTTCATTCTCCGTCCTGACAACATTTCATTCCAAACGCAACATTCAGAGATTCAGACGAAAAACAGAGGAGGGGAACTGCGACCGCCACCCTTTAAATGTTGTCATGCAGATGTTTTCACACTTACGTGCTGTTGAGGATCTGGAACCGCTCCCCCTTTCTGAAGCTGAGGTCATCCTCGGTCCGGGCTTCGTAGTCGTAGAGAGCCACAAACAGAGTCACCCCTGCAGAAAAACACAACGTTACATCCTGGGAGACGCTACATGGTGAATTATATGGGTGAACTGTTGTGTTTTGCATTGTGTTTTCACGGTTTGTTCATTCGTCTAACACATGGGCTGGCTGTTATGTAATGGGAATAAGAATTACTGTCCACTTTATTTAGTCTTTACAACCCATCTGCTGCTTTATTTTTAAAGCACATACACAAAATCAGAGGAATAGTCCAGATCAGATCATGTCTCACTTTCAAACTTTCACAGATTCAAACAGCTCATTAGCGCCACATTAGTAGTTATTAATTGTTTTGTTTTAAAGCTCTACTAGCTGAGAACTTTAGTGCCTTTCATAAATGATTTCTTGGAGTCGGTGGAGACCATAACTGAGCTAAAAACGAGCTAAAAGTCACTTAAAACTCACAATATATGCAATTATATAATAATATCAGTGTTGTTGTGCGGAAAATTTAATTATTTGAGGTTTTATATGCAACTAAAAACATTTTTTATGCGTGTACACAGAACAAAAATCTGGCTTTAATGTTTATCAGCATGATGAGTGAGGAGTTACTGGCAAGGCCAAGATGAGGGAGGCCAGTCAAATGTTCCTGATGTGATGCGGAAGGGCCTCCAGAGTCCCCCATATCTCTTAATAAGCCTGAAACTGTAAAATGATTTCATTTTCTGATTTGATCCCAATTTCGCACGGACAGTCAGAGCTTCAGTGGCGCAATGGAGGCCCATGCCTCTCAGCGCAACGACGAAAACTGCACACCGTCATACGTCTTCACAGAGCAGTCAGGGGTGAGGTGAGGTTTCTGCTCTACTTCTGTCCTACTTGACATTTATTAATTCGTCACCAGACAATCTCAGACACCAATGTTCCTTCGTGCGTCCTTCGCTCCTCGAGCGATTTCTTATTCACACAAGCTGGCGACTCCACTGTGCTGATATGAATGTACCTCCAGAAAAAAAGGCTCAAAATACGTGACACCAAAGTGAGACGTGCTGTTAATTTATGCACCACGCGTCATATGCATCGTTAAAATCTTAAGTGAGAGACTGTAAGGCCCATTTCTACGCATCGCGAGCACAGTGTCTGGTTTTTCTGGTTCCTCGCTGCAATAATTTAGGTCATTCTGATTCCCTTTAACCTGGTGGCTGTTAATTTATCACCCTGTCAGCGAACACAAGAGAAGAACAACATTATCATGACGTAAACAGACGCAAAGACAATAAAAATCCAGACGATCCAAACTCCGATAGACTCGTCCAACGTTAGGCTTTTATTGAGAGCTGTATATTGTCAGACAGCGAGTCTGCTTCGGAGACACTTACAGCTTTACAACTTGGGACTTTTATTCCTGTTTTAATTGCTCTGTTTGTAATTTGAAGCCTGTTCAGCGACAGAAAAACGTTACCCTCACAGCGTTGCGCTGTCATAAAGGAAGAGTTCATTGTGTGTGAAATAGCCATGTTCACGCTTACGCGGTGAGATAAACGAGAAGATGGATATCCCTTTTAGGTCTGTATGAATACACTGCGAAGGTCCGGCCAAGCACCGATAATTTTAGCTCAGGATGAAGAATAGAAATGAGGGGAAACGACTACCCAACGCCAGCAGCACTAACTCTCTGAAGTTTCCATTGTTTGCTTTCTTTTACGCAAAGTGCCTGCTATCTATACCCTTCTATTTATTATGGAGACATGAGAGTGAGAGTCAAATTCTTGGCAAAACTTCACTAGTATTCATTTTAGTGCAGCAATTTAGTACCACACGAAGGTCTAAAGATATTAGCGAGGATTTTCCACAAGCTTCAAACACCTAGTTTAGTCTGCAAACCTTTTTATATACATACATATATACATACATGCATTCTCATCTTCTTCAGCCTCACCTGTTCCTCCCCGAGACCGAAGCGTGCCCGACTGCGAGGACGTGTGGACCCCTCCGAAAACGGTCACTGCCTGCGACGCCGCGCTGTGGAAGTTGTTGTAGTTGGGGATGGTCGTGACCCCGAAGCTGGGGTAGTGCTGCGGCGTGGGGTCGGACCCATAGCGGTAGCCGGCGTTGTGCGAAAGGCTGGTCTCCCGGTCATCAGTGAGTTTTGCTGCTTCTTTATCCTTACATTGGACACAGCCCATTCTCGACCGTCTGTGGGTGGAGGCGGAAAGAGACAGGGACGGAATTAGCATGTAGGTGAAAGAATAGCTGGGAAGCCGCCTCCATTGGGGAAATTATGATTTAATGTTCCATTATTTCAGAGCTTCCTCTGAGAATTCAAGACAGCCTTCTGAAAAATCTTTCAATTACGCTGAAATGAAACACGATACTTTAAACGCCATAACTAATTAAACAGAGGGACGTAATGCTATGGAGCTGTATGTGCTCGGCTAATGTTCAAATACCTGTACACATTCAGGTTGATCTAAATTAATTTATCCAAAAAACCAAGAATTTCACCGCACTACTTTTGTTAATTACGGCTCACTCTTCCATCTTACTGCACGAGCACACTTGTGAGAAGAATTTACACTCAGCTGCTGCATTTACAAGTTGGCATTCACTTTGTGTTTGTTGTCTTTACAAGGAGCCACACACACACACTCGCTCACACACACGCATCTACGGCTTGTGCAGTGAAACCGCTCCCTGGCTCTACGCTGAGTCTCATGAGGGGGACTGATTGAGCGTTTGGCCTCACTAGAGCAAAGCTAAACCAGATTCTGTAATGAGTGAGGCAATCTGCTTTGTCAATTAAAAAGAGCCTCACCAACTTTATAGACCCAGTTAAGCTAATGAACATTTCGGCTCACCGTGGCCCCCTTTTCTTTTTTTTTTAAGCGCTGGAAGCTCACGAAGCCGGGTTGTTTCGACAGCAGCTAGGAAGGGGCCGCTGACAGGAGCCTGGTCTTTCATCCGCGCTAGCAGCCAGCTGACTTCAGAGACAGCTAATTGGAAACATACTTGTTTACAGTGTCTGTCTGTGGATGGAGAGAGACAGCGAGAGAGTTGGCGCTAGGGGCAAACGCCAGAGCTGCAGCGGACGGAGGACAAGGGAAACCATCACGCTGCTCTTTATCCGAGATACGTACAGGAAGCTGACTAGCAGGTGTGACTCTTTCAGTCAGGAGTAGCACAAAAATACAAAAATTAGAAAAAACTTAGGTCCAAAATGGTCACTTTAAGCGTTTAAAACCTTTTCTTTTTGCGTCCTGATTTTTTTAAGCAAAGTTATACAGTACATGGCCTAAGTTCTTTAGGGCCTGTTTTACATTCACTAGCAAACTACCCTCAAATGCCTATGTAGGAACAAAAAGTGCAAACAGATGTGTCACTTTGCTGCATACTGTGAACACTGCTGCACCCTACGAGCAAAGCTAAGCTCCACGCATAGCTGAGGAGAAACTTCATGCACGTAACTTGAAGCTCAAAATGTTCTTTTCAGGGAGTGGTCCGTCCAGCGTTACAATGATTGCATGATGCTGGACCTGAAAAATGACCCTTTTAAATAGCGCAAACTACTTTTACTTAAGTAGGAGAGCAATGGAAGCAAACTACGTTCTAAGTTTAATGTTTTCCATGATGGCAGCGATCATATCTGAACTTCTACTTCTTATACCCTGACATTATTACACATTATTTGATTGTTCAAACTGATGCAACAGCCTCTAAGTAGCATTTTATTGTTGGGGTGGGTCAAAGGGCAGATTACTTTAGATGCAATTCAGTTGTTTAATCCGGAGGTAGCTAAATCTGAGGTCAGGGCTCCTCCAAAGGGTCACAAGATTAATCTGCGGCGTAAGGACAGAGAAATTCTGCTGCCATAAAAATGTTTTGCACTTTAAAAAGTACAAATAGTCTCCAAATAAATGTAGCGAGGCAAAAGGTGCACAGCTGGATGCCAAGCGCGAGTAAATTTCTCGCAGCACACTCCTGTCGGATACATTTACCTAACCACCACTGCTGCGTTGCTTTTCTCAAAATCTCTGCTTCTCATCTCTGTAAACCTGCTGCAGTAATAGGAAATCACTAGTGTGGAGCAGGTGACAAGTACAAATCTCTGCTTTGTTACCTGCAGCCCAAAAATACCAGGAGCCAGTGTGGGAATCTGAAACGGAAAACAAACGCCTACCAAGCACAGAATTCACCTCATGTGTGCAGGATTTCACCATTTTCTCTTGAGTTATACAGCACTCTGTTTAAACTTACAGGAGACGGGAGCCACTGCAGAGAGAGAAAGAGATCATTGTGATTCATTACTGCCAATAAAACCCCATGAAATACCCAGAAGAAGAAACGAGCCCAGCGGTAGCATTACAGTATAGGCTCAGCACAAGCCGAGACCACAGACAGAAATACAAGAGGGAGCGCTGCTGCCTTTCCAGTAATCCTTAAGATATCAAGTAATCTTCTTTGGCATTTATATTTATATCTCCAATCTTCTGGTATTTCCAGCCTTGGTCTTTCCCTTATAGCAGATTTACTGATATTACAAATTATTTTTAGGCTACAAATTCTGTTTAAAGTAAAATCAAGTGGCAAACGCCAATGAGGGAGTGGGGGAGGGGCGGTGAAAGGGCTGCAGTACCTCAGGTGACCACTTGAGGCTCGACATCAAAAGTGAGTCAATGCCCATGACCAACATGTTTCGACTCTGGTGCAAAATAACAATTTAGGTCTCTATGTAACAGGGTCACCTTGTTATAATTTCACAAAAAGTGTTGTACGAACAATGTGTTTCTGTCACGACAGTGGTACGGGGCTTAATTTTTTATACAGCTCACATATTTAAATTATATCAAGGCATGCATAATTAAGGGAGGGGCTATTTTGAGTGACCGGTGAGTCTGTGTCAGCCATCTGCTCCAATCACACGCCACATCTTGGGACCATTTTTGAACCGAAAAGGCAAGAGTCAGACAATTGCAAAGGCTTTGACCGTCTTCGTATACACAGTCCTTAGAAGAAAAGCACATGCCAAACAAATGATAAAATAAGAATTGCAAGAAACGATATTGATGAATTGTAAAGTGTGGCTTTGTGATAGTGATAGTTCTTTCTCTGTTTGGACAAAACAAGCAAGGCTCTGGGATACTATGACATGTATTTGTGGTGTTTTCTGACTTTTAATAGACTATTTTGCACAACTTATAACAAAAGTGATGAATTGGTGTGGAATATAATCGTCAGCTTCAGCACAGCTTCCCCAAGTTATTTCAAAAACTGATAAAATTGCATGCACGTATAAGGTAAAGCATGCCTCTTGCATACCCAACACGAGGTGAGTAATATATTAATGTCATGCAGAACAGGTGCAGAATTGCATGAATTATATTGACTGAGCCAAGTGGAATAAAACAGGTACAGTGTGTTTTCCGGTGGATTTTCTCTTTAACTGCAGTGATTGAAATAGCGCTGCCTCCGCTCCTGCAGGGATCAGAGTAAATGAGGGGAGATCTCGTGTCGTTGTGCTGCCTGGGGGGGGATTACGAAAATCTCCTTGCTCTTCAAGTAAAAAGGGCCGAGTACGGCTGTAGCTTTAACATATCCCTAACCATTTGGCTACATTAAATCAAGGCCATGTGTATTGTTTCATTTTGCGATATGAATCACATCCGTGTTGTGACTGCAGTCCGCCATGAGCAGACAGCAGAAAAACTCACTGATGAGCGGATTCAACAGCAACAGGCTGACTTATCGCGTTTCTGTAGCATCATAATAGAGCGTTTCACAAGCATTCATCGCAGTCTCTCAGATCCAAGAGACAACTATTCTGTTATTCAATTACATGCATGAGTCAACACTATGTATCATATCGAAATGTCAAGACAAACCTTCCCAGTGTAATGATTTCAAGTTTGCGTTCTCCCTCATTTCACAGTGGCGCACACGTGACACATGCTCGGCATCCTGACCCGCGGCACAACTTTTCCCACCCCTCCCAATAAAAAAAAAAGCAGACGATGGCATCGCAGCCGCGGGGCTTGTTCCTTTTCCGTGGCACAGCCTGGGTATCGCATGACCACCTCAGCCTCTGCGAGAACAATCACGAAGCTATTTTCAGACCCAAAACTGAACAGCTTGCTTCAAAGAGGATGGCGTGATGGGGAAGGTCCTACGGGGGGACAGGATCGTGGCTGTGAAATGTGTTAAAAAGTTAATAGCAAAAGGCAGCGATGATAAAGGAGTGGGAGGACTCGCACAGAAAATCACAGCTACTCACGCTATCATGTCAAACCTCCTCCTTTTGATCTGTTGAATGCGCTTTGCCGACGCCGCTGTGAGATTTCTTTCTCATGAAACAGAGAGACATGAAGAAGTCAATATTATCTCAACACCCAGTAAGAGGTCAGTGCTGCTACTATCAGCCACAACCACCGGGGCTCAGTAGGAATTTAATTTACCAAAATGACACCCTTTATTTTTGACGCTGCGCAGGCACAAGTGTTAATCATCTATAATAACACTGACAGCGCTGGAAGCCATAATGAGATAGTGGGTCATTTATAGTAAAGCTGCAATCAATACACTAATTTAAAAAGGACAAACATGTCAGGGTCACGCAGTGTAGCTGATGGATTAAACAGGAGACAGTCTGTCAGGGCTGAGAAACCGTGATTTTCTGTTACAGAGAAAAAAAAACTGACTGTGTGAGAATTAAATTATCAAAAGCAGCTGTTTCATTTGTTAAACTATTTGATTACTAATAGATTTATTGCACAACTAATTTAATGGCTGAGTACTTTATTTAAGGTTGATCAACCAAAAACTTTTTTCTGATTGCCACTTCTAAAATCAGAGGATTTGATTATTTTCTGTTTTCAATGTGATTAGGAAAACAGAAATCTCACCTTGAGCTCTGTAAAATGATGGACTTTGGACGATTTAATAAACTAAACATCACATCAGCGAACTTAAACTAATTCTGCAGCTTATCTTCTGCTGAATTTGACTCTTTATGTTCTTTTTTATATGATGCATTTGTTTCTGTTTCATAGTTCTTTAGGCTTTTTCTAATAAAGCTCTGTGGGGGATTAAAGTCTGCCCTTGCCTTATACTTAATACTACAATTGGATCTATCTTTCAAGTAGATTAGAAAGATTATAGTCAATAAATATCTGACCATTCAGTCCAAATTGCAAAAACATCAAAGCTATGCAGTGGATAACATTTATTCCCTCCTTCGGGCAGTGAAACTTCCTACAGTTCCTTGGTTCCTTCTCTTTTCTTCAGTGGTTTTTAAGGTAAACCAGCACCAGCGGTAACCCAAGCGTACAACCTTTCTTTTTCAGACTGTGAACCTTCCTTTGAAAGTTTCTTTTTTTATCTGAAACATCAGGCACTTTTCTTGGATGCTTCCTAAAATCTATCCAGCAGCGAATTCATAGAACCTAGGTAACATTCATAACCTCCTAGCTGCCTTCATCTTGCGCCAACCGCTCCACCTTGCAGCTCTGGCTAACAGCCGTCGCTTCCTGACGTAAAACTCGTATAACGCTATTGGTGAACCAGCACTGGAATGTCACCATACATAAAAAGCTGGTATACTGCGATATACAGAGAGCATTGTATGAGACATTGTGTGAACTTGTTTGGTAAGAGCTTGTATGCATGATATTTGCAGCATTTTTGAATGAAAAAGCAAATTAATACACAACTACTGTAAATGGGAGCACACCACCACAATGACAACAACTCTATGTTATTTCTGTTCTGTTCCAAGATGCAGAAGTTAAACCCTAACCCTTTTGTGCTCAGCTGGTCATTACATCTGCGAGACGTAATAATTTAACCTCGGTGAACTTACAAATCCCTCTGGAACACAATCATTTTGCAATTCAACACAACTTTAAACAAGGCAGCCCTGTTTAATTTGAAATGAGGGGTCCCTTTACACTCAGATCATTGACATGGCACAAAACAAGGTCAAACCTCCCACACCCCTCCCACAGCGACCGTATTCAGCTCCAAAATCCAACTTTCTGTTCATGCAACAAAGACCAAAAGAGGATCGTTTTCAGTTGTGTGTCATTTGAATGCATGTGAAACCCACTGCTTCGTTCACTGGGTTCGGAGCGACGCTGACAATCTCCTCCTTATGGCTGCCATTCTCTGAATAGTTACAACATTTGCTTGTTGCAGACAACTGAGTTCATTCAGTGTATCAACAACAAGACAATGGCCACATTTCACTCTGCCACAAGATTATGAGCACAATGAAATGCAGTGTTGAGGCTTTCAAAGCATTCTTCATGTACTGAATGAACAGAGCTGGTTATAAAACCCGCAGCTGAGCTTCATACAGCATGTGGGTTTAAGGCTAACTGTGTTTTCGTGTCACAGTGTTCACAGTTGAGTATGTTGAGTCATGTAGTTAAGCCAGAGAGCACATTGTAAATAAATGTCCACTCAGTCAATGAGGTGTTTTTTTCCAGATTTCGTGTTGCCTCTGCCTTACAGTCGGAACTCGGGGATTTAAACGATTCTTTCCAAATCTTGTGCCAGTGGAGAGCAATGGTCAATCTTGAGAATCCACTGGAAATAATGATGTGGTGGGTACACGGCAATGGAGGTTGGAAGGTTTTTAGTTCAACTTAATCACACTTGAGTTGATGGAAAGTGCAAACCGATGCATAAGCCACACAGAGTGCAAGCGCCGTGTGCAGAGCTGCAGCGATTAGTCAATTAGGAGACACAGAAAAAATAAAAAGCCAACTTATGAGATAGATGCCTTTTCATTGTCTTGTATTAATTTAAACCAAACATCTCCAGCTCAGAGACATCAAGTCCGACTCTGTGACTTGCTTGATGATACTTTTGGACATAAGGCTGGAAACAAAGCAACCAACCCCACCATTAACAGCCCGCCCGCCTTACGACCACAACTAACTACTATGTGCATCAGGATTAATCAATTCACTGTGTTTGGACAAACCGGGGCGGACATTTTTTTTTTTTTCATAATTTTCAAGCCTTTAATGAACAGATCAGACTAATCCACAGTGATCATGACTGATCAAGCTGTAGCTGTGCGGTCAACAGCTCAAATCACAAACTTTTTATGATGTTGGGAGAGAATTTCTGAACAGTTTTCTGTAGTTGTTGCA
This sequence comes from Planiliza haematocheilus, assembly GCA_005024645.1. Lineage (NCBI taxonomy): Eukaryota > Metazoa > Chordata > Actinopteri > Mugiliformes > Mugilidae > Planiliza > Planiliza haematocheilus. The sequence goes on from SRSE01000124.1 coordinate 893,237, forward strand.
GCTTAAAATGAAAATGATCATTAGTTGAGCCCTTGTGTCTCAGTGACACAAACATACAGGCTTTCACCAAAGCAATCAGTAGACTTTGCTGAATATTTATACACGTCTCTATGTAGCTGCATGTACAGAGCCCGAGAGGAAACATACAAGCTCTGTGAGCCACAATATGCAGCTGCCTTCATTCAAATGTGATTTTACGCAGGGATTGAGCAGTCACTCGTGGGCAGCCTGTACACTGAGAGCTTCAAGATGCTGAGGGCAACGTTTGACAACCAGCACACAAACTACTGCCTAACTTATGGCCCATCGTAGGGTTAGCCACACAGCTCACCGTCCCCAGTGTTTGCCTACAAGATGGATGGCTGCACCTCCAGACACATCACGCGAAAGACAGCTCTGATTTGATATTTAACAGCGGTGGGATTAGGTTCACGCGTGTGGTTTTTGTGGAGGTGAATCAATGGGTGGCTTGTGTGCAGGCCGTCGTGGCGTTTCATCGCGTATGTGTGCAATGCATGGCCTCAGTGGTCAGCTCTGTTCTGCAGCGCATCCATCCCTGCTGCAACACAAGAGCCCCCCTCTCACTGCAAAACATCATCCACAATTACAACATCGCCGTCGCTCCTGCTCTCTCTCTCTCCCTCTCTGCCCGTCTCACTCTTCACAGTGCAAACTTATCAGTTCATTAGATGAAGCTACACCTGCAGAAGGGCTGGAGTGTCGACTGGCGTGGATTGCAGCGACTCGGATGTGTTATTTATCCGCTCCCTCGCCTTCTCTCTCTCTCTCTCCCGAGATGAATTCACAGCGCAAAATAGGGGACAAGGCGGGTGCACCAATTGAAATTCAGCAGAAGAATATAAAAGCGTGCTTACCGCAGATGAATCAGATTTAATCCATCGGAGTTTCCAGAGTTTCTTTCGTTGGGGGGGAAATCCGCGGATGTTTTTCTGCTCTCTGTCAGCCTCTTTTTCTTCTCACACAAACAGACAGAGAGAGAGAGAGAGAGAATAGCGGTGGGAGACACCGTCCCTGCCGATTCAGGAGCTCCTGTCGCCGCCGTGTGTACAGATGATGACGGTGGCGACTCACCGTCAAGCTCTCGACAACGGCAAACACAGTTTCCGGTTGGCACTTTCAAAATAAATCTCTACGCTTTTTGTAAACGAGACAAAAACAACGATAATGAGCATTTAAATTGAACCACGGTTAATTTCACGCATTTAAACTTAAACAACCCCACCACACGTGTGTTAGTAACGTCGCGATTAACGCAGCTAATGGATATGTAACGAATTAGACTCTCTTATGGTTTTATTTTGATCAGAGTACTGCGCTTGGATTTCCGGTTTGTCTCTGTACGTCTTGACGCAGCTGTGATTGCGTACTGCTGATGCGGATGCTCGCCGATAGGAGAGCTTTGATTGACAGCGGTTTCCTCCAATCGCTGTTTACAATGTGCAGTGGCGAGCACCGCCCCCGTCTTTGGAGTGACTGAAAAACAGGGCAAGGTTGGCAAATTGACTGTTTTTGTTCAAGTCATTTAAGACTCCCCTGTATTGTTTCCCTGATTGGTTTTTAAGTACGAGTCAGACACACATTTTTGTAATTTTCCGGTTAAATCAGAGAAAGAAAGATTAAGTCAATAGGTTTAAATTACGATGATTAATATTATTAAGAGCTAACTGAGGAAATATACACAAACCTTTGCGTCTTTGTGTCACATTTGCAGTAAACCGCTATATTCAGCAGTTTCCAATGCATGTGTGTGTGACTAATAACAAATAACTGACTTGCAACTTGATCTTGTAATACACGACAATTGTATTTTTTATTTTATTCCTCACTTTTCATTCCTTGTGCTTTATTTTTTTATATTTCTTACCATATTCATCTTAATTTCACTGCTGTTGCACCTGTACACCACACACGTGACAAATAATAGTTGTTAAATCCTTGTATCCTTCAATAAAGATATTTTTTAAACATTAAAAACTGAACAACGAATATCAGCAGACTTAACTTCTTTCAGCAACTGAGAGAGAATTTTGTGTGCAAAGGAAAACACATTCAGAAAGATTTAGGTCAAACAACACAATAGAATATATTACTTCTTTAGTACTTCATGAGGATTTACAGCGATTTAAACCTATTCACAGTGTTGACCTTTGACCTACCTTGGCCTAACAACAGGCCTGCTCACTAGACGGCTGCTTAAGAGCGCAGAAAAATGAAAGTCATCGTCAATTACCCGACCATTTTCACCTTTCCAGATTTAATGGAGGACTTGTGATGTAACGTTCTCAAGTACAGTCTGACATGTGGAGGAGTTGGGAGCAAAAACCACCAACACTATTATTAATCTCAGCCCACTCCGCCGTCTGAGTCACCGCTGACTTGATTGATCTGCTGCACTGTTTCCCAGAGTGGAATGTGACACCGTCAAATGTCAGCCGAGGAGAATTTAAACGCGCTCAAATAATGATAACGTGAAACGGACGGCGGGTCTTAAAATAGCCGTGCAGAAACTGGAACAAGTGGTAATTAGTAAAAGTAATCACTTGAACAATTAACCCGACTATTAATATGTCTGTGTTTTCATGCGCTTCATTTCTTGTCAGTTCATGAGAAAATTCTTTCAGCCTTATATAAGACGTTTTGCTATTTCACTGGAATGTAAAATATATGGAGGAAATTTTATTGACCTGAATCTTTCAGCTCTTGGATGCCATCTGCAGACCTGTTCAAGTGTAATGCATTTCCAACCAGGAGACGTAAATCAACCAACCAGAGCAAAGCTGATTGCTAAATAAATTTGACAACTAAAAGTCTTGTCTAGTCTGGTAATTATTTTAACTGTATAAATATTTAATTGTCTCAGCAGTTGTCCACACAAAGAGTCATTTTAAATGTCTCACTTTAATGGCAAAAAAAAAAGCCCTTTTGTTTTCATTTATTCAAAAACACTCCATGGCCTAGTGGCTTTGTCCCAGAGTTTACATATTCATGACATCTCACCACAATAATGACAGCTTTGCATGTAATCAGAATATCACAATGACACAATGAACGTGGCCTAGTTTGCCCGATGGAGGGGAGGGAGCGCTGGAGAAAGCGGTCACCCTAATCCTCAAACTGCTGCTGCGTGTATTTGATTTCACGCTCACCCTGCTTCCCCGCGACCAGGAGTCATGCTCGCTAAAGAAGCCCATTCTTCCTTGCAGCCATTTTGGACTGGTAACCATGGAGATGTGGGTCATGCAGTGATGGCAGCGAGAGGAGACTTGTAGCTGGTGGTGGAGTTGGAGCACTGCAGGCTGCCGGAGCAGGAAGCAGCAGCAGCAGCAGCAGAAAGCCATAAACTCTCATTATATCTGGGTCACTGGGATGCTCCAGCTGCAACAAGCAGACAAGACACTATTATGCAAGAGGAAGGATGAGGGAAGTTGTGGGCACTGAGGCTTTATGGTTGTCTGTTTACCGAGTGGGGCATATGGCAGGAGGGCGTCCTGATGATATAACATGAGAATAGCAGAGCGAGTCATGCTGTTGTTTTGATAAGCTTCATTGTGCCAGATATTACAGTTGTGTACAACATACACATTTCAGTGACTCATCAGAGAATGGACACGGGCCTTCTGAGGGGGTCCTGTGGTGTCTGCGAACAGGATGTTGTTAGTGGGGGGGCTTTGGGTCCTGTGGGTTTAAGGGAGCGGCCTCTGTGGATCAGGCTAGTTTCATTTTTCGAGCTAGTGAATTTGGAGGCTCAGCTGTTCCCAAACTGTTTCTGTGTTTGTGTCTGTGTCAGGCTGCATCCTGCTGGGGACGGCTGCAGCCATCAAGGGGTGGGGGTGCCTGGTCTGGTCTGGTCTAGGTGGGTGGTACATGTTTAAGTAACAGCCACACGAATGCCAGGTCCAAAAGTTTCCCAGCAGAACATCGTATTGTCACAAAATGGACAATGTTATTTACTTCTCCTGTCAGTGGTTTTAATGTTGCGGCTGATCGGTGTATGTATTGCATGTATAATGAAAAGTGAATTGCAAGAGTGGCCTTTTTTGATTAAAACGCTGAAACAAAACAGTTTGATGGCAACTTGCATGTACAGATATTTCTAAATCAATAAATGTATCGCTAATTTCAATTTCTACTAAACTTATTTATATTATTTTTAAGGTTTGTGAAATATATGTATGTATTTTTAAATCAGTTTTCTGCACCCTAAGTCTAAAAACAAGTTTCAAGCCATGTTGTTGTGTCTCTTCCATTGTCCGCGGCCCCCACTCCACGACCCCCCCACTCGTTGGATTCCGGACTCCTGATTGGTGGAGACGGTGTGGCTTTGTCGTCATAGCCCCGGTGCCCATTCATCGGTGGACTTGGGCGTTGTACTCCGCATCTCATTTGCGGCGGGGCCAATTTCTCCATTTACAAACTCCGCTCGAGGAAAAAATTGAAAGAATTTTCTTTCGCAGCGTCGCTACAATTTTTTTTCCCCTCTCTCCCAACGCTCACGCGTCTCTTTGCGGTCACTTTGATTTCGGGCTGATTCCTCGGCTTGCAAGAAAAGGAGGTGTCGGCGTTTGACTTGAAATTTTTCTGGGGGGAAGGAAGCTTGCGGTCTTTGTTCATTCATTTGATCGGTTGGGTTCCTTTGTTGGGACAAAAGCATGGGAGCGCAAATATCCAAAACCGCTGGAAAAGAGGAGGCTGCGGTGGAAAAGCCGGCAGAAGGCGCGGCCGTTGCAGCGAAGGCAAACGGACAGGTAAATTAGAGTTGAATTATTTAAGTGAGCGGCTCGCAGAGGGGATTTTTTTTTGTCTCAATTTAGCAATGTGTTGCGTCAATGGCGTGCTCCATGTTCCCTGTAGCGCATCCCCACGCTCACCGGCATTCAGGGAAAGTGGCCACATGCATCCATTTTCACCGGCGAATGCATTGTTGAATTTTATTCCTTAAAACTCATTGTTCCAAACTGGATTTTTTTAATCGAGGTAGCTTTAAGTTAATACATGCATATTTAAAATTAATATATGGGGATATTAAAAGCACAAAATGCGCAACCAGTCGGATAAAACACTTTATTTTGGAACAAAATGCATTAGTTTATGATTAACATCCCCCATCTGCTTTTGTTCTCCAGTGTTGCGTCTGTTTTCATTCATTTGCTTGAAATATGTGCAGCAGGGGTTTGTGGCCCCTCTTCCACTGTGGCATGGCCATTTTAAAAACGGAACCACGCCTTTGTTGCCAGATTCAAGAAAGGAGCCACGTTTTTTTGTGTGTGTATGGTGCAGACAAACCACCACCAAATCCAAAAAGCAAATAGTGGAAAGGAGAGGGGAAAAGCCTCATGATTAAAATGGTGAACAAAGCTCGACGATGAGGGTTAGTAAAAGAAACGGGGGGAGGAAAAAAATAAATAAATTCCTATGTCGTTTCCATTGACTCCACACTGAACGCCCCCTGGTGGCGTCAGCCTTTACTGCAGTTTAACCAACTAGCCTACTGCTGGAAGCCGCTGATCTGTCGTCACTGTCCTAGTAACAGATGTTGCTGCAGTTTTAGGGCTTTTTCTTATTGGTTGTTACCAATCTGTGAATTTAACCCCAGATTTTGCAGGGGGTAGTCGTGGACACACGTGTCCGTACGTATGTGATTATGTGTAATCAACAGTGTCTAATTCTTTCTAGTTAAACGGCATGAGGATGTGCATGTTAGAGTGAAATTTTTGTGCTCTCTCTTCTCCCAGGAGAATGGCCATGCCAAGACCAACGGGGATGCCTCTCCAGCTGCAGAGGAAGCCAACAAAGCTGATGTGCAGGCCAATGGAAGCACTCCCACCGAGGAGGCGCCAAAAGAAGAGGGCGAGAAAGTAGAGGCTGTCGAGGCCAACGGAGAGAAGGAGCCTGCCGCCACAAACGGAGAGGCTTCTGCCAAGCCGGAGGAAGGCACTCCGTCCACCAGCGAGGATGGCAAGCAGAAGAAAAAGCGCTTCTCCTTCAAGAAGCCCTCCTTTAAGCTCAGTGGCTTCTCTTTCAAGAAGACCAAGAAGGAGTCCGAGGAGGCAGCAGAGGACGGAGCAGCAGCAGCGGCTGCAGCGCCAGAGGCAGAACCAGCCGAAGGGGAGAAGGCGGCATCAGAGGAGGCTGCTGCCGAAGACGCCAAGCCAGCTGAGGCTGCTGAGGAGGGAGCCAAGGAGGCTGCAGCCGAGGAGCCCAAGGCTGAGGAGGCGAAGGTAGAGGAAGCAGCGGCGGCGGCAGCAGCAGGAGGAGAGGAGAAACCAGCTGAAGCCTCGCCTGCTGCGCCGGAGACGGCAGCCAGCCCAGAGGCCCGCCGCAGCCGCCGAGTAAACCTGCTGAACGAGACGCCGGAATGAAGGAGACGATGTAGCCCGTCTGAAGGAATGCGAGGACTTGTCTAAAACCAGGGATTTTTTTTTGTTCATTTTTGTTTGTGTTTGTTTACTACTCTGCAACCATCTCATCCATAATGACTGCAATGTCCCTGGCAGTGATGGACAGGAGGGTGTTAGTGGAGAGTGTGCTGCTTCCTCACTGCTCATTGGTGCTTGCATTTGTGACATGGGTGAGTGTGAAAGTGCGAATGTGAGTGGGAATGTTTTTCTACATGCAACCACGACTGTCGACACACGTTGCTGAATTTGACATATATTTAATCCAAGTATTTGGTGCTGGGCAATTGGATGTAGCAGCTAAAGCTGTGTCTGCAAGATCTGACACATTGTGATATTTAAAGGGAAAGTCCAAGTCTTAAATGTTGTCTTTGCAGTGCACAGTTGTTTACAACTCTTTAAGCTCAACGCTCCTGTGGACACAAATCATTCCTGAACTAGATTTAGTAAACCAATAGGTGCTCATCACTTTCCATTAGGTTCCACCATTTCAAAACTCTGTAGTAATGCACGTTGTATAGACTTTGATATTACTGGTTTTATGACTGAGATGTACCTAAATGACTGAAGTTTTTAACAGATTACCCATTGTAAATGAAGTTTTCTTGTTTTTCACCATTTGTAAGATTGAATAAAATTGGGAGATGTTTTAAGCAAATGTTGCATCAAGCTGTGATGACTAACGACACCACTTGAAATTGACACTATATCAAAGCACACACATTCGGGACATAGGGATACAGTCTTTAAACGGCATTTCTTTGTATATAAGGAGGCTCAACTTATTCAGTATGGAATGTAACATTGATTGCGAACTGGTATCAAGGTGTTTGGTTTATTTCTGTGAGTACTGCTGAAGAATAAAGCAATGAAATGTAAATTGGCAATCTGAGCTCATTTATTCACAATGCTTTGCAAAAAAATATATATATATATATTTTTATTTATTGCTTTTACTTGAGAAGCAGATTTCTGTCTGATTTTAAATGCTCATGGATTATTTGCGTTACAGCACCCTCGTGTGGACACCTGAGGAAAAGCAGGCTCTCTGGAATCTCACAATATTTATGTTGAACATTGCACGCCATCTCATTAAATCAAGATAAAACACTGTACAGCTCGTGTAAGTGTAAATTACAGTGCTGTTTTCTTCAAGTCAAATCCAGAAACAGGATCAAAAAGGACAAATAGCTGCACAGATTCCCCCTCCTTGTCAGCTGATTTGTATGTGATCAACACAAACACGTTCCCTCTGAGCCAGGTTAATTTGCAACGGAGAGACGTGTTTGCCGCTCCACGGTATTTTTTTAAGGAAATGATGGGACTCACTCCAGGAGGAACCGCACGCATAATTGTGTCATGGGACTCGAGACGAGCCGCGTGTGATTCAGTTGCGAAGCTGCTGCTTTTGCACCATAAATGATAGTGTTCGAAACAAATATTTTTACGACGTCTAGAGGTTTGGAGCCTGCAGCCAAACAACTGCAGCACCGACCGACCCGGCTGATGCCTGTGTTCACCATCAACATGTTAGGATTCCTTCGACAAAACCCCACAAAAACACCAGGCTCTTTTTAAGAGTCGAAGAGATTGCAGCAAAATCCTCTGGGGTGTCTTTAGCGGCCCGCGGCTGTGCACATGCTCATTTTAAACCATTTATTTCCTTTGCACCCAGTTTAACCCTGTGTACCACAGTTTTGCCCACCGCAAGAAGGGTGTGCTTTACACATAATATTTCTATTTCTGCCTCCTAGTCTGCTTGTCCATCCCGGTCAGGTCGTTTTTTTTTGCATTTGCTGGTCATTTTGGCCCACAGCGTGCCTCACATGCTCCTCACAGCCATGGAGATTCCCACCGAGCCACATGTCACTCGCAATCCTCCACAAAACCTTGGCTTTCTTTCCAGAAGGACACACAAATACACAGATATGCTGATGATCTGACAAACAAGAAAAATATCAAAGTGAAATATTCCTTCAAGTGACAGCAGATAATTTTGGAGTGCAGCTTGTGGAGTCAAGCATCTGTGCTCCTGTCTGTCCCACCTCATGCAGCCACCACAGACCGTCTCAGAATGGCAGTGCCCTCAGATTGCAATCCCCAGCGGTTTCTTTCAACCGGCTCCCTCTCTCTGTTCTGTCCCTTGGGCCCCTCACCTAACCACCATCTTTATTTCTCTCCCAAGAAAGATCAAACGGCTGCTGCCCTGCCAAAGGACCATCCCTGTCCCCACACCCGAACTATTTCCAGCACGCCCGCATCCAGACTTGCACGGTAGAGTAGCCTTTGTAAACTTTGGCTGCCAAGCAGGCGACCAGTAGGCCTCACGTGGGGAGATATTCATACTTTATGAGCCTTGTCTTCTCTATAGAACCAGTGGTGACATTTACTCAAGCGCTGTATTTAGGTGTGCGTGGATTTCCCAACTGTTTTATTGTTGTTGTTTTAACCAGCTTTGCAATCAAAGCTAATTAGATTAAAAGTAAATTTGTAAAAGATACTGAACTGCTGAGGTACACTAGAGTAAATAAGGTGGGTCTTATACTCAACTTTTGTAGTTTAAATGAGGCAAATTTTAGGCAAAATTTTATCAGCATGCACACACAAGAAAGAGCCCACAATAGGTAGGGATTTGTTTTAACCAGAGGAACCCGAAAGCTGTGTCCTGCCATATTCACATTTAATGTCACTTAGTACTTCTACTCCACTACACTTCATGAGGAATATATTATACATTTCATTCTAAAACTTTGAATAAGTAATGGTATCAGGTAATGCCAAGCCCTCCAATAATATTAAACGTAAAGAAATACATTTAAAAAGCTTCATACCCAAAAATTTCTCATTGAAATCATAATATTGTGTAGGTCTCCTTTGTGCATCCAAAACAGTTGTGACTCATCAGAGAATGGACATGGGTCTTCTGAGGGTGCCCTGTGGTGTTTGGCAACAGGATGTTGTTACTGGGGCGCCTTTGGGTCCTATGTGTTGAAGGGTGGGGCCTCTATGTATCATCCCACAGATGCTTGGTCAGTTTGGGATCTCGTGAATTTGGAGGCCAGGTCAACACCTTGTGGTGTTCCTTGTGGTTTTTTGAGTGGTTCCTAAAGCCTTTGTGTGTGTGTGTCAGGCTGCATCCTGCTGGGGATGGCTGCAGCCATCAAGGAGTGTCATTGCTATGGGGTGGGGGTGCCTGATCTGGTCTAGGTGGGTGGTGCATGTCTAAATAACATGTATATGAATGCCAGGTCCCAGCTGAATATTGAATTATCACAAGATGGTCAATGTTATTTATTCTCATGTCAGTGGTTTTAATGTTGTGGCTGATCTGTGTGTCTTATTCTCAAAGAAACTTATTAAAGGTGAACACTTCTATTTTCTATGGCTATTATGATCTGTTTTTACTTTTGGTATGATTTAGCATCAGTTAAATATTTTACATTTAACATTGAACATTTTAACTGAATTTACTTTAGGTAACAAGATGTTGGGTTTTAAACCTTGTGATTCAACAAAACATTGAAACATTGAAATAAATTCCTCAGAGACAAAACATTCGTTAAGACAGCATTTATTTTGGTCATTATGCTTTACATGACATAATGCATGTCCAGGGATATAACAATGTTGCTGTTAGACAGTTTCCATGACAGCATTCTGGTGACTTTCATAACGGTCAATTTGACCATTAACATTTCACAATATTTTTCAAGTCACATTTAGTTACAAAATGTTGTACAGAAAGGTATTAGTGTTATTGGTCACCCGAATGATTAAAAAAAAAAAAACAAGGTTGTACAAAAACAAACAAAAACAGACAAACACTAAATTAAGAGTCACCAGTTGAAATCAGTATAACAGGAACAGAGTGGAAAAGAAAAAGTCAGGACACAACACAGTTAAAATACCTCAATTTCACAAGCTGTCTCCATTTCAAGAGCTCACTGGTAACTTTATGGATTGCTTACCCCATCCCTGATCACCTGTTTTCATAAATTAGATTTCCTTCTTCTGAGCACCTATTTCTTGTAGTTTTCAAGTCGAGATGCTATTCCTCAAAGAAGGGTGAACTACCTGTCTGTTGGGCTGAGGAAAAATGAACAGGGAGCTTACTTTGAGAAATAGATTGCAAATTTAGTTGGTTGGCTTTTGGGAACTACGCTATCAACGTATCACGTTGAAGCAATGAGGAACCCAGAGAAAGAGCAGTGGACATTCTCGGCAGCAAAGACACCATTGGCCTCATCATCAGGGATCTGGATGTAGACGGTGTCCTGCTCATCAAGCAAGAGGACAGCGCTACCGGACATCTGGTCCAGGAAGCCCTTGTTGTACTCATCATAAGTGAACATAACAGGCTGGCCATTCTTGTACAGAGCCACCAGGGCATGAGCTCCATTGACATGGATGCTGTAGGAGAAGTAATAGACTCCAGGAATCTGGCAGGTGAAGATTCCAGATTCAGGGTCATAGTGATTCTCAGCATTGTACACTATCTGGTCAAACTTAATGGGGCTGCCAGCAGCAGGGTAGGGGGTGGCCAGAGATGCAGTGAAAGCAGACATGGGGGACTTGACCATAACCTCACTCATACCCATACCCTTCTCAAACACAACCTCTCCAGGAGGACCAGGGGGACCAGGAGGTCCAGCTGGGCCGGCTTCTCCATCAGATCCAGGCTCACCAGGCTGACCTGGGGGACCCTGAGGTCCGGGGACACCCTTAGCAGCCAAACCAGCAGGGCCGGGAGCACCAGGGAGACCTGGGTGTCCCTTAAGGCCAGGAGCACCAGCGGGACCTTGAGGTCCAGAAGGACCTCTGGGACCGGGAGCACCATCAGATCCAGAGGCACCTTGCTCACCTGCACGACCGGGATGACCTTTGGGTCCAGCAGGGCCTGGAATGCCTGGGGAACCTGGGATACCTGGGGCACCTGCATGACCTTTATCACCTGAGGGTCCAGTGGCCCCTCTGGGTCCAGGAGGACCAGCTGCACCTGGATAACCCTGCTTTCCTTGGAATCCCTGTGCTCCCTGATCTCCCTTGTGTCCCTTAGGTCCCTGAGCTCCAGTTGCACCTGTGTCACCTTTAGAGCCAACAGCACCAGGTTCACCTGGGAAACCTCTATCACCCTGAGGTCCAGTAGGACCAGTGGGTCCAGTTGCACCAGTAGCACCAGTATATCCTGTAGGACCCTGCTCTCCCTTTGCACCTGTGGCACCTGGGCTACCTGTTGCTCCCCTCTCTCCCTTCTCTCCATTTGCACCTGGCTTTCCATATCCGGGGACTCCAGGGGCACCAGTGGCTCCAGCAGGTCCCTGGTGGCCTTTAGGGCCAACTGGACCAGGCATACCTGGGGCACCATTCTCACCTGATTTACCTGGAAGACCTACACCTGGGGCACCAGTGTGTCCCTTGGGTCCCTGTGGTCCCATGGGGCCAGTGGCACCATCTCTACCTGGGCTACCTGACTTTCCTGGCTCACCTGGGCTACCTGGTTTTCCTGGCTTTCCAACTCCAGCTGGACCTGGTTCTCCAGTTGGGCCCATAGGTCCTTCAGGTCCTGTCTCACCTTGAGGTCCGGGAGCTCCCACCCCTCTATCACCCTTAGCACCTGGCAGTCCAGGTACACCGGGATGTCCCTTCAGACCAGGCTCTCCTCTAGGTCCCGCTGCTCCAGGAAAACCTGAGGGTCCTGGCTTGCCAGTAGCAGACAGACCAGCAGGCCCAGGGCTGCCAGGAGATCCGGGGGATCCTCTTGGTCCCATTGGTCCAGTGGCTCCAGTATCTCCCTTCTCGCCAGGAAGTCCATGGCTGCCAGGTTTGCCAGGTCCACCAGGAGTTCCAGGTTTGCCAGTGATGGAGCGGCCAGGGGCTCCAGGAGGTCCAGGAGGCCCCTGGGGTCCAGGCGCACCTTCACCATCCTCTCCAGGGGGGCCGGGAGGGCCAGCAGGTCCCTCAGGGCCAGGCTCACCTGGAGGACCAGGGTCACCTGCCACTGACACAACTGTAAAGAATGAAATAATGATCATCATGAGGAGGCTCATCACAAACCTTAAATGACATTTGACCTGTAAGGCGTACATACAAATTGTATATTGTATGTGTCCAAGTATATGATTCAAAGCCTTGAGTTCGTTATCACATTGTAATAGAAATTTAGCCTGAGCATTCAGACTGTATCTTACAACATAGAATCTATTCTGGTCCACTGCCTCCACTTAAATTCCCATTCAAGCATTCAAGTAACAAGTGCAATAACATGGATGTACAACCCAATTCGCAGCTCTGTTGTGTCTTACTGAATAGCAGCATGGCTGTATTTCAAATTTGAAATAAACTATATAAGTTTTAAGGTGAGTTCTCTGATGAATGTTGCTCTCTCTTATTGTTTCACAGTTTTAAGACAGTATTGGTTGAAAAAGTCTCTACTGATCAGTCCTATATTCATATTTCCTGGAGGTGGGGCAAGTTTTGTTCTCATGAGCCTGCAGTTAGTTAGCCATGACAGCATAGTGCTGATTCAGTTTCATAAAAGCTGAATTTTTGTTTTATGGCAAATTCTTCAAAATGAAGAAATATTAATAAAATGTAGAAATGATCAAATTAATAAAATAATTTTGTTCTTTTAAAAAAGTATATATATCTAAGCTGTATATGTATTTATTCAGGCATTTATTTAATTGTGAATACTGAAAATAGCACTAAAATATAAATGTTATAAAGAATAAAGATTGTATTATTATGGCCAAAGACTTTAAGAGAGGTAGGTCTAAATGAGAGGGAGCTCTTTTCTTTTTTTTATTTGCTGCCTTAATGTGGTCACATGTGTTTGAGTGTAAAAGGCTCACTCCTTGGCTAACTCTAGCTTAGTTTGGATAAAGCCAAACAGATGTTTCTACTTCTGTGTTAAGCAGGCACACCCAAACAAACCACACTGCTGGGTGACTGGACTCTAATTGACAGTGTCAGACTAAAAATAATCCACTAACAGCTACTTTCTCAAATAAAAATAGCGACGTGTTGATTCGCACAAAAGCAACATTTCACATTTCTGCATTTTAGGAAACACTTAAGACAGCAACATGTAATCTACATTTTCCCTAGGCTTGCTTGGGGAATCTTTTGAATCTTTTCCCAAAAGTGTGCCTTGAACAATGCCACCCACTAAATGCAATGAATAGTCTTTGTGCTACAAAGATGGCGTTTTTTTGTGTTACTCAGCATGTTGAGTGTAAATCAACACACAATAAAAGTGCATATAAAAGTGTATATATTCCTAAGAATAGGTGATTGAACAATAAACATTGTGTGGCAGATAAATGTAAGTATTTAAAGTGCGTCTTGCATGCTAACCATCACCATGCTAAAATAAAATGTGAGTACACTGGCTGGAAGAAAATGGAGATGAAGCTCAAGTACAAGCTGCATAAATTCTTCGACTTTCAGAAGAAGAAAAGTTCTGCACTGAGTAAATGAGTCTTGTTATACAGGACTCAGATGTAACTGTGATTGGAGAGGCATGCAAACTTGCTGTAGCCAATCAGAGCACAAGACTCTCCAGCGTAAGGTGGAGTTTGATTTTCAAAGTGTTCTTGCAGCTTATGCCGCTTGTGATGGCTGCAGCAAAGATGTTCATTTCGAACATTCAAAGGAAAGGCCCGGCTTTCATGGAGTGCTGCAAAAATGGACTGTAACTTTTTCTTTTAAAAAACTGAGAAGTGCCTGAATGGATTACAGTCAAAAACGGGCCATGTGAGAGTCGAGTTTGGTGCGTTTTCTTACCGTGGCTCTTCACGGGGAAGGGCACCACCTTCTTCACCACATATCCCTTTCCATGGGCTGCTGCAGAGGCCACGATGAAGAGGAGGATGCTTGCTACTCGCAGGTCCATCTTGCAAGTTCAAATCTGCAGGGGAAAGAAAAAGACTGTCAGTGCAAACGGTTCAAAGGTACAAAGAGGAAGTAAGCACCAGTTTTAAGCTAGTCACAGAGTTTTCAAACTTTCTCAGATAAGTTTTTTTTTACAGAAAAAGAGCAAATGACAACTGTGATAACTCAAAGTTGCAGGGTTTCAAATTTAACTTAACCTCCCAGCCTTCCAGCATTCTGGATACTTTAGGCCTCTTATATGTTAAATATGAAGCTCCAACTCATTCAGAGTCTCCCTTGCTTCTCTAGACTACCACAGGTACAACTCAAGGCCTAGATGTTGACTACACTCACCCAGAGATGCAACCATTTAGAGAGGAAGAGAAATGAAACATACCAGCATCCAAAGAGGGAGAAACCAAATCTCTTCGGCACCAGTGAGCTGCTGGCGCTTCTGTATATCCTTAGGGTGGGAGCACAACTGAGGATATGCTGTCCTCCAGTACAATGATGTGGGTATTTATACTATATCTACCCCTCGCATCATTAAAAAAAAAAAAAAGCCCCCACCACGCAAGTACCTCCCTCTTCAGAGCTAGGCTGTAATTAGCAGACAGCTCTGCCCAAAGCGGGCGAGTCACATCAGGGTGCCTCCATGTCTTGAGCATCCAGACACATGATTATCACATATTTCAGTCTTCTTCTGAACTAGAACGTGATCATGTTCAAAGTAATAAACGAATAAATAGACACAAAGAACACAAGCCTTGCTCTGCAGGAGGAATAACGTTGTAGACAGTCATATATTTGTAGTTGGGTTTTGCAGCAGCATTTACATGCCCTGTTTAAATATGAAAATGTCTGAAAATAGTCAAAACAGATCTATATAAATAAAATAAAAAAAATCCAGACAGCTAGATCTGAAGTGGCACCTGTGTTGCTTCACAGAGCTTGCATTGAGGATGTACAGTGAAAAGGCAAATTTACTTCTCGCCTTTGCTTTTCCTGACCGTCTGGGCACCTGCAACCTGGCTTGATAATATAAACAAGGGAAATGGTGGGGCAAGAAAGTTACGGATGACTTGAGGTGCCTTAGACTGAAATCATGCACCTATATAGCTTATTACTAATGTAAAATAACAATTTAAGGGATTCATGTATTTGGTGCATTTAGTCCATTCCCTGATTCTTATTTGGTCAGCTTGTTATTTTGGCTAATAGGAGACAAAGTGGCCTTGATTGCAGCCTTAATTTTTGGATGAACTCTTTCTTTAACTTGGGTATTTTTGTAAGTGTTTCACTCTTAACGCAGCAAATAAAGTTATATAGGGAGTTACTGGAAAAGACATTTGGGCTCGTTTGCTGTGCAGCCCCCGTGAATGCAGCCCAGTGTGCGACAGCGTGCAGTGCTCATGTTTGGACACCAGGGGGCAGGTTTTTACTGATGTTCGGAGCGAGGCGGCGCCGCTGCTGCTGCTGCTACTGCTGCTGCTGCATGGAAGCGGCCCCTGCGGTCACCTGTTATTTCTGGTCCTCTCGGTGTATATACACCAACCAGAGGTTTCCAGCTTATTACTGCAATTAAAGCATGGTTTCTGTCACGATGCTGCATTTCCTCAATCAGCTCCGTCCTCCAGCATTATCCTCCCTCACCCTCCACCTTGCCTTGCTTACTTTGAGATCTTCCAACTGTAATTTCTCAATTTCACCCCGGCCGCATAGGAAATGCATACACCCAAATAATCACATGTTCTCAAGCGCACTAGTAGCCATAAACGATGTGTAGGGTCGCCTATGTCCCTTCCCAAACTCTTTCTAAACACGCAGCCATTTAGGGCGCATGTTCTTCCTGTGTTCTTATAATGTGAGTACATATTGCTGACACTGTGTGTATAGAGGTGATTGAGGGCTTAACCAAGTTTCTATATGAGGCGTCTATACTGCACGTGACTGCGACAGGCATCTTTCATCACAGCCATAATTAAAGATTCTACAGCATGGCCTGTTTGAAGCTTTTTTTGAAGTTTGAAGTTTTTGCAAATTAGCCCAAATTATCTGCAATTTTCCAAAGTGCTACCTTGCCTGGCTTATAGCACTTAATCATGTTTGGCAAGCATTGTTTAAGCTCACTCTTCCTGTCAAATAAAAACACAAGGTAATTTGTGATCTTCTTTTCCAAATGCTCGAAATCGTGTTCGCAATCAGGATGGGAGCGGACGGCACGCGACAGAGGTGCAGACCGATCACCTGAGGCAGCGGTTCACGGCACGTTACAGGTACCTGTGACACGTGCGACCAAGCTGTGAGAGCAAACAAATATATATTTTTTTCCCATTGTGTTTGCACATGTCTTGTCTCGCTTCACATCATCTGCGGAAAGCTGTGTCCCTGTTGCAACAATTCAGTGGCTCAAGTTTTCTATTTTGACAACACTACTGAACGCCACACCAGCCTGCCACCAGTTTTGATATATTTTATAGTTATACTATATTATTTTAAAATCTCTTTATGCTTGTGCCCTGAGAGGAGGCCCGGCTTCACCAGCTTCCAGTCAGATTTAGATGAAATAACAGAGCAAGGGCGGGTGGAGTTAGGATTTTATATGTTTATAGGTTCCGATGATTTTCAGTTTATTTATGCTTTTCGAACATGGCTAAACCACTGCAAAAGAGGCTCTCCGTTTTTAGTTCAATGCCCCGAGAACAATGATTCATCTCTTTATGCATAAAAAAACCCAACAACCTGCATATGCATGTGAGACGGAAGCATTCATGCCGAGCCTTGGAACCAGAGTGTACCTTGGCTTGGGGAAGACTTGAATTAACAGTGTAATTTGGACGTTGTTTATAACCTCGCGGCATATTTTTTTATTTTCTAAACACGCCACTGGACTCATTTGAGAAGGACTCTGTGTCATTGGGCTTGTTGAATTGAAGGCTGTGAAAGTGCATGGCGGCGCTCTCTCTGCTCAGCTCATTACCCGCGCCGCAGCGGCTTGATGTGGTTGGCAAGCCTCATTGTAATAACTATTAGGAATTAGGTTAACAGCCTTCAAGCTGGAGGTGGTGACGTCGCTTTGCTCTTATATTGTCACGAGGGCCTGGCTGTAAAAATCTGCAAACGCTTTCGGTTTCTTGTCGCTTTGCGCGCTTGATATGTTAAAGCTTTTAATGAATTTAGAAGAAGCAAGAAAATGGCTAATTATGAACACGCCCAAAAGTCACAGGGAGTAAAGAGCCAAAGAGTTTTTAAGTTTTGTTTTATACGTGGTGATAGCTGCTGTCAGTGTACATGTTAAAGTACTGTACGAACTTTTAGAGTACTTCGTTTTGAGGTACTACAAAGAGAAGAAGCACTGTACTTTTTATTTCACTACACTTATTTTATGACTTTGCAGATTCCACTTACTAATACATCCCTGATGCTTATCCTTATTAATGTACTAAATGCATTTGTGTTACGTTTACTGTGTTATTCTTCCTTTAAATCTCTGTGCATCAGCTCGACCCTGCGCAAACTCTCCACAGAAATATCTTCGGAAACAAGCATGTGAAACAGTGACGGGGCAAACTTTCTGCATTTGACCCTTCCACAAAGGACATAAGCTGCCGTTCTGAGATCCTGTTCGGGCCCTGATCCGTATCTAAGAACAGCCCGCGGAGTCCACTACATTCTCCGCAGAGCGCTTCTGGACGGTGTTACTGGCAATGTTCGTGGTGTTTGTCCTTGTACTCCACAATGATAACAGTGTTCGAAAAGAAGGTTTTTGCATTTTGTCTGTTTTTGTTCGTTTCGCTGGCCGGGAATTGATGTTTCTGGTTTCTCCGCCATCCCGACCAAAGCTCAACCCACACCCAACTGAAGAACATAATTGGTGGTTGATGTAAGGGGACCCAGGCAAGCACGTGAGCTAAGCTAAAGATACCCCATCACTGCTGGGATACAAATTTAATGTTTCAATAAACTCAACGGACCACTAAGAGCTACTTTAAACTTTATGAATGGTAGACTTGACGGGGGCCCTTGTGAGTGATTGGTGGGGAAATTACAGGGTCCTGAAAACAAACACGGACCCAAATGGAGCCGGAAGTGTAAAAGTAACTGAAAAATGGTAGTGGTAGCCTTAGAGATGAGGGCTGTTGTCTGGGAGGTCACCAGTTTGAAACCCAGAGGGAAAATGAGAGGACGGATGAGAAAGCAGCAGTGGGTTGTTCTTCAGCAACTCCCAGGTGTGAAAGCATGTAGCTGTCTAAGGTAGCGCCAAACACGAAATAATACGCTCACGTTAAGTTTTCGGACTTTATTGTGAAATTTGCTATGCAATCAGGCTGCTATGCCGGACATTTTTTTATTTTTTTTGCTCGTGATGTTATCACCAGTCGTCGCTGCACACACACACACACACACACACACACATCTCAAAGTGAGCCAAGAAAAGTGCCGCTTTATCTGATTTGATCATTTCTGTTTCCATACTTAAATTAGCTGTGAGTTTAGGCCTGACTCAGCCGTTGCTGGTTTGAGGCTGCTTTTTCTTTGTTTAGCTGAGGAAATCAGACTTTCAGGGCTGCAGTAGCCCGAAACTAATTTAACAAGAAGCAGTGAGCCAGACAGTTTATGAGGTGCAGCACTTGTGCACACTATGTACTCCAAAGAGGTAAAAAGGTCAAAAGAACATATATATATATTTTTCCATTCTTCCTGTCTCCTCAAGCAAGGAAACAATCTTTAGCTGTCAGTCATTTTTATTATAACGCACCGCTGTTCTCCGGATCCTCACGTCTCCAGTCAGACTGCTTCAACTACCTGCTTATTGTGGGACCATTAAACGATATCAAAGTGAAATAAAACCACCTTAATGGGATTTCAGCGCTCGAGGGTAGAGTGGCAGAGTCCTGTATTTAAGGATAATGTGCCGATCCGCAACGAACAAATCTGCGGAAAATTTCAGGTTTCGCTGTCTGTGTCAGGGAGTGTCAGCCAGTTCACTTTGAAAGAAAAAAGAAAAAGAGACTGTCAGTGTGTGAAGTGAAGAGCTGGGTTTTATATTTCACTTGTCTGTTCGTAATTACCTTCGACTGAAGCACATACTGCAGCTGGAATGTGTGGCCCGGGGAATGACACAGTCTGCGTCTGAAATATGGAGTGACAACCAGGAAACAATGTTTATACAACACAGTGTCACCTCAGCTCGCTGGAGCAGACAGTCAGAGCAGCACCATAATGACTTGCGGAGAGACAAGACAAGCCGTCGTAGCTGCGCGCTTATATCTGATTCCAGCCGCGTCTCTCTCAAAATATGTGTAGGAGCTAGACTGTTAGTTAGTGCCCACACACTTTACATATCTTTGGTTGTATATAAAGAGGTGACCGCGGGAAGTTAGCCTGGACTTTAATGTACAGCACGTCCATAACACGCAGCCAGGGCCAAGGCTACATCCGGTTTGGTTTGCGAGGTTTGTTTTGTTGGCTCATGGACGCTGCGTGGGCTGGTGCTGTGACTGGGGCGGGAAGAAGGAGCACTGACCGTGTCGAAATGGGAATCATTCCACTTTTTATTATATTCACAAACAATTTCATCCGGGGGCCGGCACAGTGGCGTGGTGGTTAGTACTGACGCCTCAGAGCATGAAGGTTTTGGGTTCCATCCATCGGTCGACTGGGGCCTTTCTGTGTGTGTCTGACAAAAGGGAGGACATGCAAACTTTCAACGCCGTCCGAAAACATACACGTTAGGTTAATTGGTGATTCTGAATTGTCTGTAGCCGTGAGCGTGGATGTCTTGTCTCTCTGCGTTAGCCCTGAGATAGACTGCCGACCTGTCTAGGGTGTACCCCGTCTCTCGTCCAGTGACAGCTGGGATAGGCTCCAGCCCCCCTGAGAGCCTCCAGAGGAGAAGCGATTACAGAAAACTAATGAATTTAATCCATCTACTCTCTAAGTGAAAATTAAAAGTAACCTTAAGGCAATAATATTCCTGGAAAACATTTCTGGGTTTCATATACTACACAGGATGTATGTAATATATATGTTGCAGAAAGACTCACTGATAATAGTTTAGGGACAGGATTCGTGACCTTTGCAGGCCAAAGGGAGCAGATCTAGTCAACGTATCCAGCACAAAAACTAATCCTAATATAGCATCTGTTTAAAGGGGAATTACCATTTTTTACAACCTGGACCTTATTTCTGTGATTAAATACCATCGTTTACTCACCCATATGACTTTGGTGTCATTTGGAGTCATTTGAATGATATTTACATCCACTGGGAATAGCACTAGCATATCATAATGAAATATTGGTGAAATGAACGAGTTTCATGGCAGATAATGCGTTATTTAGAGGCTGTGTTTCGGTGCCCCAGTCACACCCACTCTATGGATATACACAGCCCTAAATATCGTTGTAACTCCAGGCTGTAAAAACAGTAGTTTCCCCTTTGAATGCAATTCAGGGAGAGAATCTTACCCTCTAGTTGTCCCGAGTCTGCGTGCTTTTGGTTCTGATTTACGTTGCTCAGTTTTTATGTTTGTCATTAGAAGAGAATCAAAGCCACCTCACCAAGCTCCAACTGTAACATCAATGGGACCAACAGCAAGTCAAACACAAAATGTATTATGATAAATGGGCTGTTTGTTTGTCAGTTGGACTCAGATGTGACCAAGAGGTCTGTCATGACATAAAACCAAGATTAAAGAATTCAGTTGACTTGCCATTCAACAAACAATCGCTCAGACGGCTCAGATTGGCTCACAGCAGATGTTTCGGAGTTTGTTACTGGTAATCCACAGACACAAGATCATCCCAGAATAAGCCAGGGCCATCTATAGCCGGGACGAGAACACACACAAACTGAAGTTTCATTCCATATGGTTTTGCATGTTGGTTTGTCGGCCTCTCCTGGTGTTTGCTCAACAGGACTTTTTTGGGACCAGACTCCGTATTTGCAGGATATTTTGAAGACACTCGCCAAAGGTGGATCAAAAAGTGCAACAACATTTGCAATGTGTGACTTTGAACGGGACCTCGCGTGCCCCGCGACTGTGGAATTGGAAAGCTGTCAGACACAGCATGGGCCCAAGGTATTTCTCGCCTACAGTGGAGCCTTTGATCACCTACCATGAGGGGGAAACCATAGAGCATTAAGTCTGTCTAAACACCGGCCATCTGAGACTGTCCCTGACGTTCAGACAAAACAAGTGCAAAAATGCTCATTGCCCGTGTTGTGTTGACTCACGAATCCTTGAGACGCAGTGACTGAACCTTTGCAGTGCTGCATGGGGCTGTGAAATTACAAGCAATTTAAACTTTTCACAAAGAGAGGTCATGCTCTAGCACACCTTTAAAGGCGCTATTAGAACTGCATTTAAATTAAATGAGCTGTTGAAACCCCCAAATACTCCAACAAGCAACTTTGAGTTCAGGATGATCTACAAGAAATGTGCTGCACATTCGGATTTTCCTCACCTTTTCTCCCCATTTCCATGCACTTAAAGAAAAATGAAAGCTATGCGACTAAATAAAAATCAGATTGTCATCTTGGGGGGTGTAGATCATTTATTTTTGTGTTTGTAAAACTTCTAAAATAAACCAGCGTGGCCCCGGGAGGCTTACATCATAGAGTCCTCAGAGGTGACCAACAAATAATGACAGAAATAATAAATGCTTCCAGGTGGTCGGGCCGGGCCAGTGTTACAAAGCAGAACAAAGAGTTTGTTATTTTGATGAGCCAACAGTTTTGCCGTGGAGAGCCTGTTTCGCTGTGAGGGTTTCATCCCGTCCCGAACGGAGCCAAGTGGTCTTAAACACAGAAAGAGTGTGAGTCACTGCGCTCTGTAATTTCGGCACTCTGCAGATGTCTCAAGTGACCACGACTGTAGACCTGTTAACCAGCCCGATCCACATGTAAAACTTTCCCTTCCTCCTCACATAATAATTATAATGTCACTTCCCAGACCTCTCTCCCTCAATTGCAGCATGTATAGGTTTAACTGCAATGGCAGCTTTCTGGAAGATCTTTCCAGGACAGGCCTGATGACTATTTTGGGTCTCTGACCTTCTTTCCCGACAAAGAACCTCTGTTAATCTCTTCTATAATTCCACTACTAAATCTTCTTTTCCAGGATAATGCAGCGACTGTAAATACCATTTTCCCAGGTTATAGGTTTTGCCTTAAAGATGCTTTAAAAACCTGTAAGTATACAGTATGTCTTTCTCTAGGACAGTTGAGTCTGGATGGCAAGGGGACTGCTAACTCATCTGAAGGGGACATATAAGACTTTAAAGAGTTCCCAATTTTCCTCGGCTATTTAAGGCTCCGTATTTCAAACAAATTCTCCAAATGTGGACGTCTGAGGTCGTGCGGTAAAGGAAGAGGGAATTATAGTCCTAATACCGTGCACTTTTTCTGCTACACTGTTTACACTGGTCTAGTCACTTTCTGGTCAGTTGCAACAGCATGTGGTTGAATATAACTGTGGCGGTAGCTGCTGCTGAATCCCATCTTACGCCAGACAGACAGACAGACAGGCAGGTGGACCGTCTGGAAAGTCTTGCAGCAGCAGTTTAAATGGCAACAGCTTTCTCAAGTGGCCGAGGTCTAAGAAAGGGGACAGGACATGTGATTAAACATGTCAAGGATCTTCAAGGTAAGGTAGGGCCCAAATGCTGTAGGCAAGGAGGCAGGAGTAGGCAACAAAATAACATAACATCACCGGACAAGAGACTGAAAACACTGGGAACACAGAGAAATGGTAGAAAACAGTGTGACACAACAGAGGACAGAAGCAGGACTATATATACACATACACACACAAGGGCAGAGGAGACACAGGTGAAAACAATCAGGGCGGGGAAGACGATCACAAAGGAGGGAAATCACAGGACAGGAAGGTGACGAGAAAAAGGTGAAACCAATCAAGATGGGCTCAGCTGTTCGGGAGATATTTAGATCTGCGTATATCCATATAGTGGGAGTGAATGGGGCACCGAAACGCAGCCTCTAAATAACACATTATCTGCTGTGAAACACTTTCATTTCACCAACATTTTGAGTATTTCAGTCCCTGTTGAGCCCAGAGTCTGTAGATTTGCTACCGTTAGTTTTTTGCAGCATGGCTGAATATTTTTCCAATTCTGAGGTTGTGGACGAACCATATTATGGGTAAACAAGCCAACCATCGCGGGTGCGCGTGACGCTCAGAGATGACATCATCTAGGTCAGCAGACATCACGTAGATTGACCTACAGACCCCGAATGATGACAACAGCTAACTCCAGACTCAACGGGGAATAGCACTACCGTATGATAACAAAATATTGGTGAAATGAACGAGTTTTGCGGCAGATTTAGAGGCTGCAGTTTCGGTGCTACATTCACTCCCACTATATTAATACACACAGATCTAAATGTCTCCCGACTGACTACAAATGACATAAAAGTTATTTTGCGATCGTATTTTATACCAGAAATAAGGTCCAGGTAGTAAAAAACAGTAGTTCCCCTTTAAAGCTATGTGTAAGCACACATATATATATATATTTTATCTAATCAACTTCTTTCCTTTTAATAGCAGATTTTTGCATACACTACTTAAATTCCTCTTTTAAAGGTCGCTTGTTTGGAAAGGGGCAACTCAAGCCTTCTCCAGAACCTCTTATGCAGACAAGACAGAGTTTGCATTTATTTCTTAATCATGGTCTTTCTTAAATGTCAGGCCCATGTCTGTCTGGTATTTGGTGCTAAGCAGTTACTTTACAGTGAGTTTTGCTTTTTTAATGTGTACATTGCAAAAAGGAACAAGAAGTTAATGTGACTGGTAAATGCAAACTGAAAAAAAAAAATGAGTTGAAAGAGGTGAAAGTGGCTCTACAGAACTGAGACAAACTGCAGAAACTGTGGGTGTCAGGTGTGGGTTTGTTTCTGCTTTACATTTTAGATAAGATTGCCCCTGTTGCCACACCAACGTAAATTGCACGCATTAGCCTAGCAGAAATAAGAGATTACAAACCTAAACGAGATGAGTTTCTGCACTCTTTTTTCAAAGCCCTTCACTTTCACTTTGTACACTCATTATGGAACCCCTCTGATGAGCTCCAGCCCCTCTCTGCCTCACAGACAAGTGGTTTGCTTCATTGAAATTAAGCTAATTATATTCCACGCCTATACACATGCAACTGCTGTAATATATACTTTCACCCGCCATTATCTCTATAAGGCTTCATGACTGTGAAACACCCTCTCCAAATTAAAGGTCGGAAATGTGCCAAAACCTGACATTATAAGCTGGGGAGCTTTTTTGAGAGTTAAAAGCTGCCCAATGTCTCTCTCTTTCTCCGATCCGTCGCTCTGCACCAGTTTGACATCAGCAGAGAGCTTAGCATAAGCCTCGGCCTGCGGAGGCAATCTCAGTCTTTTTCTTCATCTCTCTCAGAGAGCAAGAGAGCTGGAGTGAGCTCCAGCATATTTTTTTTTTCTGCTGTGATGAAATGCGGCTATAAACTTTAAATGTCAGTAATCACCCGGGGATAAAGAAAGGAGTCTGGTATGTGGAGTCACACAGAGATGTGTGAACTCTTTGTCAAACACGATTTCAAAACAGGCTTTAGCCGGCACGTATTTTGACATTTTTCAAACCACAACCATGACAGATAATTAATCAGTTTATTTACTTGAGGCTTCTCATTTAAATGAGGGCAATTTCTTTTAGTATGCGGTAATGCATTTTTAAGGATTGTCTTTCCATCTTTATGTGCATACCTATGTCCATACGTCTCATGCAATATCTCAGAAAGACCCCGAGGGAACCTTTTTTAAATCGGTACAAAAACAGTTATGAGCTGTTTAGATTACGCAGGTCAAAGGTCACCGTGTCCTCAGTTTTGGCCAAAACTCAAGCATTCCTGTGCTAATTATGACAAAAAGTTCACACAAACGTCTAACAGGAGTTTTTGACTCTTCACGTCCTGGATGATAGCCAGGACACGAGGCCTTCTTTTTCTCAGATGTCAATACCAGGATATTTTGTTGATTTTGAGCTTCAGGTGATTGTCATAGCATCATGTGACGAAGCTCTCTAAATGAAGACAGTGTGTTTTTCGCTGTAAATTACTCAGTGGAAACATAGACTGATCAGGCATAACATTATGACCACATTCCTAATATTATGTGGGTCTCCCTTGTGCCTCCAAAACAGTTATGACTCATCAGAGAATGTACATGGGCCTCCTGGGGGTGTCCTGTGGTGTCTAGCAACAGGATGTAGTGGGGAACTTTGGGTTGAGGGGAGGGTCCTCTGTGGATCGTCTCACAGATACTTGATCAGTTTGGGATCGGGAGAATTTGGAGGCCAGGTCAACACCTTGTGGTGTTTTTAATGTTTTTTTGAGTTGTTCCTAAACTATCTGTGTGTAAGTGTCAGGCTGCATCCTGCTAC
Organism: Planiliza haematocheilus; assembly: GCA_005024645.1. Classification (NCBI taxonomy): domain Eukaryota; kingdom Metazoa; phylum Chordata; class Actinopteri; order Mugiliformes; family Mugilidae; genus Planiliza; species Planiliza haematocheilus. The sequence goes on from SRSE01000124.1 coordinate 918,962, forward strand.
CATCAAGGAGCGTCATTGCTATGGGGCGGTAGTGTCTGGTCTGGCCTAGGTACATTAACATCCACACGAATGCCAGATCCAAACATGTCTCAGCAGAACATTGAATTGTCACAAGACGGTCAATGTTATTCACTTCTTCTGGCAGTGGTTTTAATGTTGTGGCTGATCGGTGTACATGTAAGTACTGTGATAAACGTCCAGTTTATTAAAGTCCTTACTTGGCAATGATTAACGTTTAAAATGAATTAATGTGAGCCCAGTGCGCCCATACACTATCACTCTACATTAGAATAAGCAACGCAATAATCCAGCCACTGTCGTTCTGTCCCACTGATATTTAACAAAGCTGTTTATAACAGTTCACTTTAGTGCATTCACTAAAGTTTGCATAAAGAGAGAGATCTGAAATTATTTAAAGCACAGCTTGCCTCAGCATGTGAACACAGTGTGCAATCGTTCTTCCTTGGGTTTTTATGGGATTTAAGAACATGCCCACTCTGGTTTACTCATACATATAATAGTGGCTGTTGCCATGGTTTTGTTGCTTCATTAAGCAACATGTTGAGCATACAATGTTATGTTATAGAGCTCAGCGTTGGTTTTGGTGTTTAGACAATGGAAAGCTGGAGAGCTTTATTTAGGATGCTGTGATTCACTGTGCTCTCACCACAACGATGACTGGTCTTTGATTTACAGCTGTATGTGGACCCACACGGTTTAAGCGCACGCTGAAAGCTGAGTGAACACATAGTCCAACAACTAATCCCTCACAGACGGCGCGGGTATCTCGAGACAGGCTGGACTGGAAAAAGTCTTTAGATCTTATACTTCAGTATCAAAATGCCACTGCATAGTCACATATTTTTCATTCATCTTCTGTTAAGGGTCGCAGCGGTCTTCTGGAGCCTATCCTAGCTGTCATCAGGCGAAAGGCGGGGGTACACCCTGGACAGGTCACCAGTCTATCGCAGGGCTCAAGGGACATAGGCAAATAAAAAAAAAATGTATGTTTAAAACCTTACTTGAGGAGGGGTAGTGAAGTATCTATTTGCAGAAAAATGGGACATTATGTACAATTATGATGAATTATGATCTAGATATTGCCCAATTTTAGTTTTGCAATTCCACCTTCACAAATGATCCAAACGGTTGAGTTACAAAGTTCATGCAGCAGAATCAGAAATATCGTCTTTATTCCAAACATTCTTGTGGAACTAACGCAACCGCCGCAGAGTTTTCGCAGCTGTGACCATCGTCTGCGTAAGGAGACGGTCAAACCACCCGACGTTACCCATAGGATTCCTGCAGCCATTTCGAAGTTCAGTCTGGTGGCTCTAGCCCATCTGCATCTTGGCTCTGGATGACTCTGCTAACTCCCGACTAACTCACGAAGGGGGCGGGGAGGTGGAGCGTGAGCGGAGCCGAGGAGAGTGGGCAAGATGTCAAACCATCTGCACCTTTAACTGTGCATCAGTTGATATAATTTAAACTAGTTAAACAGTCACCCACTGTGCAGTTGTCACAAATAGGAAAATTAGCAACAGAGACAGAGATTTTTCTGTCCTGGAGGTTGCAGCATGGTTTCAACTTGCAGTGTATAAATGCTACAGCTGAAAACTACATGTTTTTATGCAACGTCATTCTCGTTACAAACTTGTTATGATATATAGAATCTGCACCATTTACCATGTAAGAAATCTGCAATCACATATTAGCTTGTGTGCGTGTTCCCGTGTCCAATCTCGTTCTCCTTGGGAATTGTTCTTTCCTTTTTTTTTTTTTTTTAGATGCAAAGTAATGCTTGGGCGCTCCTGAAATACCCTCAAGTATGGGTATGTGTTGGTGCATGAAACCACAAAGTGCAGAGATGCTGTGCAGCTTCACGTCAGCTGAGAATCGTCCCATTCTTCTGCGCTCCAGCCTAGTTCATAAACTTAATGAAAGCCTTGACCTATCCTTGCGCCGATGCTCCCAGAGATGTTCGATCTGTAGAAATAGAATTGTAATTCTATGCTCAGGCACGATATACCTCTAATTTGTCTCTGCTCTGATTGAAAGTTTGATTGCTATATATAAGTTTATGACGGTTCATGGATCTTTTTTGTGCAGTAAAATACACATTACTTTTATAATTCCTGTGATGACCCTTCAGCAGATTGATTGAAGTCTTTTGGGGTTAGAATAGGATTTTATGCTGCCCTTGGGCCTCTATTGTGCGGGTTGAAGTAAGTTCAGTTCTAGATAGCCGTGCGAGGGCGTCTCAGACTCCAGCGGTGGATATCAGGGGGGCGTCGGGACATTTTTAACTCCCTGGGCTATCTGTTGTGGCGAAGGGTGTGTTCATCTGCGGGCAAGATTGGCGCTAAATGTCTAATTATGTGTGATCTTATTTCCCACTTTCCCAGGGTACAGTAACAGTAACTTAACACAGCACATGCTCTGTAATCAGTGATGTCAAACACCACATGAGGCGCAGTCTCACAGATAAAGCTCCCCAGTGGCGCAGAGCGCACGTCCCCTCTGTGGTCGGAGCTTTAATTATGTTCTTTTCACACAGGAAAGACCATCAGACCATTTTTGTGGGACTGTATTCTTTACCTGGCGCTTGCAACATCGATCTCTTTGAATGTCTGCAACTCAGTCTGGTGAATTCAGATTCACAGAAGTCAAAATGCAAAGTAGCCCTAGCTGTATAGAAAATCAGTTTGTTGTTGTTTCTCTAACCAGAAACCCAAGCGTCCCAGAGATCCAATGCGTCAGACCTGTAAACGAGACAGGTACAAGCCTCTGAATTCATCAGACCAGGTGGACACCAACAACTGGACCCCTTGGGCCGAGCACTTAACTCTCCTCCAGTTCGAAATGAACAGCGTAAACACACGCAGCTGCCAAAAAGTTCCAAAAATGAACTCTCATTCTTCACCTAAAATTGAGTCATTAGTGTTAAATGCATCCCATTAGGCTAATTCCACTTCAGTTGTTTGGGAAAACATCTATTTATGGTTGCACGTTAAGCCGGGTTTGATATTTGTTTGTGATTTCTGGCACATAAGTTGCAAAAACTGAAGTCAACTGCGTGAAAAATCATGTGGGGTGAACCATGTTTCACTCCTTCAAAGTTGTAACCTGCCTCCAACACTGAACCGTATGTTTCATGATTTAGAAAATCAGCATCAGCAAAATCAGCACGTAGCTACGCCTATAAAACATAGCGTTCGCGGCTATCGTCGCCCTCTCAGGGGCAGCATGAAGAAGAAGCTCTGGGTGAAGAGGCGAGACCCTTCATGGGCCTCAAAGTAACACCAATGGCATAGAAAGGGGCATAGAAGGGGCACATCTGGGACGCCAGGTGTCATGGACCAATCACTGAAACATCAGTGAAGGAGGCTGCCCACCCGATGACCCCACTGAAGCTTTCACCCCTCCCCCACCACCCCATATAACCCCAAAGCCTTCAAACCTCTCCTGTGGATGCATTGTCACCACTAATGCTTCAGGTATATATGTTCATTAAGGGATTGTTTCACCTAGTCCTAAAACACAAATGTGATTTCAATAACTATGGAAGAACTGTGCAAGAACCAATCATGAAAAACTAGGTGTAAAACACTGCCTCTTTATTTCCCGTCCCCATAAATCTGCAGTTCCCTTCCCATATTAATCCCCTAGTAATTGAAAGCCCCTACGCACTCCACTAATTTGTAAAAATATAATTTACTTCTAATATAAACTAATTACTTGGAGGCAAATAACTGGATTTGCCAGTAAATATAATTATTCCACAAGTGGTATTTATGATGTGATATTAAACTATCTAGTCAGGGAAACACTTGTGAGCTGGGTCTTTACCGTACAGCATGATGCATATAACTCATGCCTCAGTGCGGCAGGGCTGGGTGGGTATCTGTGGTCACCGTCTCAGCTCGGCGTGTCTCCAGTGGGCCACCCTACACATTTTCCCAGTGGCAATCTGCCAAACCCCAAGGTAGCAAGCCATGAAAATGAGAGTGCTGCCTTAGGAGTTAAAAAAAGATACGGTTTGATCATCCTCTTTGGCTATTTATTCCCATACTTGTTCAGCTATATCTACAGAATTAGTTTTGCCAGGCAAAGAGGGAATTAAAGTTCAATCGCTTAGGTTTTTCTGCTACCTTACCATTATTGCTACCAAAAGGGCTGCAAATTAAGATTCTCCTTGTCTCCCGGCAACCGCTAAAGACTGAAAAATGCGTCATAAGGGACATGATACAGTAATTTGTGGCTTTGACTATAAATATGAGGCATGATGCACAGAGAGGCATTGTGTGTTCGCGGCTCCCATGGGCTTTGTTCATCGAGGTACCTGCTGCCGTTTTCCTAATCCCCAGGCACCATGTGACTGCAGAAACTGGGGAATGCACAGTTTATATTCATATCTTTCACATTAAGCAACAAACTTAAGCATTAAATATTAAAGTGACGCTGGCTTGCAGTGCTCATGGTTTTCACGAGCTTTCCCTTTAAAAGAAATTCAACCATTTTACTATTAAATATGTAGCTGTGTCCTCCTTCTGCCTTTAAAGTAATATGTAGAAAATCAGTCAAACGCTAACATTCCCCTTTGCCTCAAACTGAGCTTGTTCATTTGGTTGTGAAAACACAGGAACTACCACAAGGCACTGTTATTATTCCAGATAAAGAAGTGGCTGACTAATTTGTGGATTTTGCGTCAAAAATAAGGAACATTTTATTGCCCTTTTTATATATTAACAGTAACTTAGCATAGTAATAATGCTAAGTTTGTTATTAAGTTGTTTCGCAGAACATTTGCATTCCTTTCATTTCTATAATGTCCATTGTCCGTGCAAAACAAACCCCTGCGTCCTGCCCTATTGAAATCCTACAGTCCAGACTGGAGACATTTAATTTTTATATTTAGAAAAGCACAAGAAGAAAATGTTCTTGTTTTCCTTCTTAGCTTCTGACTCTGTGGCTGCGCGGATATTTATAATGGGAGGCCAATGTCTGGATACCCACCGTCATTTCCTCCACAACTGTTGATTTTTGAGTCTCTTCCATCTGGCCTGCCTGCACCCTGCAGTGCCCTCGAGCACCCTGCTGAACCCGTGCACTGCCCACCTCCCCCCCGACTGCGAGAGCGGCGCCCCCGCCTCAGCAGACATTGCTAATTTAAATGCGCCAAAACAGTTATTCTGGAGTCGCAATTTATGCAGAAGGAGGTGTATTTGTGTTTGCGTCTGTGTATTTTTATTTTTACCTGTTGGTCAACATCAAAGGTGAGAAAAACATTTTTTTTTTTCCTTTTTAAGGGAATCCATAACCTCAAATGTTCAAAAACAACATTAATGCTCCCCGAGGATGTCCATGAGAAGGAAGGAGTGGACATGGTCTTCCTGGGTCCACCCAGTGGTCACTGGTCATCAGACACGGCCCAAAGACCAGCCACTCACAGAGCAGCAGCCCTCGCAGTCGGCCCATATGTAAACTGTAAGAGGCCCCCCTTTCAGATCTCGACGGAGGCACAAAACAACAACAGCCGTGCTTTATGTTTTTCTCTGCTCTGATACCTTTCAGCTGTTCGTCCGGGGGTGCTTACTACTTTACAGCAGATTAAACCTGAACGGCTAGACTATCAAAATTACAGGGAGCCGATACGGAGGAGTGGATGTGGCAATTTTCCTGCGGCCACATGAAGACAGAACGCAGAAAATAAGGCTTTCTTGAGTCTCGTGAGTCAGTTTATTTACACGAGCCAGAGGTTAAATTTATCCACTCAAAGAGGGACATTTTCAACATAAAGCTCGAGTCCAGTGTGTTCTTCCTAATCCTGGACCCCCCCATTAAAGTATCACAACCCTCAGACCCTTAATGAGAAAAACTGGAACTGGAAAACTGAAGAAATCTTGTCATCTTTTAAATTATTTATCTGTGCCGCAATTAGCCACCCACCCGCGGGCCAATGCATCGCGAGGCTTGCCAAGTGCACAAGTCACAGTTCCAGCTCTTTTAGGCGTCTCCTTAGCTCTGGTCTCAAAACGCATCGGGATAGAGAAATAGCTTAGCCTTAATGACAAAATTGCAGCACAAATAGACAAATGCGTCACTATTCTGGTGTCATCTGACTTAATGATATGTGTTTAAGTTTATTCCGAAGGCTTCCTTGCTGTGGACACACAGGAGTTTGTGTGCTATTATTTTGAACCTGTGAAGCCCCCCCCTAATGATACGGGGACGACAGCGGTAAAGCGGCCTCTGATTTCATATTCCCTGCACAGCACGGAGACATGTGATTTGGTGGCTTGTAAAATTAGTTTATGAAATAAATTATCCAAATCTCTGCACTTGCCCAGTCTGTTTGTGTGTTTGTGTTTCATTTTTAAACCTGTAATTGGGGCTTTAATTTTAGGATGGAGGGATTTGAGGGGGTCATAAATGCACATTAATGCTGAGCTCAATAGAGAAAAAAAAGTGTCTCACGTGCAGCCTCTTGGTTATTGACTTTCTATTTCCAGCTCTATGCAGACAAATATACACAGTGGAAAGCATGATGGCAGGGACGTATATATACAGCAGTGGAGGCTGGTCACATTCCCTCTGGTCGTCAGGTTGACCACCGGTGGTTTCCATGTAAAACTCCACGGTCTGATCACTGAATGAGCGTCCTCCACATTTCACTCTATAGCTATTGCTGTCTGCAGCGTCTCTAGGAAATGGCTCAGACGTGCCACCCTGAAAAAGAGCACTGCTTGCTCTTTTTGCATTTTTGAAACCAGATGTTTACACAATGTATTTTCTTTTATCTAACTAGAGTCACATCCCATAAAAGAGAAAGTCCCAAGTTCCATGAATTGAATCCTTGTAGAGAGTTCATCTGCTAGGAAACTGATCTGGCAGGAAGTTGCCCATCCAACCAGATGTGAATGTGTCTTACTCTGAGAGATGCACATTTATGTAAAAAACAGACAACAGATTTGAGTTCTTTAAAATGCAGAGTGACGGATGCAGTCCGTGTGCGTCAGCTCACCGCGCAGGTTACAGGCAAACTGAGGCTCTGCGAGGTCTCTCTGACAAACCCGACACTTCTGCATCTTGTCCACTCTGATCTGCGTTTTTGAGGCCTGCATCTGCTGAGGAGAGAACAAACGGACAAATAAAAAAAGTAGTCAGGAATACATGCAATGCTCTTTGCAGTGAAAATAAAAAAATAAAATGCAAAATATGTAATTAAACTCACCCAAATGACCTTGTGTGTGGAGAGCTCCGCCTGGGCCAGAGCCCTTTGCAACCGTGCCATCTGCTTCTGGTGGAAGCTTGCCCTGAGGGATCTAACTAAAAACTTGGAGACCAGTTGGACGGACCAGGACTCGGGGAGAAGCTGGATCACCTCCTCCGCTGCGAAATCCTGACTGTGGCCGTTGAGGAGATCCACTGCGGCACCTGTGAGATCCCTGGAGGCCAGGTAGACCTGGAGCAGGGTGAGCAGCAGGACCCGCCTGACCTGTGAGTCCTGGCCCTGGGCAACCCTGCAGCAGTAGGCCTCTGCAGCCTGGAGGTCTCCCTCTTGATGAACTAGCACCTGTAACGCCTCAGAGTGTTCACCAGTCCTACCAAGGAGAATGGCTTTCTCCGGGTGCAGGGTTGTTGACTTTACTCTCTCTGCAATGAAGGGGGAAAGGCGATACTGTAATGCTGTAATGTGCTGATGATACTGTGATGATTATCATATAACCCATCCACACACCATACACTGTGGAGATGTCATAGAGTTTGGATTCCCACAATAGCTGCTGCAGCTTCTTTCTAGTGACCCTTGCATCTGGCTCTGGCTCCTCTTCCTCTTGCAGCGTCTGAGCAACATATGCCAGAGCCAGACGGTTGTGATAACTCTCCTCCTGCGGACAGAGGACATCAATCGCGTCTCTGTGCATTTAATAAACGGGTTCAGCCTTTAAATAGCTGCTGATGCTGCTGTACCCACCTCACTGCTCAAACCGTGGATTAAAAACTCAAGATACAAAAGCAGTGCCAGCGGATACCTCTCCAAGAGCGTAAGGACATCTTGTGTCTCAAATCGACCATCTGGCGCGCGCTTGATGAAAATCTGCGCACCTGTCTTTGTCAAATAAAGAAAAATTGTTCGATTTAATGGCCGCAATTACTTCATAAGTGAGGCAATTTTGTTAATACAGGGGGTGGTGTTTTTGGAATATGTGTTTATGGCTCGAACACAAAGTTATATTGAGCAACTCTGCCCTCTGCAGTTTCGTTTCGGGAACGTGAAAAACGGAAAAGGCAACCTCCTGGTTTCTTTGCAGGGCCCAGTCTGCAAATGTCCACACGGTCTCCTTGTCTTGGAGCTGAGTGAGCGTCCTCACTATGTGTCCGTGCACATTTGGGCAAGAAGGGTCTTCGTGGGAGCCATCTGCAATCTTCACCCAAGTCTGAAATAACATAGCAAAGGTAAAACACAAAGTCTGCACAACAGTGTGGAGTATTTGTGGACGTTATACCTTTATTGCATCAGTTTCCTTTCCTTTGCTTTTATAGAGGGAGCCTAAAGCGAAAAATCTGGAAATAGAAAGAGGTCAAACAGGGATACTTCAGAAAAGGTCTAAGACAATTCTTTTATATTTCTTGTTTTAGAACAAAATATTCTGATTTTTACGTATATAAATCAGGGTATATTCACCTGTTGTGCTGCTCCAAAACAGGAACACAGTAGTCAAGGCTGCATTCATTGGGAAAATCCACAAGCTGCTGCAAGTTTTCAGCGTCCTCCAGTTCCACATACAGCCTCAGGAGGGCGCTGTCCACCTCTTTACCGCTCTTCAGCCCTTGCTCTGTCCCTCTCACTGCTCGGAGAAAGTCTCCCAGGAAGGCCAGGTAATGAAGAAAAGTGTTTCTGTCCTCCTGCCAGAGCACCCGGAGATCTCTGGCCCGGTTCACTTGATGAGGACGAGATTGAAAGTCCTCGCCGAGACACAGCTGCACGCCGGGATAGAGGCAGATGATTTCTCTGGGGTCCAGCTCACCTTTACTGTTCGAGCAGGTAATGAGTACGGAATTGGTGTTAGACTCCGCTGTAGAATTTAGTGGAAATATCAACGCTATGCAGCTTTTTAAGGTCTTTTTAGCTGTTTTTTTTTACTCTCACATGAATAGATCTTTGGCCTCGGAAAAACCCTCCCGGTAAAAATGAACAAATCCAGCCAGGCAAGTGATGGCCATCTGCAACTCCTGCCAGTGAAACAAACAAACAAACAAAAAAACAACCATACCCCTTTAAAAGCAGACATACCGAAACTGAAAGACTTTGAGGCAACCTTGCGGTAAATTTGCCTGTTAAATCAAAACCAGGCAAAGAAAAAGAAAAGACTGATTTTCCTGTCCTACATCATTACCTTTGACCTGCAACACAAGACGTGGCGCACATTACAGTAAATGTCAAACACCATCTGCCGCCATCTCCCTCATTTGCATGCATCCAACTGGAATACACCTATGATGAACTCACACATTCATGTAATCAGTCCACACAGCCTGGCATCCTCCACCAATCTGTTCTGCAGCGATGAAATGTTAAATTCAAACACTGGGATGCGGCGCCATCTGGGTTTGTAATGCATGTGATCTGCGCAGCAGTAGTACGTATGAATGTGTAAAGAATTGGAATTAAAATAGACATGAGCGCTGAAATGGAAAAGCAGCGAAAAGAATCTGAGAGAGGTTTAAATGCTGCTCATCCGAACTGGATTTCAAAGCAGGAGCGCTTTCGCGTCCCTCAGTGTATCTATAAATCTCGCTTCACCTTGTGCGAGTCAACCGGGCGATGGCTTTGAACGCCGTCCAGCAGCAGCAAGGCCTCCTCAACCCTCTCGTGCCCCACGAGCGTCTGGATCTGCTCTTCGAGTGGCACCAGGCTCAGGCTGAAAATGTCTCTCTCTGTGAACACTAACACGCCATCTGAGGGCACATTTGTTTTTGCTTTTCAGAAACAGTGGGTGCAAGAATGATTGACTGAATTTGTGCAAGCCGAGACAAACGCGGCTACAAAACCGGCTATCTGGCAGGTTGCTGGGCAACATTCTGGCAGCATTGGGTGATGAAGTTATGTCGCCAGTTTTACCTGAGGTGGAAAGCAGGCCCTTCGCTCCGATGAGACTCACAGTCTGTTTGCACTGCTGATCTAACATGCTGTAGACAGACAGCATTTGGGGCTGCAGGGTTAGGATGTAAGGGAAACATACTCCTGCTGCCAGCACCTCCTGAGGCCACTGCAGGGGAGGACGCCGGCATATCCCTGTCTTCATCACAAACATGCCTGAGGGAAGAGGAGGGAGGGAAATGATGATGTCTTGGCAAAACAAATATCCTCTGGCTGGAGGGATTTGGGGGTTATAAGTAAGATTATTGAATCTGTAGCTGCTTTGGGAACAGGCCGGAGGACATTTTGGCAGCTCTTACCTAAATTTTCGGGCCCTTTCAGGAGGAACTCCCCTCTCCCTACTGAGGTAACGACGACATGCTGCCTGCTGTGATTGTGAGGAAAAAGCTCCTCTTTGCTCCCAGTCTGAATATCACAGAGCAGATATCGGTCACTGGAGGCGACACAGAGACTCGCGCCGTCTACAGCCAAGGCCACGGGATCTTGCAGCAGGGGGACTTCCCTTACGACCTCCCACCTGTCTACTCCCACCACATGTACGCGGATCACTTTCCTGCGAACGGAGGTCGTCACCATCTCCACGCGCGCTGCCTGTTCTGTGAGCGATGAGCCGCACACCTCAAACAACGCCACATCCTGGATCTTCCTCAGAGCGGGAACAGGCTCTAAGGAGAACATGTTGAGGGCCGTAACGCTGCGCTCCCACAGGACCAGCAGATGGTTGAAAAGTGGAACTGCCCTCAGTTGGATTACTGGGCTGCTTGAGCCTAGTTTTCTTGCCCTACCTTCTCTGGTTTTGCTCTGACCAGGACTCAGGGCTTCACTTGAGCTGCTGGTAAGAATGAAGTGCTGGACTGTTGCATCTTTGGTTCCTATGTAAACATTTCGATCGTAGCGCTCAAGACACTGGATGCAGGATTTATCTTTTGAGCCTGCTTGCTTTTCATAGACATGTGCTTGTCTAAATGCTCTAAAAGACATTTTTCCAGGAGGCAAACGCAGCTCAAGTCAAGAGATAATTCACCAGCAAACAGAAAAGAAGAGAGCTCTTTAATTCCAAATCTTTTATAAAGTCAAAGCTACAAGTCTTGCGGTGTGAAATGTGTCGAATAAGACGTCCCTACCTCACCGCTGTTCAGAGTTCATCTTATTTCCCCGCAAGCTTATGAAGTGAAAAGTCATTTCACCTCCCCCATGTGACAATATCCTGACAGGAAATCTGTGTCAGCGTTTTCTGGCCCCCGTTCTGCCGCCGTGTGAGGACACTTACACAACTCATCCAGCGGGCCCTGTCCAAGAAAACCAGCTTTTACAAGCGTCAAAACATACACATTGCGAGGAAGACGGATATTTTGCAGCGGCCACTGTCCCGGTCGCTTGTATTCCCGGTATGCGCTGCGGTGGCTTTGGTCAGCGGATAATGGACGAGCAACAGAGCAAGTGATCTGCTGATCAAACTATATATGGTGGCTGTATTTGTTTACAGCTTGCAGGAGCTGGGTGTGATGAGGTCAAGAGGGGAAAGAGACACAGAAGAGGTTGGTTTTATAGCGGCGGTTGTCTTGGGGATGACTGAGAGGTCATGTTGTGGCCCTAAAAAGCATTTTAAACGATCGTAATTATATCTGTCACACTGAACCTGGTGTCTCTTTGTCGCAGGGTGTTGAGGCCCTCTTTGGAGTAAAGAAAAGCAAGATGAATCAAACCAACCCTAAACAAGTTTATTTGAACAGTCTTTAGCGTGTATAACATTTCACACGAGAGAACCAAAAATCATGCATAGACATGTTCTGTTTCGTGGACCGGAATAATTTTCAGCATCAGATTTCTCATCCAAAAGCTTTAAACCCAAGTACACAAGACGGGATTCCTATCTCCTGAAAGGCAGTTATGACATATATGTATATGAGAACTTGCCCCATGATTGCTTTATTCTTAGCAGAAGTGCACAAAACTTTATAGATATACTGTGTTTTATCTCTTAGCAGCTAGCTTTTGTTACTGTGCGTGCATGTGAGTGCAAAGAGAAAACTAAAGGTTGCTTAAAACACCAAGTTAAGCATTTATAAGAGAGCTTTCGTATATCCCAGGCATGCAAATGAAATATCCCTGCATTCATACTATCTGAATATGAGCTGTCGCCGTCCCTCGTTTAGGGCTCTGATCCCTCCATGAAAAGGTCATTTCTCCCTCCCGCAGTCCGTGCACAAAATGTTGTCTCGCTGGGTGAGGAAGCCGCGTCCCACCAGTGACACGGAGCACTGCGTGCAGCTGAAGCACTCACTGTGCCAGTGGCGTTCCTCGAAGGATATGTACTTGGCCCCCGCCAGACCTGCACATATTAAACAAAAACAAACAAACATGTGCTTACACAGAGCAACGGTCGAGACTAATCGTGTGAACAACACAGATGCAATTCAAATAAGTTCAAGAATGCTCCAGTTCTCACTAGTGATAGGCTTGGTGCAGGTGGCACACTTCTTTGCATACAAGTTGCTGAAGCAGTCGAGACAGTAGGGGTAGTTTTCCCTGGAAGTGAAGCGCTGACCCGACAGCTGCCTTTTGCAGCCGATGCACAGAAAGCATTCACGGTGCCATGGCTTATCTTGGTAGGTCACGCCACCTGTTGTGATGGCCTAGAGGAAGCACAAACACGGGGGAACGAAAGAGAAAGCAAAAGAGATACACAGTGTCATTCCTCTCAGTCTGCATCCCTTCACTACAACGCCACGGTGTGAGCAGCATTATAACGCCAGAGTCAGGGGGATTTACTGCAGAGGTCAATGCATATCAGCCACTGAGCTGTAACTATACCTTCTTACAAGCACAGCACTGGTATGCAAACTGCTTCTCGAAGCAGGGCACACAGAAGTAGCCGGTGTCTTTGGGGATGAAGGACTTGGTTCCTATTGGCTGCTGGCAGCGGTGGCACAGGAAGCAGGTCTCATGCCAGCTGTTCCCCTTGTATTCCATTTTGCGGGAACCTGGCACACGGGACAAGAGCAGCTTAGTCAGCATATGGTAGCTCTATGACAGAAACTCACAGCGGCCCAAAATAGTCCTGCTTTGTCTGCTGGGATGGGACGATGCACTCTCCAAGAATTCTTGGAAAGAATTTGGGGAAAGAAAAAAGTGGAAGAAATTTGTAATATTAGATGCGTGTAATAAATTTCTCAGGTTTCTCAGGCATTTATTGTTGACTGTTGAAAAAAAAAAGAGACCAAACCACCAGTTCTATTAAGCCAGGTATGTCAAACTCATTTTAGTTCGGGGGCCACATACAGCCCAGTTTGATCTAAACCAGGCCGGTCCAGTAAGATAATAGCATAATAACCTATGAGTCCGTTTGTTTTAATGCAAAGAAGGTAAAGACAATTAGGAGAATGTTTACATTTAATGAACTACCCTTCAAAAAAATGAAATAAGTGCAACTTGAGCATACTGTAGTCTGATGTTTAGACCTGGGTTTCTGTGTTGTGGTCTGTCCACATCTCTTGCTAAACCAGTTGACAAATTAGGGATAATTTTCAGTTATTTTCATTAAAAAAATTGCAGTCTTCTATGTAACTTTACAAATTCACGCTGCGGGCCAGATAAGACCCTTTGGCGGGCTGCTTTTGGTCAGCAGGCTATATGTTTGACACCTGTGTATTAAGCTAACGTTTAAGCTCTTTTGATGGTTTTATTGCCCACTAGCAGATTTACAACTTAATCTTGGCCAAAAGGCCATTTCAGTTTTGTTTTACAAGGTTTTGCATTTCCTGCCTGTACCTGGCATGACGGTTTTCTTGCAGGTGCTACACTTGGACGAGTAATCATTGGCGTGGCACTCGGTGCAGAGCAACAAATTATCCTTGACAGCAAAGGCCTTTTCCACCAGAGAGCGGCTGCATTTTGCACACTTGAAGCACTGCTCATGCCAGTGGCGATCCTTATAGGACAGGTCCTGTAATATATTTCAGATGTTGCACTTACTTGGAATTTGCATGGATGGAAACACTCAAGTAAAATAAAATGCATCAAAATGTTTCTCATCTTTAACAGGCTGGTACGGTAATAGCCACAGTTTCATGCATTACTGCTATGAAAGCCATTGCTCTCGGGACAAGTGGGGCTTCCTTACCTTGCAGTTACAACCAATTGGTAAAGAGCACCCATCACAGCAGTTAGCAAACAGGTTCTCATAGCACTTAGTGCAGTACTGCGTGTCCTCTTTCATTATGTACTTCTTCCCCAGCAGGGAGTCTTTGCAGTAATGGCAGTCGAAGCGTTCACTGCTGGACATTGTTGTTTTCTTTTCTTAGCTGCAGGTCAAAAACAGCAGGAGGAGGAAATTTGAACAATATAGAGAAAAAGGAGAGATGGAAAATGCCCTGTAATGGTCCAGGCAATTTCTTCTCCCTCTCATCAAGCAAGAAAAAGCTGTATTAAAAACAAAGTCTCTACCTCCGTTGATGTGGGATGAAGATGAAGCTGAAGCCAGGGACTGCAGAGAGTGAGCGGTCCAGGCACATGGATGGAGCAGGGATGAAAAGGGGTCAGGCAGGATTATGGGGTATCCACTGGGGGGGCTCTTCTATAAATACAGGCCCTCTTATTAGTGGTAATCTCTGGGGAGAATGGTCATACTCCACTGCATCGTTCTGCACCTTTTAAGGGAGCCGATGGTGCACAGATCGCTAAGCCTTTGGACCGAATTCATCATCGCTGCTTTATCCCCAAATTGCTGTAAAGAAAAATGAATTGCGAAGTTAGGACAAGACGATTATTGTTCATTTGTAACTATTGTCAGTGTCCGTTTGGATAAATACTGTAAAAGCTGAGATTTGAGCTTATATCGTGGCCACTCACCAGTGTCAGTTTCGACGTTGGTGCCAAAGCAGATAGTCGGCCGTTTGGATGCTGCGACGTCTCTGGACACACTCGTGGCCTTTGTCAATGGCTTGTACACACACAAGCGGTTGCAGATGGCCGATGAGGCGTAGGTGCCAGCAGCTTTGTTGATGCCAGGTACTGTACTATACTGCCAGGACCTCTCAGTGGCTATTGAGAGCACCTTGGCAGCACTTCACAAGCAGGAAGCTGCAAGACTCTAGATGTTCAGGCCATCCGTCACAGAGGAGCCCAAAAAATACAGTTCAAACGGGGGACCATCTTGCTTATAGTAAGTAGGGCTATTAAAACTTCACTGTGCATTTAAATGCAGGCGTAGGTGTCAGAAATATCCGTAAGACAACTAATTTCCATTTTCCGCCCGGTGAAATGATCGAATTCACGGGAATCCTTGACTGACAGTTAACTAATTGCATTTTAATCTTGCAACATGTGTTCATATCAGTTTTCCAAAAGGATCAGAGAGGCAGACATCTTCATAAAAATAGCCTGGGAAGACCACTAGCCCGGCCCACAGGCCTAATCCCTCGTATACAAACACAGGAAGGTCACTGGCAGCGTTGAGGCTGAGGGTGAGAGCAACTCGGTGCGAATGAATTATCTACTGTCACTTCAGCGCCGCTCCTTGTACAGATATTCATCTATACTTACACTCTTGTGGTGAATGTAATCCATTTTGGAGTCAACAGATGATGTCAGGACATAGACAGTATATAGGAGTTCCTCAAACCTCTGAGGCCTAATGTAAGGCTGTGTTATGTAAGGCATGAGTAAGCGCACTAAAAACAAAACTAAATATTACACATGTATTAGGAATTTAAGTAGTCTAGCTATTCTACAGGTATCTCTAATTTGAGTGGGTAGATCTGCCGGATTACACAGAATTATCTTCTGCTCTGGATTAAACTACTACAGGTTTGCACCCCCGCCCCCTTGTTTCTGCATACTGCAAAACTGAAACTTACCACAGGCCAATGCTAAAGTCACGTCTCCTCTAATTTTTGGTTGCATTGCCACACAGTATGTCTGTGACCTACATTCTGCGGCGAACAAAAACGCTCATCTCTTTGAGCAATAGAAAAGTCCTGAAAATAAATTGCATGCCAACAACAAGCAGAGATTACGGTGGTTATACACGTTAATCTGCATTTGCGCTGGGGTGGTTTGTAAATTTATTAGAACCGCTATGATTTCTGTCGGATGGACAACAGGTGCTGGTCTTTATCTGCTGGATTATTAACTTCTGCATCAGACGGTGCCAACTCTGCCCGAGCAAAAAGCTTGCTGATCTTGCATATTCCTTTTTGCCTGCTTAATCCTCTGAAGTCAACTCGTGAGCAGCTGCCAACTGATTTTGTATGCGGCCTGTCCAGACCAATAAATAGGCCTTTAGCTGACCCGGACTCGGATGTCCTCTTATCTTAATGTATTCAGGCTTTACAATAAGGTGTTAGTTGCTGTTTTTTTCCCCTTAATCAAATGATCTCAGAGAAGAAGAGAAGCATTTAGTTTGGTGGCTCCTTTGAGGTGGATGACTTGTTGTACGACGAGACGGATCAACAAGACACAGTTGCATCTCTCTGAAGCACAAAAGCTGTTGCACCAAAGCTGACAGCTGGTTGGCATGGCGATGACAGCGTAAGTGGGATCCATTAGGTTGAGATGAGGGGCGGATCTAGCCGTTAATAAGGGGACTCCCACAGACCTGTTCCTTTGAGCAGGCCTCTGCTCTTCTGCAACATGGAGAGCTTGCTTTCATCGCTGTATTTTCAACTGAACTGGATAGCCACATAGGGGGTTGCAGGGGGCGAGGAGATACAATCTACTAAGTCTACAGTCTCACAAAACCTTACACCCCTTCAGGGAGGCCCTGTGAGTGCCCGGGTAATGCCTCCACCAACTCTTCCCCCCCATCCCCACCCCAGTTCTCACCAAAGTGAGTCATGGTATGAGTGGGTGACAGGACCTGTCACAGAGCCAGACATGTGAGCTGCATTCACTAAGGAGGACAGAAAGTTGTCTACGCCTAGGTATGCCCAACGAATTAAAATGCTCTTCTCTTACCATGCCTTGTAGATTCCATTACATCAAATAACAAAAGAAGCTCATACCTGGAAAAAAAACAATAGGTTCATTCTCATGGAACTAATTTTTTGGGCGTAAATAGACAAGCAAACAATAAACGCTCCAACGTCTGAGATACATCTCATCACCCTGGGACAGAAGTAATCTAGTCAGATCGGTTTTATTTTCTGCTTTGGTGAGTTGCAGCAGGTAGACCAGAGGGCAGGCAGGGAAGCAAGTTAGAAACAGACTGAACAGGCTGACTGGGTGGTGCAGAGGGAGTTTCTTCTTCTCTTTTATTTCCTTTTCTGAGCACCGGACTTGTGCTGACCGGACATTTTCAGTGTACGGAACTTCCAATCAAATGGCAAAATCATAATTTTGATCAATATAATATAATATATAATATAATAATAATATAATATAATATAATATAATAAGGAAGAAAACAAATAAAAAGCTTTTATGAAACTCAAATATTACGTATTTTTTTCCACAAATATTTCTATTTTATTATCTTTTTTTATAATTTAATGAGGGCCCAGTTCTGCCCCCCCTATCCTGGGCCCGGGACAGCAGACCTGTTTGTCCCCCCCTGTCGGCGGGCGGGCTTGTACCAAAGCTTTTAGGTGTGAGGCTTGACAAAAATAGAAGCTGAAAGACGCTAAAACGTGTTGAGCAAGCATATAACTGAGTAGAAACAGTACTAGCCCCCCCGGATTACACATGTGCCTTTAATCCACTGTTATTTCAGAGACATGATACAGCCATTCTGAGACATGCTGTAAACATTCCTCTGTCAAAGGAAGGGTGTCTTGCATGGCATTTTACAAAGTAAATATGCAATCCACTGCTTCTCTGCGGCACTATCTTGAGTTCCACAGAGGGACATCCTCACCCCACCAACACCACCACCACCTGAACTTTCACATTAATCCTCAACTGACATCGATGGATTATTCGTGCTACTGATCCCAGCAACACAGATACACTCTGACGCGCAGCGTTGACTGGGGGAGCTCGACAAAGATGTGTCATCTCCGTGTGGCGGTGGAAACGACTGTAAATACCAGAGTGCTAACGAGGATGGCGGGTAACTAACAACAGCCGGAGGATCGTGGTGTAACCCCCACAACACACTCCCCCTCCCTCTCATCAATCACTTAGCAGGGCTTTTGGATAGCTTTTTATACCAACAGCTGCACTGCATGGCACAGCGGACCAGTGGACTGTTGAAATCACATTTACTATCCATGCAAGAACACATTTTATGTTGTGTTTTCTGGTAAGAGGCATTCGTTTTGTTGAACACACATGCTGAAGCAGCTTGACTGGAAGAATTTGCAAGATCATTTGCAACATCAGGCAACAATCTATTGGCCAACAAGGAAGACTACATACCCAAAGATCGCCGAAGGGACATGGCTGTAGCTTTGTTTTTCTGGAAGCTGCTGGCAGCTATTTGAATAATTTACATATAGTGAATCCCCGTGTGCTATTAGAGTCTTTTATGTGTAAATTATCCTTACAAGTACTTGTCCTGACAAGCTTACTAGCTATATGTTTAGTCTGTGTTAGATGGTGACAGAAAATAAAAACAGTGCCATTACCTGCCATCTTTACTGGATGGTTCTAGGGCAGGAATCCTTTTGCATGTAAAGTTAGTTCAGCTTATTTTACAATAGTTAAGCTAGGTTTATACTTCAATACTGAGCCTATGTTGTAGCCTACACAATTTGTGAATGCCAAGGTGGGCATTTCAACTTGCCGCCAAGACGCTTGTAAGTGGTAGTTAAAGTTAGGTTAGCCGAAGCATAGCGTAGGGTAGGGTAGGGCAGGCGAAGTGTAGGGTAGGATAGGATAGGGTAGGACAGGGTAGTGTAGGGTAGGGTAGGCGAAGCGAAAGGTAAGGTAGGGTAGGGTAGGCGAAGCAAAGCAAAGCAAAGCAAAGCAAAGCAAAGCAAAGCAAAGCATTGGGTAGGGTAGGCTATGCTAGGCAAAGCGTAGCCAGCTTATATAGTGCTGTCCATCAGCGCTTGACTTGAGTGGAAAGGTTGTAAATTTAGTCTTTACACATGATAGACAGTCACCTCCCACTTAGCTGGTAACTTTAGATTCCAAAGCTGCGATCGGTCCACTTAGTAGTAGTGTGTTTCTGCTTTAGTATTTGCGGCTCCTTCTCAATTTTTAAATTGATCGTTTTGGATCAATAAAGATGGAACTCATCAAGGAAAGGTTAACTGAGGTTTGGAGATACAAACATTTGTATGACTACACTCTTGAATGTGAAGCAGGAAGTAGAAACTAAAATTAAACTGAAAAAGACACAGCATTGACTAGGGTTTGGGCTTGCACCAGCATTGACTACGTGCATAGGTTGCACCATCTATGTCCTGCAGCACTTAAAGGAGCCTTGAATTTGAAGAAGTACTACAGGGTAATCGTTTCTCCATTTACCTAAACCTCAGTTTAACTAATCCAAGCTAAAGTAAACTACACTTTTTCATATTTCCAGTTACCATCAAATCCATCATCAGGCACCCCTTAACAAAATGTTTGATTCACTTGTGTTTGCTCATTTGTCCATATCTTTATTTTCTTTTTGACACCATCAGTGACATCTACAGTTAAAACACAACATTTGGCAAAATACAATGATTTGGCAAAAATCTTGTACTGACCGACTCACTGATTATTTCAGTTAAAATGAGCGTTTCAGGAGAATTCACACACCTGTATTTCATCCCACCCAAAATATAGTGTTTTTAAGGACACCGGCAAAATTGGTGTCAGTTCACATGGTATCCAGAGACTTCTCGATTCATTGTCTGGTGCTGCGACACACTCAAAGAGACATATCAGTTCTTCATGTTTTTGTGCAAAAAAGAGAAAAGGGGAAGAAGATGAAAGACACAGACAACACGCAAAAAACTAACTCCTTACCAACCACACTGGACAAGAAAGCTTTGTTTTCATACATGAGATTGGACTGTACAATATGACACCATGACTGGCAGTTTCATAGTTAATCCGCAGGACCAGCCAAGGTCTTAAATGACAGATTCTGAGCTCACAATAGCATCCATCTAAGACGGCCACCAGCACAGTGAGTCACACAACTCCACATGAATAAAAGTGCTATAATCTCTGCTGCCTTTTGGCACAACTTTTTCAATTGGGTCATGCCAAGGGGATTACCACCTAATACAAAAACATCTTGAATGCGAAACTGCCTCCCTTGATGAAAACATCCACCTCACAAGTCTAACAGCATTCTCTTTCCCTTAATCCTTCACAAGTGTCCCTCTCCTTTCAACTTGATTCACAGCCTTTTGAAGCACCAGGCTTTACTTACAAAGATACAGCAAAATAACATTCACTTCCTGACAACATTTGCATGTTATAAAGAGATCTGAACATTAAAAATATATACAGCACGTTGCTTCTATTGTCCATAAATGAAAAGACGGCTTGAGGTCCCACAGTTTGTTGCACGTACAGGAATGATCTGTTAGTGGGCCCATTTGATCCAATTGACCCTTTGACAAAAGAGTTTGCTGCTCAGTTTGTCTAACCGGAAGTACGGTTAGTATTAGCAATGGTATCTATGGCAGGAGCCCTCTGGTTGGTGGGTCAGCAACCAATCAGAGGGCCAACAAAGGGTCAGTTGATGCTTTAGTCTTTACAAGGTTTATATACAAGTTTGACGATGGTATTTGGAACCATATTCCATAAGAAAAATAATTGGATTCATCATAATTTACATCAATGGTCCCATTGACATTGAATTTATATCAAAATGATAATTTAAAACATGTGTGAGCCCGAGAAGTCCCAGCTTATCTTGCATAAAATGTTCACATGGTTTTGCACAGTACTTTCTTGGAACTTCATGTCAGTAGCTGCTGAGTGCTGTTGAGATGCATTGCTCTGTGTTTTAACAACATTTAAAAGTGATGCAATATCTACAGATATTGATCTTTTTGTAGCATGATCTTAAGTGTGTGGTATGGTGCTGTAAACAGGAGTGTAAACAAAGGAATCCAGAAAAGCCTCTATAAATATATATGTAATGTTGAACTCAGAATCCCCGAACTCAATATGACATGATTGCACTCGTGTAGATTTCCTTCTGCAGCTTTTCTGCTGTGTGCCACTTCATGAATCACATGGATATCACATTAAAGAAAAAACAGCAACCCTGCACAAGGAATGTTGTGCAGAAACATTCATTCAATGATAAAAAACCGTACCAATAAATGAAAAAAACATAAATCAATATAATGAAGTGCATTTGTAAATCTTAAAAAAAATAAATCAGAATACATGAATAAAGGCAAAGTAAGGCTTAGCAAAAAAATAAAATAAAAAGCTGTATGCTGACATTGAGCCCCTGAACCAATAGAATGACACACTGCTCTAGACCGAACAGTGATGAACCTCCATATTTACTGAAAGACAAAAATCTTAAAGCATAGCAAACGCTGCATAGCCCTTCAAGCACTATGAACCCCAGTACCATTTGTCAAGCTTAGTGAATGCCTTGTACTCCTTGTGCCTACGCAGGTAATCACAAGCCAGACATGTGTGCTCTGCCCAGAAATGGGCCTTCTTTACTTTAAAGTGTCGCCGCCACTCGAAGTACCTGACGTACATTTCCTCGTTCTTGTCCAGGAGCAGCAGGTAATCGGCCAGCTCCTTCGGTGATTTGAAATCATCCACGTGGATAAAGGCGCCTCCCGGGATAAAGTTCTCGTAGTTCTGCCTGGCAGGTCCGAGAACCACTGGTACCGTGCCCACGGAGAGTGGGTTGTACAGTTTCTCAGTGATGTAGTCCTTGTGGATAGAGTTCTCAAAAGACAGGTAGAACTTACAGCTGGCGATGGTGGGGAAGTAGTCTTTGTCAGAGATGTACTCCCCGAAGGCCTGTCCGTATGTGTGAATCTCAATGTGTTTGTACAACTCATTGTAATATTTTGCCCGAATATGTTCCTGGTTCCAGTTGCTCACAATCCAGCAGATCAGTTTGTTTTTGCTGGGTGGTACAAAGTCCTCCTCACTCTCTGCTGCTACAATGGACCCATAAGGCACTTCAATGTCAGCATCCTGACGGTAATTGAGAGTCAGATTGAACAAGTTCTCTATCCCAGGAAGCTGGGACGAGTGCGACGGCGACTCCAAGTTCATCCATATCCACTTTTGGAAAGATGGTCGCTGGAGTGGCGGCAGGTTGGACAGATCACTGGCAATGTCTCTGTGATGGATGATGACCCCATCTGACTTGTTGTAGAGGTTTCTGTCTGCTGTGATGAAGCAGCCCTCGATACTGAAGATGGAGCTGCAGACGCTAAGGTCGTAGGTTTGTCCGAAAGGCCAAAGCCAGATCAGAACTGTGGTAACGTTTTTATCGCTCTTGCTGGAGAAGATGTTCTTGACCCGGTCTGTGGATACTGTTGACTCTACAGGACCTGACCAGGACCAGCTAGTGGATGGTTTAAAATACATCAAAAACACAGTCACAAAGCATCCCAGAATGACAATACCGAGCAGAAGGGGTCGTAGGATTTTGTGAAAAGTTGTTGTAGATGACATACTCTGTCCTGAAACGGGGCGAAGCAAAGAGAAAACACAGAATAAAGTCAAAGTGATCAACAGGAAACAGCTAATCACATGCACATTAGCATTATGTATTAATAATGACTATTATACTGGGTCATTGATTCTTTGATATCATTTGTGCCTCAAATAGTACATAATGCTGCCAATATTTTGTGGGTTAAATCACATTGCTATACACACCTGGTGTATTTGACTGAATGTTGAAATCCAAGCACAAGTTTGGGTTGCGGCAATTGGAAGGTCAAGTTCCCAAGATGGATCGACGACTGGATCGGTCTCTTTTGTTACACAGAATTGTAGTTATCCTCAATAATGTAATGTGGCGTGCTTGATCTTGGATGTGCAGGTCTTCTTAATGATGCCTCCTTTACGTGAGCAGCGGAGAGGGAGAGAATCAGAGGGGATCAATTAGGCAAGGAAAAAGAGAAAAAACAAAACATCGCCACTGGAGGTTAGATGCAATACACGTGCAGACAGCAGCTTGAGCTCCACAAACAATCTCTCAGTTAGTGGAAATACATAACAAGAGCAGCAACATTATTTGAACAGATCCAGTTAAGCGTGGATGTAAGGTCAGCTGTTGTTCATTTTTACTATGTACTGTAAGAGTATGCTGCCATCTTAAGGTGGACGAGAGCAGAAAGACCCCCCTGCCTCACCAGCTCTACACACCTGCATGTTGCATTAAGAGGCCTCAAAGCAGATACTGAGATGAAAAGTGCAGAAATAAGCATTTAGATTTTTGTTTTACCATGTATCACTGTAAACGCACTAAATCACTAACAAGTTAAACGCTGATATTCTTTGTGGGATCTGCCCAATACAGGAAAACAACCCTAACCCTAAAGCCGTGCCATCAGCTTTAACTTTGGTCCACAGATCTACAAGCCACAGCTACTTAAACCTGTACAGTTGAGTATAACTCCTTTTAAAGACTCATGGTGATACGTTTTCATGGGCAAATCCTCTTACACCGCAGAAACACGCTTTCTGTTAGCAGCAGTGATAAGCTCTTTGCTCTTTGGTTAACGGAGGATGCAGCTCACATATGCTTTCATATGATATATATATAAAAAACAAATGCAATATTCAGGAGGGATTGTATGGAGACTAAATCGGGGTTATTAAATATGCAGTTTGTGGTAAAGTCATAGCATATCCACGGTCATGGCTATGGCTATGAGTCTAATATAGGTGGGTCTTTTTTACCGTGCTCTCGCGGTAGCAGCAAAACTAGCAGCGCAGCTCATTCACATTTTAAACAACCTAGCTGGGGTTTTGGTAAATGCATTGTGATGTATTTGGGGCAGAGAAAGAGCACCACATGGGTGAGTATAGTCTGCAGCGTTTGACATGACTGGAGAGCAGAAAACAAGGGGGGGAAAAAATGCAGCCACAGATTTTGGCAGCATCATTCACAGAGATGGATAAGATCCCAGAAGGGGTTTTTAGTAACAGGTACACTACAGGCAAAAGAGCTCATGTTCAGCAAAATATACCTCTTGGTTATGGATTAGTACCACGATTTGTGCACGCTCAGTCAGAAAGGGCATCGCACTGACTGAAAACGGACACTCCATGCCAGCAGGTGAGAGCTAATTTCCAGCCACCAAGCACTGAAGGTCATTTTAAAACGTGATGCTATATGGTGGAGGCACTCTTTAAAATGGTTGTCTTGTCGGCGTGCATTGAAGTTGATGAGAACAGTGAAAATCCACGGGGATATTTTACGCGTTGGCTAAGAAACAACGCCACAATTCCACGGGGGGGGGGGGGGAAGGCAAAGTAACATAAATAACAGCGTGGAGGAGGATGCTGAAACATGCAGGCTATAGTATCCACGTCGCAAACACGGATAAGAGGAGCCCACACGATTTAAAACACCAGTCACATTCACATGCTGGAAAACCTCATGCGTTAAAATTTAAAAATAAAGCGGTGCAAAAAGGAGAAGGGGGGAAAAAAACACTGCGGGGTAATGGGAAACAGACAGCCAGTGGATATGTTTTGACATTGACAGCGGAGATCGTTTCTAATTAGCTGGGGAGGATGCGCCGTTAAAATCAGGTACCGTTGCTCAGGCATTGGGTGCAGGGAGAGGAGGAAAAAAACATATCCATGCATTACATTATACTCACCATCTCGACAGTCAAAACAGAGCTATCTCCTCTTTTCCTCCAGAGGTCCGTATCGCTTTCAAAGGCACCTTGCAACATACGGAAGATGGGGATGCGTTTGGAATAAAAAATCGAGCCGTAACCCGTCCGCCGTAGTCGCAGGAATAGATTCGGATGAACCCGCATCCATCGTCTTGATCCTGAAAAAACCGACACCTACCGTAGCAATGTGCGCCGATTCGCCCCCCACTGCTGCACACAGACGCAGAAAACGATGGCTGCGAGATAATAATAGTAATAATAATAATAATAATAATAGGCCTAATAAAAAATAACAATAATTGGCGGCTACCTCGTCAGCCTGCACACTAAATCCATGGCTCTGTGTGTGAGGACGCCATGTATGCTCAGGGATGTGATGCGATGTGGAATAATTCCCTGCTGGCTGCCCATGCGCTACCTTGCTCTGTTTACCGTCAATGCAGCTGCATGCTGTTGCGGAGCTCTTGCGTATATGTGGGATGCTGAGATTTGCGTGGCGTGTGAGCGCTTCAAACGTCTGCTCGAGGTTTTCATTTAGAAAAAGCAAACGAATTTTCTCCGGTGCTGGGTACCGCTATATCTAACGGGTGCGCTTCACTCTGTCAAGATAATGGCAAGCCTTTGTATGGTACATGGGCGGCTGTTAGTTAGTGATGACAATGCACCACAACCAGTCATTGGCCTTCGTTTATGCAAATGGTCACCCTATTTATTAATCGATTCATGTCACTGAAATGAAATGCACTGCAATAAACATTTAAATGCTCACTTAGCAAGGTAAAATAACCCCAGAGGCGATAAATGTGGTTTTAAAATATTAAACAGGTGATGTATTTTGCTTTCCCAATGAACTATTTAAAGTAAGACATATAAGAAAATCAATTAGGCAGTCAAAGAAGACAGATCCCATATAACACACAGTTAAATGTTACTGTAGATGCACAGTATCGTGTATTATTTCTTCTTCACTGTAAAATATATGGGCAATTTTGGCTGAATGGAAATATTTTACAGTATCTTTGCACAGTATGCTTATTTTTTTTCTTTCTTTCTGCCATAGCTTGAATACAAGGTTGCTGATAGCGAAATGCAACACCTGACGTCACATAAGAAAATGCCTTCAGATGGTCCTTTAATTTATGCCACAGATCAATCAGCTGGCTTGGCACTGGATGACATTGGCACTTTCTTTATTGCAATAAGTTCAAGTTTTTTGTGTGAACCTTTATCAAGATGTACTGTAACCCTCACCCACAATTGTTTATTATTGCAGGATTGCTAGCTAGCTAGCTAACTAACCCGCTGATTTCTGAGCTAACGTAAGATGACATTTGTACTGTTAAAATTATATATGATTTTGAAAAGGGATGATATAATGACTGCAACATGGGTTTTACCTATGTTGGCAGTTGGATGCAACGAAAGTCAAAAATGTGTTCAGATAGTTAAGTACAACTAAAGCGTATTTAGGCTACTTTAATTAACCATTAACTAACCCTCCTGCTACTGATCGGGTTCACATCGAATATGTGTGCAATATTACTATTACACCTCAAGGTCAACTGTTTTACTGTGTACAATTTCATAACGAGGTTATGATCTGGACTCTGTGGTGGCTAATCCATGTGTAGAAATAACATCTCATGCTCCCTGACCCGCTCTTTCACAATTTGAACTCGATGAATTACGTTATTGTCATCATGGAAAATTCCCATGAACATCAGGAAAGAAAAAAATCCATTGATGTAATAACCTGCTCATTCATTATATTCAGGTAGTCAGCTGACCTCATTCTTTGGGCAACATAATGTTGCTAAACCTAGACCTGAGAAACTGCAGCAACCCCAGATCATAGCACTGCCCCCACAGGCTTGTACAGTAGACACTCGGGCCACTTCATCTGCCTCTCTTCTTACCCTGATGTGCTGGATCCCCACTATTCTTCCAGTTTTCAATAATGCGTTGGACAGTTAACCCAATTTTAGTAGTTTCTTCAGTCTCCTTAGATGTTTCCTCTGGTTGATGCATGCCAATGATTTGACTGTTCTCAAACAGACTAACATCTTTCCACGACCACTGGGTGCATCTTTCTACACGGTTGTTTAAGAAATGAGAAGCTACTCATTGCATTAGTTGAGATCAAATGACTTGCTGCCAGCTGAAAGATTATCACTCATGCAGTACAAAGATGTATTGTGAAATGACGTTCTCTGTTGAGATAATCAGCAGGAGGAGGAAATCAAGTTCAGGTATTTATTTTATGAAACTTTTCCATGCCACACCTTGTTCTTGGTCACTACACAGTTGATTGCACATAAAAAAAAGAAGTATGTAGTCATACGTGAGGTCCGATATTAACAATAATGACAATAATAATCTTTATTTACATAGCAACTTTTAAATGAGCATTGCAGAGTGCTTCACAGAAACATAAAAAATGGCAATCTGGTGAGGTGGGCTGAGATTTAACCTGCCATCGGTTTACAATACAGTCTTAACTTCTATTTGCATCTTGAAACCGGAGCCTCTGACTGACAGGTAAATAGTTATAGAAATTAACAGATGCAAATAGCCGGTGACAGAAACTAGTCAAGCAAGTTCATGATTCACTACACTCACAAATATTCTCATTTAAACCTGAACTCCTCACCAGTCTCTCAACTAAACAAGCTACCAAGATAAAAAAAACATTTTACAATCAGCAATCCTTTTCTGTGAGGTGCTACGATATGTATTCAGGTCAAGAATATAGATTTCATTGTAGCCAGGCATTACTTTCTACTGTTAGTCATACAGTAGTCATTGCCAGCATTATGGCAAAGTTTTCAGCCTGCTGATTTTCACTGAGAATAGACAGTACCTGCTGAACAATGCCCAGTACATTGGCCCTGGAGAACCACTGTGTGATGGCTGTATGGCTGTTTTAAACCTAATGTGTCAAGCGATAGAGTCACCGATCACCACTGTGGTAGGTGGAGGTGGTTGGAAGTGCCACATTGATGCTGAGGAAGCTGGTCGCGCAAGGGACTGCTTGTATACGTACCTATACAATCCAGATATAGCGGCTGGTAAAATCCTTCATTCAAGTCTCCAGTGATTTTCAGTTCAATGTTGAATGGGTCCTTGGGTTGTATGTAGAATATCATAAGAAGGTCTTAAGTTTGGTTTTCATGTCTCCAAAACATCTACTAAAGGCTACCACTGCAAAAAAACTGAAAGACCATCCCAGATTGTGACTGCGCATGTAGGTATGCAGCTATGCCAGAGTGGCACATTGTCACAGACCCTCAAAAACTTCTTTTTTAAATCCGAACATTCGTTAGATTTGTGTGATCAATTTTCTGACGCCCGCATGCCGCGTCCCATCAGTTTGTCGCAATTTCACTTTGTCGGTTTAAACCAGGCACACTCTAACTTTCTGAAGAGCAGGCAGCCGTCGGCTTCCTGGCCAAATGATCTCGGTCACAGACGAGGTGGAAAATGAGAAGGGGACCGGGTTGATTTCCGGTGGGAAGTGGGGAAAGGTGAGGATCTATCGAACAGTGGACTACGTATTTAAAACGACACGACAAATAATAAATAAATCACAAAAAATGAATTCATTCTAGTGTTAATACAGGCTCGCAGACAGGTAATGGGTAATGTAGTGATTCTCCACAGCCAAATTAACGTAATGGAGAAGAGGAGGTCAAAGTCATTGAGTGCCCACTGGAGAAGAGAAACGTAGAGGAGGAAAAATGTCCAAGAGATGAAGATATTATGCATATAATACAGAAACAAGATAGTATAACTGTTAGCCTGTTGCTATGTTGCGTGTGTGCTATACTCTACACTCTATGATATACGCTAATGAAGGGCGCCAGTTTCGGTCGCTCTAAATAACAAATTATTGGCGAAACTGGCTAATTTCGCCAATATTTTGTTATGATATGCTAGTGCTATTCCCCGTTGAGTCCAGACTAACATGTTATCATCATCCTAGGTCTGTAGGTCAATCTACAGACCTAGGATGGTACAGCTATGGTTCGTCCACAACCTCAGAATCGGAAAAATATTCAGCCATGTTGCAAAAAATATCAGTAGCCAATTACAGGTAAGCCGACTGTATGACTGTATGAGTCGTGCAATACTGCAGAATGTGAACGTGAATGCTAGTGCACATGTGGTATGTTTTTTTTATCCTTTTCATTCCTTTTATGTTCTCTTCTTTTTATGCACTTTAAGAGAATTTAATCATTTCGTTGTACTTGTGCAATGACAAATAAAGACATTCTATTCTACTAACTCTATTCTGTACATTCTGTACGACATTGTCCAGGTCAGAAGACATCATCCGAGGTCTGCAGGGCAATCTACAGACACCCGGATGATGACTCTACGGGGAATAGCATTAGCGCATCGTAACAAAATATTGGCGAATGGTTTTCGTGGCAGACAATGCATTATTTAGAGGCTCCATCTCAGTGCCCTGATCACTCCCGCTGCATGGATATACGCTGTTTTGATTATCTCCTGAATGAATGCAAATGAAACAAAAGTGATACTGGTGACTAAATGATGGTATTTTATGCTAGAAATAAGGTCCAGGTTGTAAAAAAACAGTAGTTCACCTTTAAATACGGGAACAAAATATTTGTACTTCATTATTTCCCACCTCTGAGCCTAGTCAGAATAACACATCATGCAGTATGACACTGTAAACCAAAAGGCACTTCAACCAGTGTTCTGAACCACAAAGAAGCTCACCTTGTTACCTTTGCTTGTTGTGTCAACGCCCAGGTTTTTTTTTTTTTTTTTTTTAATTGATCAGCCTCCGTAACGTGGGCACTGGTGAAGACTACGTACCACAAATATTATAAGTGAGTGTTTTGTAATATGCCGTGACACTTTTATATGATCCTTATCTCATCTAAAAACTGCACTGTGTGGAAATGTGTCTACTTCAGTCTCCTGACTTGCAACTTTACTGAAATCGAAAGCTTTTCTCAAGCTCCACATTAAAACTACAGTTCAATTTACTTTAATACGCAAAGAAATATTTTACAGCTTGCCGGCAGTTGTATTATCGCACAGCCTCTTGGTTTACCGCAACAGAAAAATGAATAAACATGACACCATAAAGTTTCAGTTGGCAGTACACTGAGTAACATAAAACTACTTCCTTGTGCATGTGAATAGATGAATTGTTTAAACCCTTCTCTACTGAGCTCATTGCTAATTGAATCTTGGTGATGTGGTCCATGACGTTTTCTGTAAATTTTAGTATTAACGTCTACTACAGGTTAGGAATTGTAAAATCTATGTGCAGACACTCCGTAATGGCCGTACATTTTCCCCAGTGCAGCGTAATTACAGTTTACTGGGAAAGTTGTTGGCATCCATGTTTCCAGTAACAACTGACTGCACTGGGTTAATCCCTTACAGTTCAACACAACACATAATGCTCTGTGGGCGTCTCTAACCGTCTCTGCGTTTTTCCGCCTGGCTATTCGGTTTCATTTTGTTGTGTTTGGTGATAAAGTTTCAGAAAACGATCACAGCTGGCAACGTACGTCTTTCCTTGATGTAATGAAAGAATTCAAAATTATCTTCTCCATTCATTTTCAGTTAGATGTATCTATCTATGACAGATGTTGTTCATCTCGTTTCTCCTGCTCTCCTGTTTCCTCTTTTCTGTCTCTACCCGGCCGGCCTTAGGCAGATGGTTCTGCTCAAGGTTTCTTCCTGTTAAAGGGGAGTTTTTCCTTGCCACCGTCAGCTTCAGGCTTTGTTCAACTGTTTTAGCACACATGAGGATGAAGTGACACACCCTTTTATTAAAAACCTCCTTTTTCCTTGTGACCTCAGCGGACCGTGCTGTGGACACCTCTGTTGAACTTCTCTCGCTCCTATGATTAATTAAATTACATCGATCTATAAAATGCTTGTAATTTTGCTGCTTATAATTTTTAAAAACAGTTTTAAAAACTGAGATGAATTAACTGAATAAAGCTGTTCTCTGGTTAAGGTCATTGATTTGATTTGTTATACCGAATGACATCCACAAATACAGGTGGTCACAGACAGCTTTGTTGACACTAACCAGTTTGTTGGCAACCGGCAAAGACTGTACACATAATGAGAGTTTTTTCTCCCTGTCACCCTCTCTCTATCGTCTATGGAGTTTCCAGCCCAGTAATTTACCATGATCTCCATCAGCTAATTGCTTCATATAATTAGTTTGTGGAACAGTTTGAACTGCTTTTTGATTTTGTGTGTCATACTGCATGGTATGTCATTCTGACTAGGCTATCATTTATCCAGTTATCCATGATTATACTTTTAGCAGTAGTAGTGTACTGTCAAACAAATGATGGTCAGCACCACCTAAGCACAGCACAGGATTTTGTTTAAATGGCCATGTACATGCGGCTTCATCTCTTTTCACTTTCTCAGGAATACAGTAAACATTCAGTCATCTCACTTCCTCTTGCTTGGTTCCTTATAATAATAAAAGAACAAAAATCAACAACCGTGACGCCCTGAAAACAAATACAACTACATGTAAATATGATGTCACTGCCTTTTGTTGAAACTAGTGATTCATTTTTTAATTTTTAACCAAACCCATCATCGGTTATTGGTTACAAAGCTCACCAGTACCCAAATCAATCCGCTGCACTTCTTATCAAACTGGTTTATTGACATGTTGATCCGTGTACTTCAGACATAGTAATGTGGATTATAAAGTTTCGCTGTAAAGATTAAGTTCTGTTACAGGGGTGTAATTGTTCTGCTTTGGAGAAGGTGGGGAAAGTGAATAAGAGAGAGTGGTAAATGTCCTCCGCAACTGAACTTGCTCTACCACCTATGTGCCCAACTGTATACTAAGGGTTTCAGAACTTCAATGGCAAAGACTTTCTGACAAACTTTATATCCAGGCTTAGAGACCTTAATCACCTGTTTTCCCTTTCATTTAGACCTACATTTTAAATTCACTTTTACTTTTATTTGCACTGCATGTTTTTTTTTCTTATGTTTTATGCTTTCCTGTTTTCTATACGATGACCTTGAGCGCTCTGAAAGGCGTCCACAAATAAAATATATTATTATTATTATTATTATGTCCATATATATTTTGCATTACAGTTGCAGCAGTTTTAGTGCCAAACAAACGGTAATAAAGACAGGCAGCAACACATATTAACTGTTTTTTGTTGCTTTGCATATTCGTGCTGAAACCGGGAGCAACTTCTCCTCAAGCTCACTACTGCCATTTTAGATGTCAGCAGCTTTTATTATTAAGTGATGATAAAGCACAATTTACAATATATACTACTATTTTACTGTATTTTGCCATTGATGCTATTCCTACTGTAGTATTTATCCCTGAGGCAATGGCCCTTCTAGACTCAATATTACAAGTTAATATATATATATATATATATATATGTGTGTGTGTGTGTCGCTACACTGCTGTTATAAATAGAATCTTTATACACTGCTCTCCACCACCAACAACGTATTGCTCATTCTATCAGAAACGACATAATAATTAATACTGTATAATTCTGTATAAACATTGTAAATCTAAAGAACGTTCTTAACAAAGAATGATTTTTAATCGACTAATTAAAATTCCGCACAGTCAAATGGGCTTGGCTCCAACTTACAAGAAACTTTTTTTCAAGAAATTCAAGCAGAAGTTTTTGGAACCCACCTTTCTCAGAGTCTCGCTTGTCGGGTGTAAGTTTCTCCGTCGGGATGGGATGTGTGGCCGCTTAGTACCCCCCGCGTTGAAATTAGCCGGATGGACGTGCGCTCTGAGGACAGCTCTTGCACGGAATGATGAGAGTCGTGCGTTGACAGAAAGTAAGCTCGCTCACGATATGATGAGACGTGTGTGGACGTGCGTCCACAGGCAAAGCGCGTCTTGGCGATGTTTTCCTCATAGGATGTTTTTTAAAAACGTATTAACACTATCTGCGATTCCAGGAAAGTATGGTTTTTGAGAAAATGCGGTTATGCTGGATTTGTGGCAGTTAGTTGAGTGAGTTGTTTTTAACACAGTCAATGACTGAAAACCTTCACATCTATTAAACTCCTATTTGTGCCTATTTAAGGATGAAAATATAAAACATTTAATTAAAAAAAATAAATAAGATGATTTGATTTCAGGGGAAATTTGGTCTTATGTTTTATAGTATTTGATTGCTCCATATTTCCTTATCATCAGTAGTATTTATTACAGGGTCAATGCATTTTGGTGACTGTGAACTTCCAGACCCTGCTCTTGTTTGACCACAAACAAACAATAGATAGGCTATTCAACTTTTTGCCAACCATTTATATACAACATAAATCAGAATAAGGATGATAGAGGGAAAATTAGGCAAATAACTGAGGTCAGGGTGGTTATTTCCAAATGAGCATTTTGTCCCATACTGTACAGACAGTGAAGACAGTTCAGTAGTATTATGGAGCACATTGGTGATGGCAGCGTGTGTTGTGTGGACGGAGGGTGCTCTGCCTATGACCTAGAGCAGAGGTCTTCAACAGGGGGTCCGCGACCCCTAGGGGGTCCGCGGAGGTACTGCAGGGGGGTCGCGAAAATGTTTTGATTGATTAGACATTTTTTTATATTCACCTCCACAATTTTTTTTAAACACACATGAAGTTCTTTTTAAATGTTATACAGCTTGGGGATTATGGGGAAAAGAATCAAGGCTCTAACTATTATATAACATATATTTATGGGCGATTTCCTGATAGTAGTGATCATAAACGGCAACAGAGTCAACCATCTTGATGTAAATAAACGATCTATGCTGCTGTGCCACTCACGAGGCCGTATGTGACACACTCTGTCAGGTTCCCGTGAGCTCATTCATGCTAGTAGCTGGCAGCTGTTTTGAAGAGAGAAATGAAAAAATGGATCGATTTTTAACACGCCAAAAAAAAGATATCACAAGCACAGCAACAGCCTCCACCTCAGAAACCGCAGTTGAAAATGAAAGTGATGATGTAGGCCCCGCAGCTGTAAAGGGTAAGCGTAAAAGAGAGAAGACCCGAAAATATATGGACAATTATCTCAAGTTCGGGTTTAGCTTCAAAGAGACAGATGGCATTGAATTTCCATGTTAGGCTATAGTTAAGTATTGTATGCATATGCACATGTTTTAAAAATGTCAATTTCAATATTTTTTGGGTTACATGCAATTGACTGACATTGATAATCTTGGTAGGTATCAGTTTGAGGTATGTTTATAAATGGCAGTGGCACGGCCACCCATACCACTGTACCTTGCATGTTCAAAATAAAAACATGAATATATTAACCTGTTTGTTATTTTAATATCTTAGTATTGAATGCAGAACAACAAGGTACATTTCTACAAGGCACTATAGGACCGGTTTAATATAAAACACAATTTTATACAATATATATATATAAGTAGGGGGTCCCCGCTCCATCTCTCCATCAGATTGGGGGTCCTTGGCCTGGAAAACGTTGAAGACCCCTGACCTAGAGAGTAACTGCCATGCATCCTGTTTATTGATCTCATGTTCTATTTGAGCCTGAGCTACGCACTAAGAACTTAGTAACTTTTTTTTTTTTTTTTGCTGCACCTGTTAAATTAGTAATTATTTTATTTGTTAATTTGTCAGTTAATTTCTTTATAAAATTTCCAGTTTTAGCTCATGCACGCTTTAAGGATTTTGAAGGGAACAGAATATTCTTGAGACTGTGGCAATTAGTAAGAATGTTTAACAAAAATTAAATTAAAGTCAATAAAATAAAGTTATAAAGTATAGGTTTACACAGGGGAACAGATTCTGACAGTGAAGTTCAGAGCTAATATTTTAGCATGGTTACTTTAGAACTGCTGGTCACGAACGTCAAAAGAGAAACTAAAATACGGATTTAAGGGGCGGGTGAGACCGGCTCAGGAATTTCTTCTGTGAACTGGTGGAATGCTTTTTGATGGTAACATACATATTATGTGTGTGTGTCTTTTGAATATTCGCCTGGATGATGCAGTCCATTTAACTGTAACTGTTGAGCCTGCAATTAAGGAATTTGTTGTTGTTCAATTAGACAATGTGAAACCTTTTGTTAAAGGAAGTCTATACACATCAGTTGACCACAATAGAGCTTGCACCATAGAAGAGGCTAGGTGGAGAGCAGAATTCCCAAAATTGGCGCGGATACCCATCGGCGGCCATGGTCTTTTCTGTAGGACCAATGCAATTTCCCCATTGCGGGACTAATAAAGGTTTCTTATGTCTTATGTCTTATGTCAAAAGGAGTGTGAGTGTTACTGCATTGCAAGCAATTGAGGTTTTGGGGGGCACACAAAAGTGCCCAGAGTGCCCAAACCCGATCGTGTCAAGTGCCAGGCAATTATCTCGCCTGAGTGACATCTAATAGATATGACTTTAGTGTTGTGCATCGTAAACAAAGAGATGTCCAAATGTCATCTTTTCTCGTTTTTCCATGTCGAAATTTTCTTCCAGTTTTTATGCTGCTTCTAGGCTCTCTACATAATTGTTGTCTGCATAGGGTGCATACAGTTCCAGCCTATTTTCATATAGCTTCAATTGGTCGTCTCAGCGGCTGGTAACTGCAAACGCATATGCACAAATATACAATAAAAATTAAAGTGCTAAACTGAAAGTGTTTTGAGGTAAAATCCAACCAACTATACTGGGAAACAAACAAAAAACCACAGTTGATTATTAGTCCTGAGTGATTGCTGTCATGCCCCAGATGATCGGAAGATTGCATCCTTATAAAGTCCTCTGTAGCTGCCACCTCACATGTCATGATTCTATTTGCATGAGTAATATTCAAAGGCAATCTGTAAAATACGCAAAAGTATGCTGCCGTAGCACCCGCTAGTAACTCTAGATGTGATGGCTGCACTCACAGCAACACAACAATAAGAAAAGTAAGTAAACTCCCTGGCAGTGACATCTTTAATTTGTAGTTTATTTGTGTTGTCTTTTGCTTTAAGTGGTTTTCTTAATTTTACACATTACATATAGATACAATATCTTATATCCAGTGATGGGCAAGCTACTTGATATGTGTAGTGAGCTAAGCTACCAGCTACTCTACAATAAATTCAGCTTCACTACACAGAAGCTACCACCCATAGAAATGTAGCAAGCTAAGTTACAATCTGTAAAAAGTAGCTTGATAAGCTACTACTTTCAGTTAATCAAACTGAAAAAACTAAGTCAATGCAATTTTAGTGATCAAACTGTCAGCCAGATAAAGGCTAAAATATAATTTAATCATTGAACAATAGCTCAATACACAAAAAAATAAAGACAAACAGAGCACATTTTTAGCTCTAGTTACACAAGAATGCCTTTTGAAATTGTAAATAAAATAAAGTAAGAAAAAAAATATAGCAATGAGCCTGACTAGGACAAAAATATGAGTTTAGTTTACAAATTAACATTGTAATTGTATTTTCCTAAGAACTGTTATTTAACTGTAATTTAACTGAATTGCTATATTTCAGCAAGAATGCCCTCTGAAATTGTAAATAAAATACAGTAAGTAAATAAAAAATGATAGCAATGAGCCATGTGTTCGAACGTGTGTTCTTATGTTTGTGTTCGAGGTTGTTGACGGCGACAGGAACTTTTCCTTTGGGTTGCACAGAAGGCATCTGAAAATGTATTTATTTTCACTGGTCTCCACTAAAGTGACATACTTTTGAAGGTATGGCCACGGTGTATGCTCATGCTCTTCCACGGATCTTGGGCTCTCTGCCATTCTCTTTTTTTGTCACCGTGAACATTCTGTAGGCCTACGCATGCGCATGTAGCCGCCGTGATTTTGTTGACACAGAAACATCCTGTTTTCCTAATTTATGCGTTTGATGGCTGCAGGGAAATGCTGTTGTGTGTGAAATGTCAGAAATGTCCAGGAGAAATTAGTTTTTGAGGACACTACCGCGTTACTTGATCAATAAAAGAGCTTAGCTACTGAAAAGTTACTTGGTTTTGTAAATAGCGACGTTACTGCCAAGCTACTGACAAAAGTAGTTAAGCTAGTAGCGTTGCGACACTACTGCCCATCACTGTCTATATCTATATATTTATATCTCTATAGTACAGATAAAATATACCTTATTACACTGGTTTTATTTCACACATTACATTTATATTATGTAGCAGGTTAAAGGTACATTAGACGTTAGTTTGTGCATTACTTAGCAACAGCGCAGGGACAAAACAGTGTATATTCACTACTGAATGAAAGATGCGATACGTAGTCCAAAGTCTGAAGCAAACATTATTAAGATGTTTGCTTCTGAAATTTAACAGGCCATCCAGCCTTGCCTTTCAGAGGAAAGCAGCCCTAGAGAAAGTCCCTTAGAGTGTCTCCACCATGAGGTATGTAAGCCTTTTGCCACCGGCTCGTGTATTAAACCCACCTTATGCCTTCAGGTGAAGTCTTAACCTTAGTTAAATATTTAATGGTAAAAGACACTAAATATCATTCTAGGGTACTGTACGATTCTCACTCTTCAATAACCAATTGGAAGCTATGGGAAATACACTTGACCTGTAAACTCTGATGTAGCTCAATACTTAAGTGATAAGACACAATGCAATAAAAGCAACACGGGATCTCAGTTTTAGAAAATGTATTAACAATCTGGAGGACACCACACAAAACTTTGCCTATCAAGAAGATATAATAGAAATAATATAGAAAATAAAAAAAATAGCTGTCTTATTTTATTTTGAAAAAAACGCCATCTCTCTCAGCATTAGCGAAGCGTCCTCCGTCAACGACTCCCTCCTTGGACAATTCTCTCTCAAACTTATCCCGTCCATGCAGGCTGTGTTTTAATGTAACTGAACTTGCCTCGTCTTCACCAAAACACAAGCGGTGGTGGAGAATCTGACTCACACACTCTGAATACATCGTTCAACTACAGTTAACAGTCCGTCACTGACAAAACTCGACACTGCACTGCCAAAAAACAAAATCTTACCAAGTATATTTGTCTCATTTCTAGTGAAAATATTTCATTACACTTAATATAAGACACAATTGCATAAAGAGTACCATTTCAGCAAGACACAGGGACTTGTTTTAAGACAGTACATCTTAATACAGAGCAATTTTCACTAGTTCCATTGGCAGATTTTTTTGCCTATTTTGCTTGAAAATAGGCAAAAAAATCTGCCAACCTGCCCCCACCTGCAGAACTCAGAAGAGAAAGGCCACCTTTATCCCAGAGCCATCCTTCTCCTCAACTCCTCTCCACACACACACTCTCTCTCTGACTCTTCTCCAGCACACACACAAATCCTAATACTTGCAGAGAGTGAGACAGGTCCTGAAAAGTCAGCTAAATGGCAGGAACAAGATCCAAGCCATCAACATGTACGCAATACCAGTCATCAGACACCCTGCAGGGATCATAAGCTGGCCAAAGGAGGAGATAGAAGCCACAGACATGAAGACAAGAAAGCTCCTCACCATGCACGGAGGGTTTCACCCCAAATCCAGCACTATACACTAAGCGGAAAGAGAGAGGCCGAGGACGAGTGAGCATCAAGGCCACTATCTAGGATGAAACATCAGAAATCCAGGAATACATCAGAAAGATGGCCACAAAGGACGGACTGCTAAATCCGATAAGAGTGCAGAGGAAGAGGAGCAGATCACCTGGAGGGACAAGCCCCTACGGTCTCTTTAAATCCAGACTCAAAACCCACCTGTTCCAGAAAGCCTATCCACTGTGTAGGAACCTGAGCTCCTCTCAATTCTCCCCCTCTTTGGAATGTAAATTTACGAAGTTGTTTTGCATTCGAACTCTCCTAACAGATCAACCTTTTCACCTTAGCTATAAATGTGCCATGTCCAGATACTGGACAGACCCATGCTATCGGACCTCCCTAATGCTGAGGACGTCAGCTAAACCAAATAGACAGATTTACACTTCTGTGGAATTTCTCCACTCTGGTTTCTGGACTAATTAGTTCTGAATCGAAAGAACATTAATGCGATATCAGGAACTACAAAGACTGAATTAAATGACTCCACCTCATATGGATAAAGTCTAGAAGACTTAATGCTATTTTATTATGTTTATTATTATGTTTTAAGCTTGTGATGTACTAATTCTTCCTTTTCAGAGACACACACATGCAAACATACCAAACACTTTCTTGCTCACCTCTCCAAGAGTGACCAAGGAAGTGGAACAGATGAGGGGTCGTAAATAACTTCCTCCCAGAACCAGGCTCTGATCTGCATTTCTCTTCTCTAAAAAGAGCCTATGTTTGATAATATGACTATCGAAATTGCAATAGCCTGGTAAGTTATATATTGTTGTTTAGAAAGTGCTAACAATCACAATGAGACTATTTTGATCCTTGTACGATAAAGTTAATATAATTTGTCACAGTAAAGAGGTATCAACATTGCCATCAAGTGGCTCTCTCTTTTAATCATTGTTGAAGTTAAAGAATGTAGAACTTTAGATATGTCCTTATACTAATAGTAGCTTTTACATGAAATCATAACTATTGGAAGTGTTATTTTAGAAACCTTTTATTATTAGCAAAATGTCACTGTAAAGAGGACTTGAGTTTATTTATTCATTCATTCATTTCGGCAAGTCAATTCAATCATCATCACACATCAAAATCAATATCAGTATGAGTACAAGAGACCTGGCCGAAAGGGAAAAGCGGGAGAAGCCAAAGCTTATCTAGTCCCGCCCCCATTACACAGAGTACAAATTTAGGTACATTGAGTTTTTGTATTTACTTTACATCCCGTCTCAACAAGGTGTCTGCTGACATGCGTATGACCTTTAGCAGCACTAACTCTGCATCGCTGTATAACGTTCCATGGTTTATTTAACAAATTTCTTTTTGAAGACACTCCGTTTCACTGAATTCTTGACCTCCTCGTCCAATTTATTCCACTGCTTAACCCCTGCAACAGTTACAGAAAAGGATTTTAAAGTAGTTCGTACCATTTTACGCTTGTATATTAGATTCCCCCTTAAATTATGTCTCGTCTCTCTTTCTTGGATTAGTAACTGCAAATTGTGAGGGAGGCTTTTCTTAGTGGCCTTGTACATTAGCTGAGCTGTTCGAAAGTTTGATAAGTCATTGAATTTGAGTATATTCGATTTGATAAATAACTGATTTGTGTGTGCCCTATACTTGGCATGATGTATGATTCTCACTGCTTGTTTTTGGAGTATTAACAAGGGATGTGTATTGCTTTTTAACGTGTGTCCCCACACCTCTAGTCTCATTTATTAATGCTTTTGAATTATTCTGATTTCGCCATTCAGATACGTCATCTTGTTATGTTGTAATGTTGAGGGTTGTCGCTTACGAAAACATTGCTAATGAGCCATGATGAGTGATGGAATGGTTACATTTAGTAATATAAAATAGGTTAAGAAGATCAGGCAATAAGGCATCTCAAGACAAAGGAGTAGGCATTCTCTTCTCTTTCCGCGCAAAGAATTTGGAAACCCGATCCAAACACGCCCTGAATAATTAACTCATAAAACCAGAGAGACGCTCCCTTTTCTCCGCACTCTTTTCTTTTGCACTTTTCTTTTGCACTTTCCACTTTCTGACTTTCCACTTTCTAGCACATTCTAGTTTTCATTTCCATTTTCCGTTTACGTCACGTTTAAACTTAGTAACTTTGTTTTAAGAACAACTTGAATATTTCAAGCTCTGTTTGTTTCTCATCGGATGTTTTTCCCTGACGTACAATTTTTATAGTGACTTAAATATTTTTCTAGCTTTATTCATTTTATACTCTACGAACCGAAGTACTAATCAACATCGTTATAAGTTAGCCAGCGTAGATAGCTGGGATATCAGAGAAAGACCCAATCTCTTCGACGGATCAAGAAACCAAGAAGCTGTTGCCATAGCAACGACATCAAGAAGACGTGACGATCCGAATTCTTTCTTCAAACACAAAGACATTGCCAAGTGTCATCTACTGCCTTTGACTGAACACCTGTTCAAGTGTTGGAGTTGCAGACCAAGCAACGAGTCCTATCTACCGGTCCATGAGAGGCCCATCAGCTGTGCTGTTACCGTCACCAACTCGTCACACCGACGCTCCGCCATCACCGACACCGAGAAGACTCTACGGAAAAGTAGGCTGAATCGTACCGCTTAAGACAAAGAGTTGGTGTCACTACTTTAAAACTCCCTGCTAACATCTTTAGAGAAGATTGATTAGATTAGGTATCAAATCCATTCCTTTTAGATTAAATCTTAAAACATCTTCATCCCTCACCATCGCTCCAGAAATGAATAATTCCATACCTTATCATATTCGTTTTATTTGACCATCCATATATTCTATTACTCCCTCATTTATTCATAGTTTTCACTTTATTAAATAAATATTTATTCACACTTAAGAAGTTGTTTGTGGTGTTGTTTACGGCAGAGAATGACTGGTAAAAATTGTAGTAAAGGATTCATCCTTCAGATATGCAAATTATTTAACCTAGACTGATAAACTGATTTAAACCATGTTCTTCCTACGATAACAGGAGGTGGTGCCCCAACGAGACATTTTAAAAAGTGTATGTTATCCTACAACTGTGATTGCACTGTTACATTTGTTTATTCTGTCTTGTTTTGTGTCTTTATGTTTTTGTAAAGTGTCCTTGGGAGTAGTGTTGTTTTTGGCGGCCTTGTTTTAATTTTAGTTTTAGTCTAGTCTTTGTGTCAA
Source organism: Planiliza haematocheilus (assembly GCA_005024645.1). Taxonomy (NCBI): domain Eukaryota; kingdom Metazoa; phylum Chordata; class Actinopteri; order Mugiliformes; family Mugilidae; genus Planiliza; species Planiliza haematocheilus. The sequence goes on from SRSE01000124.1 coordinate 960,606, forward strand.
CCTGTGGGGCAGCCGTGGCCTACTGGTTAGCGCTTTGGGCTTGTGGCTGAAGGGTTGCCGGTTCGAACCCCCGACCAGTAGAAAGCGGCTGAAGTGCCCTTGGGCAAGGCACCTAACCCCTCACTGCTCCCCGAGCGCCACTGTAGCATGGCACCTCACTGCTCCGGGTTAGTGTGTTCTTCACTTCACTGTGTGCTTGCGTGTTCACTAATTCACGGATGGGATAAATGCAGAGAATAAATTCCTTGTATACACAAGTATACTTGGCCGAGATCACTTAATCTTAATCCTAATCTAATCATTTTAGTTTTTATTAGTTTTAGTCATGTTCATACGTCAAGTCTAGTCAAGTTTCAGTCAACTAAAAGTCTGAGCATTTTAGTCTTACTTTAGTCAGAATTATCCATGACTATTTTCGTCTAGTTTTAGTCAACGAAAACTGATGACATTTAGTCTAGTTTTAGTCAATGAAAACTGGATTTTATTCTCTTTTTAGTAATACAATTCTATTTAACCCACTCAATATAGTATAAGTACCTTGTAGTATAGACAAAACCAAAATTTTCTTTTAGCCAAACCTATTTCAAACAAGGTTCTTATTATATTATTGCTACCATATAGACTCAAGAATACATCCATTCCAGACACGGAAGACGCTGTTTGAATTGACAACATATTTATTTTACTAACCAAACATGGTAGAAGACATTCGGTTTTATTTTCCACTTCGATGTATTTAAAGTTTTTCCAAATGTCTTCTCTTCTTCTTCTACCAAAGACCCCCGCCTGGCCGGCCATCGTTCCCTTTCTTTGTCACGCTACTCAGTAGTAGTTCTCTCGCTACTCAGTACTCACGCAGAGTTGCAGACTCACTGGAGCAGAGCATCTTCTAAATAATGCCGCGAGTGGAGCTTGAGGAAGTGACGTCGCCTGCGAGAGAAACGGGCTCTGGACACAGGAAACAGAAAAACTACAAAATAATAATAACGCGACTAAACATGACAAAATAACGTCGTAACATTTCGTCTCGTCTCGTTTTGGTCAACGAAAATGGAGAGACATTTTAGCATAGTTTTTATTTTGTAAACCACATTTAGTCTCGTTTTTATTCGTCAACAATATTGCATTATACATTTAATTATAGTCATCGTCGCATGACCAGCATTTACGTTACGTCTCGTCTCGTTTTAGTCACGTGATACAGGTTCGTTGTCGACAATATTTAGTCATAGTTTTCGTTGATGAAAGCAACACTACTTGGGAGTCCTGAGAGGCGCTTATAAATAAAATGTATTATTATTATTATTATTATTATGTACCACCGCCAAATTGAAGAAGTGGCTGATATGGAGAAGACCTACCAATGGCTGGAAAAGGCTGGACTCAGAGACAGCACAGAGGCACTGATCATGGCAACACAAGAACAGGCCCTAGGTACAAGAGCCATAGAGGCCAAGATCTACAAGAGTAGATCAGATCCAAGGTGCAGACTATGCAAAGATGCCCCTGTGACAGTCCAGCACATAATAGCAGGGTGTAAGATGCTAGCTGGGTCAGTGTACATGGAGAGACACAACCAAGTGGCTGAAATAGTTTACAGGAACATCTGTACCCAGTATGGAATAGAAGTACCCAAGTCCCAATGGGCCGCACCACAGAAGGTGGCTGAGAACAACAGGGCCAAGGTGCTGTGGGACTTCAGCTTCCAGACTGACAAACAGATCCTGGCCAACCAACCGGACATAGTGGTGGTAGACAAGGAGCAGAAGAAGGCGGTGGTGATAGATGTGGCAATACCAGCAGATGCCAACATCAGAAAGAAGGAACACGAAAAGGTTGAAAAGTACCAAGGGTTGAAAGAACAGCTGGAGCAAATGTGGAAGGTCAAGACGAGCGTGGTCCCCGTGGTAGTAGGAGTGCTCGGGGCAGTGACCCCCAAACTGGGGGAGTGGCTCCAATAGATCCCAGGAACAACATCAGAAGCCTCAGTCCAGAAGAGCGCAGTCCTAGGAACAGCTAAGATACTGCACAGAACCCTCAAACTCCCAGGCCTCTGGTAGAGGACCCGAGTTATATATATATATATAGCTGAATATATGCAAATATATGTCTCATTGGACGGATTTCACATCGTGAGAGCAGACAGGAAGTCAACGGAGAGCGGCAAGAAGAAAGGAGGGGGCATTGCGATGTTTGTAAACAACAGATGGTGTAACCCAGGACACATCAGGGTAAAGGAGCAGCTCTGTAACAGGGACATTGAGTTGCTAGCTGTTAGCATGCGGCCGTACTACCTCCCGAGGGAGTTCTCAAAGTTATTGCGATAACAACGTACATCCTCTCCTCTGCCGACGCTGCTACAGCATGCAAGCTCCTACATGGACCTGCTGCAGTTCGCCTATCGTTAGTGCTGTGAGGGTCATGTTCTTCGACTTCTCCAGTGCTTTCAACACCATCCAACCACCCTCTCACCCACTGCATCAGACTGTAGGGGACCTCAGTAGCTCCTTCAGTGGCAGACTGCTGCATCCACGATGTTTTTTAGATAACTATTTTCCATGTCAAAGTTATCACTGTGTTGCTGTATATATATATATATATATCTTTTTTGCCAAACTCCCATACGAAATTTCCCATACGTGGGATTAATAAACATATCTTATTTATATAATCCCTGTAACCAAGACTGGATTAAGAATCCAGACTCTTATAGGCCCTCACATGCACGCCCGCACACACACACATTCTTTAACTCGATTTCCATGTTGCTCCTTTTAAACTGTACAATCTACAATTGTTTAGATTCAAATTTTGCGGTCATCTGTCATCTGTTTTTTTTTTTTTTAACTGTCATCTTTAGACCTTTAGTAAGGCCAGCGTGAAGAGGACCCTCTCCAGGATCAACCCATGGAAGGCAGCCGGACCAGACAACATTCCAGGCTGTGTTCTAAGGGACTGTGCCGAGGAGCTCAGCGATGTCCTCACTGATATCTTTAACATCTCCCTGAGCCAAGCTGTTGTCCCTGTTGGGACATGAACCTCGTGGTGAGCAGACTACCTGGCACCCAGCTGCAGCCGAGCAGCTGGGTAACAAAGAGCAACTACTCCAGGCCTGTTCTGCACCAGCTCTTTTAGCCAACAAGGTTTGCAGGCTAAACTCCCAAACAACAGGAACCACACGACAAGTTAGCACCGAGCTGCTAACAAGCCACTTCAAAGGACTCAAGGAGCGGCCGGTTTCCCTCTAACGTTGACCATCAGGAACACACAACAAGGACTACAACTTTTCCCAGTTTGGCTTTACATCAGGAACGGCCAGCTAAAGGAGCAACACACCAGAAATGGACTTTCCACCAACTGGTAGTATGACCTGGGCCTAGTCAAGCTAAGCTAAGCTAAGCATAGAACTTTGATGTGATATTTGTTGTGATATTGAGTTGTTTAGTATAGCGAATTGATGTAAGATTAGATTATGCGACACATAGAGTCAGGGTCTCTTGCATGCTAAACTAACCATCCTTTCTTTAACCTGGCACCTCTTATCACATTCTCTTATCACATTCCACATCTACTAGCCAGCACCAGTGTCATCGAGAGAGAGAGAGTTGCGACACTCCCATAGACCTCAGTTGTAAAAAATGGCGGCGCTTTTAACCGCCTACTTCTGGATTTGAAGATCGGATTAGTTCCAAACACTGTCATTTGGGCGTTGGACCTCATTCACTTACATTGCTGCGCATTGAGTTGTTCCAGAAGTACGTTGCTGAAATAACAAACCTCTTTTGAATTGTCAGCTGTCTATATTGTATCAGAGGCCCTTTGCGGTGCTTATACTTGTCTTCATTTGTATATGCACACTGTAATTATTTATATTTTATCTTGGTTTTTCCAACCAATTTTCTAGCATTGCCTGCTAGCTAATTAGCCAGCGCGACTTCCCCTGCTGTGAAGGTAGTTCGGTGATGAATCGCTACCACCTTTATAGCAACTATTATTTAATTGAATTTTGGGATATACTAATTTTTCATTATGTGACGTGTTGGCTGTACTTAATTTGTTGTACTGCTACTGTTTAATGTTCACTTGGCTAGTGTACAGTTTGCCCAGCGCTACTTGTTGATGCTTGATGAGATGCTGATAGATTGCTATCTCATGCCATGAGCTTGCAGGGTATGTCAAGGGATTGTCGTGACTCGTGATTTGAGCGAGGGTTATTTAATTAGGAATGACGGGAATTTTAGAAGTGAGCTAGCTTCTAGGCGAATTCGGAACGGACCGCCATGGCAGACCTCTTTGCGTTATCACGAAGGTAGGCTAATAGCTGAATCGGAATTTATAAGCAAAATCACAGGAATCAATAGCCTAATACAGCCCAGTTGTGCTCAAATGAATATCATGAGACGTCTACCATCAGATGAATGATACGGAAAAGTTAGAGCATCTAAAGCCAGTGCTACTACCCATGCAAACATGAACACTAAGCTTTTTCCTGAAAAAATTTAGTTTTCATTGTCACCCTGCCTCTCCAAATGCAAATGCTGTCTGTCCCATAGAAGAACATGACAGCCAGCGTATGTTTTGGAACTAATTGGGTTTACATGAACCACGTGACAGCCATAATAGTGGCGACATCAAAGAGTGTCGCAACTCTCTCTCTCTTGATGGCATTGGCCAGCACATGAGTATCCCTACTCAGCAGCCATTTTTCCTTTGTGTTCAAGACTTCAAGACCCCAGCGGCCATCTTGGAACGCCCACAACTGGCAGCCATCTTGACACACCCACAACCAGCGATCATTTTGACACACACACACTCACATACATACACACACACCTGTATAAAGTACTCTGTAGTTAGATTGTATGTTTACTTTTATTCTTGTAATAAATGTCTTTCAAACATACCAGTTGAATGTTTAATGTTGCACAAGAGTGAATACTGCCAACCTTTACACTGCCAAGAACTCTAAATTCCTTCAACTTTAACTAGTTTTTAACATGGTAATTTTGGTTATAGTTAAGATAATTATTGATCAGAAATCCAAATTGACAATTTAGTATAATTTATGAGACAGATTTAAGTGATTGGCTATCTTTTCCCTTCCTAGAAGGGTGGTGCCCCGAGGAGATGTGGTAATTCAGATCCAATTATTTAATAATAAATAATTATTTTTGATAATTATTAATTATTCATGATAGCCAAACCCCAATATTGAGTGCCTTAATATCCAGGCCCAACATCCCCAAGTGCCACCATTATCCCAGTTCTAAAGACCCCTAACCCATCCAGCCACAATGACTATCGGCCCATAGCCCTGACCTCCACCATCATGAAGTGCTTCGAGCAGCTGGTCATGCAGAACATAAAATCCATCCTCCCTCCCTCCCTCCCTCCCTCCCATGACCCATACTAGTTCGTGTACAGGCCAAACAGGTCCACGGAGGATGGACTTAAGATCCGTATAGGAGTGAGTAACCAGTTTATTGTGGAAATACAAGAATCTCCGGAATGAGCTGGTAAGGATCAAAAGGCGAAGGCAAGCAGGAAGTGGCGAGGAGAAGGGTCCGGGAGCACTGAGGTAAGCTGACGATCTGGCGACGAGTGGAGGAATGAACCAGGATTAAATAGACGGGAGGAGTAGGTGGCTGATGAGGCTCCATTGCTTGCAGGTGTGTACGCAGGTGACTCCAGCACCGCCCAGCTCCAGACCAACCTCAGGGAGAGACAGAACCAAACGAACAGAGAAACATAGATCCTGACAGTTCCTGGGGGTGTACATCTCAGTTTCCACCGGAAACTACGAAGGGCACAAGTCCCGCACTCCATCATGTGTTCTTTCTATCGAGGCACCATTGAGAGTGTCTTCACTGGCTGCATCACTGTGTGGTACGGAGGCTGCACTTCCTCCTGCCGAAAGACTCTGCAATGCATAGTGAACACAGCCAGCAAGATCATCGGTGCCCCCCTGCCCTCCTGACACCAGCATTGCCAGTGACCCCTCCTACCCCCTACACCCTCTCTTCAGTCACCAGCCATCAGGAATACGGTACCGGAGCCTCCGGGCCCGCTCCAACAGACTGCTGAACAGCTTTGTCCATCAGGCTGTCAGGGTGCTGAACTCTTAGTCTTAGTCTTTTGGATGAAAATGCTTATTAGTTTTAGTCACATTTTTGTCGTTTCTATATGTGATGGTTTTAGTCTAGTTTTAGTCACATTTAGTTAAAATAAAAGAAAAAGAAAGTATTTTCCCAAAAGTAATTACAATAACAAAGGAATGGTTTTAGACAGACACGTTTTCCACCAAGTTTATCCCCCCACCCAACAGCAAATACTTTCTGATCTACTATAAGGATTATGCATTACACACAGATAAAATGGTAACAGTGTATATAGTCATATTAATTGGTGCTAGAGTGTTAAAAGCGCTATTCATCTTTGTTTTTATTTTTATCAAGAAAAACTGGTGCACTACACCTTTACAAAAATAGCGCTGTCTCTTTAAGAAAGACGGTGGTCTTGAGTTGTAGTTGAAGTTGTGCGTGGCTGTGGATGTGTGCCGCTGAGCCGTATGTTGCAAATATAGTGTTATATATAATAATAATAATACATTTTATTTAAAAGCGCTTTTCAAAATACTCAAAGACACTTTACATACAAAGAACATCAAATTAACAAAACAATGTGAGATGTAACAACAAAGAAAAAAAAAAAAACACAATAAACTGAGCTATACATTAAAAGCAATTTTAAAAAGGTGTGTTTTTGTCAGGGATTTGAAGATGGTAAGGTCGGTACAGTCGCTGATGTGTTTGGGGAGAGAGTTTCAGAGGGAAGGGGCAGCTGCAGAGAAGGCTCTGTCGCCCCAGGTTCGATGCTTGGTCTTAAGTGGCGGAGTTAGGAGGTTTGCATCACGTGAACGGAGGCTGCGGGAAGGATTGTGGCGATGGAGCAGGTCACTGAGATAGGAGGGGGCCTGGTTATGGAGGGCTTTGTGTGTGAGGAGGAGGATTTTGAACTGAATACGTTGTGGAACTGGGAGCCAGTGGAGTTTCTGGAGGACAGGAGTGATGTGATCACGGGAGCGGGTGTGGGTGAGCAGACGTGCAGCAGAATTTTGGATGTACTGAAGTTTATTTAGAGTTTTGGATGGTGTGCCATAGAGGATGCTGTTGCAGTAGTCAATTCTGGAAGTGATGAAGGCGTGAATGAGGGTTTCAGCAGCAGAGAAAGAGAGTGATGGACGGAGTCGGGCAATGTTCTTGAGGTGGAAGAAAGCCGTTCTGGTGATTTGATTGATGTGATGATCAAATGAGAGGTTACTGTCAAAGAGGACTCCAAGGTTGCGACTGTAGGGGGAAGGAGAGAGGGTGGAGTTGTCGATGGTGAGGCGGAAACTGTCTGTGGAGTTGTTGAGGGATTTGGGGCCGATAATGATTAGGTCTGATTTGTCACAATTTAGTTTGAGGAAGTTGATCTGCATCCAGGATTTGATGTCGGCGAGGCAATTGGAGAGAGTGGAAAGAGTAGCAGGAGTGATGGAGTTGGTGGAGATATAGAGCTGAACGTCGTCGGCATAACAGTGGAAATGGAGACCGTGGTGTCGAATGATGTTGCCAAGAGGGAGCAGGTAAAGTATGAAGAGGAGAGGACCAAGCACCGAACCCTGGGGGACACCTTGGGACATATACAATATATAAAGTCAAAATACTTCAACTTCATGTTTTCGTCATGAAAGAGCCATGTTTAGCTCGTCACTGTCTCGTTATTGTCATGAAAAAAAGGGGCGTCAACGAAATAATTTCGTCATCATCATCGTTGATGATAACAACACTGATCTACTCAAAACAACAACAACAACAAAAAATAATAATAATAAAAATACCACGTGGCGGAGGCCTCTCGAAGCTCAAGGCCCCCGGGCCGCGGCCCAGACGGCCTGGTTCAGGATCCGGGCTTGCCTGTGACTAGTATTTGTTGTTACATTTGGACTTTAGTCACTTTACTCATACAGTCGGTTTACATTCTCCATGGACATTTTGGTTAGTTAAAACATTTATGGCATGGTAACTTGTATATACTTTGTATTTGTTCTATTTTTGGATGTCTTTGGATGGAGGGAGGAAGCTAAAACCTTATTTTAAAGTGTTTTTGGGTTACGGGATAAACCCGTAGGTAATACTTTATAAATGCTTAACATCCTCATAAGAATTAGTTAATTATTACTGAATGCTTTCTGAACCCTTATTGTGGAATGTAAACATGTATCTCTTTGATAACACTTTATAAATGCTTAACTTCCTCATAAGCATTGGTTAATCATTGCTGGATGTTTTTATTGGACTCTTACTGGACTCCAAACAGTATTTATGCTTCAAAGACCTTAAATAAACATCTTAACCATTATTAAATTATTTTTCAACCCTTAGTGTGAACTGTAAACATGTATCTCTTTGACAACACTTTACAAATGCCTAACTGGTTTAAATAAACATAGTTAACCACTCTCTGTCAGTCTACCTGTCTTTCAGTCTCATGTCATGGAGTAGGATGCCTAGCGGACCATGTCAATGCTTTTCTCCAAGTGACATAAAGGTGGTCTATAAGCAGCTGCTCAGTGCAGAGACAGGAAACAGTATAAAGATTAACTCTATTCTGTCTCTTTATCAGAAACAAGAAGTGTTGTGTCTACCCTTTCTGTAATCTGTGATGTCGTCAGTCAGTCAGTCATCTTCTATACCCCTTTAGTCCTGTTAGGGGTCACGGGGTTCTGCTGGAGCCTATCCCAGCTGTCATTGGGCGAGAGGCATGGGTACACCCTGGACAGGTCGCCAGTCCATTGCAGGGCCAACATTCACACTCACATGCACACCTACGGGCAATTTAGAATCACCAACGAGCATGTCTTTGGATGAAAACTTCTGTCTTCAAAACGTTCCACACATTGAAAATGAATGTTGTGTGATGGCAGACAACTCCAGTCAGTTTACCGAGTGGGGGCATCGACATCAGGTGGTGTTCCAATCATAGACAGTTTATAGAAGACGTTACAAATGTGCTTTTTCAACTTTTGCCTATTGGCACTCAAACAAGTTTCAGGGAAATTCAAGGGGAAAACATGGCCCTTGCCCCACCCCCCTCACGGCCAGCATGGCCCTCTCACTGCCTGTCACTGCCTGTAATCTGTGACTACTAACCGCTACGCTATGTGATGGTAGCGTCACATTATTTCAACCTGTTGATCTGTTGCATGTTTGTCTGGATTTTCTTGTCCTGAAGGGACACCCCATTAATAACCAAACATTTCTACAATACAATACAACGATTGCGTTTTTTCTTCTCACCAATCTCTGGATGATGTCTTCTGACCTGGATGATGTCATCTCTGAGGTTTGTGTGCACCCCCAATGGTCGGCTTGTAATTTGTTACTGCTATGCTCCACGACCTCAGAATCTGAAAAATATTCAGCCATGTTGCAAAAAACTAGCAGGCATCATCCAGGTCAGAAGACATCATCCGGGGTCTGTAGGTTAATCTACAGACCCCGGAAGATGATAACAGGTAACTCCGGACTAGCATGGGGAATAGCACTAGTGTACAATACAAATATTGGTAAAATTAATGAATTTTGCAGCAGATGATGCATTATTTAGAGGCTGTGTTTCGGTGCCCCAGTCACCCCCACCACATGGATATACGTAGATCTAAATATCTCCTGAACGACTGCAAATTACACATATCTGTATTTATGCCAGAAATAAGCTCCAGGTTGTAAAAAACAGTTCCTCTTTAAGTGTACGGTCTTTATTTGCAGCTGCTTTCAGTAATTTGAGATTTCTGTTTCCTTGTTTGGTATTTCCATGACCCACAACAGAAACAAAATGCACTTCTCTTTTCTACATTAACACAATAATTACTTGGGCTTCTTGGTGCTCCTTATAACGTCCATGGTATTTGCAAAACGCTTCATGGACAAGTTTTGCTTCGGAGGTGGGTCTATTACACTGTTTTAAGGGCGGCAGGCCAAGGTGGAACAACCCAACTTCTGACACCTATGCACACTTGGTTAACTACCAGACTGGAGTGTGTAACTTATGCCAACAGACTAAATAAATATGGACAATACGTCTCCACTTCCTTGAATTCATCAAACTGAAGCTAGAATTCCAGGGAAATGGGCAGTGCCACCTTAGTCAACAGTCCAGGGTGTCATTTGTCACACACAGTTGTACAGACTGATAGCTTGAGGCAGGAATGATTTCCTGTGGCGTTCCTTAAAACAACGAAGTAGTTTTAAGCAGAAGTAGAAGAGATCTCCATCATCTTGGTGCACACATTGAAGGCTCTCAGCTTCCTCAGGAAATAGTCTGTGATAGCCCCTCTTGTACACAGCTGTACTGTTGGTCCTCTAGTTCAGTCTGTTGTCGAAGGTCACTCTCAGGTATTTGTACTCCTGCACCATCTCCACATCCAAGGAGGGGCAAAGGAGTTGTTCCCTTCCTCCTGAAGTCAATTACCATCCTTTTTGGTCAGGGAAAGCACAGTGTCCTGTGGGACTTCCACATCACCTGCCGCCATATCAAAAAAACAAAAGCTCTAGGTAAAATAATGACCTAGCAAGACAAAGAGATAAGACAAAAAGACAAGACACTGAAAAACAAACACACAAGAGATGGCACTGGTTCCACTGTCATGAGACAGGATGAACTGGCAAAAGACTAAGGTTAGACATAAACAATATATACACATTGAGGAAATTATGTACAGGTGAAAACAATTGGGGCGGGGAAGACAACAGCAGGAACATATAGGAAGGACAAGCTAACTAAAACACAAAAGGAAACAGTTCACAAAATAAAAGTGGAAATAACACAAAATAACACAATGCAAAGCATGACAAGCTTTACTTTCTCAATATGACAGTACCACAGCACCTTTAGGGATGACTCCTGACAGACCTGGCATCTGTGAGTGACGGTCATAAAAGTCCTTAATGAGTTCAGTGTAAAACTTGCAGGGACTCATGACTGTTAGTTTGCTGTAACGTGGTAATGTAAGGGATTCCAAAAAAAACAAACAAACTGGGTAATATTTTACTCAGTAATGCTCAGTAAAGGTCAGTAACGCACATTACAATGCGGTTTAACCTGAAATTAAGTGGTGTTTTGCCACCGTGAGATCAGCAGAGAAAATTTCAGTGCAAATTATAAAACGTTTCTTCCTGTATGGCTGAAGCAGGCTCGATGTCAGGCAGAAGCCCGTTAAACTTTGTCACAGCACTCTTTTACTGTTGTTATTGTTCAGTAGGAGTTTACTAGCTCATGTTTTTTTTATTCTCTCTAGTAAACTAATAGAGCAGGTTGTCAATCAACCCCTGTCCACAGTCTATATTAAGCTTTTGTTTTGTGCATATGTGTTGATGTTAAAGCCAAGTTTTAAGACTAATACTGCCTATCTACAGAAGACATTTACAGCTTTTGCAATGATGGGTGGGGCTCTGGTACCTTTTCCCTTTCTCATTAACCAGCTCTCATTTTGCCTTCACTTTTGAGGAGCAGTTCGGTCGTCCATTTTTATATCGTCTAAGGGCGCGACTCTTGGAATGCAGCTCACTACATGGGGTCTGGTAATCTGGATTCAGAAGAGAAATTAAACAAAACATGTTCTGTTAGTGGAAATACATATGTAGACATTACCACGTTGTATGTCCAAGGCAGCCTAAAAATACTGCAGAACTTGATCTGCAGTGATCTGACAAACTCAAAATTCAAAGAGTCATGAGAGAATCGTCTCTTAGCAGGCTTTAAAAACAGTTTTCAGTCCTCCAAAGAAGAACCAGAAAATGTGCATCCACATGAATGTCAGGTCCAAAGGTTTTCTAGCAGAACATTGTATTGTCACAACATGGTCAACGTTCTTCACTTCGCCTGTCAGTGATTTTAACGTTGTGGGTGATCGGTGTATACCGTAATTTTGCGTTATGTTTCGCATCCACAAATGCAGTCCAAAATTCAAATTAGGTACTTTTATTCAGGCGACGTGTGCGTACACTGTAACACAATGAACCATCATGTATCCAATAAACCGATTAAAAAAACCTCTGTTTGCTCGTTTGCGACTCATCTTAATTTTGAGACTGACATGCCTCTAAAAAAAAAATGTAAATGTATGCAATGTTGTTTTTTCTTTTCTTGTATTGTAATATGGGCTGAACACAGAGTGAGGCAACAGCTGTATGCCAGCAGACTGCTTTGTTTACTTGGGATTATCCCTCCTTTCTAAGGTACACTTTATTTCTACCAAGTCACAAGTGAAATGAAGCCAAAACATGCCTGGAGACAGGGATGGGAGATAAAACACAAATTACAATGGATATCCAAAATGTGTACAGCTAAGTAAACGAGGTATTGAAAGTTTCACAAAGAATCACCTGCAAGTGCAAACATGCAGCCTTAATTGTGATAACAGTAGTAGTTACTTTGCCTGCGGCACTGCCTAACTCTTGACTTTTCTCCTACAAATATTCATTTGCATTTCACATTCAAAAACCAGGACGTCATTTAGTTTTCCTTTAATATATCATACCACTGTGAATAAACTATAGCCATGCCTCCAAAGGACATCACTGCTGCCATTTTCGGCGCTCACCACCAAATATTGCAGCCCATTTGCGAGTTATCTCCAGATAGATAGCTGGTTTGTTGGGCAGATAGTCCAGATACACCGTCTGGCTTGTTTTGGGAATCGCCATTTCAATCTGAGTCCCCTCATGCCACTCATTAAAAGATGTTATAGAGATAAAATCAGGTTTGGCTTCCAACGCGGCGCTGAGCGCCGTTTCATAGTATTTGCCGTTGATGCGATTTCGAGTGTTTTGGAAGTTCCAGGGTCGAACGCTTGTGTCAATATATCCCGGGCCCACACTTGGAATGAATATCAGGTTGTTATCTTCACAGAAAGCTCTAATGGAGTCCCAGTTACGCTGAGTGGAGCCATAGGAAAAGCCGTTTGTTGCGAAGTACGTGTAGACACCATCGAATCCCGCTGTGACTATGTCCCTCTTGTGTTTCTCTTCAACCAGCAAGGCGATGAAGACGGCGTCATACGGGGTATCCCTGATGCTGTTACTCTCTGTGTGCTTTAGCAGTTTGGCCCACTGCTCAGAGTTCATAAGATACGAGTCATACACATAGAAGAAAGGAAGAAGCTTGCCAGTGTTGGTCCGGTACCTGAAAAATGCCGGGTGCTCTCCATATCTGAGGAGGGGAGATATCAGATATCAGATAAACAACCAAATAGGAGGACAGGTGCAAACATGTTCCACTGAAAAAGTCCCCTAAGAGTTATTGCTTCATTAATGATAACCTTTTAAAACATTTTTTCCTTGTAGTTCATTACTACAAAATACCTACAACAATAGCTGCATTCATAAGTGAATATGCCTTGCAGAACAAACACAATGTGAGTTTCGTGCAGATCTTGTAAATGAGTAACGCCATGGAGACCAATAACTAAATAATAATGTTTCAGTGCCTGAGAGAGACTTTATGGCTCGTTCCAGAAATATAAATGATGTCTCCAAGACACCATGACCACTGTTTGTGATTCTAAAAACCAGTAGAGACTTCTACTGCTCCAAATAATGTTGGTGTTTACATACAGGGGGTGAAAAAGTGATCTCGAGGCGCATTTAAGACTTGCGTTGCGATTACTCAACACATTCATTCATTCATTCATTCATTCACCCAGGTCAGAACAGGGTGTGAGGGAGTGTAAGATCTGGGCAATGCGATTTGATAAGCACGTGTGAAACACTCACTTCTCGATAATGTATTTGACATTAGTGAACATGTTGACCTCATCCCGGCCTTTGTATGGTTCGATGTGAAAAGCTACCTGGAAACAATGGATGACAAAAAACACTAAGCTTAATTTTTAAATCGGCGTTTAAGCCAGTAACTTTCGAGCAACTGCTGATAACATACAGACCTTAATATGGAATTTATGTGCCACCTCCAGCAGCAAAGGCACAATGTCGTCTGTTGGCTCGCCATTGTCATCCTTCATATTGGGAGGATACCAGGATACGGCGATGACGCCTAAAAATAATCAGTTACAGCTGTAACATGACAACTAAATCTGATTAACAGAAAACAGCCATGTGACTGTACAACAGAAAAGCATGTATACTATTTTACACTTTACCATGAATGTCGTTACTGAGAATATTGGTTGGTTTCAAAGCAAAAACAAATTCAAACGATTCAAACAGATGAAACAAGATATTCAAATTTGTGTTACCAATGGATGCTGTACGCAACTGCTGCATGTGAGCTTCTATAACGGAGGGATCCCTGGAACTGTAAGCCCCTAAAGCAGGGTAAAAGTTGGCCCCTATGTCATCAGGCGGGATGTGTCTTCCTTGTGGATATCCCTGTGCCACCTTATAGTCCCAGTGTGGCAGCTGGGGATGGTCCCAGTGGATGTATTTACCATCAAACTTGGGGTTTCCAAACCATGTGTAGTAGAAAGCGTGGACATAGTAGTTTGGAGGAGGGAACTTCCTCAGCGTTGCTTCCAACTCAACATCCTTGTCTGGCCGAGCGGACTCATTCATTTTGGTCTCGTCGGGCTTATCATCGCCGTGTCTTTGCATCTCCGGCTCCTTCTTTTTGTCTGGAAAAAGCTCGACGCCTCCCGGGTTTCTAAACGGAGAGTCCTCCGGTGCGAACGCCTTTAATACCACCGTTACGATGAACACGAGCAACACCAAGGCAACTAACGTGATGCAAGATTTGCGCCTGAACCTTGCCATCGTTCAGTCAGTGATTGAGGATGTCCAGAGTTCATTGTTGAGACAGCAGTGAGGGAAGGTTTGCTGGACAGTTTGTCGTTGAAGCTGGAGGATTGGAGAAAGAAGGGATGTGTGTGTTACTAAAGGGTTGCTACCAGGGATGTCCCGATCAGTACCAGGCTTTAGTCCTTGAACTGTCAAAGCATCTTTCTGTTTTAAAGGAAGCTGGCTAGCGGCAAAGCTGCCAAAAAGAAACGACAAAGAAAAAGACTTTTCTTCTTTTTGTTTTTGGCAGCTTTTCAGCTAGACAACGGTTCCTGGACATTTTGTTAATTTCAGATCAGGCTTCAGACTGGCTGATACTGAAAATTAAAAGGTCGATATAGGTTCAGGAGGCAAAGATTTTTGATTGGGATAACCATACTTGCTACGAAATGTTATTCCCGTGATTAATACACTAATCATTTGCTCTATAGTAAGTCAGAAAGGAGTGAAAAAAAACTGACGCTTAAACTGCTATTCACATAATTAATAATATTCATGTTATGAATAATTTAAGATTGAATTAATAAAATACAATCAACTACAACTATGGAAAACCCAAAAGCAGCAAATATTCACATCTGAACAGAAACTATTTTCTTTGGCAGCTTAAAACATTAGCTGAACGTGATCATTAAACATTTTGTCATTTATTATTAATTCTGTCCAGTGACAAATCTATTAAATGACAAACTGCTGAAGTTACACACGAGGCCAAGAAAAAAGCAGAATGCCGCCTGTGCTTTAACATTTATTATAGTTCAGCACTGGCTAAACAAGCAAACAAGCTAACATCGTTAGCTAGTGCAACTCCATCTGCTCTGAACTTTAGACTTTGTAAAAAGCAGCCGAACCTCACAGGACTGACTCAGCATTAGTTTGTTTTAATTTCCAACATTCAACCGGCTGTTACGTTTCTCAGAAATGTCAACGTGATAAATAGTAGTACACACACCAAGCTTTTTCAGACTCTTTCAGTGAAGGAAACCAAAACAAGCCGCATTTCTGGTTCAGCAATTCTTCCCGGAAGTGCGCCAGATCTCCAAACTGCTAATAACCAGTAAGTGCAACAGCTGGAGGCAGTTGTGACCAATCCATGTCTCGTGACACGCGCTGCTTATCAACCAATCAGAAACAGACACAGAGGCGGTTTGACTGAATTTTGGACAACGTTTGCCCCCATTCGGTTGGAGGGTGTATTACATACACACACGAAATAATAATAATAAAAAGAATCTTCTCTTAAAAGTACACGAATATTTTTTTTTTATATATATATATATCATTGCTATGGATGGTCAGTTTTTTGAAAATAAACAAATAAACAGTTTACTTATAAAAATCTGCTTAAATATATACAATACGTTAAGTACATGAAGCCAGGTAAGTGGGGCACACTGCAGACACATCAGTTTACACATCAATTAACACGATTGTTGACTTTTCATTGTTAACATCTAATAATCAATCACAGGTAACTGTGCTTTAGTGATAATTAACATTCCTACCAACAAATGGGTTAATCTAATAGCACCTACTGATCATAATTTAATATTTATATTGACTTGTTTGAAGCATTCAAAAATTGTCTCTGCACTAAGTGGGCAGAGTCATGTTGAAAATGGAAGAACCACGGCTACGTCCCTCCTCTGGACACGGAAAGGAGAAAAGAAGTCATCCTTCTCATCAGGACTTTAACAACCACACGTCTGCGGACAGCGATGATGGGAAGAGAGCTACAGCTGTGGGTACACAGGTGATTCACACACGTCACAGTCACATGCTCATAAAAAACTAATAATAATTTGTTTCCTTCTCATCCCTTTACCAGAATTCAAGGTTTATCTCACAGAAAAGCCTCTACTACACTTTCCTTTGTGTGAAAGTGGCTCTGTGGTTTATCTTGGTTTGGATCTTATCTCATCTCCACATTGGCATGCCATGTTTTCTCTTGTCGCTGACTGCTTGGTTGTATTTGGAGCCGATGCAGAGAGCTCTGAAGTGGACTAAGAGGCGACTGGGAGGTCAGGCTGCCTGAGCTGTCACATTGCTTCAAATGAGCACGTCAGAAGAATAGTAAAATAATTCTCACAATGACTTATTGACTGTATATGTGATATGACTGTGTGGGCTTTTTCCTGCTTAAGGCCAATTCAAGAATGTTGAGATCAAGCCACGTATAGAACATAGAGCAGCAGCTGTCTATGAGTTACTGACAGTATAGAGGCATACATTCATGTGAAGGGATTAGCACAAAGACAGATGAAAAAACAACTTTAGGTTCCATCCATTTTATTTAATTTATAGACTTCCAAACAAACTTGTACAAATTGCAAAACAGCTTTTGGTAACACCGCATTGTTCTCATATGATCGTTATATAATTAAATAAATTAATGTGAATTAAAAGTAAACAGTGTGAATAGAGAACATAGAAACACAACAGAAAGAATCATACAACAAAGAGCAAAACAAACAAACAAAAAAGAATCAAAGAGGCAACTGTTTTCCACAAAAAATGCATCTGCATGTCGTGTGCAGTAGGCTGAAGCTGAGCCGCTAACCAGGCTTGCTGGTCAGAGAATCTGGAGTACCTCCCTGTAGTTGCCACATTTTGTACCTTTCTTGAGCGGTCTATTTTCAAATTTACAACACTGGATGCGTACTAGTTTGTACTGTAGTACTGTATTCATACACCAGATGGCAACACAATCACACAGCGACTGTAACAGCCTGGTGCTGCCACCCACTCCACCAGTTTTCACCCTGTACCTCAACAGATTGGGTGATATGAAATGAAGATAGCTGGCATTCTACTAAAAAGCGAAACTGTTTGTTAGCAGGGTGTTATACACAAACTGCACTAAACAATCCCACTTTTGTGAGTCTTGGTTTGTATGAATATTTGAATATTTCGTCTTTTTTTTTTTTAAAGAAATCACACTCTGATAAGTCGGACACTCACTCAAAAATAAATTATCTCCTCCTTACAGATTTGCAAAGCACAAATCTGCGTGAACCTACCGTTCCATGAACACAACATTCAAACTTTCTCTCTCATCTTTCATTATAAGTCGAAACAATTAGCACGGGGGGTGGGGGTTATCTAGATGAGGGCAAATAATAAACAGACCAAGGAAAACGACAGTGCCAGCTCTGTCTGAGAAGTGGCATGTTGTCGTGTGGGAGGGGAGTCGAGGCACAGGGAGGCATAGCAGAGCGGAGGAATCAATCGAGCGTTTCCACTGCAAGCACAATCTTTACTTGGCCTCTATATTTCATTCACGCCGGTGTGTTCACATTCTGCACTACTCATGGGGAGGTGCGCTCTCTCATTGGTTACATGTATAAAATGTGCTTATGCACAGCAACCACAAAGTGCACTGCACATCCTGTAATGACGTTAAAATGTTAAACTGGAGTATATGAAAAGTTATTTGTGTCTATGGATTTAGCATTGCAAGGAAACTGCAAACCCAGAGGGAACACACAGGAAGGATTCTCTCTGGTTTTTGAGAGGTCAAGGCAAAACAATGTTTACTTGCTTTTTTTTTTATTATTATTTTTTTTTTTAAAGAAATGGAAAGGATTTCTTGAACTTGGTCAGATTGCCCCTCTACACAGAGAAGGCATTTCCTTACACAACACCGAACCTCAAATAGCGTTGGAAGATAAACCACCAAAAAGATTATTCGTTAATAATATCAAAAATACCAACAAACAGGCAAAAAATAAAACAGATTGGTCACAGCAAATTTATGTACACATACACATTAAGAAAAAGAGCTGTCAGTGGAATCGGGGAGAAAGATCTGGGCAATTAGATAAGCCCTGTATCTTCACCATACAGGGGAGTTAAAGAGGTTGCCGTGACGGCAGACCGGGAGGGACAAGGTGGGAAGGAAGGAGGAGAGCCATCGAAGTATGTTCACCTCTTCTTGGGGGCTTGGGTGGTGCGGGGTGGGGTGACGGGCCGTCCAGCATTCACGCCACCGTACTGGTACTTGGCCTTCTTCTCTGAGGGCTTTAGGATCTTTAAGACATCACAGACAAACAGAGAGAGAAGATGAATGTGTTTCTGGGATGATATCGCATAAGGCAAAGCAAAAATGAAATGTTCGCATCTCCCC
The DNA here is from genome assembly GCA_005024645.1 of Planiliza haematocheilus. Classification (NCBI taxonomy): domain Eukaryota; kingdom Metazoa; phylum Chordata; class Actinopteri; order Mugiliformes; family Mugilidae; genus Planiliza; species Planiliza haematocheilus. The sequence goes on from SRSE01000124.1 coordinate 979,569, forward strand.
GTGATTTTCACACTACCTGGAAGGAGCACATGAGGGATTCATCGACACTCATCATGCCGCCTGCGTTATCAAACTCCCCGCAGTAGTTTGGAGCAGAGAAAAGTGTGACCAGTTGGCGTTTGGCAAAGAACTCGTATCCATCCTCCACAACCTGTTGGAAGACACATGACGTTACACCGACGCATCCACCGATCGATCCCGAGGAGCAGATCTTCAGCTAGCTTCAGAGTCCAACTGTGCTATCAAGGTTGAGTGCACACAAACACCTACATCTGAATCAATATGAAACGCCAAATGCAGAAGCGAAATAACAGTGGACAGTTTGACAGCAAGAACTCGTTATAGCTGTTCACTCAGTCAATTAACAGAAAGGTTTGTAAGATTTCTTTATAAGGTAAATAGAGCTGATGAGTCCATTTCAAGCCAAAACACTGGGTATGTATGTTATGACGCATGGGGAAAAAGATATAATTAACAGTAATTAAAACAGAGCTGAAATAAAATCATCTAGTAAAGGCATAGTCAGTTTTAAGTCTCATAAGAAATATTTGCTTCACGTTTGCAAGCTATAACTCTCCATATCTAGACTCTCAAACATAATGCCAGTCCTAATTACCTGGTGGGCTCTGCAGATGAGGTCCAGATCGTGGCGGTTTAAGAACTTACTGACCACATCTGCCCCAAAAGTGAAGGAGACCCCGCGGTCGTTCTCTCCCCAGCCCTGCACATCCTTGTCTGGATCTGACCACAGCAGGTCGCACAGCAGGCCTGAGAGACGCACAAATAGAGGAGATGACGATAATAAACATAAATCCCAGAAGAGGTAAATACAGCTTAACACAGTGGATCTACAGACAGGATGAGAAATACTGTTTGTTTTTTTGTTTTTTAAAACACAAACCTAGTAAACATGCCCAGTATTAAGCATGAGCACCTAAGCATACGCACAGTACCTGTGTCAGGCACGTCTGTTGGCCTCATGATCCTGCGAATCTGCTCCATAGACTGCAAATCAGGTGAGAGCCCTGAGACAGAATAAAATTGGATTAGAAGCACAACAAGTGTCAAAAAGCCAGAGTTAAGATGTGGGGCAGGTGGAGGAAACGAGTGCCAGCGTGAGCCTCCTCACCTCCATGGCAGCAGAAGATCTTCTCATCAATAATAGCAGCTATGGGGAGGCAGTTAAAGCAGTCGGTGAACGTCTTCCATAGCTTGACGTTGAACCTGCGCTTGCCTGGTGAAACAAATAAGCACATATTTTCAGGACTACATCTGTGTGTGTGTGTATCTGTGCAGCCTAAATTTTGTCTGAGTTTCGTTCTACTTACACTCGTCGTAGAACCCGTAGATGCGGTTGATGGAAGCACACTCGTGATTGCCCCTGAGCAGGAAAAAGTTCTCTGGGTATTTGATCTTGTAGGCCAGCAGAAGGCAGATGGTTTCCAGGGACTGCTTCCCTCTGTCCACATAATCACCCAGGAAAAGGTAGTTTGCCTCTGGAGGGAAGCCACCATACTCAAAGAGCCTCAGTAGGTCTGTGTACTGTCCATGGATATCACCTACAAAGAAAGACAAGTGGAAAAAGAGGGAAGATGAGATGTTAATATGACAATTTAAAGGTGAAGTTGGTCCCATGTCTGCACACATAACAACTCCATGATGTTTTTGGATTTTAAGAACCACACGAGGGCTGGTGGGGATGTGCGACTGTCGCTATGCTTTACTGACTGCAGTGCAGCAGCATACTGAAGGGTACACACACAAAATGAATCACAACTGAGATCAGATCAATGCCGTGGCCTAAGGGAAATGAGCTACCAAGGGAGAGAATGCTCACAATCCAGGTTAATCACAAAAATAAAGGACAGACACACACACACACACATCCACACCTACACAAACTTTAATTTAACTACTCTCCCAGGATTTAGAGTCAACCTCTTCTCTCTTCGACATCAGTCAGGCAGTGATGAGCTGCCGTTGCTCTCGACGCAGCACAAGATCTCTAAAGAGGAGACTCACTTCATCACCTAGCCAAGACCTGCTTCCTTTTATATCCTCATGCACCAACTTAAGAGTGGCTCTAATTTGGGCTAAGTGCTCCAGACACAGATGACTGAAGAGAGCTTTACCAGAAAGGCCAGGGCAATAATAACAGGCTTCGCAGTGACCAAAACAGAAAGCAAATTCATCTGCCACCCTCTTTTTATGGCAAAGCTTCATTACAAGGTGGCAAGGAACACAAATTAAAATGAAATAGTAGTTCTTGTTAAGCTGTGCAGCTGTCTGGCTCCGAGATTAAAATGACCAACAAAATCGGAAACTTTATTTTGAAGACATGAGACTGGTTGGCTTGACTTATTCTATTTCACGGTGCCCATCAGGAATCTATGCACCAAAACCCAAACCAAGCCTGGCTCCAAAACCTACATGTTAGCAGACATAAACTTATTTTTGTCAGTGTCTTGGGGTGGCATGCAAGGACACTTTCTTGTGCCAGTGAAAGATTTAATGTCTGAAGTCTAACTCTGTCGTATTCCCAGTGCTTCTGATGTCGGTTCATCTTTTACCATCTCTTTCTTGTGTCTTTGTCCCTTGACACTTGGCTTGTCCTCTTGCGGTTTAATGTACGTACTGGTAGTTATTGCAGTGCTCTAGTAACATAATTCAAGTCACAGGCTGATGGTATGGAATCATGAAAGCTTTTAAATTATCCAAACTATTCATTTTTTGATTTTTTATTATTATTATTATTTAGATAGACGGTCAGGATTTTGAGGTTCAACATACTAAACACATTTTGTGTTCCAATCAATATCATTTGAAAGTTACCCTGCCACAAGTATTGTTCTTAAAGCTTAGTCACTCCCTACACTTAAAGACTAAGACTAAGCTTAGTCAAGTTCCTGTTGTTGTTTACTTGATGATGCACAAAAAAGGCAGACAAAACAGTTTACTTCCATAAACACTAGACAATAAAACTAAAATAAAAAAAAAACTACTTTGACTAACAGATATTTTTAGTTTGGCAGTCAAAAAGCAGAACATACTGGACAACACATTAAATACAGACGGCCGAGTAAATACAGAGGACATCACAGAGAGAATAACGATTATTGCCTGTGCCAGCGCGAGAACAGAAATGGATACTAGAAAATAAACAATTAGCGTTGCTCATTTGTGCTGCAGTGTCTGCTCAGAAAAGGAAAGCGAGTGCGGCAACAAAACCACATTTGGATTAACGGGTGCACAGGCACTGCAACACAGACCGTAATCTCTGTAAGAGCAGGTTTAACTTCAGCCGTGGACTTGTAAGTAAAACCTGGATAATTCAGATTATATGATGATACTCTATCAGGAAACCATGAAAAATTAACAGAAATGTATTTCAGATGTAGCAACACATTATATCAGCTTTAATTTGCTAATACTGATCTAAGTGATGTTAGTTATAATATAGCAAAGTTTTCTCCTAGGTCTTGCTGAGGTCACCCCCATGAGAGCTTGCTGTTGAACTCTGATTTAATAATGGTGAATGCATGCATGTCTCTCTAACAGACTTGCAATCAACTTATTCCAGCCTCTTTAATCAAGAAAATAACAGACTTGTTAATTAAAGGAAAGGTCCTCCACTTTTCAAGTCAGCCTCAAAACAACAGACAATTAACAACATCCAGACTGGTTTTGTGCTGTAATCATTTGTTCTGTTCATACTGGCTATTAAGAGATCGTTTTGAAGGCATTTTCAGCCGGAGACAATCTTCACAGTCCTTGTTAAAGCTTCAGTCTTTTTAGTGCAAAGCTCCTCTTGATGTTTCCCTGGAGTGCTTTCAAGCTGAGCTGCAGTGTTAAGTTAACCTGGGGCTCAACATGAAGGACTTAAAAGACAGGTGGAAGATAATTACTTAATTTCTTTAATTCAGACTAATGCGAAATGGTTCATATTAAAAGATAAACTCTTCTTATCCTTGTCACTTCCACTAAAGCACATACATGCGGACTCTCTTAAGGGCTAGTGTGAAAAGGACGGACAGTTACCGCAAGTAAAACCAATTTGAAAGTTCATGTGGACACCTGGCAAGGAGCACGTGTCTTTAAAATTTCACATTCAAAACAGATGAAGTGTAGTCTAAAAAGACTGTAAACAGTTTGGGCTACATCTCAGTCAGTCCCAAGAAAGTAATTTAGGATCTTTTTCAACTCAGACCAACAGAATAGCTTGCATGCATGTGTTTTCTATTTTTTTTTTTAGCTCAACCCATCAACCAATCAACTACACTATGCTCTGAATTACAAAGGTCCTGTAATTTGTTTGGTAATAAAATGCCCATATATCACTTCATCAAAATGACAGCTGCACAAAGAACAGCACTAGATAAAAAAGTTCATGTATATGAATAAATAAATGATAGCCTAGCAGTGGCCAAGCTAACACAAGTGACATAAAGGTTAATATGTGAGAGGGAGTAAGGGCCGAACCCGATCCATGCGGCCTTAGTAAATAATTAAAGACGGTCATGGTTTGGTCTTTATAGTCACCACTGGTGCTTAGAAACTCTGCCACTGGAGCTGTGGGTTTAAGGCAATTGGCCTGAGGTTAGAAGTTCAGCAACAAAGCAAAGAGAGCTTTCTGGACATTAATAGGACATTAGAGAATCAGTAACTGTGGTGAAAGAGGATACTGCTCAGGTTAATCTAAACAACATCACATAATTGCAGGTAAGTATTGGGTTGTTGACCTAAGTCAAGTAAATTTCAGGCAGGTAACACCCACAGCTGTTCCAAATAACAACGATAAGCTCCTCACCGGTCATTTGAAAACTGGAGAAGATACTTGGAAGGGATAACTGAGAATCTTCACAGACATTACACATGGATAGCATCACTCTTTCAACATTAAATTGACAATTAACAGTTGGAGATTAAACTGCTGCTCTGCAATAATCACTTAAAATACAAATGATCTTAGATTCAGTATGATTTCTCCCGCATAAAACAACAACTTCACACAGTAAAGCTGTGTAGGAGGAAGCTGTGTACAGTGTATAAGCTTGTGTGCTGTGTTTTCAAGGACTGGCCCATATATTGGAAGGTTCAGAGTTGTTTGCAGTTTCAGTGCTACACTGTAGGGAAGAGATAAGGCACGTGGGAGTGTGCCGAGATATGCAGGAGCCAGCTAGAGATAGTGACAGTGGTAGCTATTTTGGCTGCTGAGAGAAGGAGCTCACTTGTGACTGTGCTTCTTTGCTCATCTTCAACCTGTCTATGATATGAGGGTAAAATGGCGACATACAGTCTGTGTGTATGTGTGGATATATGTGCAGCTGAGCAATATACGCAGGGCGGCATCAAGAGTGCGACGAGTCAAGAGAGCAAAGTCGTGACTTAATATATGACCCGGGCTGAGGCAGTGTTATCCACCATGGTTACATAAGTAAACTCTGAGCTGTATCAAACACATTGATTGCAGCTCTGGGCTGTGCAGACCAGCCTCTGTGGTCTGTGCTCTGCAGATTTGCCTTCAGTGCACCCAGCCCTTCAGAGTCTTCAGTATATTTGTCATTTGTGAAAGGCCATATGAAAATAATCAAAACGTATGCGGTGCTTGTAAATCCAATTAGTGACTGCATCGAAAACAGAGAAAATGCTGACATTTTTCTTTGCCTGTGTGCACAGTTTCTAGGCACGGATCATTTTGTTTCAGATTTTATACGATTACTCATTTGCAGTGCAATGTGTGTGTATGTCAAGCAGCGAGGGAATCACGCAGCGGCACAGCATTCAATCTCAGGAGTCAACTATTTAGAAGGCAACTAGTGCTTCAGCAAACTGAAACTGAACTGAAATGGGTATTTTTTTTATAGAATTGTTATTATTTTAATTTTCCTTCCTGGGATTATAAAACCATTCATCGTTAAATGGAAATGTTACATCAGAATATGTGACACAGCAGAGAAAGGTTATAGGAGAGAAAAACACCAAGTAATCAACGATAAATAAGCCTGAGATGTTTAGAAAGTGGAAAGGCACTATGAAAAACACTGACCACAGATCTTCAAGGGCGCCTCAAGCTCCAGTAGGATGGGCTGGCTGAGGAAGATCTCCCTGGACTTGATGCAGAGGCCCCGCACCTCTGCCTCTGTCATCTGGACTATCTTCCCGGGACGACATCCTCGCACTGGAGAGAGAAAACACAACGTCAGTGTTATTAACAGATTTTATCATTTCATAAAATAGCACGGGGAACCCCCAACACTACAAGTCCATCTCAACAGAACAATGTTTTAACACCAACAAAGGCTATCTTAAAAGCTGATGAACTGTGGGTGTAATGGTTCTGTAGCTTAAAGCTGCTTAGTCTCAGCCATACTTTAGAGACCCACTGCTTAGCACATGAGAGCAGCTTGCATCTTCAGCAGTGGTGTGGGTTTTATTGGCTGTGTAGTTGCACTGTTAGCTTAAGCCTACTTTCAGGCGTTCTGCCACAGCTCTGGGTGCAGATTTATCTTATAACGATGAAGAGAGGACTGAGAATTGCAAACGTTGGCTACAGTCGGCAGCTGAAATATTCAAGATATGAAGATGGTGATTATACATTTTAAAAAAACATCTAATATACTTGATTTAATTTCAGGTGTAGAAAGCTTAGTATGTCAAGATGCAAATAAAGAAACAATAGGCTAAAGTATGTCTTACAAATTGATATGAACAACTAAGCATTGTCACTGTATTTATGGTATACACAACAGAAACAGGAAATGATCATTGGAACACATTTACATGGTGCATTTAAATTAAGTCCTAGTCTGACGCCATTGCCAAAGCAATTCAAAGCACTGCGGGGAGAAGAAAAGATGAAAACAAAAGTGAGGAAAAAGAAATCCACAACTGAAGAATTATGTAAGAACCAACCATCCTGGTATTGCCCTAAAGCTAAAGCTAGACACCCACTAAAGAGTCCAAATCTAAAAAGAGTTTGTTGAAACAAATGCGTGTTTTGGTCAGGGTCGGCAGTTGCCTGTTTACTTTTTTGAAGGCTTACACTACAGGGAGTTGTACATATTTGATATCCGGATGTACTGGTGAGGAATTCCCACAGCTAAGAGCATGCATTTCTGCACACATATATATATATATGTATATACATACATGTGCTACACATGCAACTCACATAATGTATTCAAACCCTCTGGCATTCACAGGCTCATTAGTCATGCAATCTAACCAAATATTAAAGTAGTAAGCGAACCAGAGCAATATGGACCCTCACAGATGGTGAATGTGAGTGCCAAAAACAACTCGAGCTCCACCAAACTAAATTGCTTTACACCATCAATTTTCCTTATCCTCCATCTCCTCCATCTACCGCCACAGTTTCATACACATGAGCGACACGAAGCATGAAATTGCAAAAGTAGTGCTCTTTACTCAACTGGCCGGCCTCATCAGAGCAGAGTGAGTTAAGCTCGGACGCTGAGCCTGCTCGGCTTTAACACCGGACCTTTCACTGTTCACGCTCTACGGGCTGACACTTTAAAGGAGATTACGTTCTTAAGAACACTGATGGGGCAAAGGCTAAAATGAAGCAATGGCAAGGATTTGCAGCCGTCATAAACCAAATCACTGTTTATGTGTGTGTTTTGAAAACTGCGAGACTGTACGTGCCCGGATAAAGTAACACTGTGTACTATAAGTTTTAACATTAATGAATACGTAAGCAGTCTCGCTGAGACATGGGTTTTCCTCAAGGCCATAAAACACAACAAGCTATTGTGTGACTTTGGAAAGCAAGTTAAAGGCTCAAGGCCTTTTAGAGCATCTCATTTAAAGACTTAGACTTAATCTCTTGATAAAGCATTTGGCATAACATTATCACCACCTTCCCAATATTGTGTAGGTCTCATCGGGACTATTTAGTTCTTCTGTCAGTGGTTTTAATGTTGTGCTTCATTGTTGTACATTTGTGATGAACATTAAAAAAAGCAGCAAAGGCATCAGCTTTGAGCAAAGCTGTGCACAGCTAATAAAACAGTGCAACAATGCAGTGCAAACCAAAGCCAGATTTTGGTTTATGTTAAATAGCAAGTGTGTGTTTCAGGGCTGCAACAATTCCTAATTTTCATTATCAGTTCACATGGCCATTATTTGTTTTGATGAAAGTTGTCAGAGAATAGAGGAAACGCTCATGATGCTAAAGTTTAGTTGACGTTTTCAAACAGATTGTTTTGTCCAACATTTACATGGTGCATTTAAATGAAGTCTGAGTCTGATGCCATGAATATATATATATATGTAATAATTAAAATAGTTGTAGATTAATTTGGGGCTGACAAACTCCTAACGTAATATTGCACCAGAACTTGTATTCCTGCATTTCTTTTCTTTGACCTCTTTTCTAGACTCATTTTATCAACAAATATCACAGCCTAGTATAGCAATGAGCTGAGAAATACTTTTGCTCTGGTACTTCACAAGTAGTAATTTCGAAGACTTAACAGGGAAGGAACTAAGTTGGGTTACTCTTGCACTTTACAAGTCGCTGGTGGTTATGATACTTCATTAAAGGTGTTTTATAGTAAAAGAAGCTTTAACATCCAACTAAAAAACTTTCTGTTACAAGCCGTCCAGTTTAATTAGTCCCTTGTGTCACCATCTTTTTTGCCAGCTGTGCAGACAACAAGATCACAATAAAACTGACCATGAAAGAAGCAAAGTCCAACTTGAGATCAAGGCATGAGCAACATAATCAACAAGTCACAGTCTGAAATAAGTGCCAGAGAAAACTGAATGAGAGATGTCTGGGTGAGAAAAACGGCAACCCCACAAGTCACTGTCCTTAGCTGTCAAACACCAATCTCCTGATGACTGATATGACAAACACTACAGATGAGATTCGGTTTCACAATAAATAACAGGCTGCGGCGCAATTATATTACACTGTTTTCAATGAACCAAAGCTGTAACAAACACAGAGCAGCTGCAGCATGACAACATTTACCAGCAATAATTATAAATAACCAATCCTAGCATAACACCACGTCTCACTGGCTCTCCAACAGAGCCACAGATGAGACACTGGTGGAAAGTATGCCAAGGACAGCTGAATTTTTGCCGTAGTGGTCCAGTCTGACTCAAAAGGAGATCTCACGGGGGAACAGAAAGCTTCTCTGGAGCAGGTGGGCAGCCAGCGCATTAAAAAAAATAAAATAAATAAAATCACTTTTGCACATCCATCTCTCTCCCTAAGGTAGACAACTTGGCCCAAGTACAAAAGCGGTAAGCATGGCTTTAAGCTGCAAATATAAACATTTTGGTGTACTTATTTTATTTTATGTATACATAGAGACATTAATTTGACAATTTAAGCATGAATGCCCTGAATCTCAGCACTCTGCCCCAAACAGATTAAACTGTCGCAAAATAAAATGATTTAGCAGCTCATTTAGATTTAGAAAAAAAAAGGTTAGATATGTGTACACTGTTGTCAACAGATTTCTTTTCTCAGTTAGATGACATTAACCAGGTCACCAGTAGAAAATGAACCGTATTAAAATAAATATACAGACATATCACTGTAAACGCAAAGGCTGCTAATATTTTACGTTAATACATATTCATTTATAACCGTTATAACAGTTACAAATATTTTTAACGCACACGAAAAAAAATAAAAAAAACGCTCCTTCTTCTCGATACCAGTCGCACACAATTTGGCAAATAAATGAGCCAGAATACGCCAAACATACCAGACAGAAAGTTTAATTAAAATGTGTTAAATTAAACACCGCGGTTTGCTGTCTTAGTTCCCTAGAGGAGCGCACATATTACTGCGCAAACGGAGACATGTAGGCGTTTCACTGCTAACAGTGTTTATAAACACGGCCAGCTAACGGTAACGTTAGCCACAGCTAGCCGGGCAAACCTCCGTTGCGATGGGCTGACATTAGCCGAGCTAGCGAACACTTTGTGTGCACTTAAAGAGAAGCAGTAACACTAGGGTAACGCTTAGAGTTCATCACAGCCAGCGCAAATATCCGTCTCTGATTCATATCGTAGACAGTGTTAGAATCGTTCACCTTCCAGGAGTCGAGAGATGAGGCTGTCCACGTTCAATTCACCCTCCGCCATCTTCACACTGCTGGTGTACAGTGTTGTCTGGACCGATTCCCCCCCGCGGACACCAGGGGGCGCTGCTGAGAGAAAGACAGCAATGACAACCAGCGAGCAGAGGAAGAAGGACACGTTTAACTTTTATTTATACTCAACAACCTTTTAATAGACATTTTTATTTTTATAATAATAACAGTTTTAGTGTACAGGTCGATTTGGAAACCTCCAAGGTACATATTGTTGTGTTTGTTTTATACATTTAATTCATTCAGATTCAGAAAACTTTATTTGTCCCCTGGGGTGCAATTTAAGGCACAAGTGAGCAGCTTAACGTGCAAGTACAGACATTATGGCATACATAACACTTCAGAAAAAATATATATATATATATATATATATATATAATTCTCTTACAGCAAGTGATAAAATAGGAAACTTTCATATTGTTAAGATCTGTTAATACTTTGTCATTAATAGCCAATTTATAAAGAATTTTACAATCTTTCAAAATAGCCCCAGTAAAGCCTTTAATTTAAACTTGCCAACAAAGTGGAACAAAAAATTTGAATATGTGGCTTTGTCATGATTTCAGTTCACACCAAAAAAATAAATAAAATAAAAATAAGGTGACACTATATTTTCATCCAGTGTTGCATTAATTTTTCACCAGGATATTGTTTTGATGATGTATTGATGAAGACTTCCCCAGCACATCCCAAAGATCTGGACTCATGTGTGAAAGTGATGTCTCATGCTCCATGAATCACTCTTTCACAATCTGAGCCCCATGAATCCAGGCATTGTCATCGTGGAATATGCCCATGAACATTAGGGAAGAAAAAAATCCATTGATGGATTAACCTGGTCATTTAATATATACAGGTAGTCAGCTGACCTCATTGTTTGGGCAACATAATGTTGCTGAACCTAGACCTGAGCAACTGCAGCAACCCCAGATCACAGCACTGCCCCCACAGGCAGTAACACTAGGCATGATGGGTGCATCACTTCATCTGCCTCTCTTCTTACCCTGATGTCCCATCACTCTGGAACAGGGTAAATCTAGATTCATTAGACCACATGACCTTCTTCCATTGCTCTTAAGGTTACACAGCTGTTCAGTCTGAATCCCTTGAGTTCCCTTCGCATTGTACGCATAGAAAATGATTTAACTTTCACTATAAACATAGTTCTACTGTTGTCTTCCTTTGATCTGATTTCAACATTTAAGCGATCGCTGATCACGATCACAATCCCCACTGTCCTTCCAGTTTTTAATAATGCTTTGGACAGTTTTTAAACCAATTTTAATAGTTTCTACAAGATATAGATAGAGATATTTTCTCTGCTTGAAGCCGATAATTTAACCATTAATCTTTTCCACAACCACAGGATGTGTCTTTAGACATGGTTGTTTAAGGAATGAGAAGCTAGTCATTGCTGGTGGTCTGTTTCTGTTAATCTAAATTGCATTCAGCATACAATGTTGTTCAGGAAAACACAATTTGTGCCCATGTTTTCAGCCAAGTAAGTAATAATAACTGAACTTAAGTTTTCACACAACCCTCAAAAGACACCAACTTACAAGTTGAATTAATGTATTCGAAATCTTATATAGAAAGGTTGCATAAACTGCCCTGAATAAATGTACCTGTCACTGCAATAAATTATAAAACGTAATTACAGAAGCTGTCATTGCTTTGATCAAGGCAAAGTGGTCATAAAAGTTTATGTTTTATTGGAAAAGACTATATAACAGGTAATGATTAATTAATTAATACGATGAAAGTTGCGATATGATTAGATTCTGTACTTCCAGCGACCTCCTGGACAAACAGACCACATGACGTCAAGACGGGTTTGAGCAATCACACAAGATTACAGGATTATATGCAAATTATTTATTCCTAATTACACTCCAACATAGAAAAAAACAAAAAACAAATAAAAGATAATAAAGATAAAACAGAAGAAAATTATGCCTAATGACATGCCTCTTTAAGTACGTATGATTATGCAAAAAAAAAAATGTTGATATTTACATAAATATACTGTTGTTAGATCCACAGTAGTTAACAGCGTTCAAGTTGTAAGGCTAGTAGTGCTGGGTATCTAAAAACACAGGTTAAAAGCATTGCATTTAAATACATATTAATTGGAATAAAATAAAATATACAGAGCAGGAATAAGTTAATGTGCAGCCTGTAATTTTTCAAAGCAAACCTGCAGTCTGGTTCGTCATGGCTGGTAATTTTATTGGTTCATTAAGTTAGTTGTTAGACCAGCTACAACCCTGAAACATGCAATACCGCTGAATACAGTGATAAAATCTGAAAATATTCCTTATTATTAACATTAAATAAATCATAATTATTTATATAAGAACAATGATTGTCTGAGCTTTCACCTGCGTGAGGTTTGAATCCAAGACATCTCATTTATTTAGTGTCTTGTAATGTTATTTGTGGTGCAGGGGCAATAATGAGCTTTTTTAGTCATAAAAAATAAAAGGGACTAATTATCACCACCGGCAATGTGCTTTCAACTTTAAATGGTGTGGTGTGGTTGCTCTGTGGTAGCTGCGTGTTCTTCTATTTTTCCTCCAAGAATCCAGAGCAAAAATACATCAAGCGGCGCTTTAAAACATCGTGGCGGCGTCCGTAGCCTTCGCCCCCTTTGCCCCCTTCGTGCCCTTTTTCTTGCTCTTGTTTTTGCGGGACAGGATGAGCCAAGCGAAACCCGCGCCTATCAGAAGACCAACAATAAGGCCTACAACAGCCAGCACGGCTGTGAGCCACACTTCCACGCCGTCTGAGCGTTCCGGTGGTGGTACAACAGTGGTGGGGGTGGTGGTGGGGCTGTTCACCCTTGTGAAGATGTAAGGATGCTCCTAGAACACACACAGAAGAAGCCTTTAAACGGAGTCCACTTCCACAGACGCGTCATTATTCACACAGCTAGGCCAGCAGTAGCATGCGGGAAGTGCTTGTGTGGCAGATTTTCTTACCTCAGTGGGGCACTTGATGTTATTTCTGGAATTCGTGAAATTGTTGTATGTCTGTTTTTGGCCCACTGGCTCCAACTAGAGATAAAACAGAAATACATCTTTGACCTAATTGCAGCGCGATGTGGTAATTTAGACTTCCATCCAAAATCCCCTCTCCTGTCACACACAGTTAGTCTTTTACTGTTTGCTTTGCCAGACCCACCATGTTGTTCCATATAGCCGTAGCCATGTCAGCATGTCCCCGCTCACTGAAGTGGAAACAGTCCTCGGAGAAGTAGGTGGTGTCAGGCTTGGCATCCTGCAGGAGAACGATATAACATCGCTGTTTGTGGGTTTAACGTCCTCTGAGGAGACGGGCGTAACACCGTCCTAAAGATAAATGTTATGTGTATGTGGAGTGTAGTTTAACTTACAGCATTCAAAGGGACAACGGTGTTTTTGAAAAAAGGCTGTAGAACCACAGCAAAGTCCTCCCTGCCATCATAGCGGTCTCCGTTCACCAGGTTTTCAGTCTCAATCTGATGAGAGATAAATGCACATTATATCACAGCTAACGTCGTCGACACACTTTCTGCTGTCAGTGTTCGTGTCTGCTAACCTGTATCTCCCGATTGATCCGTTTTATTTCAGACAGCTCTAGTGAGTCCTCACTTGGCAACAAGAAGCACGGGCACACATTCCTGTGGTGAAGATAAACAGCTAATTTTAGAAAATTTACGTTTATCACTGCTCGCAACATGACCTATTTCAGATGACCAAATATTTGCTTTTCCGACTGAATCAGGGAGCATGAGGTCTTCTGTTAAGCAGCGAGTTGTTAAATACACCGATCAGCCACAACATTATCACCACTGACAGGAGAAGTAAATAACATTGACCGTCTTATGACAATTCAATGTTCTGCTGGGAAACTTTTGGACCTGGCATTCGTGTGGATGTTACTTAGACATGTAGCACCCATCTAGACCAGACCAGGCACCCCCACCTCATAGCAATGACACTCCTTGATGGCAGCAGCCAACTAACTACATTCTGTTGCCAGACACCACAGGACACCCTCAGAAGGTCCATGTCCAGCCAGAACTGTTTTGGAGGCACAAGGGAGACCTACACAATATTTAGGTCATAATGTTGTGGCTCAATGGTGTATTTCCATGCTGGCTAAAGTATGTATTAAATCAATATCAAGAGAAGTGTTTTTGACTCAAAAGAGCATGCTGCCATGGATTCGGTGGTCTTGGTTCATGAAGAATTGAGCTTACTCTTGGAGCAAAGTGCACCCAAGACTGTCCCTTTTGATCCTGCGAAGTCCTTCAACTTCCATGATCCCCAAGACGTTGACAATCGTCCGGGGAACCTAAGAGCACCAGAAAACATGACTTCTCAGACTCAAGCTTTAAAATTCAAAAAAGACTGAATTAGTGATAAACTTCGGGAAAGACAAGGAAATGTTTTCGCTTTTATTTTAAGGTAGATAACATCATCTTACCTCTTTGTACAGGATATCCAAGCTTGTCATCATATGATAGCTGTAGTTCTTAGGTGACAACGAAGCCTGCAGTTTTGAGACATACAATGTTCAAAGCTGTTTATCAACTCAGGCACATACACATGCACTAGCGCACAAACTGTTGCTCTGTCGTGGGCGGAGAAAAGCAGCATAATTTAAGCACATTCGAGGGAAACTAGTCTGAATGTGAGCGCGTGGCGACCAAGAGAGCCGTGCAACATGTAAGAGCATGCCGGCAACAACCAACCCCGAGCTGTCACTACCACAGTCTCAGAGCTCATCTTAAATTGATGCTGCACTCTGATATTCTGCTTCAAAGCACAAACATTAAAAGAGAGACTACGCTGTCAGCGGGGTACGAGGAGAGTAACGGAGAGGGGGGAATAAAGGGGAGACAAAATAAGAAGGGAAGAGAGAAGGGGGGAGCGAGACAGGATGAAGAGAGTCTGGGTTGACTCCAGTGTTGTTTATGCCTCTTAGAGGACAAGGCCTGTCACTGTGCTCCTGTGTGCGCCTGTTTAATGCACACAGAGGCCGAGATAGAGGAGGGCGGGCGGGGCAATCAGTGTTGGAGGGGTGAAGTGACAGAATGCGCTCATTGAAAAGAAACCATGTCTGCTCTCATCTCGCTCTGACACAATAAAACAATAAGGGGAGGGCCACTCACAAAGCTTGATTATTCTGCTCCAGTGCTCAGTTCTATTCGGGGAGTGATATCATGAGACAGCGCTACACAGGGCATCGCACAACACCGAGGGACGTTCAGCCACCGCACTACGGCGTAAGACTCCTTTTCTTGAGGGGGAGTGCACTGGATCGTCGTCATGAACTCACCCGGTCATTGCAGTACTGACACAGGTCATTGCCTCCGATGAAGAGCGTCACGAGCTTCCAGTCGTTCTGAAAATCCACCGTCTATTTCCAATAAACATACAATGAAAGATCCAGGGAGACAAACAGATGGAGCAAAGATTAAATGATCATCTTTTTCATGCTTGTATCGTATCATATTTGTCACAACAATTCTGAATTTTAATACTAAAAAAAACTTACAGGTTCCTTTTTCATGGCTTCAATCAGGCGATGCACCTGTTCTGGGATTTCTCTGTATGTAATTGCACAAAATAAGTTGTCATTAGTACACATAGCCACACAGAAACATTCAAACCTGAAGACAGAAGTTCGAACTCACGCTACTTTAGCCCCCGATACAGCCACGTTGAAGCCAGTCTGATTTTTCCCTTGCCCTCTTGACATTCCTTGGATGTTAGGATTGAACTTCTTAAGGATATCTGGAGTAAAATAAATCAATAAATAAATAAAAGGCTTTACTGCATTGAAGACCAAACAGTAGTTTTGTTTCAGACCAACTCTGACATCTAGTGGTACTGCTGTGCATTACACTTCAACACACTGACTTACTGGGCAAAGTTGTGACAGTCTCCAGTGTTTCATCGCCTCCGATGCTTGAGAATGAATAATAATAAAAAAGACAAGACATTAATAAGATGCTTACTATACTCTGCTATGCAGTATACATTTGGATTTGTTCATCCAATTGCGTGTGCGGAGCCTCACCTCCATGACACCCCTCTGTACTCAATTGGCAGCTGCGCCAGATTCGTTGCCTTAGCACCAAAGCTTGCCTATACGCAGAAAAAAAAGGTTTATTTCACAAACTGTTAGTGGATAGGACTTGGGCCACAACTAAAACACTAAATTACACGTCAAATATATATTTTAAATGATCTTTTGAGTCATTTTAAGTAGTTAATATAATGCTGATGCATGTTAAAGTAGGCTAGGTTTTGTTTTAGCTATTTGACGCTATATAAACAGGAAGTAACTTAATGGCGACCACCAGTTACCATGCCAACCCCCCAAAAAGTAGAGATGGCGTCGCCCGTGTCCCCGGGAAAATAGCATCAGTTTGGTCAATGCAAGGAAGACACATTGCCCATATTTATACAGAGTTTATTTCCATCCATATTTAGTTTTCCCCTCTGGCTTATTAAACTGACATCTCTAAGCCCAGATCAAGTGGCCCTTGCCAGTCCTAGTCCTTGTTGAAATGGAGATCTCAGAGACACACAATACAGTATTACATTGAGGATTTTCTACACAAAAGATGAATTCGTATTCGTCGAATTCATGCATATTCGAATTCGAAAGATTTCGTATTTCGAAATAGTTGATTAACTGGGACAAAAACTTACCGTAAGAGAGTCTCCTAGGGCACCCACCACCTTGATGTCTCCTGGCCGTAGCCTGTGAACTGATCAGAGGTCAACACATTTTAGATTTAATCCTTTACTGTACATAACAACTGAATTATCTTTCGGATGCTTACCTGAGGTGGGGACAGAGTTGGATGGAGCCGTGTGAGCACAGGAAAAGTCGCTGCCCCAGTTCTACAAATTGGCAAAGGTTTCTGATTATGATCCACTAGTAATTATTTGTCATTCTGAAGCCGTATTTTGCACGAAACACAGAAACCTACTGTAACTGGAGCAGAAGTGGGTGGAGGGCCCGGAAAGGTGTAGTCGCTGTTGGCGGCGGTCCTAAAGAATGGGCTGGTCTAGTAAAGAAAAAATCATTAAGAAACATTAGTAAACAAAATAATGATTAAATACAAAAACTTGTGATGTACATTTTTGAGAAACTTTTAATAAATTGTTACCTCAGACGGACACTTCAGATCAATGCCTACTGTGAAGTCTTGTGTGTAAGTCTTCTTTCCAACCGGCTCTAACTGAGAGATTGGACAAGTCAGTATAAGTGCAACAAGAACCAGATGTGTCAAAATGCAAACTTCTTGTAAAGCGGATCCTACCATGTTGTTCCAAAGAGCACGAGCCATGAGAGTGTGAGCCTTCTGGCTGAGATGGAAACAGTCGGGTGAGAAGTACGAGCGGTCAGGACGTCCATCCTTGTTACAAAGAAGACACAGGAGGCACGAAATTAATCATTATACATGTTTAATGTTTCAGATTTGCTGTTTATTTTTTTTTTTTACCTCCAGCCTAGGAAGGAAAACCTCTCTGAAGAAAGGCTGCAGCACCACAGTGAAGTTGTCGCGTGTGTCGTATTTTCCAGAGTCAATGAGCTCTCTCATAGCTTGCTGGATGGGAAAACAAGGACACGCAACATGATGACCAAAAAGCAAGGGACACTTATTTTGAGTTGACACACTTCATGACATTCATATTGGCCTTTAAACTGTCGAAAGTTAGGTTTTAACTTTCTTTTCGTCTTTGTTTAGCAGCTATAGATATACACCAATCAGGCATAACATTATGACCATCTTCCTGACATTGTGTAGGTCTGCCTTGTGCCTCCACAACAGTTGTGACTCATCAGAGAATGGACATGGACCTTCTGAGGGTGTCCTGTGGTGGTTAGCAACAGGATGTTGTTAGTGGGGGACCTTTGGGTCCTATGGATTGAGGGGAGGGGCCAGGTCAACACCTTGTGCTCCATCCACACAAATGCCAGGTTCCAAAAGTTTCCCAGCAGAACACTGAGTTATCACAAGATGGTCAATGTCATTCACTTCTCCTGTCAGTGGTTTTAATGTTGTGGCTGATCGGTGTAAGTTGTCATCATTTCATCATTTTTTTTTTGTCAACACAGATGAAGCAGGGGAATTTTTTTCATCCCGTTTAGCTCATTTCTGTTTTTTCCCCTTTTTAATGTTAAGCAACCGTTACACAGATGCATAAATGAACCATCCACATTTCTTTTTCTTTGTTTTACCTGATACGCTCTGTTGAAGGATCTGACCTTCTCCACTTCAGCCGATCCCTCTGCAGGCCTCAGTACGCAGGGGCAAATCATACTGTAAAAACACAAACATCAGTATTGTTGAACGGTGCCGTGTGGTAAATCGTTTTTGCTCGAATAGTCATTCTAAAAAAAAAAAAGAATCACTGACCTCACAAACCAGGTGGGACATTTCAGGGTTTTATCGTTGTGCAGCTCACGCAGTGGTATAATGTGTAGCATCTCCACCAGATTCACAATGGCACGAGGAACCTGGAAGATACGAAAACAGTCTGTGGGCCGTCTGCAATCTGGATGACGCGCAGCCACCAACGCGCAGAGATGTTGTATGATTGTGCAGAGATGAAGGTGGAAAACGTACCTCCTTGTGGAGTATGTCCAGAGCTGTGCGGATACGACTGACCACATTTCTGGGTGAGAAAAACACCTGGAAAATGAAAAGAAGTTACTCATTAGTACAAAAGATGCAAATTTTAAATAGAACCTCTGCATACACATTAAAAAGAAGTTATAACTTAAACATTTGGACAGTTAGTGAATTGACAGTGATAATATGTGGTTCATTTGCTGCTTCGGCCTCTTAAGTGCAAGGATCTACAAGGGTTTTTATTTTTTATGATGGTTTTAGCCTGTTTATAAAAATACACAAGCACTTTTGGCAGCCAGTATCATTTATATAAAAATTATTATGGTGAGATTAACAGTGGTCAGGCTTTCAGCTTGGAAAAGAAATTACAAAGGAGACCTTGAAGAAAAACTGTCAACGGATCAAAATGAAAATACTACTACTGCAGTTTGTCCTCTCACATAATACATTCTTCAAAAGTAAAATAAAAATGAATAAAGCAAAATTCTACCATAAAATATGTTATAATAATGTAAAAAAAAAAAAAAAAAGGGAGATTGCTCACGCTGTCTGTGCAGAAGTCACATATGTCATTGCCGCCTATAAACATGGTGATCACTTTCCAGTCATTGTGGAAATCGATGCGCTGAAAGAGAGCAGAAGTTCTGATGTTACTTTCTCGGCTCGGCACATAAAAAGGTAGACAAGGTTCACACAACTAAATGTGTTTCTGCAGCAGTGCATCGCCCCCTTACCGAATCCTTTTTCATTTTGTCCACTAGGATGCGCACCTGTCCCTCCATATCCCTGAAAGAGGGACAAATTTGTTCAAATACTTTGTCACAGTGTTCCATTAAGTTGTGCAAAAGTTTTGCTTTTCTTTCTTAGCCCTTAAAATATAGTAAATAGTCAAAAAGCTGAAATGTGACTGACCCACTCTTTGCTCCTGCGACAGCCTGGTTGAGAAATGCTCCAATACTGTTCTGGTTACCGACTCCCTTGGAGAATCCAGTCAGAGAGGGGTTGAACTCCCTCAGGATGTCTGCAAACAATCAGAGATTCAGTTGTTTGTTGTAGATGAAATCATTTTAATTAGAGCATTTGTATTTTATTTGGTGGTATTTGGGTAAAAGCTTTGGAAACAGCTGGTAAGTGGATCTAGAGTTTGGTTCTTTCAGGAAAGAAACTAATAGAAATTATATTATTTTATAATTTATTGCATTAATAGAGAAATGGCTTTGTATTATCTCACATTTCTAATATTTTTTTGAAGATTAAGCATTAGCAAACAAAAATATTTAGTCGATTCACTGCTGGACTGTGAACTCTCCAGTTAGCTGCAGTTATGTTGTTCCCTGGCGTGCGTCCATATTTGACTAATACTGATTAGCTGTTAATACAGTACGTCCCGAGCAAGTATTTACCATCAATATTTATGTCATTCAAATAAAAAAAAAACAGAGACAGACATACTTGGCAGAGTGGTCACAGTGGTGATGTTTTGATCGCCGCCAATGCTGAAAGCGGCAGAAACAGTTTCCAGTTAACTTTAAATGAGGCTCCCTCCAGAAAATGTGAAAACAAATGTGCACTTCAACTTGTCTCACCTCCATGACAGGCCTCTGTACTGATTCATCACCAAGAGGAGGTTGTCTTCCTTTGCACCCACGCCATTGGCTGCCTGCAGGAAAGCATCACATGCGACATAGTGAGAGCAGAACCAGTGGAGACGGAGGGAACGTTAATTAAACGAACATCAAAAACACATTTACTCCATTTTTTTAGTATATATATTTGTCATACCTATACCTAGAGACAAACTGTATTTTTTGGTTACTGAAAAAACTACAACCATTAGCCGAGGAAGTATGAGGAGGGAAACACTCACTGTCAGAGAGTCGCCCACAGCTGCCACCACCTTGATGTCTCCAGGCCTGACATTGTGAACTACGCAGGGTAAAGAACAACATGGCGCTTGAGCTTTATTTAAATGAACTACATTTCCCCAAATTTTATAAGAAGCATTTGTGAATTTCTTCTTTATTTAATTTGCTTTATATCTTTACCTGACGTGGGTATGACAGGAGATGGATTACGGTCTAGGCACGGTATCTCTGTCCCCATGAGCTAAAAAACATAAAGCATGCATCAGCATAATTTATCACGCACTGTGCTGCCCTGCACCTTAGTTTTAAATTTGTCAAAAGAAAGACTCTTACAGAATCTGCTAGTGCAGAGGTTTCTCTATAAAATTCCCCCTCCCTGTCAGCGGGGGAATTTACGTGTGTCCGCAGGAACGGTTGCTCCTGAAAGGTGAAAAGTCAGGTTGAGCAACCCTGAACAGTCGACTGTATGGGCTGGAAAGTGACAAGCGAATTTAATTTCACCTGAGTAGGGCAAGGGATCGTGATGCCATTGTTGTCCGCGACTTTGGACTGCTCTGTCGATGGCTGGAGCTGGAGAGGGAAAACTTGTGATTGGTGTCGGGGTCAGGTGGGGTCAGTGTGCGCAGCCAATGACTTGGTGCTTGCACAATTCATCCGTGCATGTGCATGAGCAGGGTGAACAATGTGGCAGAATAAGATCTTGCAGATGATCTCATGCGGTTAAACTTTACATCTCTTATCTAATCTACTGTCGTAATCATTGCTCCATCTGACTTTTGCTTTGTTGGATCACTGGGAGTCTTTTCTGGCTCGTTCTAAAACATAGATTGTCAGCACTATCTTTACATGTGTCATGTGTGACCGATGAGGACTTACCAGGTTTGTCCATAGTTGAACAGCTAGTCGGTTAAGGTGAGACAACGCGTCCTCCTTCAAAGCAACATGAAATACATCTAAGTTACACATTAACCTTCACTAGACTTTCATCCATTGTTATTGGAACACAGGCTGGTTAACTTACACTTGACAGGAACAGTATTGTTCAATAACATCTGAGAATAGCTTTTTTTTCACTTACAGAATCTGAGCCGGCATCAAGGATGACTGGGGTGGACTGCAGCACAACGGCGAAGTCTACACCTCCGCTTTGCCACTTCGGTTCTTGCAAGACAAGACTCAGGGAGTCCTGAAAACAGGGGCCAAACGGACAGTTGTAAAACAAGTAGCAAAATGTGGCTCAGGTTTGCACAGGTGTGTGTTTCCAAGTACCTGAAGGGCTTTCAGAAAAGTTGCTTTGTGTAGCCCTTGGTTTGTGAACTTCTTACACTCGCAGCTCCTGTGAAATATAAGTCAAGCACATGACTTTTATAGTGAGCCATTACAATTATCTGACTAGTAACAGTACAGGCAGCACACGCGTAAAATGCATTGTTTGTGTCTCTTTATCAGTTTAAGACACTCACCTGTCCTGCTGATAATCTCCGCTCCAGACCGTGGCGTGAACTAAAGTGCGAGGCAACTGCAAAACAACACTCAACACATTAATTTATTGTTTATTTTATCTGTTTATCGTCAAAATCATGTTCAACAAAAGCACCGTACCCGTTTCTGCAGTATCTGCAGAGATGCCTCCACTTCCTGCATGGCGGCTTTAACGTCTGCAGCGTCCTGAGAGCACAGAGAAAACTGTTTCCTCTCCCTCTGAAAACACTACCGCAGCTTAAAATAGACGTGAAATGAGGGATCTTACATGTGGTGAGCAGGCACACGGGAAATCTGCGGGGACGAAGAGCAGCACCAGCTTCCAGTCTGTCACCTGCGGCGACACACAGTAGCCAGATGAGTTGTTTCTTCATGAGATAATTTAAAAACAGACACTTAGAATATCCAGAGAAAATGTAAAAGAACAATGTCTCTGTTTTTTCTGGGAGGGGATGCAATTTCCCATCAACAAATGCAGACAGGTGTTTTACAATTAAGTTCAAATTAACCCTGCGAGTTTCCTGGAAGCATTTGATTGTTTAGATGTTTGCCAAGAGTTATATCACAATTTTATATCTGTCTGTGAATTCTGAAGCAGCCAGAGACAGATACCTAGAATATCCCAGTGTGTTTATTTCATGGTTATAATGGGCATGCTTACTTAAAGTGGGTCACTGTCTTTATGAAAACATATAAAAAACGCTAACGAGGGGTTTAATCGTACCTGATGTGACAGAGAGAGAGACAGCTCCTCGGCTTCCTGTGTTAAGCTCCTGCAACACAAGACGTGTGAGGAATCCTGCATCTCCTCAAACAGTATTTGTATTGATATGTGTGACCGTGCGTGCGTGTGTCTGTTACCTGGGCTGCAATGAATCAACAGGTGGGTCTGAGTTCATCACCTCAGGATTAAACATGGACAGCAGCTCTGTTCAAACCACACAGACACAACTGAGGCTTTAAAGCGTGTCTAAATATCCCTTAAAACCACATTATGTACATTACATGATCATGCTGTCAGTTTTCCTTATTTAAATGCGAACTGTTGGTCAACGACCCGTATTTATGGCCCACTATCTTATCCTCTCAGATGAACTCGATATGAAGGTATATTGTTCTAATGGCTTTCTCTACAGAGCGTGCTCGGTATCTGGCGTTTCCTGCAACCCAGTCACGGCTCTGACCCAGACTGAACTGTCTGCTTACTGGGAACGCTTTGAATTACATAATCAGGAGAGCAAAATGATGTAGAAAGCGTGTGTTTTAAGCTTCAGATCCACTCACTGGTTGACTAGGACAAAGTCAATGAGCAGGGATGCTTGGTTTGAGGACGTGTATTTGATTTGTGGTTCGAGATACAGCTTGAACAATATGGAAAATAAAGATGTTATCAATATAATTATCTGCCATAACATGTCTTCTATCTGAAGCAGTTATAAAACGAGGACAAAAATACCTCGCCAATAAAAGCCAGGGCTAAATTTCTGGGCAACATTAAATAGTTCTTTAAAAACAAGACAAAAAAAACAAGCAGACATCTAGATTTGTAATAATTTAAAATGGACGTGAGAGTTTAAACTTACCGGCTACTCTTCTGACAACTCTGGATGCTTCGTCCCTAAAAATGAGGACAGACAATATATGCAATATGTGAATATATTCTTTGTCCAGTGGTCTGAAGGGCTGAAGGATGTGTGTGTATCGTGTGGTTTTTACCTCTGTGAAGCCGGTATTCCCAGTGTGTAAACAGCTGAAATATCAGCAGGTCTGAGAGAGTGAACTGAAAACAAGGAAACACAAATCGGGCAGTTTTATAAAATGTGATAATACGTTTTAGAGTGAGCGTTAAAGTGAGCACCTAATAGCTTAGAGTAGTAACATTCATTCATTCATTTTCTGCAACCGCTTGCCCTTGGAGGGTCAGGAAGAACGTGCAAACTCCACACAGAAACGAGGCCCCAGTCGGCCGGCGGATTCAAACCCATACCCTTTTTGCTGTGAGGCATCAGTGCTAACCACCACTGCATTACCTGAGGAGGATGGTGACAAAGGTGCAGGTGCTGGTGAGCAGAGTATCGGCATGTAACGGTTGGCCTGTTGCACAAAAAAAGGAACGAAATATATAGAATATGGTATTAAAAGTAAATAAAAATAATATATGTGGAGACATAGTAATGCATGTATTTTAACTGAACACCCATGAGTTATGATTGACATACGGTACCTCCTCTGCTTTTTCTGCTGAAAGGTCATTTTGTCCAGCTGCGTCTACATGTAACATGACACAACAGCATAAAACATTTAGTCAGGATGAAATTAACTCATACATGGGGAAAAATACATTAAATCATTTAAATAAAAAAAGTGAATTCAGTTTGAAGTAAGAATAAAAATACTTTTCATTCATGCCAGGACATTTTCTAAATTACTGACGTCTTAACATTTACATTTCCTATTCATATAAAAGGATTAATCATTTCCTGTGTCAGTTATTCTGTGTAACACGGTACCAAGAGTCCTTGAATGTTTATAACTAACTAACAGTGAAACTACTGCACATGAGGAAACAACAGACATCATATAACGCTAGTGAAAGTTTAAACTCAGACGCACATGGTAAAATGTAACCTGCCTTCATTCACATTTTGGCAAGTGGCTGATTAGTGCTAAATCAGGCACAGCATGCATCGGGAAGCAGAGCAAGCATTACAACAAATACATGATAAAACAGGCTCACTATTCAGTCCCCAAATCCCTCGGATCTCATCACACGGCTGCCTTGAACTAAAAATCCCTGAGCTCTTCAGTGCGCTAAATTTACCAAACCAATTATTTCTATGAGACAGTCATGTACTTACCGGTAATTGTAGCGCAGGATCCAAGAAGGACCGTCAGAAGCAGGAGTGTAAATCTAGCCATGATGTGGTGGGACACAGAGGGGTTTGTGTGAATCCTCCTCCTTGTTTTCCCCCTCAGCCTCAGAGAAAGAATGACTGTGAGCTTTCACAGACTGTAAAAGTACACTTCACCTGTGGAGGGTGTGGAAGAAGGCAGAGAGTCCCCGGAGGGCAATGTTTTAGAATGGGAAAGAAGTGGAGGAGGAAGAGGGGCAAGTTCTTGTGCAGAACAAAAAGATGTGAAATATTTATCAGGGTAATTCTTTTTACTGTCCTTTATATCTCCCTCTTATCAATCTTCCCCAATAGCAATCAGCCGAATGACTGGCCAT
Organism: Planiliza haematocheilus; assembly: GCA_005024645.1. Lineage (NCBI taxonomy): Eukaryota > Metazoa > Chordata > Actinopteri > Mugiliformes > Mugilidae > Planiliza > Planiliza haematocheilus. Next base: position 1,004,922 of record SRSE01000124.1, read on the forward strand.
TCTAGCCCCCCCTCCCTATCTCGACTGCTGTCAGTGTGTATCTTGTCACCAAGATTACATTCTTCAAAATCAAAAGACTACCGTCGTGTCTGGCAATCTGACAAAAAAATACGAAGGCCAGGCAGATATTAAGTCACATCACATGAGACTAAATCATCAATAAATCTTTATGCATGTAACGGCTGAAGGACACGCAGCCCTTTATCAAAGCCACCATATCTTATTCTGATGATAATTCAATTACTGGTAATAAAAATAGTAAATAAAAGGCGATCTGATATATCGACTGATTGCGCAGAAACCACATAACAAGAGAGCATCGGTCTGAGCTCAAAACGGCAAATGAAAATGATTTATTTTTCTGTTTCTATCTCGTAAAATGGAAATTGCACATAAACAGAAGCTGCATCTAGGAACAGCATGTGGTTCGCGGACACTGAGATAAGGAGCCGAGTGATGTTTGAGGGAAATTAATGCATCTGTGATTCACAATAAATGTTGTTTGGCCGTGAAAAACCTCAAACTAGCCAGAATGCTAGTTCTCGAGCTTTCAGTGACGATTTTAAACGCTGGAGAACAAAATGAACAATATTTGTTTTATATGCTGCCGTGTGTGCGACATATTTTGGGTGTACACCGTGGGCCTTAACCAGTAATTATTTTAGGTTCACTTATGCAGATGTGTCAAGATATGATTAGATTGCTTAACAGTTTATGAGTTCCTGCTTAGATTGGCTCTGCAGATAATCTGACCCTTGGAATCAGTGCAGAGTAAGACAACAAGATATCTTGATGTTGAGGAGTTATGAGATTTTCATCAAGCACGTGTTGCATAAGCACATAATAAAACATGGCACGTTCAGTTCTTTCCAGAGGACGGTGAGTTTGGGAATTTGGTTGATTTTGGAAGCTAAAAGTGTCGTCACAAACTCCTGTGTCTAGAGAGCGCTGTCACTTAGGATTGTTATGCTCATAGCCACTATTGTTAGTCCACCATCTCAGTGTCTGGTTTGTTTTTTTCAGTCGGTAATGGCGATCTTTTCTTTTTGGAGACGCTGGCGAAATCCCTTAAGTACCCTAGTTGCCATGGGAGCTAATGAACATTTACAAAAGCAAAACTGTGGACTGCTCTCTAATAAACATATGGAGAGCAGAATATAAATAAGGTCTTGGTTCCTGTGTAAATCAATGATAGTTATTCGCCTTTCTCAAAACAAGTACAACAACAAGTACTCGGGGAGTTCAGTTAATTGAATTAATACACTTGAGATGTTTCTTCTTCCTGTTCTGCCACCGCTTGTCCTGTGAAAGGGTTGCGGGAGGCAGCTGGAACCTATCCCATCTGTCATCGGGGCGAGAGGCAGGGTACACCGTGGACAGGTCGCCAGTCTATTGCAGGGCTAACACAGAGAGATAGACAACCATTCACACTCACATGCACACATACGACCAATTTAGAATCAAAGATGAACCTAATGAACATGCCTTTGGATGGTGGGAGGAAGAGAATCCACGCAGACACCGGGGGGACATGCAAACTCCACGCAGAAAGGCCCCAGTCGGCCCACGGATTCGAACCCTGAACCTTCTTCTTCTGATGTCTCTGCAACAGGCATTTTGACATGTCTCAGTAGGTGAAGCACAGGTGCATTAATAGCGGCTTGGTCCCATTAAGCGAGCTGTGAAGCATTTAACTGCCATACACAAAAGCAAGAACTCTCCCAACTGGAATGCAGCCGTCATTAATGCACCTGTGATGTTTCTGCAATGACAAGTGGACAGACATCTTGACTTGTCTCAGTGGAAGAAACACAGGTGTATTAATGCTGACTCAGTTCCACTAAGCGTCTCAGCTTGCCTTGATGTACATCCACCACAAACGCTGCGTCTTCTCCAAGTGGAACGCAGTCATTATCAATACACTTGTGATGTTTGCGCAGTCACAAAAATACCTTGTTCAAGACTTTGACTTGTCTCAGTGAGGGAAGCACAGGTATATTATTGTTGGCTCAGTTCCATTGCGTATCCCAGCTTGCACAAAAGCAGGACTTTCCTCTCTCTGCTATGCCAAATCAATATGACTCTCATCCACTGTACAGTTTTTTTTATGCATCTGTCTTCAGTTGTTATTTATTGATATTTATGATCCATCACTACCTCTGCAATAACGTGTTAATATATAATCCTCTGTAACTCCTGTTCACACTTACCCTGTGTGCACTTTATTAACTTATTAACTTTATTTCCACAACCATGTTTGCATCTTATATGGTTCACAATATATCAAACATTAATGCCACCGTTTTTGTATACATTGCCAATTGTTCAATCCTGGCCAACTCGATCCTTTCTGTGTGGAGTTTGCATGTTCTCCCTGTGTCTGCGTGGGTTCTCTGGAGATACTCCGGCATCCTCCCACCGTCCAAAGACCTGCAAGTTAGGTTAATTTGTGATTCTAAATTGGCCGTAGGTATGAATGTGAGCATGAATGGATGTCCGTCTATGTGTGTTAGCCCTGCAGTAGACTGATGACCTGTCCAGGGTGTACCCCGCCTCTCGCCCGATGACGGCTAAGATAAGAGACAGATAACCATTCACACTCACTTTCACCTACAGGCAATTTGGAATCACAAATTAACCAACAAGCATGTCTTTAGACAGTGGGAGGAAGCCGGAGTACCCGGAGAGAAGCCTGTAGACACAGGGAGAACGTGCAAACTGAAAAAGTGAATGACTGTTGTTCTATTTTTATGTTTGTCTTTTTGTTTCTCTAAAACTGTCTCGTTTTCCTCGTCATACAGCTGACATGTGACTTAAACTGGCTTCAGGGTACCAATATAGTCTTCTGATGCTGAATCTGAATGTGAAAAAAAGGATACCTGCATGTTTCAAGGGTACCTTATGCACCTGTGCGTGTGAGTGCAGATGCTCGGACACGTTCAATGTTTTGCTCCCCTCTGCTGACACCTGGCGGACCGCTGATTGGTCGCTGCGGCGGGGCGCGCCACGTCATAACCGGATGTTGACAGTAGCTCGGAGCGCAGCGAGTTGAGACAGGAACAGCTGAAAAAGAATAACAAAGCCGCGACGACGACGACGCCACAAACAGCTGATGTTCTAGCGAAATACAGTTTAAAACTCGGTGACACCATCGCCGAACGAGGCATTTTGTTCCGCCGAAGCGAATTAAAAAGAAAGGTAAGACGCCGTCGTTTGGAGTTGCCCGACAGATACGCGTCTTGTTGTCGTTCTCTTGATCCTAGCTTGTTGTCCTAGCTGTTAGCGCAGCGGCTAGCTCGTCGTTAGCTTCCGCCGACTTGAGCTGGGTTTATACGCGACCGCTCAGCTATGTCGCCCCAAAAGCTGCTTATATGTTACTTTTCTATCATTTTGGAAAACGGATTTGCCCTTTTTAAGTGTTCAATGTAGAAATTGTATTCGGCACCATTCAAATCCCAGCTGCCATCTACAGTCAACATTACTCATGACAGGCAGGAACATGAAGTACTTGTTGAAACCATGAAATGCTGAAACGAGCAGAGGGTATAGCAAGAGAAAGGATCAATAACATTTAAAAATAAACGTGGCAAAAAGCAATTTGAGCACATACTGTTTAGATTTCTGCTGGGTTTGTATGTTATGATATGGTTGTACCATTATTTTGTATTGATAATTGCTTGTAAAATAGATTATTAGGTAAAAAAACATAGCATATAAAAACATATAAACCAAATTATAGTCCAAGACGTGCACATGAGTACATTATGCAAGAAAACTGCACAAAAATCATTCTGCACCAACAATGACATCCATCATCACCACAATGCAAAGTATTAAATTAAAGTGACAATTTGATTCCAACTACTATTACTTGTTCCAGTTAAAAGGTAAATACTAAAGGGTTTGCCTGTTAAAACCAGTGATATGAATCAAATCCTGCTTCACATTAAGTTGTTTATCATGATTCATGTTAAGATATCATGATAAACAACATGATACAAGGTCATTTACAGCAGGGACACATTGTTGATTTGGTATCTATATGGCTCACTTGCTGAATTGGTATGAGTGAAAGGTGGTTAAGACAAATATGGAGTTTGTTTGTGTGCTCTCTCTGTTTATCATTCTAAAATGCAATTGCAAACCTCACTAGACAAGCCACATGTAATTTTAATTTATTAACCGCCTTACAAACAGGCATGAAATACAATTTAATTTGTTTCTTTAGATGTGTCTTGAGATAAATAGTGAGCGGGACTGATTCTTCCCTCAGGTGCTATTGAACTATAGCAGAAGAATGTGAGGAAGTCGTTAGAAGAGCAACAAGTCAAACCCAAAATAATGGCAAAACAATGGGGAAATGATGGAAATATGAAATTCCTGTTATTGTAACGAATCTGCAAAATGATAGAGAGTCTGATCAAATGTGATAATTGTGACACTACAATAAGTAAAAGAAATATAGAAGATATAAAAAAGGAGGAAGAGAAGCAGGGGAAACCAAAATCATGTATTTCCTTGTTGCTTCTTTACGTGTGACCAGTTGCGCACAAGAAGCTTCTACTCATTTACAGAACTGCCTAAAATACAATTATGCATACTGTTAAAATAAATGTATTATACAATGTGATATACATTGTCATGTTAGCCAGTCGTAACTGTATTTAACTTTGTATTTAACTTTTGCCCTTGTTTCCTCTCATGCATCAGCCTTTGTCCAGCCCCTCCCAGAGATTAGACGATGGGACGTATCTTCTTGGACCACATTGGCGGAACCCGCCTCTTCTCTTGTGCCAACTGCGACACCATCCTGACTAATCGCTCTGAGCTCATCTCCACGCGATTCACGGGAGCCACAGGCCGAGCTTTCCTCTTCAATAAGGTGCTCTTAAATTAGCCACAAAGAGTGCAGCTTTGACAGCTTTGTAGCCGCGACATGTTCACGTTCAACAGTGTGTCTCAACTCCCGCAGGTGGTGAACCTCCAGTACAGCGAGGTGCAGGATAGAGTGATGCTCACCGGGAGGCACATGGTGAGGGACGTGAGCTGCAAGAACTGCAACAGCAAGCTGGGCTGGATCTATGAGTTCGCCACTGAGGACAGTCAGCGGTACAAGGAGGGGCGCGTCATCCTGGAGAGGGCACTGGTTAGAGAGAGCGAGGGCTTTGAAGAGCATATCCCTTCTGACAACTCATGAGCCCCTGATGTTGGATGACCCGTGAAGGCTCACTCCTGCGCCCTCCTTTCTCTCTCCTTAACCCCTTTGCCTCTGCGCTGCACGCCGCCACATGCAGACTCCGTGGTTCGTGAAGTTGTGACTTCACCCACCACATCCCTTCCCTGTCTGTTGACTTGCGACCTTAGACCTCTGCTGATTAGAAGATTGGTGTGCCGGATCTATTCGTGCTGAATAGGCTTCCCCCAAAAATAATCCTTTGATTTATGTATCACAAGGTAGTCCCTCAAAACACCTGGGAGCACTGTTAGGGAGTTGCACCTTCCCTTAAATGTTCGAGCACGCACACAGAACTTTCACCGTCACTGCACAAGGCATGCACCACACTTTCATGGTAAACACATGCATGATCAGTAACGCTTTAAAAACATGGTTGTTTTATTCATCTAGATAAATAGACGGGGGCGAAGTAACCGGCCCTCTCCACATGGCACTGTCAAAAGAGCCAGATGAGATGTCACTGTGTGTGTTGTTTTTGTGGTATTTGTGCTTCTGTGTAGTGAACGTCGTTTCGGTGTACACGTCACCACTTCGCACTGAATGCAATTAGGACCACGACAGTCGTCGATTCTGTAACGGTTATCTTTTTCTTAGCTTGTAGCGCGATGGACGTAGTGGCGTTTCAGATCATTTCATCCAGATGACACGCTGCAGACCGCACAGACTGATGTCATATTTTACTAGTTTTCCTTTTAAATCTGTTGTATTTATTCTGATCGACACTCTTGAAATGAACACAAGGTGGCGCAAGTGTCTCATGAGAGATTATATCCCATAACAAGACAATCACACAGTTTGATTCAGCTCTGTCAATCTACACCTGTTACCATGGATTCTGTGCTTGTGTGTGTGTGTGTGCGCGCTGCGTTAAGAGAAACATGTCACTCTGGTGCATGTACCTTTCAGCCAATGCGTCAGAATGAGTCTGAGACGTGACGGAGACCTTCTCTAGATAAGATATTGAGAGGGTGGGTCTTTTTTTCTAAACGAGCATCTGAAGGGATAACTACAAACAAAACAGTGGACACCTAGAAATATTGATGTAATATATCAGACCTGTGTTTGACTGTACTACATTCATTTGAACAGTTCGCTGCAGATGCTGACTCACAGTGTTGACCCGCTCTTTTTCATAAGATGACTTGTTTCGTACAAAACAAAGCTCGGCCATCTTTAATGGCGTATTTATCATTAAAGTCAAGCCCTGGTCCTTTGACTAGGCCTCTATTTTATATTGTAAAAGGGTCGTTTTCATGACACTTGAGGTTAATTTTGGACTTGGTTAGGGGCGAAACGCCAAACGGACAAAAAGGTCGAGCCATAGTAGTGACATTTTAAATATTTTACTTGCCTTTACGAGTTCATGCAAGACTGAACAAAACAAGGTTAAATTAAAAACGCTGACAACGTTCATGTCCCAGAGTCAGTGGCCACAACAGAGTATCATTATCATTTTGTTCGACCTATAGGATTTTATTGCTAGGCTTGTTGTTTTTATTTGCTTTACATTAAATATGGTTATTATGTTGTCGATTGATATCTTACTGAACATTTTCTTTTTATTGGAGGATTGAAAAAAGAGTTTTCTTCTATGGCTATGGCAAGGTTTTCTCTGAAGTGGTTTCTAAATAAAGATGCAGCCCTGCTGGTTTCAATTCTTGTCAGCGTTTGAAATGTGTGGCCAAATCTCTTCATTCCTGCTGCTCGTGACAAATTTAAGCACACACATTTTATAAGACTTCGCTGTTGCGTTCTTAAAGGATGATGATGATAGAACCCAAAAGTTTAGGCCTCAAGGTGGCAGCAGAGTACTGGCAAACATACTGAAGATGTCTTCTCTCAGAGGACTGATGCTGAATCCCTTGCCTTCCTCTGACATTTACCTGCCTGGCAAGATCCGTACATCTTTACTGCAGTCTGAAAACACACGTCAGCGACCATTTAATTAAACTGCAAATACTCAATTCTAAGAGAAAAATGCACCAGATCAAAACTTCTTACATCCCATTCTCATCCTTACTACTCTGCACTGGCTGTGACTCACCCACGGCGAAGAGGTTTGACTGCATTCGGGTTTATAAATAGGAAGTGACGACTCACTCCTAATCCACCCACTAATGTTGCAGTGCTGCCGTAGAGTTATTTATAGACCCCCTGGTCCTGTTTGGAAGGCGTCTTTGTCGGTGCGTCTGCGAGGGTCTGCTGTTCTGCGGCCACCTCTGGAGGCTGAGCGCTAAACTTAGCTCGCACAAATATTAATTAAGGTTGTTGAAGACAACCGACTGTTCCGGACACGGCTATTGTGGGATGTTTTTTTTTTGAGGGATCTAGGCCTTTTATGGGCAGAGATGATAGACCCTATCTAGGGCCATTTAAATGCCAGACAAGAAAAATAGTAATAAAAATAGGCATCTTTATCTCCAGAGAACTCACTGTTCTACTTCAGTAGTCTTTGAATTTGCCCCAGAATAACCCCACAATTGTCTGCTGTCTTTACTGAAAAAGCCATCTGGCCAGATAAGGATAATTACACCCACCGCCTTGTTGATCCTATTAAGTCTGCGTGCAATTGGATAGACATGGCGCAAATCTAAATGCGACTTCCTTTACCTGAGTGTTCTCAAAGAGAGCTACATTTCCACAACTGCTCCCCCCTGGCTCATGGGAAGGAATTGGGACTGTGACCTCCGGCCCCTGCACGCTCATCCAAGTATCCTATTAAAAAAAAAAAAAAGAAGTCTGTCTTTTATCAACAAATCTAATAATAGGAGGAAAAAAAAGAAGACACATTAGTGAAGTGATGCTCTAAATGCGTCTCATACAACATGATGGAGTCTGCCTGCGTGCATCATCCGTCTTCCTTCCACCCACTGCCAAACCTGTCAGAGCAAATTTGAGATTGTATTCAGATGCAGAGGATGAACTGGATGCGGGGGGTCCAAAAATAAATAAGTAAATAAAAGAAGCGGGAGCATAATTGCACTATTAATTGGCCTATGATTCATCATTCCCGGACAGCTATTTTAGCTTATCCTCGCCTTTTGTCTTTCTTTCTTTCGACAGCATGTCATCACCATCATCACCCCCCCTCCCCGCCTTTCCCAACCCCCCCTTCCTCTCTATAACCCCTCAGGAGAGAGCAGAGATATAGAACATAGAAATAAACTTCTCTCTTTCCACCACTCTCTTCTCACACACACACACAAAGGCGTGACATCATTCTGTCACCAGGAGAAAATAGCATGCTTTCCATTGACATCACTCCACATCCCGTTGCCGGGAGACAGGGGAGTCAACATTAGTTACTATGGCGACTGCACTTCACCTTCAAAGCTCCTGACCTTTTTGGTTGTCTGTGGCAGACTGGAATTGTGTGTGTGTGTGTGTGCGCGCGCGTGTGTGCAAAACAGAGAAGGCAAACCTCGGCCTGGGTGTTGTGTAATATGAGCATTCAAGGTCTTGTTGACTCATTCACTGCAGTGATTGTTACAGTACATTCTAGATTAAAAGGGACGCCCGAGACAATACACTAGACGGCCTAAGGCAAATAAAAATGTCAGTGCAAAGAAAATAAATAAATAAATACGGTACGGCGTAATGGAAATGGCGCTCTGCTTGAGGTGAATGATGAGTACGATAAATAAAACTCTAGTCAAAACACCAAGTAATATAATTACAGCAATGTCAGACATGTCTTTGTGATGACTGTAGCATTGCAGACTGTCATTTTAATGATGAGCCACTTGAAACAGGATTACTTAACATGCAACACTGAACCCGCCATAAAAAAAGAAGAACCAGCGGAGACAACAACAGGCTGATATAGTGTTTTTATTTCATATTCATTTCATCTACATTTCCGAACAGACTGTTTTTTTTGAACAGCGTCCACTGTATGTGTTCCTGAGGACAGTGACTCTGAAGAGGTCCAGCATCGGCAAATAATTGTCAAATGAGCAACACAAAACAACACCAGGAGTAAGACCAACATGGAGGTTCAAACAGTAGCTGCTTCAGGAGTTGTACGAAACCGGTGTTCGGTAAACTACGACATGCTGATGACAGGATTTTTTAAAACACAGCGGCATCACAGTGACTTGGATCAGACCCCGTTAACGCTTAAACTACAGGAGCGTCAGATGTGCATGGATTTAAAATAAAAGAAATAAAGTCAACTTAAGTGTTGCACACACTGTGGCGGATTTGTCTCACAATTGGGTTGGATTAGTCAGCTAGATCACACATTGCACAGTGTTACAGACACAGCTAAACTAAAACAATAGTTCCTTTACTCCCAGAATGAGTGTGCTTTAAAACGGTACAGACAGCAGCTGCAAAGTGCAACTGAAGCACTGCTCCAATCTTTTTTTGTTTTTTTTCCTTTTTTGGCACAAATTTGGAGTAGCTTTCTCAGCTGTCATGTGCTAATTGAGTTTTGCAGACGCATCAATGCCAGGCCCCCAAGAGGGACATAGGCAGAGGTGGGCATTACAGGGCTTTTTTGGATTAGGCTGAGTTCCGGGCCAGTTTTCCACTCCAAGTCTGGTTCTCCGTGCCACCCAGCACATTGAGGGGTAATGTTGTCCCAACAGGACATTCTTCCACCCCAGCACCACCCACCGTCCTGCCTTTACAAGGCATCCCTTTCATTTCCCAGAAAGGGCACAAAGCTCATCTGCTTTTATATCTAATCCGGAGGTAAGATCTCAGTCACTTCTTTGATTTTGATTCGATAACAGAACAGTATAAATGGTATCAAGTAATTATATTACTTTATAATACTGCTGGGATACCGAGGCAACAGTATCTCAACAGGCAACCTCGCGAGTCGTGTGTGTGAAGCTACGCCTTCCTGACCAGACAGACTACATTCTGTTTGTTTCCTTTTCAAACATCACGTCTGCTTTTCTCACCTTTGGCTTTTATGTGCAAAAGCTACAAACAAAGACAGTAATAAACACCACATAGGCTATCTCTAAGGATTAATGGGGTGGTGGGGTGGTTGTTTTCCTAATTGGTATAAAAAAAGGGTAATTATACCCAACAACAGTAAACAATAGTACACATATATACCTGTATACTCCTTAATAATTGTGGGAATTATTCCCTTTCCTATTTGCTCCTTTTCTGTCTTTGCTAGACACTACAAACACAAAGTGACTGATTACCCGACAGTGCTAATTTGAATATTGATTAGAGTCAAGTCATCATATGTACAGGTGCTCTGTACTATGGCTGTGCTCCATTTATCACATAAAAATAACGACAAACGAGAACGCAATAGTAAAACCATGGCAACAGAGTAACAACAGCATTGTTTGGTTACACGTGTCCACGCTGAGGTTCTGTAATAATGAATGGTAACAACGTAAAATGGATAAAAATGTGCCAACAGCAAGCTAAATAACAGTGGACATACACGGAGACAAACAAAGGACAAGTGACACATCATGTGTGATGAGTTTCTCAAACCCAACACAGATAAATGTACTTAACATTCTTTTTTTTTTTTAACAGAAAGGTAAACTTTCTCTCTCTTTCTCCACTGAAGCCGTGCACTTCTTACTTCCTTTCTAAGGCATGGAACAATGGGTTCCTCAAATGGATCCTCTGAACAACAACAAGTCAAGACAACTGAGTCCTCAGTGTCCTTGCTGAGTGTAGGTGGAAACATGTCATTGTCCAGTCAAAACCGCTTTTCACCCTCACTGCATCTTCCCATCCAGCACTTTTTTCTTCTCACCCACGTCAGCAGCCACCGACTTCCAGTATCGATGGCACATCAGCTCCAGCAGCTCCACCCCCCCGATCAGCTTCTGCTGGGCCACATACACCCCTACCACGACCATAAAGTAGAGCCTGAAAGGCGCCCAGAGCCACAGCCCGGTGAAACACAGGGCAATGAAGCCGCTCCAGTACAGCAGCGAGGCTGCTTTGATCAGAGCCACCCGCAGCTCTGACTTACAAGGTGGCACCCGTGCCACGCCCTCTCTGTCGAAGGCCCGAGGCTGGCTCGCGTAAAAGTCCCTCAGACGGACTTCCTTCTCGGCCCAGCGCTCTCGACACCAAGACTCCAGCTCAGAGGAAGAGGCGGGCAGCGAAGACACTGGGTAGCGGCGGACGTGGAAGTGGATCTCACGCGGGAAATGGCCCAGTATGAGGTGGCGTTCTGTCTGAGGGATGTTCTTTGGGTATGCAACTGTAATGTCATGGACAGCGTCCAGGTTGTCTCCTGGGAAATGGCACACAATTTGAAATGATTAAAGGGAGAATACTCACTGATAAAATGATCTGAAACACTGAAACAAGGCTTTTCTCACTCAAAACAGGTTAACGGAAAAGAATTACTAGAAGCTTCAGAGGCATTTGATTATTTACGATGTGACACGCTGCCTTTAAAATCCTGGTTCCTTCTCCCTGTTACACAGACACCTTAATTATGCAGCAACCATCAAGAGCTCTATAGCGTCATCACCGACCCACGGTGGCCTTACAACGCACAGGGACAACTAAATAGCTTAGCCCTCCTATGGTAAAAATAGCGCTGAGAGGGGCGCAGTGAACTTGGAAAAAGACAACGAGAACAGCGTGTCAGTCAGTGGTGCATAGAGAGGGAGAGGGGAGGTAGCTAAGGCTGATGATATCACACTGATTCACAACACCTGCTTGGAGAGTTAGTGCCTTGCTCAGCATCCAGAGTGGGTGGGGGTGCGACAGCAGGGCCAGAGGTGGTATTTAAGACCTCTGGAGGAGTGCCAGAATTAGCTCATACAGAAACATGAGAATATCAGGGGAGTTGTAATGGCTGACTGTAGGGTGAAGCATACGTCTGAGACGCTGAAGAATAACAGGTATGATCGCTCTTCTACAAACACTGTCAGTGGAATAACTTCAGTCAGCACAGTGTGTCATTTTCCACAGTTTTTTCCACACTGATGCGCAGCCTGTGTCCTGCTTACTTCCATTTGAACAAATCATGCTAATCTTGAAAATGAAGTAACAGATAAGCGTCTGCTGTTTGACTGAAGTGGATTGGTGCCATGCTAAATGCACATAATGTCAGAAGCTGTTGATGATTGGTCAAACCTCACCTTTTCTGAGCCGGTCGACGATGAAGGTGAATCCAGTGCTACGGGGATGGAGAACATACTCCAATTTCGGCAGGTTGTTCTGTGCAGCAAATGCGTCACTCCTTGCTCTTGTGTTTTCTGCAGGAGACACGCGTAATAAATAATTAACGAGACTACATATGGAATACAACGCATCCTTGAAACGATGCACTATATAATTAAAAATAGCAGCAACAATAATAACAGCTGGTTCTGGGATATGACCACGCTGATAAATATATCCAAAGACAAACACGCTTCCACATTTGTAAAAACCCTCAGGGGGACATAAACACAGGAAAGATGACTCTTTATTAACCAAACATTCCTCATGAACTGGTTGCGGGAACATGTAAACCATATCATGAGCCTTCATATTATGTAACAGGCAGCTAATTCGGACAAATGTCTCAGACGGAAGAACTACGGACAAATCTTTCATTGAGTTCACATAAAGTCTATATGCTTCATAAGAGCTCATGGAAATTTTTCAAGCTTAAGTGAACTGGATCCTCTAGGTTGGAGGCACATAAGTATGGCTCCAGAATAAGCATTAGGGCAGTAATGAACCGAACACATCAGATGCCTGAACACACTGTATACGTCTCCTTGTTTCTTGCGTCAAATTAGGCCTTGAGGTTTAAGAGGCTTAAACACGCACACACAATCGCAGACGTCAGAATGCAACACGACACGTACAACTATCTTCAAAGCCTTAAATCTGACGGCGAATTATGATGTAAGTGCACTGGACCCCTCATGACGCTGCGACATATGTCAAGCCTCCCTCTGCAAAGCTACTCAGGACTTTGACTGGCTTAGTTGTGATCTGAAGAGGCTTTAGACAGTGGTGTCACTCTTGCTTGCACTGAAAGATCAGAGCATTCTTGCAGAAATGTCCATGTGGGGCGTGTGTTGAGGGATTCTGCCATGCCTTATCACCTTAAAATTGCGTTTGCATGACAGTGTTGGTGCGAAGGTGCAAGACAGGTGTAGGCCCACACTGAGCTCTGGAAACTGCTCAGTGGGTAACACATTCGGAGAATGACAAGTGAAGTATGGGCAAACTGTTTTATGAATGATGTAGTGGTTTTTTTTTTTTTTACTTCTCACCTGTGAGGTCTGTGCCCTCAGGGAAGAGTAGCAGCTGCAGGGGCTCTCTAATGTCACAAAAGTAGTCTAGCATGTTCTCCAAGTGCTTCTTGTCTTCCTCCCAACGACGCTGAATAAAGACAAAGCAGGCCACCTGCATAGCCCAACCTGCAAAGCACATATGAAGTCGTTACACGTTTAACTAATTGCTTCTCATGTTCAACTGGCTCTGCTTCAACAATTCAAAGAAGGCTGGGTGTGTGTACCTTTAGGAAAAACACCTGACATGCTTAGCCTGTGAGTCAGCTGGATTCGCATAAGATCCAATGACATTACGCCTTGCCAAGCAACAGATTAATAAGTGTAATAGAGGCCGAGAGTGTTTTTGTTGTGACGACAGCCTACTGTGACGGCAGCGAGAAGCGTTCTGATTGGTTAAAAGTAGCACACGATAGGTGATGACAGATGATACATCCAATCCCCTGCCAAGTACCTGGCACATGCCAGCTACCGGGGAAAACTTCTCAGATGGTTCTGTGAAACAAACCATCTGGCCTGTCAGGTTACTGACATCTAATTTTCCATCAGATGATTATACACTCTGCTAATATACCTTTGGAATTTAGACTTGTCAGACCGGTACTTCTGAAATACATTTTTCTTTAGTGGTATCGAACAATAGATTCACAGACTTGACATTATGATATTGATAAGTGTACAAGAGTGTGTTTCCTGTGTGTAGGTAAAGGGCAGACCACCCAGTGTATACCCACCAAAGCCGGGCACAGCCTTCAGTGCAGCCTTGAGACAGATCTTTTCCAGACGAAGATAGCTGTACCTGAGCAGACAACACCAAAGGAACATCCAGTCCAGACGGGTACGGTGGTTCATGATGATCACACTGCGCTCCCCAGGAATGAAGCCATCGCCCGTTATCACCACCTTCACCCCAAACACCAGCTCTAGCAAGGACTACAAGAAGCAGGGGTGTGGCGGGAGGAAGAAACAGAAAGGACGGAAAAGATAGCGAGGGGAGGGTGAGAAATGGAGACAAGGATGAGGATTTAAAAACGATAAAGAAGGGGGAGAGGTGGGACTGGGAAGAGGGAAGTTAGTGGGATAAATTGGTGAGAGGGAAAAGAGTGGAAAATAAAATAAATACGACGTTCGGTTCTGGAGGTCACTGTAATATGTATAAATTAGTGCTAATAAAGAATTCAAACCTGCGACAACAGGGAGGCATAAATTAGGACAAGATGACGCAAACGCTCATCATCTCACACATAGGTAACTTAAGACCATCTGGCACACAGAGAAGTAGGTTAAGTAAAGACCAGGCAGGTGTACGCACCACAGGCAGGGTGAGCCATGTTGCAACGATTCGATCGGTGATCCAGCGGTACCAAGCAGGAGACAGCAGCATGAGGGGCAAAAACGGGCCCAGCATGAAGACACTTCCAAAGAAACTACCCAAAAACAGGGTCACCACAAAGTACAGGCCCCGCACCGACACAGCCATCTGTGAGAGATGAAGAAGACAAGTTTGAGTGTAAACTGAAGCTAGATACAGATAGATATAATGTTGTAGAGCAGTTGAGGCAAAATGTTTTGTACTGCGCAAGATAAAACATGATGACATATATGGAATTTATTCCCGTCTTGGAGCTCCACTATGGAAAGCAGCTGAAAAGGGAGAAGCGCAGTCATGTGAAACTAATGTGATTATCAAAGGTCTCATCAGCAGCAAAGACTGCTGTTCTTCTGACAAATTTTCCCCACAAACAGTGGAAAATCCAGGGCAGACATTCCTGACGGTGGAATGTAAATAGGGGAATATTTTTGACTCTGGGTGACAAATTGTGGGTGCACTGTCACTAAATCAAGTGGAGCTGTGGAATTAATCACCGCATATACGGTCGAGTAAGCTTTGTATTACACTTCCTGACACTCTGAACATAGCAACTGTGGCAAAATGTTATCGCAACATCTAACAAAGTTTAAGTAAACCAATCGTTCTTTGACATTTTCACATTTAAACTACAGTAAGCGAGACTACTCTTTATGTATAGATAGTGAAAATCTGTGTTAATAAATTATGCTCATTTGCAAGTGACATGTTTTAATTGTTGTATCATTCAGACTTGTAGTTAAATGGAAATCACACTTCCCACCAGGCTGCCCACCAGCAGCTGAAGCTGTTGCAGTGGCACTACACAACATTACTCGATCACAATTATTTGATTGATTAAAAGCCAGTACACCAACTGTTAATTGCCTCATCAGCATATGCATGACGAGGCAATTACGCACACAAATTAAGCTGTGAAAACTATTTAAGCAGGCTGAACACATACTATTTACACACATAACAGTAGCTGCAAAACATTGCGGAAATACCCACTGGTCACTGAACCCCTGAGCGAGGTGAACCGAGCCTGTAATACTTCTAAAATTAAACAAATAAGTAATGGGTACATTAAAGCTGGAGATCCCTTTTCATTTCAGAGGCGTCAGAGGTGACCTCTAAAGGTTTCAACATTACACTTTGGTAAGTAACACACAGCTTGGCAAAAAAGAATTAACCTGCGACTCGTGCGAATGGTAAGCTCTGTGCCTTTCTCACAGTCGAAGTAGAGATTCAATTTACGAGATAATCAAGAGTAAAAATGAAACCATTCCGGCCTGCACGCATTAAGATCATACCAACGCCCAGTAATCGTTTAGGAATTTTCACACCCAACCTATCAAAATGTTTGCAATTTTAATCACATCCGTAATATTTGTACTGTAGGCTAGCCTTATCATTGATTATCTGCAGACCATAAAAACAATATAAACTAAGTCTCACCAGTAAAATCAAACATTCTCTAGTTACACAAACAGTAGAAGCTTCTAAAATGTCATGCTGTCGACCTAACATGTAACTTGATCAGCTTTGAGATCAGGTGAGAGCCAGGTGTTTTTCCCCCCATCGTGCCCAGAAATGGACGGCGGCAAAATCTAGTTGAGACTCGAACAGATTTCCAAGCAGTACATTTTGTTTCCCAGAGAATACTACTATCAGTCCTGCACAAGCCTGTCCCACCTCAAACGAGCCTATCAGTCAGGGCAAGTGGATCATTAACACACCTTCCTTGGTGTAGCAAACAAGTAATAAAGCAGACCTTGAGAAAATCCCTTAAATGTGAATTATTTTGTTCACTTTTACAAACTGTTAGATTCACTTGTCTTAAAGTGAGCAATAAAGTAAGTCAATACGGGCAGTCGGCTAAGAAGAAGGTTTGAAGGGGAAATATTCTAACTCCTGATTTGATTACGCCCCTGGCCTCGCTGACGCAGGAAGTCTGAGCTGGTGTTGCAAGGAGCGATTTCCTCCAGGAGGTGTTTTCTCCTCTTATATGAACCTCACTTCGCACCTTTCCTCCTCAATTATTGTTATGATTGTACAAGACTGACCAACCCCAACGGTCTCATCATATCACCGCTGACACCCTCTGTGTCACTATGACGCAGCAAGTCTAGCGCCAGCAACCAAAGCAGCTGAAGGTGCATTTAAGCAACGCACAAGTGTTTGTGTGTATGATTATGCTGGCAATAAGGGTTTGAGGGTTACTGGTTTTAACAACGGAAAATGTGAGGCATGAGAGAGGTGAGGAAAACAGGCCGGCTCAGCACAATCGCCACAATTAGGTGGCGTCCCCGCACACACACACAAGGAAACACACCCTTGGGTGGCTCCTGGAACAACCAGATGCGCCTATTCATACAAACAGCAAAGATGGACGACACACCTGGAGTCGGGGATGTGATAAGTGAATGGAATTATGAAAATTATAGTGTTAAATAAACATGTTTTTCTTCCGCTTGGCATGGACACCGGGGACGGCTATTTATACGCAGCATCCTTAGAGACTTTTGTTTTCATATTCCTAAGCTAGCACCAGTTGTGAGTTTGTTTTAGATCCGTTCATTTGGTTGCTTTAACATTTATTTATTCACCATAGTAATGATCTCGAGAACACTTCCCCAAACACCGCATGTAATGAACAGCACACCCCTCATAGTCCAAGTCTGGATTCTCTGGCAATCATTTTGCATTCCTAACTTTAAGCCAAGACCAGACATCCCAGCAGAGCAAAGCAGAGTTAAGAGGTCAAGCATGTCTAGGCTAAACAATGAGCTTAAGTGCTGTGTGTATGTGTGCGTTTATGTAAGAGACGGAGGGAGAGGGAAAGAGAAAGGACGGATATAATAAGTAAAATTAATAACACACAGATTTAAGTACAGATCTCTTTTAGAACAGCGAGGTCAAACGTGAATGTTACAATTCTCTGAGCTTGCGAAATGAACTGAAACGTCTGGGAATCAAGTCTCCCGACAGCTGCCACAGAGCTCCACAGAAACCCTTAAATAACTTCAGTATCCTTTTGATTATATTAAAAAGGGCATTCAGTTGTTGCTTCAGCCAATTACGCCAAGAGCAACAGGCCTTTATACCTGTAAGGACAGAAAAAGTAACAACAGTATTGACGGGAGGAAATCAAACACAAGACTATTGTTTAAGAGAGAAACGCCAGGGATAATTTAATAGAGACAATTGAAGAGAGTGAGCTTGTGGACATTTTAGATGTAGCGGAAAATCAGGTTCTCTAGAATTCATTGACAAAGTTCCTTTTGTGCCCACATGCACATGACTACGGCGATTTTCTTTGTAAGTACGCTTCCTCCGCTCACGTGAGGAGGTCACAGTATCGGTTCACTACTACTAGCAACTATGACAACAATCAATGCATAACAAGACTGTGTAATAGATAAGGAGGCACTTCCAACCACAATGTTTTGAATGGATCCGAGTGTGTAAAGAAGTGAACTAGTGGGGGTTTATTAACCGTTAAAACTGGACAAAGAGCCCTCTGTTAGCAGGTGCAGAGCCGTGACTGCTTTGTGGAGTTTCCATTATACCATATTATTTAACTCAGTGTGGCTTGGTATTATCTATGATTTAATCAACCTTCATTAGGAAAAACTGACTCAATCGTGCCTCATTAATGCAATAAAACAAGAGTCAGTAAGTATCATGCATCATATCATTTCCATAACGCCTGGGTGGGGTAAAAAAAATGGACTTTAGCCAGAAAGGCAACAAGGGTTAACCATCGTTTAACTCAAGAGATGTGTCATGTTCTCTCTGTAAATGATCATCCTTTGATAGAATCATTGCTTTGTCCCTGCCATTCGTGTAAATTAACAATAGCGAGGTAAAAAATGGTTTAACGAATGGAAAAAATAATGTTATGATGGTTAATGTTATGACAGCTTGTGCTATCTAGTGGCCGCACTGATGCATCGAATATGCCCAGCACAGAGCATGCGCCAACGGCAGCGCACAAAACCTTAACTTTACATTCAAAAATAAGAAAGCTTCATGTTACATGTGTTACTTCCCTTAAACTATAATGTCTACATCAAAAAGACACGATGTCTTTGGCTAGAATCCACACTAACTCACAGCCAGGCTAACGCAAACAACACCGAGAATGCTAACCGCTAACTTAGCAAGTCAAATGTAACGTAAATGAGAGGCTAGCTCAAGTTAGCATACCTTATCTAGCTTACTTTAATGTCAGTTTAATGCACCAACTGCAATTTAACAGTCACTGCATACTGTCACGCAACGAAATACCCACCTTTTGCTGTTTTCCCTGCCGATTCAAAGTTTGTTTTTAGGTGTGCTAGCCACGTTAGCCTAAGTCCAAACGCCTGTTTGCGACATACTAACTTAGCAAGCCAGCTAGCAGCTAACTAGCGAAGCTTACAAGCGCTACAAGAACTCAGCTGTCGGGCGGTGTTTGTTCTTCTTGGCGTGTCAGCTGATTCAGCCGCGGAGTCAAAGCAGCTTCGCTTGACTTAGGACCCTTTACTTATTTAAAAATGCTGCAAAAGTGCAGCCGCCCCGCCGTTTTGCAAGCTGAAACGACCTCTCAACTTGTTACCTCTCACCCGTTGTTGCACTGAGTCACCGACAGGGGGTGCCGTTTGTACGAGCTGCGCTCATTGAGTAAGAGAGCCTGACTGTGAGTTGCATACACGGTATGTGGAACAAAAACATGCCCCGGTGCCCTCATACTGAACGCTATGTAGATTTTACAAGCTGATATGGATTATGCTTGTATTATAGGTCATATTTTAAACTGGTTTGTACACACAGAGTCAGTAGTCTGCAGAAGAAGAGGGTAGAGGGCATGTGCCAGTTAATAAAATATTTAGATCTTTTACTCATGCAAAAGTATCTACAAATAATCCATCCAAGTATTGGTCATGCATTGTTTATGTTGGAATCATCAGAAGCACTAATTGCAGAGACAAATGAGTGCTTTACTTACAGCTTATCCTTTCATCACTTGGCTGTTATGGTTTTATTAGTGTCATTTTCACCGTTGTGGCTCGTAAAGGTGAAACTATAGCCTTTAACTACTACTGCGTACAAACCGCCATACAAACAAAGTACTGGTGATACGCTGTAGTCATTGTAAAAGAGTGAAAAGTACAATATTTCTCTTTAAAACGTGGTGGAGTGTTGTAACACGGTGAAACGCGTGTTCAGTCCTGTATCAGTGTCTCTCAAGCTCGGTGTGTTATAAATAAAACAGCAATCGCATAAGATGAAGTGGTTCATCCGAACCCGTCAGAGCAGCATGATTTTATTTGACACTTGTAACCAGGTGAGAATGGGAAAACAGGTCAAAAATGAACAGGGCAAGTCTGCAAAGCTACTCTGAGAAGGTGTTCACAGTTTCTGGCCCTTAGTTGACATTTTTGAAGAGCAAATAAGCTGTAGTCTTCACATAGTTTCAACACACTTAAGGGAGTTTAACGTGGTATTAAATCATGTTTGAACTGACCGAAACAAACGTCCACTGGAACGGTATGTCCATTCCAGTCACTACTTTTGTGCTCGCTAATCCTCTTTTCGGGGCTTAAGGGGTCTCGTTCACGTTACAATGTTCTTCCCCATGTTAGTAATGTGTCAGGGCTCATTCAGCACGGTATTGATGATATACTTCTTGACTGTGTCCTCCAACATAGCCTTTTAAAGTAGTGTAAATCCCAGCATGTGTCATTTGTTTCTTTTACTCACAGTTATGAGCCGTTCTACTGTTACAAATTACCTCAGCATTCAGTGATGTGTGTGCGCGTAGATCGGTCAATGTGTCTGAGCATAGCCGAGCATGTACTCGCCTTGCGCGCATGTATGTGGCTGCGTGTGTGCGCACACGGTGAGTGAGTGAGGTAGGGACGGACTGACAGACAGAGGAAAAGAGAGAGTGCACTTAGTCAAACTCAAGGCTTTTCCATGACCTGCTCCCTGTGGCATGCACTCTATCTGAGAGACTGAGTGAACTGTATAGCTTTATCAGTATAAACTTCTCAAGGGTCAGCCCATCACTTCAGAGGGAAATGGAAAAACTTTGCTTGGAAACAGTCTGTTTATCTATTTATTTATTTTTTTCCCCCAATTTGGTGCCAACTCACCTTCACGAGAGCTGCCCATCGACAAGATTAATAACAATTGTCCAAAATAATTTAGCAACGTCCGTACAAGATTAAGTGTGCCGAATCCTATTCCATTTGAAGAATTCCAAATATTAAAGTGATCTGGCCAAAAAAACAACATTATTTTAATCTGTGGAAAACCTACACAGACACACGCGCTTGCTGATAAAAGATGTCTTGGGAGGTGAGCCAACCTTTGTACAAGTTAAGATCAAACTGACTGACACCGGCAACAACATTCATTTATGTTAGAAATGCCTTTCCGCTTACATAAGTCCATGTGGGAGAGACGGGGTGACTTTTCTTCAGGCATTGTAAGCTATGTTTTGGTTTATTTTCAATGGAGTCTATTGATAGCACTTTAATGAGGTTTTTACTAAAAAAAAAACCCATTTGGTTTGTTTTTTATTTAACATTCTTGCCTCTAATGACCTCTTGTGCTTTTTGCGGTAGTTCAAAGTGGGGGCATGGATGATTAAACTTGATCCCTCTTCCTTTTCGCTTCACTTCCTCTTCGCGCAGACTGACACACCTCAGCTTTACACCTGTAACAACATATTGCTCCAGTTTTGCATCTTAATTTCTGCTTATCCCCGTCTGTGTCCTCGGTGCTATAACCCTCTCCCTTTCCTCGCTTTTTCCACCCCGGTCTCTAGGCAATAAGGATTATAGCGGCGGGACCACAAGCTGTCTATTTATAACAACAACAGCCTATGGAAGAGCAGCAGCCTGTGGCTTAGCACATTAACGCACCAAACTACAGCACAAAGCGGATGCCAGCAGCGCTGTATTGATCAAAGCTTTAAAAGCTTGAGGATGAGCTGGAGATGCTCCTTACATCACCTTGTTAAGCAGAGAATGAGTCCCAGGGTGTTCAGACTCGTCCGTACGTATGTGCTGCTTCTGCGAGCCGAGTATCAACTCCACTTTGCTGTACAGTTGTAGAAGATTTGCTTTAAATAGCAACCTGCAGTCTTTTGTTCTTGATATCACAGGTGGCTGTGGGGTCGATGAAGGCGTTACCTCACACACTTAACGGTGTTTGATAGGCTCGTGGCCTAAGACAGAAGGAGATGAGTTACACAGCTCTAAGTTATTTTGCACTTCCTGTGAAAAATAATGATCTTGTCCAGTTTTGCAACCTCGGTCACAAGGGCTGGCTTGTGTCATGCGAGGACTGCGTTTTAAAGGTTTTAGCTTAAGAAGTAAGCTGCTGATTTTCAAACGTGGACGAAAGAGCGTGGGAGATGACCCCTGTGCTGTAAAGTGATCACGGTCACCACACAATAAAAAGATCTGTGACAACGAATAATGCAAAGGTGCACCGCCACAAAGCAGGTGTGCTAACGTAGCAGGGGGCTCTATGTTTAAAAATAAATGTGCTAGGTTTTCTAAAAATCTAAAAACTGACTAAATGAGTGCGTCTGTCTTTCACAGTACAATTTTCTCTTCCACCCGTGAAGTTTGTTGCGTTTTGCATTTCTTTTCGAGCAGATGCCGCTGAGCACGTTCACAAGTGTCATTTTTGCATTTTATCTTATCTCATCGAGTGTTATTTAAATCGGCCACCAAGAGAGACAGACAGTCTCTCCAATCTATGATTTAGCAGCGTCACAGTGCAAGTTCCATTTACGCTTTACCTCCTTAACATCCCTTTTTTTTTCCTCGTCTGACTTCTTCACCTTTTAATCCTCCCTTCATGTTGTACGCCTCTCAGCGTATCTTATTCTAGCTCTTCCCTTGTTGACAGTGCCAGATATGTGTCTACGCATGGTGGGCCGTCTCCAGACAGGTTATAAATAACTATCAAAGTTTTTTGCTCCGTGTCCTGAGAGCTCCACTTTCTTCTCACACTTGAGGAACCATGGGAAAAGAATCTTTCCCTTACGCACATGGCGCTCATAATAACAGGCACGGGTATACATAAAACCTCAGAGCACACGCGCGCCTTTGCAAGCTTAGCACAAACACACGGACGCAGATACGCATAAACACATAGAATAAAACGCGGCGGCTTATGCCGTAAGGTTGCGGCACTAAATTAAGTAAGGCTATAAGAACAGGGGCGCTGTTTATAATGAAACATAACCTGCACTGTGGGAATGTGGAGGACATTTCTGCTGTTGTGTAAGTATGGGAAACTTGCTGAAACAACAGAATGGGATAGAAGTCTGGTGGAGCAAAAAATAGAAAGCTCAAGAAAACAACCCAAAGAGGAGAAAAAGTGAAACGTGAAGAGGGAGTGGAAAAAAGGGCTGAACATTATTTCTTTTTCCTCTTTTCAGAAACCTGGGTTACGTTATAGGAAATCAAGCGTTTGTCTTAGTTTACATGTAGAGGAGTGACAGTGAAACGGTGTTAATATGGACTATAGTTGGGAGTCGGGAGAGAATTCGGGGGTTGGCAGGTCAGACTCTGCTGACACACTGGGATCAGCAATGGGATTGTTTCCACTGGAAAGAATTCCAAGAATGAGCTAGAAGAGCTATCAGTGACTTCACTCAGAGGGCTCTGACAACAGTTTTAATACACAGCCAGGCACACACGGTCTCACACTTTTAAAGATCCCTGCGCCCCATGCCAACAATGGCGTGCGAGACGCTCTCCGTGCCCCGTGTCACCGAGTTCTCTCGATGAGTGCTCGTCTTAGCGTTTGCGAATGTTGTCACCTCTGAACACCGGCGGGGGCCCGGTTGAAGAAAAGATTTACAGTCGAGAAATTACTTTGACCCAAGGGATTTGAGATATAATAGAGGTTGCAATCTGGTCAGTGAACTCAGCTGAAATATGAGGGCATGTTCAGAGGGGAAGGAAAGAGTAAAGGGTCTAAAAAGGTGATATATAATCTTGAAGCCTGGGTTAAATAAGCCAGAGTCAGATGTACAATTAAAGGGGGAAACGTCTTTCTATACTTTATCTATTAGAGTTCATGGAATAGTCATTTTGGGATGTATGTTTGTTTGCTTATTTGCCCCTTGTAATAACAGTACATAAGAAGTTGAAGCCAGTTGCGGATTAGCTCACCTTAGTGGTTTCTAAACTCTTAAAATTAGCTTAAAATAGCAATATGTAATGCTGATTGTTGGGTTTTTCTACAGAGGAACAAAGCTGGGCGATATCAGCTCATAGTGTAGTTTGGAACGACAGTGGCTTGGAAACAAATGCAAACTAAACCATCAACAGTAAAAAGATAATTGAGGAAACATGTTTTGGGCAAGTTAAAATGCAACTAAGCTGCAGTTAAACCTTGACTTGTCCAAACAGATGATGTCTGGAAAGAAAACAATCACCATAAACGTGAAACTATGAGGTGCTTCGGTTAATATTTCTCAGCCTTGCTTTAGCAGTCAAGTTTGAAAGGGGTGGAAAGCAAACATTAATCGCCCGGGTTACAAAAAAGTCTACAATCGCAAAGGTTTTTGTGCCGAGTTAATCAGCTGAGCAAAGTGACCGAAGACAGGAGCGGCGCAAAATGTCAAAATGCTACGGAAAGACGCTGCAGGGCTCTCTTTCATATCTGCTTCGGTCTCCGAAACACAGGACCTTTCTTTATTAAAACTGAAGTATATTGCCTTCTCCGGCAATATCTGAAAGACGACACAGGGTTTGGAGGTCTCCGGCTGACGTCACGTGACTGCGCGGCTGGATGAAAGTTCACCCGGTCTAACGACTGCTGTTGTCCTTTCCAAACTTCTTGTGATTTCTTCTTTCCATGATCTCATGACTTTTTCCACTGAGATCAAAGAACAGTCATTAAGGCAGTCACAAAGGACATTTGTTTTCTGGACTATTCAGATCGAGACACCGGCTCCCCGGGCCAGAAGCACACACACACACACACTCTCTTGCTGACCACCATTTTCAGCTGGGGGGGTATTAATAACTCTTAATGCTCCATTTTTCTTTCCAGGAAACAGGAAGCAGGATAGAGGGGCAGGTCATTGTTCCCCTTCCAGGAAGTGACCATAAGGCTCTGAGAGGACCACCTTGGACAATCTATCAGGCTCTTGGCCCTCAAATGCTCCACTGCAGCAAGCAACTCTGATGTAGGCAATTAAAACCTGACCTTTTGGGTCACAAGTAAATCACCTGAGAAGTTTCCATTGCAGCAGCGATCAGGCAGTGTTCTCCTTTTCCTATAAATTCCCCTTTTACCCATTAGAGAATTTCCAGTTAACCACATTTTATGAGTGTCACTGTGATGTGTTTATGAGTAGTGCGTGAGGAGTTGCTTCCATTGGCTCGTACCCCGTGTTATCCTTAATATCTCTGGCAATTGTAAAAGCCTTCAAACCCTAGCAGGTCAAAACCACTCTTCTCCATGCTGCTGGATGCCATTATTAATATTTCACCAACTTAAAAATGAAAGTGTGTTAGGTGTTGAGTTTTCGCTGTAACCGGGAGAGAGCTCGTGTGCAAGTTGAAGACAGGAAGCTGCATGCGGCTGCCTCTCGCTTCTATATATACACACATATTTCATACACGCATCTGTTTTCGTAGAGAGAGAGATTCTGTACGCGACAATGCCGAGCAGGAAGCAATTCTGCTTTTCTTTAACCACTGCAGGTGAAACGAGTGGGGGAAAGGGGAGAGGAGCGTGGGGCGAGGGGTGGGGGATTCAACAAAGAAAAATGAAAGTAAACACACACAAGTAAAGTCTCTCTTGGAAACTATAGCGTTTCAAAATGTGCTGGAGGATTACCCCTTTCTGTTCATCAAACAAGAAGACTTAACCCTTTAAAGTCACACATAAGAGTCACACAGTTGGATAGCAAATTCAAATGTTTATTTACAGCCTTCACTGAGAAAAGTGGTCTAAATACAAAAGAAAAGAAAAAAAAACAACAACATGGCGGCTAATCTCCCTGAGCTTTACAAAAACAACGTGGTGGGACCTGTAGATGACAGACAGGAGAAAGAGAGAGATGCTCTGTACACAGCCCTAATGCCACTCAAAATGAGAAATTACAAAAACAAAACAAAAAAAGGACGTATCTCACTCACGCCTCTACAACAGTAACGTCAGACTGTACATGGAAAAGTCAAATCTTTTCCACAGACTTGTTACACAAACAGTAGGTTGTGATGATTGAGTGAAAAAAAGTGAAGAGAGAACAACCACTTTTGAAATTACATACAAGCAGATGACAGACATCACTACCAGAGAACAAATACAACAGCTTTTGGCAAACATCAGAAGCCATTTTTTATTATTTTTTTTTTAAAAACTGAATGAAGAGTACTGCTTCGGGCTTCGCCTACATCCTTGTCTGAATTCTCAGTGACTTTACTGTGTCAAAGGTATGTCAGGAAGACGAGGAAAGACATTCACCCTTCGGTTTGGACTCTCAATCTTTGCCTTTCTAAAGCCAAACCCATAGCACAAATAAGATCAGCGCTCGACAAGGCCTCAGGGGTTGGCTCACTGTGGGAACAAGTATTTACACATCCTTCATTGGACCTGTACATTGCTTCTTTTTTTTTTTTTTTAAAGGAAAAAAAAAAAATGTAAAAAAGCACAAATTTTCCATTCTTACTCAGCTTTCCTGTTCAAACACTGACCCGCTTGTGTCGAATTTCATTCCCAGAGTCGTGCCTTTTTGCTTTGTCATCCGTCTCCTGCTCACCGTAAGGCTTCGAGGAGGTCGCTGTGATGAGAGGATCATAGCAGAACTCAAGTTTCCCCCCTTTCATTTTCTTCCCACTCCACTAAAATAACTCCAGGTTTACCGTGAATGCCTGACATAAGCTAAAAAAAAAAAAATTAATAATTTAGACAAATCCTGTGGAGGGGAGAGAGAGAAAGGACCAGAAAAAAAAAAAAAAATCCCAGTTAACATTTTTTCACAAAACACCCACTTCCCAAAAGAAACCAGACAAGTCACGAAACGTTCACTTCTCGGAAACAAACGGATCCACAGACGTCAGTGGCAATCACAACGATTAACATAGCAATCCAGAAACTGAACACAAACATGGACAGGGCACTGTACAATAATAATAATAACAATAATAATAATAATAATTTCCGTGGGTACCACAATAGTTCTGTATGCAAATGCGAAGTCTCTGGGGTCATGACGCCAGCCATTTGGGAGAAAAGTACAGAGCAGTTAGTGGGCCCCTGCAGAGTAAGAGCTGTCCATGGAGCACTGAGCTGCCGTTGTCGAACGAGACGTCCGGTTTGGGCTGAGACACACACGGTGGTGGACGTGGTAGGAAGTAGGCGTGGGTTGGAGGTGTCCAATATTCTCAAGTCAGTTAAGATGGAGTCCAGGGGGATGAATTATGGTGGGGGGAAGTGTGCGCGTGTATTGCTTCTTCTCTTGCGGGATTGTGATTTTTGGTGTCATGGGCAAAGACACGGCATCACGAGACACCGAATGTGTCTTTCAGTGGAGTCCGCTGGAGTGCTGAGGTGAAGGTAACCAGTGTATGAAAGGGAAAGTCCAGACAGACAGAGAGAGACAGAACAAGTGTGTGGATGCTACAACGCAGCTTCTAGTGCTGGGAATTCTGTGTCGGCTGTCCATTTTGGATAATGCCGTTACTCTGTTCCTCCTCCTCTTCCTCCTCTTCTTCCTCCTCCTCCTCACTGACCAGGAACTCCTCCGGTGGCCAGCGAAGCTCCCCGCTCTCGACCTCCCCTTCTGTCGGCTCAACCACGATGGATGGTAGGCGATCTTTCAGCTTACAGCAGCGGTCAAAGTCTGAGGGGTCTGGAAATATCTAAAAGAGGAAAGACATGGTTGTTAATCTTTCAGGACTTAGCACAAATCAGCCTCTGGAATGCGAGGCAGGCCGTAACAAGATTCAGTAGATTACAAGATTGGAGAGCCAGTACCTCTGAGGCGGAGAATAGTTTGTGAGCACATTTCTGATCAGTGTGAGCGGTTCTTGGATACCAGAGCGCAAGTCTTGAATCTTGTGGAAGAGTTGCAGGCACCATTACAATGCCAAACAACTATGAAGGAAGTGACGTGAAGACTAAACATCTGTGATGGGAACTGGTTGCTTAAAATCCCAGTGGCATACCTGATCTTGCCCATCCCACATTCCTTCAAGTTAAACTGGCTTTCCGCGCACAAAGGCATTTCGTGGTAAATGCTGCATCATGCTTAATCGCAAAGGCCTTGCAAGGCGCTGTGCCAAGCAGCTCGTGGCTGCATAGGAACTCATCCACATCATCGACTAGTCAGAGGATTATACAAGAGCATAATGATAGCATAGTGAGACGCACAGGGACGTGATGTGTATAAATATCTGTTTTCGAATACTGCTCAGCTCCGTGGAGGTTCAGTCAGAAACAGGTTTAGAGAAGAACAGGAATTTGGTTGAATTATCTGTAAATCTAGATCTCCGATATGTCCGCTTACACCAGTGTGCCTCGCTCAAATGTTTGGACCTGAACCGAAGGGCATGAGAGACATTCTGACAACAGAGATTACACGCATTCCTCGTCCTGGCGAGATTGGACATCAACCGCCAACTTTCTCTGTTCTCAGGAACAGGAGAAAACGGCCCAGGGGAAAAGGCCTGCCACTCCTGGTCCAAGAACAGCATTTTTCTTTTTTGCTGTTGTTTGGATAAAGTGGATGAATATTTTTAGACCTGCATATTTCACTCCAAGACATTTTGAGAGGGAGTCGGGGGGGGGGGGGGGGGGGCGATGTCGCTGTCTGGGCAAAGAGCCCAGTGGAAAGAAAGCATTAGATGGAGCAGGAGAGAGAGACGAGAAGAGATAGAGGGGATCCAGCTGTGTCCAAATCTTTCCATGAATTCCATAGGAGACAGATGAGAAGGGAGGGAAGACAAAGAGCTATAAATATGCTCCGTGAACGTGAGAATTTCTCAGGTTAGGAAAGCATGTATGTGTCCGTCAGTCGCCTTTTACACTCCCAGCTGCGTATAGAAACGTGCCAGGAGGTCTAATTATACGTGTGCGAGCGTATCTGTTTATGCGTAATGCCCGGGTGTCTCTGCATCTCTGGCCTGCATCAGCAAACCTCGCTGTGCGTCAGCACCGCGGGGAGCTGGGCAAGGAGTGACCTTGCCTTCGGACCTCCAGCCAACACGTAATAACTGCTTCTTTCACTCCCAGAGACGGGAAGTGACGACATCATCCAGGAACGGCGTTTAGCTGTATTGGGACGCCTGAATCGTGACAATGCCCTTTTGATATGATAATCAAGTAGTCACCATGTATCTACTCAGTTTGCTCTTAAAAGGTCACATTCATGTCTACGTATTGTGAGAGCATCTGGAATTTTATGGTCATTTGACTCAAAACCTCCGGAAACCACATGGAGGAAGTGAGCGGTGTGGCATCACCGTTTCATTCGCTGCTTCTCAAAAGACAGCCTGGGTACCGTGGGCAAAAGGCCCAGGTGAGGAAATACAGAGCGGGGCTGGAAAGAGTGTAACCCCTTTCATCGTCTCAGACAGAATCACAGCTGGGGTGTGAACTGAGGAAAGAGGAAGTCAGCCTTTTCCTCTGGGTCAGTCTACATCCTCCCAGAGCCTGCGCACACAGCAGGCAGCTGAATACGGTTTATGAATGTACCCATTACCAATTATGGAACGATAAGTGATCTTGTAGAAAATCAACTATGGGGTAACTCCCTTTACAGGACCCTTCACTGTCACTGCTTTTTTTACAGTAAAGCGGTTAACAGGCTAATGTGACACTAAAACAAGCAAGCAGCTGTGTGCTTAAATAGTTTAGTTTCCAAGATGGGACTGTTGAACTGACAGTAAAACAAAGACGCACCCAGCAGCTTGTCAAAACCACCTGATGGCCGCTTCTCTCATCTTTCCGAATGTGCAGGGTTTATTTTTGTGACAGACCACGGTAAATTACAATATCCACAACATGCCCTTTCTCTGTAAGCTTAAAGGTTTGGCAACTACAATCTGTAACGTCCTTTTGTGGGATTTCTCAACATTATTAGCTAGTTTTTAACAGGAAGATGCATAAATCAATGTATTTAATTACAACATGTTTTCTAATCTTGGTTTTTATACAAAAAAAAATAATTTTTTTAAATGAATGCTCTTTTAAAAAATGATTATCCAGTAATCAAAATATCAGTTCCCAATTTTGTGTTTATACACAGCGTACTGGCATTTCCACCACCACCACATATAAAATGCAGCTTAATCACAACATGCAGCGGCAGCTCCCTCTTGTCCGCGCTGACGTCAATCCAATTCATGATACCGAATGGATTAAGACAGGTGTAAAATAGCGATGCCGCATCAGAATGCACGGGCGGGGAATTTGGGAGGGAGGAAGTAGCGGTTGGCTGTATGCGAATGTTGTGTCCTACCTGGAAGGAGAGTCTGTCCTTGCTGGGGCTGAGCCTCATGTCCTCCATGGGGGTGCTGCTGATCATCACCTCAGTCATATCTCGGCTGGGCACAAACACTGGGCTGCGGGGTTGAAAGAGGAGAAGAAGATATGTGAAAGGGTACAGTGATGATCGTGGGGAATATGAGAAGAGAAACGGATTGATTTGTACTAAATATACCAGGAAACATGTATGCAGTGTGGACAAAAAAAAAACAAATGTTAAAGGCTGCGATAATGCGGTCAGTAACACAGAGGGGACTGGAAAAATACCCATCAAACCATGTATGTGCAGTCAGAGTCAGAAAGCCATGGTTTATTTATCTTCCTGTACTGCCTGTTTTGTTTATACTCTGACCACAATGCACTGATCATCCAGATCGTGCTCTACTGTGCTAATGCACTGCAAAACTGCACAGCTCATGGTGCGGCTTGCATAAGGTGGCCGTTTCTAAATACAGGATGGTGTGCTCTCGCACTAGCAACCAGAGAACAGTCATTGTGAGAGTGTGCTGGGGGCGTGTTGTGGTATTTGACTGGGGAGGAACTTGATGCACTCAGTTCCATCAAAGCTTGGCCAAACTTTCCATTTTAGATGAAAGTAAAAAAGGGGTTGTTTATCCATGCTCAGTGCATTTCGCTATCCAGCATTGTCGCAGTAAAAGTTTAGAAAAAAAAAAAAAATAAATGACTTGAAGCAGGTCCCAGGACTGACATGGGATGGCGTCTTGAGACAAGATGCTGAGAGGCCTTCTCACGCTCTCTATTTAAAGCATGGTGCCTGGTGGTCATTGGCCACAGGCTCGTGGTTTATGTGGTCACTGGCTATATAGGACAAAGGAAAGAACATGACAAGAAGCTCACTCACATTATCTGATCCAGTGGACTTGTTTATTTTATTTATTGTTTGAGACGTGTGGGCTTCGCTCGACCTACTTTGAATCTTAAATTAAAAAAAAATGATTATTTTTGGACGCAGCAGAATGGAGAATAATTACACCACCGCAGTGACTAAAACGGCATTTTAAAAATAAGGGACGATTACGTAAAAACGCGCTTTCCGTCGAATTAGTCTCCTACAGTCTTTACGCTAACAAAACACCCTTGCATTAAAGCCTATTAGATAACGCTGGAAAAAAATACTGAATCGTTTCAGTGTTTGCCGAGTTACACAGTAACGGTAGCAGCTTTAAAAATAAACCCTGTCAGAACTTGCACCGCTTTCACTTCATGTGCAATTACAACATGAAAAATATTGTGTGGAATTTCTGAGGAAGACGTCTTATTGTCCCTTATGACTCACACAGGTACATCTCCAGGTTTAAACTTGATTGTCATACTGAACGCCAAATACATCACAGTTTAAATTTAAAAAAAAACAACAACTTTAAATTCTGTGTTTTAGTTGAAACTACACCACACACACACACGCCTCTTCCTATAGATAAAAAAGGAATTCAGGTGCAGTCAAATACACCATTACTCAGTTTAGGGGGATTTCCTGCCGCAGTCTTTCTTGTTCTGGTGTAGCGTGTGGCTGCTAACTGCAGCTAATGTTGTTTAATTATGATGAACGCTTTCAAGTCTCATCCAAATACCAGTGGCAGTGTTACACAGCCGTTTGGCATTGAACATCATCTAGATGTCAGTTGTGAGAAACAGGGGTCGGATCATCTACAACTTTAAACACGGGCTTGTGTGTTTCTTTTGCATTCTTCATTTATGGAGTATAACTAACGCAAGTTTGTCCTGAGGTGGACTCGACCATGTGACACGAGTCATTCAATCTTGGGAGATCATTAACCCCTAAAGCAGCTGCAATTTATCACTTTTTCCATCCTCACATTTTACACACACACCTCACGAGGAAACCCTGACATCGCAGCAGGGTGCGGGGTGGCCCTCAAAACATTAAAAGCTTCTGCAAGCAACCTCTCCCGCGAGGCTCAGACGACAAGGCATGCCGGCCCGAAACAATAGCCGGATATCCAAAAATATAAAAGAAAGGAAAAAAAAGGAGGCTTGAAGGATATGCGCGAGGTTTAACATGGAAAAAATGTCAGCTGGAACTAGCTCTTGAACTTATTTCATCCTTGAGTGGGGTGCAGAGGAGGGTGAGGCAGGAGGCATGCGAAAAGCAGTGGAGGAGGAGAACGGTGACAGCGAAGACCTGAGCAGAGGAGAAGAGGGGTCGGAGGGAGTGAAGGGAAAGAAAGATAAACACTCGGGCCTTGCCAGTCATATTTCTGTTCGGGGATCGTATAAACATCCTGCTCGGCTAAGAATAACAGAACATCGGCCTAATAAAACATAAAGGGGCACAATGAGGAGGAAGTGGGGGTGCACGAGTAACAAGTTAACCTGGGAGGAAACAAACATGCGCCGTCTATCACCGCTCCGAGTGTCAAGGAGGGGTGGACGACATGTCCCTCCCTGAGTGGAATACCTCAAGGACGTGTTGATAGTTTTCCCAACCGACCTTTAAAACGCGACAAAGGCTCGCCACGCACCGCTACGAGGCAACTGCCTTCTACGGGACGCAGGCATGGCATGTTTGACGGCCGCGTCTGCGTCAAAACACTTCTACGCCCACTTCTATAGGCAAGAGGGACAAAAAGCCATGTGACTGCAGGGTGAGGGTGGCGTGGCAGATGCCAGTAAACTTCTTTGACCCAGTCATTGTAATGCAGACCTGGTCCTGCCAGCTTCCTAATGCCACAGACAGACAGATGGGCAGAAGGTCGCCTAACAAGATGTACCAAAACTACTAAAGTCTAGAGCTGAAACAGTTATTCAGTTAGTTCTTAGATACATTTCTGTCTGTCTTTATGATTGTAGGATTTGTTTCGAGACAACAAATGACTGTGTGACCAACTAAAAAAAGATTTCTAGTCATTCCATCAACAAAACAGAACTAAATATATTTTCTATTTCAGTTGCAGCAGAAAAAAAATAGACAAATGCACCTACTAAAACCTGTGATCAGTGGAGAAATGGATTGTTTTCCAGCTACCCTGACCTTAAGCTGCAGCTTTCCACAGAACAGCAGACAGTAGTCACATTAATTTGTTTGCGTCTTTGCAGCCATCTGCTTTATGATCTTATGTAATTATATAAGCGTTTCCTCCACCTGTCTGTCTCGGGACTATGAAGAGGCCAAGGCTTTGCTCGCGTGTACCGTAGTGGCGCTGACAGCAAGCCAAAGCGGCCTCTGCAACAAGAAGGGAATCTGCACCGTTGCGTTATCGACATTGTTTCCCCCCCTCTGCCAAACCCCTAGTTCTTACTACTACCATCGTAAATCTCAGTCACGGCAGCGACAGCGGCAGAGCTGCTGGGGTTCCATGCCAGCTCTGTGCTTTCCACCAGCCCGAGCCACACAGCTCTGCAGGTATGTGGGTGGTGGTGGTGGAGGGGGAACGGAGCAAGACCCCCTGGAGGGAGTAGGAGTGAATGGGTTGTATCGAGATTCCTGCAGGTTGACTCAGCCACTGAAGACGCATTATGGATCGGCTACCTTGCGTGTGCGGACGATAAAATCTCAACTTAATGTCCTAGAGACTTATTTTTGGACGGGATCCAGCCATTGTTTTGGAAAAATTTCTTCCTGCTCATTCAGAGATAGATGGACGCGAAGATAGAGTGGGAGATGCAAATCTCATTCCAGTCATTCTGCTGAATGAAACGGGCAAAAAGTCACAAGGCAAAAATCCTGTTATTAATAAGTCTTCTCACAGACGTGCAGGGAAAACATGAGCCAACTGTGAGCAGGCGCAGACGAGAAAGCAAAGTGTGGTTACAGTAAAGAGGTCGATTGTCAACTTCCTGGTAGAGAGAGACAGAAGCCTACTGAGGTTTTAACAGTGCTTGCAAAACAATATTTCAAAGCGGCGTGCATATCCTCTCTACAGAAAGAAAAAACACTCGGAGAACAGAAATGCTAAAATGAACACATTTATTACTGAGTGGATTAAGGAGAATGCCAATTGTTAACAACTGTCAATACAGTTTAAAAAAAAAAAAAAAAAACATAACGGAAAGGGACATTAGTACCAGATAGATAGCATGCATCTATTCTCCTCCAACTGCACTGCACCTGCAGCACTAAAAGGATGAAAGCGACGTCTTACTCCGGTCTAAGGCAGCGAAGTAAGCCTGTATGTGTGTCGAGGATCAAAAATGTCCCGAAAAGAGGATTAAAGTGCATACATCCCTAAATAGAAGGTATAAAAATGAAGCAGACACCGTGTGACCAGAGTGACCTTTCCATCCTGGCACATGCAACAGTGCTTGTCAGAACAAACCAATCGCAAGTACACGCTGCAAATCTGGGAGGAAAAAAGGTGAGACCCAGAATTTTCTTTTCTTTCTTTTTTTTTTCTCCTAATTGTGTGCCGTGCTGACATTTCCAATTTCAGGGGCAACACCCCACAGAAAATCTCAAAGGAAACAGGAGTGGGTGTAACAAACCAAGGTGGCTCATTCTGAGGGAAATCACCAAGCAAAAACAAACCACCAACATCTTTTTCCACATATATATATAGCCTATATATGTTTTTTTGTCCTTACATGCCAGATGCAAGGAAGAATGTTTGACATTTGATGTAGTTAAAAGCACAAAACAAACAACTCATGTCATGAAATCAGGTGAACAGATAAGAGTACTCACCAGTATATCTGTGGTGAAAATACAGACATGAATTCACACCTGCTGTCAGTTCTGCTGATGGGATCTAATTGCTGTCACTGACTTCTCTCTACTCTTTGTCTCTGTTTCCACCAGTCACGCAAAACGAAACTAACTGCGCGTCGAGTGTGAGCGGAACGCAGCTCCTTCCAATCGGTGCGTCTGATCAGAGGCTCAGTCGTGGGGAGCATTTATGCGGGAGGCGTGCACCCGCGCCGCCGGAGACACACCTCCCCTCCGCAAGAGCCAAAAAATCCTCAATGGCACCTCGTTAGCGGCACGGGCCAATCAGAGCGCAGATGGCTCTCGCAGCTCCGCCCCCCCCCAAAAGCTCTGATGACGGCAGCAGCGGCCGAGCCCTCTCATTGGGAATGGACAAAAAGATACCGCACGATGCAGTTGATTTGTAGTCTCCAAGGCAACAAAATGACAGTCTTACCTCTACTTGAATGACAAAAAAATAAATAAATTATAAAAAAAAACAAAAAAAACACTGATTCTCCCGTTAGGTAAGCCGTGACATTTATCTAAATGAGAAGGAGGAGGAGGAGGAGGAGGAGGAGGAGGGAGAGGCAGAGCTTCTCTAACTGGGCTCATTCACAAATATATTCCAAGGGCAAGTGAATGTCTGCATATTTCAGGGACAGTGACTAGTCATGCAGCAGGGGCTTTTCATTTTTAGCATCATCTCACAATGCATGCTCATAATATGCACCAAAAAAAAAAAAAAGAACTTCCTTCACAAATGACAAAATTAATCCAGCAAAGCATAATCAGAATTTTTCTCTGACATTGGTCACCTTCATAGCCTAAAATGCTCAGTTGCCTTTTTTATTTTATTTTTCCCCACCTGCACCCAGTGAGTGTACTGTACATTTGGCTTCGGGGAGAAAAGCAGGTGCACAGGACAAGCTGCAGTTTTAGGGGCCTGTTTTATAACGCAAGTAGACCTACACTGCCACCTCGTGACCAACTAGGAACAAGCCCTTAGTCGCTTCATGCCGATTAGAAATGTCTACGAGTAAGTCCTTATTGTATTTATGTGGATCAGACTCGTTAAGAGGTTTTAATTTCGCTTGTAAATGCAACCCTGTGTGGTTTGCTTGACTCAAACTGTCCAGCTTGATGCTTCAGAGTTGTATATTGCGCTGCAATATGTGGACATATCTGTACCACAGCCCACCCTGGTGGCACATGTGGGTGGACTGGTTTGACCAAGAACAATCAAAGGTTCAAATAAAAATAAGTGAGTGCTGAAAATGTAAAGGCAGATTGAACACGAGTCAGACTTTCGGCCTCAAAGGGCATTGATTGCTTTGGAAACTTCCTGTTGATCTTGTTTTTGGAACTTCCCGTAGACTTAGTGTTAGAGCTGAACAACCCAAAGTTCACTGTTTGTGATCCAGATGTAGACCCAGGCTCTTATAGGTCTGAACCACCATTACACACTCCCAGTTGAGGACCTGGACCTCCGGAAATCCACTACCACCTCCTTGGTTTTAGCTGTAGTGATCTGAAGACGAAGTTGTTCACCAGATTCTTGTATCCCTGCTCTTGTCCATCGCTGATACACTCCACAGTTGCAGTGTCGTCTGAGAACTTGTGCAAATACTTGTACTTGAAGTACGAGGTGCACAGGGTGAATAGGACAGAGAAGAGCACAGACCCCTGTGTTGCTCCAGTGCTGCTAACCATAGTTCCAGATGTGTGTTCCCCAACCTGACATACTGAGGTCTCCCAGTGAGATAGTCCGCTATCCAGGTAGTGAGCTGGAGTCCACTCTTATCTCTGTTACCTTGTCTCTCAGCAGCAGGGACTGAAAAAGTCAAAAAACACCGTCCTCACTGCAGGATTCCTCTTGTCCAAGCGTGAGAGAGTCCGATGGAGCAGGTAGAGGATGGTGTCCTCCACCCCCACCTTTTCCTGGTAGGCAAACTGCAATGGGTCTAGAGCATGGCTGACCTGGGGCCTGATTTGATGGAGCAGCAGATGCTCTATGGTCTTCATGATGTTGGATGTCAGGGCTGTAGGCATCCATCTCCCTAGGGTGAGGCTTCTTAGGGACAGAGATGATGCATGGTGTCTTCCACTGCAGGGAGACCCTCCTAAGGTGTAGGCTCAGGTTAAATACATGCTGAAGGGGCTCGCCCAGCTCAGAAGGACAGACCCTGAGCAATCACTGGGACACTGTGTCTGAAGTGATGTTGAGAGTTGGTGTGAGGGGTGGCTAAAGCTGAAACTTTGGCCTTAGAGCTAAAGGAACACGTCCAAATACTGATCCAAACTCATTTATGTCATTTTGTTTTGGAATTCAGACGCAATGAAAATGGCTTGTTTTACTGTCCTCTGATTATCTCGTTTTCACAGAACGTGAAAGCGACATAATCCGATGCTTTGTCACCTTGAAGTTAAAAATGCAGAACTCTGGATAAAGGTGCTGAATTTAGCAGCAGCCCGTTTGACAGATGTGTCATCACAGCATATTGTGTACGGTTACACAAGTGGCCCAGTCATTTTTAATTCTATTCAGTGTCACTGCAAATTGTTAGCAGCAGGCTGGTGTGTGACTCAGTGAGATCATCGCAGCGTGTTGTGATGAGGTGCTGCCTCTCTCTGTCTGTCAGCTGATTCACCATGCTGGCGGGGTTTTGACCCTGGACGGGTCGCCGGTCTATCACAGAGAGATAATCACCAATCAGTCTTTGGACTCTGGACACAGACAACCCCCTCTTGCTGTGAGGCATCAGTGCTAACCACTAAGCCAGTGTGTTTTGGTAAATTTTAAGAGAATCGTTGACATGAACTGACCACAAGATGTCGCCAGTGTCTAAGAAGTTTCCAGGAGGAACAGTCTGAGGGACAGGAAGGCCTGGGGGAACTGGTGGTGTGAAGACTAGACTGATATTTAATATTTATTGCATGAGGACATTATTTAACTACTTTCCTACCATTGTTATGCATTTTTCCCCCCATGATCAAACAGAAATGCTTTAGGATCACAGTAAAGTTAGCTCACTGTGCTGCAGAAGAATCATTTTGCAGGATCTATGAACTAAACTCAACATTCTTCATCACATTAAGCAGATTTTAAGAGTAAACATGTGCAGCATTTAGTTGCAGTGAATGTTTTTTAATCATAAAACTGAGGCAGGACGCAGATGCAATTATACACGTGCTATTTTCAATGCTAACATTTTTATTTCAATCTGTTTAGAGCGAGATCATCCGAGCAGGGAGCTCCACATGTCGTGAGAATGGCGGTCCCCTCTGTTCATGCTGAGTACGTGCAGGCCAGCTGCATTTATTAGAGCTCCACACAAACAGCTGCACATCTGGACAGGCAGGGACGTCTCGGTGGAGCAGAGGGGAGGCCGAGGGCCGACTGCACAACGTGTAAATGAACGAGGCCCTAAAGGGGACGACAGTCGACAAGCACCCGTTGTCCTCCTGGCTGCTTTTCAAAGCAGGCTTAGGTTTCCTCTTGGACTGCGATCACACCGAGCAGCGCTGTATCCTTTGTTTTCTTCCTCTTTTTCATCATAAGGCTCGTAAAGGATTTTGCTGCCATTTAAATGTGGACAGAAATTTATCGGAGAAGCATCATGCAAGAGAAAAAAATAAATAATGCATTTCTCATCGTGAAAGAATCTGCAGCGGTTCCATTTACTACAGGCAGGAAATCCTTCCCCATACATCAGCATGAGTGTTTCCATGTTCACATTGTGTTTTGCTGTATGTGTTTATGTCCATTAATGTAAGCATATGCAGGCCTGCAGGTTTATCCTGTGCTGGTGAGTGTACATATATACTTTTTTTTTTTTACATACATGTGTTTGTGCATGTGTGTTGCAGAGGGACATCTGAGCACCGGGCTCGCTGCACGCCACACTCGCTTGCAGGTGGTCCGTCCGCACTTAGGGGCCGAGCAGATTTAATATTTCATAGGAGCGCAGCACACCCCTGGACGCCGTCAT
This sequence comes from Planiliza haematocheilus, assembly GCA_005024645.1. NCBI lineage: Eukaryota > Metazoa > Chordata > Actinopteri > Mugiliformes > Mugilidae > Planiliza > Planiliza haematocheilus. The sequence goes on from SRSE01000124.1 coordinate 1,043,923, forward strand.
TGAGTCCACATGGCCGGCCAGAAAGCTGCTCTGTGAACACTGGGCTGAAATATGCGGCCTGCCAGCCCCCTCTCCACCACGCTGCTCGCTCACTTGCTGGGCCTCACAATTAAAAGCTAACCACAGCTACAGATGTTGGCAGCTGTCTTTAACCCATGAGAATCCACTCTGTTATTCCAGTCTGCTGTTCTTTAAAGTGTAAACTGCCAGAGGTTGCTGGTAAAGGTCAGGTAAGAACTTGCACCGGCTTACTGCGAGAAGAGGTCTTGTGTAGAGGAAAAAAACAAAAGCAGAAAGCGAGGGAAAAAAAGAAGAAGAAAAGAGACGAGAGAAGAGAAAACAGCACGATTTTTCCCAAAGCATTTCATTTTGAGAGGTTCCAGACCGAGCGTTCATGCTAAACCCTCAGCCCAGTTTTAGTGCCCCCTCCACCTCGATACACCATATAAACAGGAAACCAAAACCAAAAGTGTTTATGACCACCTCGCAAAATCCGATGTTAGGAATTCAAGTTCAGGTCAGAATTTCTTTCACCATTCATCAGATTCCAATCAGGCCGGCCTTGTTCCGTGCTAGCCGTCGTGTATGGTGTGGAGTTGGACCCCGGCCAAAGAGAACAGAAGGAACTTCACCAACACCATTATTCAGCAAGGTCAAACCCGATTTAGATTTGAAACCGAAGCCAAAACCGGGCATCTTGAAACTGTTAGGAAACTATTCCAGATCTTAAACAGACCAGGGGGACTGTGTACATCTCCCTAATTGCACATGTCAATTTATGTACAAGCGCTTGGTTTAGTCAAGCTCCATTACCCCCCCTCCAGCACCCCTCCCTCCCTTTCCTCCTCGCTTCTCTTTCCTGTCTTACCTACATACGTAGAGAAAATTCTGCCATGTGATCACAAGTGCGTTGTCTCGAATGCCGAAACCGGTGTGCCGCTACAGAGGTACAGAAACACGCACTCAAAGAATTTTTAGGCAAACCAACAACATGTCACTGAGACAAACCATGTCAGCTCACAGCTTGACAGCTTGTTAATGTTGTGTGACTTCCATGGGAACAAAGGATGCATTGCAGAAACCCAAGATTGCATGTAATTAATCCAATCCCTGCAATAACTCTCTCAAATATTTACTGTATTCCGCTATCACTGGTGAGGGGGACAAATGAAGACCTCACACGTCCGTGGGAGTATCCAGCTTCCAGAGGCTGCAGCGAGCAGAGCAGGTGAAAGGAGCCGCTGCTCGCTTCTCAACCGTCGGGGACTATATAATGTTTTAACACACTCACCATAACCCTTTGGGGACCCGTCCGCCGTAATGCTGTCATCGCCTGGTTTTGAGAGCCGGGGCTGGATGGTGTGACACGACGGTTCACGGGAGAGCAGGTCCATGGGAGAGTGACCAAAGCAAACACGAAGCAGAGCGCGCGGACATTTCCACATGGCACACGTTCTTTAAGCCTTTAATACATTTGTTCTGAATTTCAGGGATAGTTTTTAACACTTTAGATCCCACATTTTACATGTCGGGACAGGAGCAGTTGTATGATTTAAAGATTTCAGGGATGAGAGTTTTGCATGCAAGCTAAATATTTTTCATGCTAATCAGTTGTGGTGGAGAGAAGTTTTGCAAACACTTTATTATTAACTGATCCTGAAAACACCTTCTTTGCCCACATTAAGTCCACATTAATACATTTGTGCTACATCTACACCTAGCGTCCATTTACGGGTGAAAACTCTGGGCTTGTGTTTTCATTCCGGGTGGACAGAAGATCTTGAAATGATAACCAGCGTTTGATTCTTAGCAGTTACTGTGTGTCTTCTCCTGATTCGTTATGCCCCCATGTTTGCTTTCGGGAGGAGAAAACAAAAACTTCCGCGTGGACTACCGGCCATTTTTCAACATGTATAATAAATTACACGTGTGGCCGGCGTCGATGCTTGTGCGAGCAGTTGTTAAATTTCACGTAACGGCTGATCTAAATTAGCAAAATATTATTTAAATAACGCGCTGAACGTGTGTCGACGCTATCTGAAGGGCCATGTGTCTTCAGGAGTGCAGCACGGATGGTGATTACTCATGACAGAGTGCTAATGCTGGTTGGATTTCAAACCACATGCGAAAAGCAAGTGAGACCTTTCTCTACCTTGGTCGTCCGTCGGTGCCTCAGACGGACGTGCGTGAGAAAAACGAGGAGCTAATCTCTATTGTGATAGAGCGCGCAACGCACATGTGACATTAACGATCAGCTTGACCTTTATCCCCGCTCCATCATATGCCCCGCTCCCTACGGCCGGCGCTACAGGAACGGAAAAAAACAGAGATCCTCTCAACAATAGCTTCTCAGTGTCTGAAAGCTGGCTATTTTGGATATGAGTAAATAGCCGAGTTTGGAAAGCAATCCTGGCAGACGCTTTTACAACGAGTGGGAGGATGAAAGTGAGGCAAGGTTCAGGGAAAGGTGACCTCACAAACAGGAATAAAAACAAAGTTATAAAACGCATCTTCCTCGGCATCCACATCACAAGGGCACTAACTTGAAACAATAAACCTTATAATTAATAGCCGTGTCCTCTCCGTTGCTGCAAGTAGGAACAAACATGGTGAATCGTATTTAGGTTCAGTAATTCGTGATTTCCTTCAACCAGCAGCAGGTTGTAATGTTGTGACAGCGGTTCCCAGAGATGCGGCTCTGCTGTGAGGTTGTTATTGTGGAGCTAAACGAGCAAAGATTAATCCTGGTTACAGAGCAAGGTAACTTTCAAAGCCTCGTTGCGAGCCATAATGACTCCGAACACTAGAGGGTAGCCTTTTCAAACAGGATTAGCTGTTTTTCCACTTCACACAGATAAAATTACCCTGCCCCACCAAATATTTCAATAGCAGGACGATAGGGCCATTAAAATACCTTTAAAAGGTCACGGAAAGCCAACTTCAAGGTTTGTTGTCTCACCAGTTCTGTGTTACACAGAGAGGCGGCCGGGATGTCTTATGGGCTTTGCAGAGAGGGGGGTCCTGCCATTCTCCAGGTTCATAGGAAAGATGGCCAAACATGTTTGCTCATGCCACGGGACGCAGTGTTTTCTGGGGAGCAGCAGGAGCGAGCAGAGGGTGGGGTGGGTGGCGGGGAGTGGAAGAAGGAGTGAAAGAGTCTGGTGGCCACATGTCGCCGTTGCTGCTCAGCGCTTGGACATCGCAAAGGTTTCGTGTTAAACATCGACGCAGAGGCTGAAAATAAATCCTGAACAAACACAAGGGCTGGGTGGTGGTCCGGTGAAGACAGGTCCCACATGAGGTTTCCGCCGACATCCTCCTCCTACTGAGCCCTCCAGCCTCGGTGCAGTCGGGGCCAAGCGTCGACCCTGACCTCCAACCCTGGCTTCCATCTTCCAGCTCCAACCAGTTAAGGCTAACGGACTTGAACGCTGAAGAAAGTGTCTATGAAGCAAATCAAACATCCAAATGCATTATGGTGCTTTTATTCTTTGCAAATTCATTATTTTTTTGGTGAAAAAAGTTAATTTTTCCCCTCAAATCTACACTGATCACACTATATTTGCACACTTATCTTTTACTTAGCAACAATACTAGGCCTCTGTTGCCATATTAAGGGCAGACATGTCTATATTAGTGTCAGAGACATGCAGAGGAATGTCACATTACCACACAGTAAAACAGGTTAAAGAGGACCTTAATTGCTCGGTTGCTCTCCTTTGAAATGCTCAGTTTTCCTTGGATGAAACCTTTCCAAAAGCAGACAAGCTGAGGTCGGAGCAGAAGGAGAGAGCCACATCAAACGAAGAGAGCGCATGAATCTGTCAGCAATGAAGGGCTATTACTACAGTAGCAGCACCCTGCCTTGGGGAATATGCTGTCAGCTTCGTCATTAAAAGCCTGACCTGGGTAGGAGAGAGCCTCGGGTTAGCTCGCATTTTCTCGCCGCTCCCGTCGCTGGCTCGCAGTCGTTTAGCCGAAATCTTCCCGCGGTTGAATCTGTGTGCGAATGTGTGCATGTGGTGGAGGGAGCGAGGCCAACGTTGAGATAAACAGCATATGTGTGTTTGCATCCTGTCTGTGAAATTAGAAACACAAACACATCAGATCTTAAACAAGCTTACCACATCCAACTCCTGCAAGCGATTAGAAAAGCATCAACACCATTACACACTGACTCTGACACGCTATGCCTAAACCCTTCACCTTAACCAATGAGTAAACACACACACACACTGGTGATAAAGCTAATGGGGCTCCTGCAAACGAGCCACATGAGGGGTAAGAGAGAGAGAGAGAGAGAGAGGGGGTGATTCATCTCTATTGTGAGAAACCATCGGTAGAGTCCAGCCCGGGGACAAGGGGAACCACCACTGAGCTTGTGCAGTAGTTAGTGAACCTGTCTGTCTGCTGTCAGACTGCTGTCACACACACATCGAGGCAAGCATCAATACACACCGGCCTTTCTCCCCCCCTTTTCCAGGCCTATATGCACTGAACGCACATGTTTTGATTGCTGACGGCCATGTCAGGAGTCAAGTAGAGCCTCTTAAAATGTGGCCTAGGGCCAAGGGTCATCCGCTAATGAGTAAAAGCTTTTTTTCCCCTTTGTTGCCAGGGAGGGAGTAAGGAAATGTGCTCACTAGGTGGTAGGGAGGTGAGGAGGGGGCGGCCGGGGGGGAGAGAATGTGTGAAGAGATGGGTAGTGGCAGGGGAGGGAAAGGGTGAAAGGGCCGAACGGGTGGACGGAGGGGGTGTCAGGAAGTAGACCGAGAGGGGAGACAAGAGGTGAGGTCTCAGGTGAGAGGGGGTGATAATGATAAACTGTGTTTTTCTGCCTCGTCCGACAGCGCGATGTGGAGAGCGGAAAGAGGGACGACAACATCAAAGGTGCCTTTTATTATTTAGAAACAAGCAATTTGTTCAACTTTTTGAATTTTAAAATCAAACTCCGTGACTTTTTTAGCAACTATTTTGAGTCTGGACTTTTATAACGTGTTCTTATTTGCATATGAAGATGCAGTCTTCTAACTCTAAGCCTAAAATTCACAGAAATAATGAGTTTAATGGAAGTTAAGGTGTTTTTCGAATGAATGGACGTGAATGGATCGTTACATTTTTAATGTGCAAATTTGTCAAAAATCCCTTCAGCCTAAGATATTTAACAGTCAAACTGTTTATTCACATGTCAAGCCTCTCTGTCATGCAAATAGAAACATATCCTTGCTTCAAACAGAAAGTGAAAATTTTAAAATTCAAACAGCTTATTCAAATTCTCAACTTTAGACCAGAACTTTAGTAAACAACCATTTCTGGAGGTTTCTTCTTCAGATTTATCTAAATACGAAATAATATTTGTATTATTTTGAAAGTCTGTCTTCCTTCACCATGTTTGCCAGCAGAAAGAAGAGCCAACCACATGCTGATGTATGATGAACAGCTTCTGTGATCACACATTCACATCACATACAGCGTAACAGTTATCCCTTCTCATAGCATTGTAGGGGCATGTCAGAACCCAGAACGCCTGACCCCGACATACTCAAACTGTTTCACAAGTAGCTCCCCGTGCCCCCTGGTTTTCCCTGTGTCCTGGTGGGCCTAGGACCCTGACAGGGCGGCATATATGAGGATGTGTAGATGAGACACTGGCGGAGAAGAAAGCCAGTCCTTGTGCTCGGCGAGTTAACCTTAAGTGCTGCAATAGCACCAAGCGCAAAGAGACGTTCTTTGTTCTCTCCGCTCATCTGATCTGGCATTTACCTCAGCAGCCAAGAGGTGTGTGTGTGTATGCACGCGTGTTTGTGTTAGCAGCGGCGGGCTGTTTGAAGCCGCTCTGATGGTTCTTTTGGTGCTCTCCAGGAAACGTTTGTCTGTGCATTGGATGAGCTCCTCCAGATGTTCCCATAACTTCATGTGTATGTGCGCGCAGGGGTGTATATCTGAACGTGTGAGTGCATGTGTGCATGTGTGTGTGCGCGCGTCTACGTGTTTAGATAGAAAGAGAAGGGAGGGGGGCCATGTTCCAATTAGAGATGGGTAAACTGTTGATGTAAAAGAAACTAAAGCTAACATTTACAGGCCGTGACTCTGTGATGTCTCCCATTGTGACTTCAGTCTGCGTCGTGGCATCGAGCCTAAAGTACCGTTCAGATGAGAGACCGGACTGAAGGATTGTTTTTGAATTCCACATTATAGTTTCCAAAGTGCACTCCAGTGCTCTAAACACATTTTAACATACAATCACTGTAGAAAACACTTAAGAGCACTATTTTTCCTGTGTGAACTTTAAATGCCCTACTGAAGTGTCAATGAGCAAGACACAAAATCCCATTCAGCTCCAGGCAAGCTGATCTGTGGCTGATCTGGGACTTTGACCTCTCTGTGGACAGGGGAGCGAGTTAATATATGATTTTCCGTTGTGAAAACAGAGCACTGCAAAACAGCCATAAAATCACTCACAACTTAACGGCCAATAAGAGACAAACCTGAAAGCACCAAAGGTGCACATATAGTGCCCCAGTGGCAAGAGGGACAGTGAGAAAAAGTACAACCCTTCCTGAGTATGTGAAGTTTCACACACTTCAGATAAAAGTGAAAACACTTCTCCTAAAGGCCATTTTTGCGGCAAACTATTAACATAAAACTATGCATGGAGCGATCTTGCCACCCATTTGTCACATGCTCTTCATTAGCAGATAAATGGCTCAGTTAATGTGCACATTTAGGAGTGGAGCAGTTTTTTGTTTTTTTTTACAGGCCTTTGGAATAATTAATTGTGGAAAGTCTTATAGCAAACTTAACACTTTTTTATATGCAATTAAAAAAACAAACTGAGTCACCATCATCTGCTTATCAAAACCAAGTCAGCAACATTTAATAGAGGAAGTAGTATTGTCCATAGTAAACTACGGTGTCCTTCTTAAAACTTGTCATTAGTTGCAGGTTTTCAATAATGAACGTGAAGAGAGAACAGAGTTCAAATAACCTAAGTAACCTATATTAAAACAAAACAACAGTTAATCAAAAAGATTTATATACAGTTTAATAAATAATAGTATCATGGCCCTTATATCTGGCCCGTATACTGAGATTTATAGGACATAGATCCCAAAGACATGGCTATACCAATAGGGACAATTTCAGAACCCGTACAAAGATCTTCTATTTTTCTTTCATTTTTCTTTCATTAATTTCAGAGGGAAGTGGCCTACAGCTGTGTGTCAGCAAATGGACTCTGAAGTCTTAAAGACAGACCCCTGTGGAAGCACATATAATGAAAATAAAAGAGGGCCAAGGAGGTAGCCATGGGGTACACCATGGGGGGAAGGAGCAGACAAAGATGAAAAATAATGATAATAACTGCTCTTTCTTTACAATACAAACTGCTGTAATTTCAGACTGTGAATGCCTTCCATATGTTTGAGATAAGCCAGGCATATACAACAGTTGAAAGCATATTAAAATGCCACGCTTTCCAGCATCTCTGCGAACAGGAGTAGAGAATTTTGTTGGCAGAATGACTTTATTTAATGTCGGCCTTACGTAAACATGACAGGAATTTGGGTGGGGAGATATCATATATCAAAGAGAAAGACATTTTCTTGAGCGTTACATAAAACATATTTTGGGATTAGTTTGTTAAAGCTTGAAGATGCATGAAGAAACGTGGGAAATATTACTGGGGATGTGTTTGATTTATTCACGTGCCCAAAACTGACCTCACAAAGCATTTCTACAGGAACATTTTTACAGAAACGCCATTACTGTTAGTAAAATTCTTGATTTTTCTTGGTCAAGCCTCTAACAACATAAATTTATCGGCATGAATGTTCATCGAATCATTTTCTTTAAAGCATTTGAGCCTGACCATGAAGAGAGCAATCAAGGGGCTTTCCTAAAGACTTATTGGAGGACGGACACAAAAGCACAGGAAATACAAGGAAAATACCTGCATGGGACCATCAAAGGAACAGAACAATGACACAAGAGAAGGAGGGGAGGGGGTTGTATCTCACTTTGAGTTTATCTTTCAGCGAGTGCGTACATGCGCCCTGCAGATGTGCATTACAGTTACCAATGCATGGCTTACTTCCGAAACGGGGAGTTTTACATTGTGTGGCTGCTATTGATGTAAGCAGAGGAGCAGGTGGTGTCAGCTCCTCGGAGGAAGAGATTCTTATCTGCATGCAGTCACCAGACATCTTTTTTTTTTTTTTTTCTGTCCTCATCTGTGGTATCGTTTATCCAGTGGCCTTGCTGTCATAATTGAGTCCTGGTGTCCAGACTAAAGACATTAAAAACCGTCCAGCAGTGTCCCTCTATTTTTTTTTTCTTCTACAGCCATGAACTCTGACTGACAAATTATTTTAAATGTGATCTAAGGTGTATTTCACTGGACAAACACTGAACCATATGGCTAGGGATGTGAAAACCTCACCCGTGATGATTCGTAAAAAAATTGGTGTTGGATCTTTTTGCTAAAACTTGGATTTAAATGACTATTTTTGAACACAAGGACAGAGTAGACCTTTGCTTTAATCCTACAGCAGTGCGACCTTCTTCTGTATTAATATCTTACCGTTTAAAAGTGGTCTTTTTGTTTTTAAATCCTTCACCATGGAAGAAGAATCAATCTACTCCAGGTCACATATCTAGGCTGATCAAGTACCACACACCGTAATCAACTGCATTATTTCTGCAAGCAATGTCACTCTGCCTATTTAACCTGAATGCATCTCTTTGATTTGCACCCTGCCTGCCAGCTCTCAGCTAAAATATTCGAACCTTCCTCCACTTCTGAAGAGCCACACTTGAGCTGTGACCTCATTTGGACTGCGAGCACCTGTGCAGAGCAAACAATTATCCCATTAGCGTTAAGTGCTGCTCCTGCTCACCTAGAGGAGCTCACATCCCCGCCCACACCTCCTGCACCCCCCCAGCGCAACCCCTTCCGTCCTCCAGACAGACAGACTCGGTTTCTCCTGCAGCTCCCACATCTGAAGCCGGGGAGTATCTCGGAGGTGTGGTAGCGCTCTGACGGAGAGGGGGGTCACGAGGATCAATGGTGCTCTCCTGGTTGACAAAGCCCAGACAAAAAGGGCCTTCTCTGGCTGAGACAGGCGGGCCAGCCCACACACACCTGGATGGCCAGGGGAATCATAAGAGGGCTCACAGCGCTTCAAAGCCACTCTGCCACCTGGGCTCGTCGCTGGGAATAAGGAGGGGTGTACGTGTGTGTGTGAGGACGTAACACACACACACAAAAAAGAGGTTTAAATGTTAAGTCTCAGTGACTGAAGTCCTACTTATCTTAAAGTGATAGATACACACAGACACCGACACGAGCGGCCATACATCTATCTGCATGTACAGACCAAACAAACACTTAACCGCCGATACGCTCACATGTAAGCATCTGCACACACGCACGCAGATACAAATATCGCACACACACCCTCGCGGTGAGGCTGGGAACCTGGGTGCAGGGCTGCTGTAGGAGCTGTTTGAAGCCAGCTGTCACAACCTGACAGCCTGTTGTTTTAGAGGCCTTTGGTATGGCCAAGGGGCCGAGGGGAGAAAAACAACACCAGGAATGTGTACAAGTCAGGACCCAACAGTAAATCCTTCGTCCGTTTCCTTTCTCCCAATGCAGACAGAGGGGAGCAGCAGGGTCGTCCGAGGGAGAGAGCAGAGGGACATGGGAGCGCCTCAAGTCTCCCACATGAGCCACTGAGGAGATTTCCATCTCCCTGCTTTCTCACACCTTTTCCTCTTTTGTCTTGTCACCGCTTTAGATTTCTTCTTCCGCCCCCTCCACCCTCTCGCCTCTCTGCCCCGCACATCGCATATGCCTCTCGGTTCTAATTGTTTTATCATGTCGCTGTTTATCCTGTGGCCGTATTCATTAGGAGCAGACGCACACAAACAAGCGCTTAGAGGGAGAAAGAAAGAAAAGAAAAGCGTGGGGAGTTCACAGACGCACAAATGAGTTCAATACACACATATTCTCCGAGGATGCAAACACGCCCACGGACCAGCACTAATCTGGTTAATGTAACACAAACAAGGACACAAAAACATACAGTGATATCCAAGTACCACAGGCGCTCGCAGATGTGAACGCACGAGTCGCCTCTTTCTCTTATGGGAAAATAGGTCCGGCTGCAACAGCATGCAAATAAGTCAATAACATGCATGCTCACAAAACACGAGAGCATGCAGACACAAGACTCTGCACGGGGAGGAGGAGGAGGAGGAGACAACAAAAGTACCACGTCTCATGAAAGCATCCTGGGAATTGGGTGTGATGTTGCATTGAGTGTTTACTTCGAGGCTGACGTTTCCTAAACTGGGCTGTTTTCTTCTTGTACGATAAAAATTCGGGCTTAAAGTCAAAAGACACATTTTGAAAAAAAAAATAAAAAGGACATGTGCTGCAGTGGTTTTGGACTCTACAGTAAAGCTTCTCTACTTGTTGTTTTGTACGTCCCCGTGTAAACATTTCGTGATAGATTCCTATGAGCCGGTCTGATTTCAGTAGACAAACCTCACATCCCATCCCTTGATCTTTTCTCACTCTGTGTTGTTGTTCCGAGGCTAGCGTTTTTTTTTCCTTCTTCCCCCCGCTACATTACTGCAGCCTCATTAATCTTAATCTATCCCCACACTAGCATATATTGTAAATAAGTGACCAAAACAAAGCCAAAGTGAGTATACACAAAGTTTCACATGACACCAAATCATGTTGAAGTGTAGCTTCCTAAATGAGGCGTGCCACCAATTTTACACATAAAATCCAGTTTATGAGGTGAGGTACTCAGCGGCTCTGAAGAGGGGTTTCCTGATCCTAATCGTGTCTGTGAGGGATGTTTTGGAGCAATTTGGGGATTTCACGCGAACTAGTTGTTGCTAGAAGTGAATTAGTTTGAACGAAACATGACCATATTGGGAATTAAATGTGCTGAGGGATGTTTTGAACAACCATCCTGTCACGTCCAGCTCTGATGCACCTGGTCCTGATTAGCTGCATCTCCTGATTGTTTGCCCCGCCCTGATGTATCTCACCTGTGCCTCATTGTTCCCCTTGTATTTAGTCTCTGCGTTTCCTTCCCCCTTTGTACTTCCTGACAGAAATGTTTTAGTCTCTTCCTAGCGAGCTTTTTCCATCCCTTGTCATTTTTCTGGACTTTCTTGTTGCCTAATTTTTGTTTTAAAGACTTTCACCTGTGTCTTGACTTGTGTGTTTGAGTCCAGTTTCCCGTTACACATCCTCAAAGGCAGGGTGACAAGCCGACCACAACGATGAATCCGCAGAGACGGTGCTAGGATAAGGGTGCACATCTTTAGACGGTGTTTACTGGAAGATATTCATAATACTGTGTGTCACACAGATGGTGAATCAGAGTGATGAGTTCAAAGAGTTACAAAACAAAACACTTAAACTGGAATCTATTAGGTGGTTTAGACCATACGCAGACCCGAGTGCCGTAGCTGACGCACACCTCCCCAGAAATGTAACAACGTGCCATGGCGACGCGGACCGCAAGAGCTTTGATTGGTCCGCTTGGTAGTAGCATGTTTCCGATTTCCGTCTGCTTCTCCATCTTTCCAGTTTTTGAATTGATTGTTTTAGATCAATAGAAATGGAAAACATTGAGGAAATTTTAACCGAGGAGGTTCAGAGATATGAGATACGAACCTTTGTATGACTTGTCTGCGGCAAAATGTCAGCAAAAGTTTCAGTGAAGCAGGAAACAGGAAGTAGAAGCCAAAATGAACCCGTCAGGCAAAAAAAACCCAAAAAAAACACAGCGCCAACTAGTGTTTTTTACAGAGCGAGCCAAGTTGACAAGTGCTAGGCTAAGTGCGTGGGTTATAGTTACCTTCCAGTTTTGCAGTACGTTAAATCAGCCTCAAAGGGGAACTACTGTTTTTTACAACCTGGACCTTATTTCTGGCATAAAATACATACATCCATATAACTTGAAAATAACATGTTATTTTTAGTCCGTCTGAAGATATTTAGCTATATATATTTTGCGTGTATCCATACAGTGGGCGCGACTGGGGCACGAAAACGCAGCCTCTAAATACGCTGCACGTTAGCGAATAGATAACAGGTAACTCTGAACTCAACGGGGAATAGCACTACCATATCAAAACAGTAAACAAAGTCGTCATCCACAACCTCAGCATCGGAAAAAATATTCAGCCATGTTGCCAAAAACTAGCAGTAGCAAATTACACGGGTGGGCGTGGCACTCAGATGACATCATCCAGGTCAGAGGTTAGTAGGGCAATCTACAGACCGCGGATGATGATCACAGCTAACTCCAGACTCAACGGGGAATAGCATTAGCATATGATAACAAAATATTGGTGAAATTAATGACATTGCATTATTTAGGGGCTGCGTTTTAGTGCCCCATTCACTCCCACTATATGGATATATAGAGATCTAAATATCTCACGAACGACTCCAAAAGACACCAAAGTTAAATGGGTGAATAAACGATCATATTTTATGCTAGAAATAAGGTCCAGGTTGTAAAAAACGGCAGTTCTCCTTTAAGACCTACTGGCGAAGACGGACGACTATTCTGCACCTGCATCAGAGGATATAATACAATTTGAGTAGGTAGCAGTAGCCTGTATTAACGGCCTGCTGTTGTAAAAACCGTCGTACAGAGTGGGCCTCTAACAAATCTCCATTCCACATTGTCATGTTGTTGTGAAGGTATATGCTTGTTCAAGATTAAAAACAAAATTAGATCTTTTTTCCATTTCTCTTCTTGTACACTGGTTCACTAAGCTGAACAGCCAGAGTGATTTCCCCCCCTCTCTCTCTCTGACAAGTCCCACCAGCAAATGCAGCGCGTTCAATTGGCCAAGAAGTATACAGCCTACAGGAAATGTCGCTGTTTATATCCCCAAACTTTATGGATGTGCAAAATTACTTTGTTGAGTCTCCCATTAAACTCTACTCCAGTTCCATAAAATTTCAACTTTCTCCTGAACTCAGTACTCCTTCAGCACAGGTTGCATAAACCAGAAAAAAACACAGCTTATTGGTTTGTGAAACAGGTCTCCGGTTCATGGTGTGATGTCATTTTGAACGTCATTTGAATTACAGTCAAATTGTTCGTCTAATCTTCGCTACGGCTTTTATTTTACCAGCATTAAAGCGTGTAATGATAGTTTAAGAGAGTAATGACCAGGTTGTTACAAAAGCCGATTCATCCCCTACAACGCAACGGTATTAATTATTGTTTTGTGTTCTTATCTGGGTGCGCATGTGTGCCGTGAGAGGAAGTGACACGCTCAGAAGGGCCACACCAAAGCCTAAGACCCGGTGGTCCGCTTTGCTATACATCATCGTCCTCAGCACTCCTCCAACTCCTCTCTGTGCTTTGAACTGAGCACGGTTCACTGGACAAGCTGCTGCCTCCCTATTGGGATACATAGCGCAACTCGGAAAATCACCACAAAACTCTGTGGTGAAATTTTATGGGGCTCTCAAAGGAAAGTCCGACAGATGTTCAGAAAGGCTTTTTTTAAACGCAATTGTCCATGCAGGGCTCTACTTTCTCTGGTCTGTGTCTCGCTGAGCAGCCTTAAAGTCAAATATTGTATTACTTACACAGCTTTCAGCCCTCAGAGCAACTCTTGTTGTTGTGACTGGCATTCATTAAATAAAGAGGGGCTATGTTCCTGCGGCTCGCGTAGTGGTAAATCTTATTTTCTAGCAGCGTCCGCTCCAAGTCTCTCAATGACTAATTAAGTGCCTTGGTAATTACATCATGGCAATGAGGGAAAGGGGAGTGGAGGTGCGGTGGAAGGTCTGAGAGTAATATTGCTGTTTACACAATTAGAGCGATACGTCTTGGTTGTGTGTGTGAATGCCGTGTCGTGTGTGTGTGTGGTCGCTGAACATTTGTTTCCTCCTTAGCCTACATGTAAATACAATGTAAGCGAGTGCTCTGACAATCAGGCACCTGAGCCAACATTACTCCCTTTTCTCCTCCTTCGTCGCCTGGAGGGAATGACATATTGAGAAGGAGACACGCTAAAACTCTAAGTCTCTGTTCTTGGACGTACCTAGACAAATAAATGCATAAAACGCTTCGAATTCCAGTGGTTACTATTGACTGCGGCTAGTTTTGTTCGCGGAGAGGTGGAGACGTGGGAATAAAACTGCATTCCCGCAAAGGTCGTGGGTTAGCGCTGCACAAGACAATGCAAGTCGGCACTGTGTTTACAAGAAAACCATGCAAAAGAGAATTTGCTGACAGCTCCATTAAAGTGTTTTGATTTTTGTCAGAAAATAAATTCCGGTATGGGTGAGCCTGCGAGCGAAAACCACGAAAACAAAGTACGGACCCCACAGAAACACAAAACATCCACTGATGCATACTTGAGAATAAATGTAATCCCCAGTCTCCCTCCAGAATGCCAATGACCTGTCCGTAATCTGACCTACATGCGAAACATATTTATTTACAAAAGTGTAGGTAGCCAACTATTTCATAGCCGCATTCTTAACCATGATGTCAAGCGCTCAGCGGGGACATCGATAATAAACATGTACCACTAGGACGCTGCATACTCTCCTGACAGCTGCTCTCGGTTGTTTATGTGCAGCCTGTACATAAATGCTAACACGGGGGTCTCCAAGTTTCCAGTCCCATATCAGAGCCTGACCCTGAGGCTGAACCCCCATCCCAGACTGCCGCACTGGTCCCGGTCCTGTGGGATGACTGCCGGCCTTGGGGGCTGCCCCCTGGCCCCCTTCTGCCGGCTCCACGCATTGCCTTGAGCAGCGTCAGTCCTCGGGGAGTCATATTAAGCAACCACCCCTCCGGCCCACTCCCCCCCTACTTCGTCTGTGGCTCTCTCACCACCAGGAAACTGGGGCCTTCTCTTGCACCTCTCGGCTGCAGCGTTTGACAGCTAATATTTTTCTGCCGAATCCGCGTCTGTAATCCGCACTTCCATGTAGGGATCCCGTTACGACCTGTCTTGAGAAGGCCAGCTGTTCAAACAGGGTGATTAATTAAAGGAATTCTGTTTGTAAAACAATCCCCGACCTCTCTCTCTTGCCATCCCACACTCTCCCTCCCTGCACTCTCTCTCTTTCTCTCTCTCTCTTCATCATCACTCATTCTCTTTCTCTTCTCTCTGTGCTTCTCTCCCCTCGGACTCCCGGTCCAGCTCTGGCCAAGCTCGGCGAGTGGTTAGTCCTTATTAAGACCACAGAGCGCCGAGTTTGTGGTCTGCTTGCATTAAGTCTGATTCTCCCCGAGGTGCTGCACATTAGCAAGACAAACATCTCAAATAAAGCGTGCTGAGCTGGAGTGTGTGTTTGCATGTGCCTTGTGCGTATGATAGCGGCAGTGAGGGGAGACCGGAGCTTTCGGGGAGGCGGGAGAGGAGGCTGTTTTCTATTACGCCGCGGCTTGCAGCAGGTGAGGTCTCTTGTTGCTAATTTCAAAGCTGGACACTTACTCTCTTTCCTCCCTTACTCTCCATCTCTCAATCTTGCCGGTTTCCGTGAGCAGCGCAGGTGCTTGCTATTCATCACGGCAGACAGATGCTTCAACTCCCATCAGGCCAGAGCGCATGGTGACCTTGCTCGTTCACACCGCCACGCAGCGCCGGGGCAAAGGGTCGCATGGGTTATGAGCAACACCGATGCGGCCCGCTCACACATACACTTTTTTTTTTTTTTTTACTTTATAAATGCACGCTCACTCCTTTGCACAGCTGTCTCATCACAGGGTCCCCGGAGAACATAAACCCCTGACTGAAGTGCTTAGAGAAACTAGAGAAGCTGGAGTGCTCGCAGGACATATACCACTCTGGTGAAAACACAGCACAGGCTCGGTCCAAGATGTAAACAGCTTCGGCCGCACCTAGCACACATGAGACATATATGCACCCGGTGCTCTCCGCCGCGGCCTGTCCACAAATCTGCGCAGATGTTTCATCACAAGACACAAAAGAGGTCATAAAACCAATTGGACCAAAACCCATAGCACACACGACCTTACACATGCCTCACAGCCGGTTCTCTCCCTAAAAAGCCAACAGGGAGTTTTTGAAACTATTTCTATTAGGAGTCTGGGTTTTGTCCGTCTAACAACATCTGTTGTGAAAATGGACTTGGTGAAAGAATTAAGGCAAGGCCCTGGATAAAGGGTCTCGCTACCAGGGTTACTGAAGAATTGTTTATGATCAGCGACTGCGCCACCTGGTCAGCTCAGGTCTCCCACACATCAAACAAATCTCGTCACCGGGGGTTGAGGGCTGAGATTCTGCACCTGATCTGTTTCTCACCGTGTTCCAGCGTCAAGAGAGGAGCTTGTGCCAAGTGGCCGGCCTGGACTTGAAATAAAAATAATCCCAAATTTGTTACAATTTAGGGATCAATCTTGGGAAGAGTATGATTTAAAATGAGAAGTAGGGAAGTCATGTGCTCCGGGCTTTTGTTCATTTATAAACCTGGATCATTTGTTTTGTCTTTCTATTCTTGTAAGCGAAAGCCACTGTTATTTCCTTCATCTCAGCTAAGCCGGCAGATAGAGCGACGCAGAGTCTGATGCTAAGCTGAGTTTAATGCGGAGAGGTGAAACTTAAAAGTGGAATTACATTGCTGCTTTGTGGCTTAAAGCAACCCGGGCTCTTCCACAACTCTGGATGCCAAACCTCTGAGATTCCAGGGAGGTATTAGGTGACTCTAACCGGAAATCCCCTCTCTGTGACCGCTGGCGTTTGTTTTCCTTAGCTGAGCTCCGAGATGGGTGGCATTGTGGGTCCAGGCCTCGCTCATTCTCTCTCTCCCACTTCCAGATGCCCAGGAGGGAATCGTTAGGGCTGCCTTCATGCCCGGCTGGCATCGTGTGGATCGGGTCCAGCTTCTTACTGCTGGGCTGGATGGCTGCAGTGCACACTCCTCCCTCGCTTCCCCTCCTTGCCTCCATCCCTCCCCGCTCCCTTTTCCATCTGGCCCTGCAGGCTAAGGCTGTACCACCGAAAAGGACGCCGTTCATCGCTCTCTGTGGCAGAGAACCTGTCAGACCTTCCCGCATAATTGCAAACAGACATTTCATTTCATGCTCGCATTTTTTATTTTTGGCAAATTGGTGATCTCACACCTTTGGTGTGTTCCTTAGGAGTGAGCCAAGGGGCAGGCACCGTCACGAGGCGTGTGTGAGCTCGGGCTGGGTAGTTGGAAGGGACAGAATCCCGTTTTTAATCAAGGCAAAGGACAAACCCTGTGGGAGTGAAAGCAGTGTAGCTCCTGCAGAGATTTACGAAGAAGGAAATGGGCCGGTGTGATCTCTTATGAAAAGCTTGCAAGTGGAGAAAGAACTAGAGGACACAAGGAGACGAGGCAAAACATGAGAGGAAAGAAGGGGGCTGGTTGAGGAGGAAAGAAAAAAGAGCAGAAAAACATCTTGAGCTGGAAGCGTTCCTTTATCCTGGCCAATCTCGGCTGCACCTGTGATGACAACCCCTTGTGTGCAGTGCAGTGATTGTGTAACCTGGAATGAAAGGAAGGGGGAGGACTGTGGATGGTGTAAGGGGCTGCAAAAGGGGGGAGAGAATGACATAAAGTGCCCCCCCGAAAAAAAAAAAAAAAAAAAAGAACTTGTAAATCCAAGACAAGACCCAGACGGTCACCCTGAAACCTCCACCCAGTGTCCCCCTGCAGGGCACAGATAGGGGATCGCAGGGGAGGGCGCCTAGGCGCAAATCCAATGCACTCCCCTCCCTGTTCTTGTTACCCATATGCCTCCCCTTCCAGACCCTCTCTTACCCTCTAACACACACACACATTCTGTGGGGCAGTGCGTTTCTTCCATTCCACACAAGCTGTTGTTTTAAATCATAATAGTAACCAGACTGTAATCACATTATTGCACACATGGTGATTTTGACAAGTGGTGGGAGTCATGTGCTGAGGCTTTGGCAGGGTTAGCACACCATTCTCCCAGCTGTGAGCTCAGCCCCAACCCACCCCCTCGCCCCCCCGCCTCCTACCTCTGCACACATGCACACACACACACACACACACACACACACACATGCAGGCAAACACACTCTCTACCTCCATCACTCTTTACCCCCCTCCCAGGCAATATGTTGTTCCGCCGTGTTCCACTGTAGCCTGCATGCATTGCTGCAGCCTAATCTAAATCAGATTTCTGTAAATTGTACTTTCACATGTGCCCCGAGACTGTCCTCAACGGAAAAAAGAAAAAAGAATGAATAATTTCTTTTGTTCAGACCCTTAAAACAAGATGTTAGCGTCTTCCTGAGAAGTGTCCCCTTGTGGTCATGCGAATTATGAACGTTCGCAGAGGCAAAAGGCAGAAATACAAACATTTTGGGCACTGGCAGCAGAGGCACAAGACGTCTTTAAAAACAAATTTGTTACAACTTTGTTTGGCTTATTGTTAATATTACACCCAAAAGATAAATGGTTGCGATAATATTTACCAAAGTAGCTGAGATTTCTGAAGGAACGGGGCCAAAGGCAAGAAATGTGAGAGTCTAAAGTGCTAGGAGCCAAACAGATCTTGAACACAAAACACACCAACAAACAAAAAGTGTCTTATAAATTCCCATCACCACCCAGCTTCAGCCTTGAAAACTCCCTTTCTTTCTACTGGCTTGTGTGATCAATCCATGTTTGTTGTTCCATTCAAAGTATTTTTAGTAATATCACTGGGACTTTAAATGTCAGCCGTTAAAAGTGATGGCCCAACCTACAAAGATTAAAGAGTGTAATAGGCAGCTTTCTGTAACGTGCTCCAGCATCACTCTCCAACACTCTAGTGAAGTACTTTAAGAAGTTTAGTTTAAGAAATACAATTAAATCCAGGACCTACAGGGTTGCCGGCCAAGCAAAATGTTTGTCCAGCCACGACTCAAGCATCTGAAGGCCTCCATGTTTTAAGGGAGTGCGTGCATTTTTAGTTTCCAGTTTTGAAATTTGGCCTGGAAAACTCTTTGTGTATTTACCCGGATCAGGCATAACATTATGACCGCCTTCCTGATATTGTGTAGGTCTCCCTTCTGCCTCTGAAACAGTTGTGACTCATCAGGGAATGTACATGGGCCGTCTGAGGGTGTCCTGTGGTGTCTGCATAAGAATGTTGTTAGCGGGGGCCTTTTGGGTCCTATGGGTTGAGGGGAGGAGCCTCTGTGGATCATCCCACAGATACTTGATCAGTTTGGGATCTAGTGAATTTGGAGGCTAGGTCAACATCATGTGCTGTTTTTCATGTTTTTTTTTTTTAGTTGTTGTGTAGTTATTGTTGTGTGTGTCTGTGTCAGGCTGAATCCTGCTGCCATCAAAGAGTGTCACTGCTATGGGGTGTGGGTGCCTGGTCTGGTCTAGGTGGGTGCTACATGTCTAAGTAACATCCACACGAATGCCAGGTCCTAAAGTTTCCCAGCAGAGCATTGTATTGTCAGTGTTATTTACTTCTCCTGTCAGTGGCTTTAATGTTCTGGCTGATCGGTGTATAGGGGCATTTCTAAGGCATTTTGGAAATCAGTACCATCACCACCAGTTACCTATAACAAAGCAAATGCTGCTCTGCCCCAAAACCTGGAACCCAGGTGCTGCACCAATATGCCAGATGCAGCAGTAAGACAACACAGCCTCCATGATGTCAACTGGAAATAACAGCATTGCCCTGTATATATTGTATATATGCAGCACACAGTTGCAGGAAAATGTGCATTACTGCTCATCTTGGCTTGCTGGAGACCCTGAACCTACACGCTACACAAGTGACGAGGCTAATACAGCAAGACAAATGGTTTGCATTTGAGCAGTGGAAGAAGTGGTATATCGCAGAAGAATCACATGACTTGTTTTCGTACCAAGTTGTTTTTGAAGACAGATAAACATCTTTTCCCGCTGACAGGCGAGGCAGATCAGGAAAAACAACTCGTGTGAATTGATTCTGAACACAGCGAAATACAATCTGCTGCCTCTTTCTCAGTAAACACTCTACATTAACATAAACCTCGCAGTCTCGCAAGATGTTCGCCGTCACAGTTTGGACTAATTAAGACGTAACGTGACCAGACAGACTTCTCCGCGTGGACGCGTCCGAAGGCATGCATGTTTTTGAGCGCTAAACACATGGACATCCTCTGCGCACTACAATCAAGTGGAGCACTGACCGCACAGTCCACGCCTTGGCATAACGTGAGAGGGCCGCAGGGTCGAACCCGGAGCACCGCTCTCTTTCCGTCCCATCATTTCGTTCGTTTCTTCCGAGGTGTGGCTGCGCTCTCCGCTGCACCGCTAACAAGATCAGGCTGCGGGGTGGGCCTCGTTCAGCTGGCTTTCTCTGTGTGTGTTTGGAACAGGCCTTGGTAATTGAAAATAGTCATAAGAGAAATGATACTGAAAACAGCAGTGGGGTTTGAGAAAGAGAGGGGAGGAGAGAAACTACCAAAAATAATAGCCTACCAAATGTTTCCAGTCTTAATACCAATCAGAAAGTGGGCAAACTCTTCAAAGTCACGGAGGAATAATGAGAGAGGGCGAATTGATGATATCCACCACAATTTCCCTAAAACGTTAACAAGGAGAATTAACTTAATCTTATAAACTAACATGAGCCTGCTATTCTTTTTTTCCAGCCCGCTGCAGCGGCGCACAGCTCCCCGAAACGAGCCTGCCAAGGGTTTTGAAAATAAAGACGTTATAAATGATGGATGGATGAGGCTGACAGATAGACAAGGAGTCAGCACAAACAAATGTATGAAAGCATAAACAGAGACTTTGCGTTTGCTAGTAAGATGTACAACAGAGCCGCGCTGTCCCTGACTTTTATTCACTGTGCCATTGTGGTCTCTGATTTATAGCGGAAGAAAAAGATGAGAGAGAACATTTCTCTCTAAACAAAGAAAGCAGATGTACTTTATAAACTCACCGCACTAAAAAACATACCGTCCTCTCGGTTGTTAAAGGTTTTCGCTTGACATGTCAAAAACATTTTGTGCGACAGCGAAACGCTCAGATGTTGGTCTTTAAAAGGTTGCAGGTTGCCTTGTTTTTCTACGATCTTGGACGGTGGTCTGAGAAAAGGGCAGATGATGATACTCACGGCGCAAGAATCCCTGGAATGGTTTTGTTAAACCGTGCCTCCGGGGAGAAATATATTGTGACAGATCTTGGAAATATGATGCCCATATTCGCCTCCCTATCTGAGAGGACCCAAAGTGAAAGCATCACTCAAATTTAAGAACCGAAACGAGATAGTAACGATTTGTAGCTGAGTGATGAGGATAGAGATGCTGAGCGGCTGTTATCTGGCTCGGAACATGCAGGATTGGCACCGTGCATGTCGCTAATCTCAGATGGTAAAGCTGGGAAAAATAAAACCTGAGGTGTCAGGTTAACTTGTCACATGTGGGCGTCCTAGCTTTGATGCGTGCAAACTCAGCGCACGGCAATAAAACGCGGCCTCATACGAATTTATTGACAAAAACTGAAAATACCTTTTCAGTTTGCATTCTCGTTAGAAAAAGAGCCAATCGCGCCAAAAAATTCACCTAATTTAAAATAAATAAAATAAAAAATACGCCCCCTCCGCATCAGAAGTGAAAGGAAAAACAATGGCAGCGGACTGCGAGAAAAAACATGTGTTGCGCTGGTTTTGTATTTGCCTGTTTTGTATTTGCGGGTGTATTTATTTCAGATGAAGGAGAGCCAAGGAGAAAGCCAAGGAGAGTATGCCAGGCCCCAGTTAGTATGCAGGCTATAATTTCTGCCTCCTTTGAAGTCTATGTATGTGTGTGAGTTCATTGTGGTGTTGGGGTATGCGGCGTGGCTGCGCTGAAATATAGTTTTCTTGCATTAAAGTGAAGGTATTTTGTCCAAGCTATGCTTAAAATCGCTTGTGAATAATAAAAAAAAAAGTTTACTGAACTTGTAGGTGCAGCTGATCCAGTACACGTTATATAGCCTTGTACTAAAATTGGCTATAAAAGCTACCGTAGAGGCCGAGCATCAACATCACAGGCTTCACAAAGAGGCCTATTGTGTAGGATTGCATTAGACTGTACAGGTGGTTATGATTTTGCACCCACCCCTTGTTGTGTACGTGCATTGTCCATTTTTATGGTGTCAATAAAACACACTTTAGACCGGACTGAACTGAAAACAGCTCTGTTATGAATGTTCACTCTCTACAGTCAGCGGTTACTGCACAACTACTTCAGCAGATGGGCTGCTTCTTCCTGTCTGCAGCCACTCAGCCTGCGATGATGGAAGCGAAATCTCTGCTCTCAGCACCCCAGAGATAGAGGTGCATAAAGGGGGTAAAGAAGAGTGTGAGGGTATAAATATGGGTGGCTTTGGCCGTGTCCTCCGCGTCCGTGTTCTACATTTAAAACCGCATGTTTTTCTCTTTCTTCTTGCCTTTCCGTTAGTCAACCGCCTTTCGCAACCCCGATGAGTTAAGATTTCTAGGACGCTCGCGGACGCAGTTTGGTATTTGTTTTTGAAACTTTTTAATTTCTAATCTGCGGCGGAACTGAACTGTCATCCCACTCTGTTCCAGATAAAGGTCGATCCAGTACCAGCAAGAGCAAGTGGTTGTTGTTGCAGCAGCCGCAGTTGTTTCCAATGTAAACAGGACGGCAGCAACAATGTGAGAAATGTTCCATAAATGTGCCCAGCTATTTGCTGCTTGGCTTCTGGGTTGACGATTTTTCAACTTGAGGCTCCGTGTGTGGCCATGGCAACGGCAGAAACAAAACCAGATGCATATGCAGATTATGCGAAAACAGTCAAGTTCACGCTTTAAGCTGAAATGCATCTTTGTGTGTTTGTGGGGTACGCAAAGAGATTTCTAATAGATTTGTTACACTCACCTGTAGTGTAGTTGTTAATGTAATTGGGCAGCCATCGCTGATGGCACCAATCATGTAGTATTCTTTAGAAGTTATCCTGATAAGCAAGGAAATGAGGAAAAGGACTGGACTGGCGACCTGTCCAGGGTGTACCCTACCTCTCGCCCAACGACAGCTGGGATAGGCTCCAGCCCCCCACCCGTGACACATCACAGGGCAAGCAGTTACAGAAGATGAGCGAATGAATGAAGGAAGAGGTGTTACTGTGTGTTTGTCAAGTCACAAATAAACTGAATGTACCACTGAGCCATGGCTACCGTAGAGACATGATAGTGGAGCATTACAATCCATAGAGTGGGCTCCTTTGAAGGCAGCAAAAAAAAGCATAATTATGTAAATTATTTTCCATTTCTGGAACCTTTTGTACTCACTGGAGAGAAAACTCTAGTAATTTGATAAGTTTTTGTACTAAAAGCCATCACATGTTCCACTTCCAAAGTGCATTCGTTGCCTAACCGTACTACGCAAAGCGATTTTAACAGGTTTAGCCGTTTCGTTTTCTTTGAGCATTAAGGTTTGGACGGAGAACGTCGTTACAAAACAACTCGAAATTCCTCTTCGGTTGGAAGTCATTTTCCCTTGTTAATGAGACTCCCAGATGTATCCACCTTGGTGTGGATGTGGCCTCTGCGACTGTTTACTTACTCACTTGGCTTTCTGACTTACAGCCCATGGAGTACTCATCCAATTAAAGTCGCTATTTTGTGGCTGTGGCTTTAGGGTCTCATAAGAGTGATTTTTTCTTTTTCTTTAAAAAAGGGTAGTTTTAAGGAAAATACTTTGTTGGAGACCCCCCCCCCCCCCTCCAAGCACACACCATTCAGGAATGAGAGAGAGAGAGATTGTCATTAGTTTATGTTTCCTGCCGAGTGACAATACACAGACAAAACCTTTAACTGGGAACATCAAAGACGAGTCAGTTAAGACGGCAATTGTGGCCTGACCGTGGATGCCTAAAAAAGAAAAAAAGAAATAAATAACAAGAAAGTCTCTTTGTGTTGCGGAAAGAGCAGTGTCCCTTTTAGGTGACTCATAGAAAATGGACCTGCAAAGTGAGTCACAAACACTAATTGACTCAGTCACAGTTGTAACTGACTCACCTTCTGAGGAACTCTAAGTGACCCTAAGAGGGAAACTGCTGCCACATGCCGATGTAGTAACTTGGACTCATGGACACGCTTGCACAATGAAAACAGATACAGAGGAACTATGAGACGCACACCACGTAGAATTATGAGTAATTATGAGCAGTCATCCATTCGTCTTCTGCAACTACTGAAGCCTATCCCAGCTGTCTTTGGGTGAGAGGCGGGGTACACAGCGGACAGGTCGTCAGTCTATCGCTTGGCTACCACAGAGAGACTGACAACCATTCATACTCACACCTCTGCCCAAATTTAGAATCACCATGTAAAATAATGAGCACGTCTTTGGATAGAGGGAGGAAGGCGGAGTACCTGGAGCGTACTCATGTGGGCACAGGGAAAGGCTGATGGATTCGAACCCAGAACCTTCTTTCTGTGAGGGAACAGTGCTAACAACCACACCAATGTGCCGCCCGCAATTCTGTAACTGGCTTGACGTCTGGACAACTGTTGTGACACTCTGCGTCTCAGATCAAGTGATACACAGCACCTGGTTAGCTACACAAACATAACTTAAAACTATATCTACAATTTTGGCACATGGCGTCGGTTGTCATGCGGCTAGCTCTCGCACACTTATCACAGAGACAGCTTCCCATAACACGTCTCGGTCGCTTACGTCTAAAGGAAAAGCTCGGCCAGTAGTAAACTTTCTGGGGAAAGGCTCAAGCTAGATTGATGTTTCTGCACCGGTTCTACGTTCTAACCCTGTAGCTCACGCAATAGCCTTACATGGGCCTCCCCAGAAATCTGACCGCATGTTGCAGTGACACAGGTGGCGACAACTGTGACCGATCCAAAAATGAATTTCCTCAGTGGACATGGCAGAAAATTCTTCTCTTTCTTACTCAGCGGTGCTACGCACCGTCTCCCGTGGCGACTTTCCTCTTTTCTGCTTTGCAGCGATTACGCTTAAAGTTTGAAGTATGTAAATTAGACGAGATCAAAAAGATCGAAGAGTGAGTTCTGAGACTCCAGTGTAAAAATCTAAACATTTAAAACGGTGCACGCCACTCACATAGGCTACGACACAGACTCTGCATAAATCCGTTGCATAACAGGCCTTTATACTATAGCTATGGTGACAGTAGAGCAGACCTTAATGCTGTAACCTGATGTGCACCTCCCCAGAAATGTAACTACGGCGACGCAGACTGCAAGAGCTGTGATTGGTCGACTTGTCAGTAACATGTCTCCACTTCAGCATTTCCGACTGCTTCTCCAGCTCCGCAATTTTCGGATTGATTGAACTGAACCTTTGTATGTTTCATGACTTGCAAAAAGTTTCAGTCGCCATTGTTGATGGTGAAGCAGGAAGTAGAAAATGAAGCACGAAGTAGGAACAAAAATGAACTCAAAAAGGACACAGCACCTACTAGTGTTTGGGTGCCATTTTTACAGAACAAGTCAAACTGACAAGCGTACAACTATAAATGGCTCGTATTGGCATAGGCTACGTGCGTTTGTCACGGCGTCTAGTCCCGCAGTACCCTAAATGAGACTTTTATTTAGACTATCTAAACTTCAGGATGTGGCTGAGAGCTTCTAAAATCCAAGCAACGTAACTTGATAAGAAGAAAATGTGTTCAGCTGTTATTCCTAAAGTCAATAATCGGACATCCAGCTCAATTTCTCTCTGTTTTCCCAAACCAAATGGAAAGCTGACTAATAAGAGAAACTGGAAAGCCTGACAGCTCACATGAGACGGCAAGTTTTCTCATAAGTGCACTTCTCTCGATTAACATGGCATACGTTGAGCGATCTTATCTGCGCATGTTTGGTCTTCATAGGATTTTTTAAATTCCACGTTTGAAGTCTCAAACAGAGCATTAAGTAACGCGATCTTCTCTCTGTTTCTCAGAAAAATCCGTAAGGTGTCGGGAAAACCCAAATAATGTTCCACTCCACAGCACATCATCTCATTATTATTTTGCACTCTTCTCCTCGTCTCGCAGCAACGCCCACCTGCCCCGTCGCATGCAACGATTCCTCAAATCTGCTCATCTGTAATCTCCCGAAGGTTTGCAACATGGCCTTGGGAGGAGGCATATCGCGGCCTGGCTGAGCTCTGCGTCTGATCTTGGGAGCTGTGGACATGTCCGCCCTCTGGCCCACATGTGAAGATAGTTGTTCGGTGCGAGACCAGATAGTGGCCCCTGAGCTGTGAAACCCCACGCTTGGCAGGATGCAGGGCTGCAGCGATAACTCACCTGTGTACTGATAGACGGGGAGACAATGTCCCAAACAGATTAAAGGCAAAGCTGATTGCAAAACAAGATGCATAGTTTTGCTGGAGGGATAAACACGAGATGGAAAAATTATAAAGAAAACCAGATGAAAGAGACAGTTGGATGTTTTTATCTCTCTGTCTGTGATTCATTTCTGGATGTGTGCACGGACATGAGCACATGCTTGTTATTTATATAGAATATCAGGGTCTATTCAAGTTGGGCTTGGAAATCCTAAACATTTAAAGAAAAACACACATTCATATCTGTTTTCCACAGCTCGGCTACAGAACCGCAGTGTCAGTGGCGCATTTTCAAAACCACACTCTGACATGATATGAAACACTCTGAAATGTCAACACTGATGGAAGATGGGAGCGGAGCGGCTGAGAGTCTGATATCAATCTTTTCTTTCCTCTGTTTCCAACCTTCATGAGATGCTCTGTTGTCACGTAACGGTCTCTACAGTCTGCTGGCAAAAATGTCATTTTCAAAGCCCCATCGCTTGTATCCTGTCAGAGCAGGCAGGAGATAGTCGGCCTAATCTCTCGCAGCAGGGAGTGCATGATGTGTTTAGGAGGTTTTTGCGCAGAATGATGTGTGAATATTTGTGTTTATCTCGGCTGCAGATAAACCGCAGGTGCTGTGATACAGATGGTGTCGCTGGACTTCCCTGACATTCCTCCGCGACGGCCAGGTCCAAGTTAGTGTCTGCAGCTGTCAGGACGGTGTTTTACACACGAGATCTGGTCGGATTATAGAAAACAGAGTGACATTCTGTTATTTGGTTGTTTCCTTGTCAAGATTGAGATGAAAATATGTTTATACCTCCATGCCTGCCTGTGAGAACTCGGAAGAAACCTCTTTCCAAGTTAGGAAATGAGACCGTCTGACTGGATCGTACACTGTAAAGCATGTAGCAGCCAGCTTAGCAGCGTAACTTTGCACAAAAATGGCACAAAAGCTGCCTCTTTCTTGTAATTAACGCAAGGTAAACCATGTTAAAACCATGTTATGTCTTTTTTGGACAGAGTAACCTCCTCTCTTCAGGAGTATTAATGTATTTTTCCAGATTATTACAACCTGCTTTTCATTTCAGTGATCCTGGCTACGATTTCTTTTTGATTATGGAAACAAGTCTACTCAACAAAACATTTGCAGAAATCCGAGAGCCTGGGGTATGGTTGGCGTGTAACATGATTGCATTCGATTACAGTGGAAAACTACTGTACATCCCCAGATGTTTCCAGCAGTTATTTTATGGCGTACTTCAGAGACATGTAGTGCTCAAAGGTCAAAGGTCAAGATGACTGTAACCCTGATGAAACATGGTTCAAGCTATTATTTTACCGGTCCTACTTGAAAGTTTGACAAATGTCTAATAGGATAAACGTTTTATTTTCGAAGGGTCATGTAACACACATTGACGATCAGGCATAACATTATGACCACCTTACTAATATTGTGTAGGTCTCCCTTGTTCCTCCGAAGCAGTTTTGACTCATCAGAGAATGGACATGGTCCTTCTGAGGGTGTCCTGTGGTGTTGTTAGTGGGGTCCTATGGGTTGATACAGATACACAGGTACTTGATCAGCTTGGGGCCGAGGAAATTTGGAAGCAAGGTCAACACCTTATGTTGTTTTTTCTTTTCAGTTGTTCCTAAACCGTTTTTGTGTGTTTGCCTGTGTCAGGCTGCATCCTGCTGCCATCAAGGAGTGTCACTGCTATGGGGTGGGGGTGCCTGATTTGGTCCAGGTTGGTGGTACATGTCTAAGTAACATCCACGTGAATAAAAGTTTCCCAGCAGAACATTGTGTTGTCACAAGATGGTCATTATTATTTACTTCTCCTGTCAGTGGTTTTAATGTTGTGGCTGATTGGTGTACAGGTATATTATCATATAGTATCTTTACTTTTTCTTTTGAAACTGGCAGTGAAAGAGTTGAAGTTTGTGTAAAGCAGCAACTAGTAAATACCAGGTTTATTTTTAAAGTCGTAAATTGACAAATTGGAGCGCTAGCTACAGCCACCCTCTCTTAGTCCTGGAAGCGCAAATAAGTTTCTCCATGAACTAAGTCTAAATGAGAGCTATTGGCCATGATGTCATTAGAAAACATAAAGCAGGATGAGGAAAACCACAAGTCTTCAACACTTTTAATTTGGAAACAAAAAATTCTTTAATTTATTTCAGAACGATATAAATAAATGATGTCACTCTAACACAACACAAATCTGAACACTGCTTGGTTTTCCAATAGACAAATTGTATAATAATAGTACAATTCACATCTATTTTCCAATCCAGCTATCCTGGAGTTTGACTGTTGATCAGATAACGTCAACTGCCCGAATCCATTCATCATTTCACTTTTCATTCTTCAACCTGATGCTGCTTCAGATTAAAAGTGACATCAGCGAGAACACAACAAATAACGAGTAAGAAGCTGACACTGTTAATCACACGGCATCCTCTTCACAGTTGCACCAAATTAATCAAAGCATCGCTCCGCCGTTGAATGAGATTGAGGTCATTCAATGAGTTAAAGGAATATGTCAGCTCCACCCTCGCAGCGTGCCTGAGTTTTATAGTATTCAACATAACGCGCAACGTAATTACACAATGTGGCGTGACATCATCATGGCGCACAGGCGTGGACTGCTGCTTTGGGGATTGTACAAAGTCATGAAGCCGCTCCGACAGTCAAACCTTCATGGAGGTAGCCTCACCGCGGGTCTAACCACTGCCGGAAAACTCAGCGAGTTACAGTAAAAAGCCTCGAGTTTAATATGAGTGAACGCTGCCACACACACGGGGGTTAGCACAGCTCCTAGGGTGGCTCTAAAAAAAAAAAAAAAGTTTGCTAAATCTCATAAA
The DNA here is from genome assembly GCA_005024645.1 of Planiliza haematocheilus. Classification (NCBI taxonomy): domain Eukaryota; kingdom Metazoa; phylum Chordata; class Actinopteri; order Mugiliformes; family Mugilidae; genus Planiliza; species Planiliza haematocheilus. The sequence goes on from SRSE01000124.1 coordinate 1,073,119, forward strand.
ACAGGCAGCCAAATAAACAGCACTGAACCAATGCACAAACAAACAAACAGATTCCTATTAAGAATGGAATTAAGGAAACTAGCTAAGTGACTGCAGCCTCTGTGGAGGGGAACATCATGCAGCCGGCCCGCCTGAGCCCTGAGAGTGTGTCTCGGTGCATCTGAGAGTGTTTATGGACTGGCTCTAAGTGGAAGTCATTATGGGACGTTTGAGTACATTTGCGCTGATAGCAATGGTTCTGGGTCCACCCAAGGCTGCTAACGTAGGTGGTCTGGGCCTGCGAGGAAGATGAGCGACAGAAAGGAAGGAAGGGGGAGAGAGAGAGAGAGAGAGAGAGAAAGAGAGCGAAAGAGAGAGAGAGAGAGAGAGACAGCAAAGACACAGAAACAAGGAGAAGAGAAAGAAAGCGAGAGAGAGAGAACCAGAAAGTTACGCCTCCACCCTTCTTCTACTATTTGCATCTGCTGCAGATGTGGTCGTAAGAAATGGAGGGAAAAAAAAAATCACCATAAAGTTATAATTATCCACATGAATGCAGACCGAATTCGGGAAAACTGCAAACACACAAACATGTGCTATACACATGCTACATTTGCACATACTTTAAAACTACAAATAAATACCTTATTTCAATTTAAAAAAAAACAACAACAAAAAACTGGAACTATACATACACAGATGCCTCTTTGCATACATATACTGTATATATAAGTCTTTTTGTTGAACCACAGTGAGTCTGAAAAAAACAGGGAACCTGTTCAAGTTGCCTTGAGGCCAAAGTCCGTCTAAAGTCCTTGTATTATGAGAAAAACCTGCTATTTCTGACGGTGCAGCGCGGAGGCAGACGATGTGCAGCACATTACTCCGACGCAGGCAGCAACCATTTCATGAGCGGTTACAATCTGTTAACTATTGCATGCCTACAACTGGTTTGTATCAGCTAAGTTTACTTAATGGTATATTCCGCCTCAGGACATTTGGAGAGATAACCAAATAAACCTTTCAAGGCAGGAATGTTCCCTGGAGCTGCCAGGTTCAAAGTGAAGCCCTTGACGGCCCCTGAGCGGCTCACGGTAGGTGCCTGGACTCAGGGTGGACATGTTTTACTGAGGTCCCCGCTCACTGATCGCTGAGACGTGATGGCGTAATGGGGAGCAGGAAGTGCATTTAGCGTTGAAAGAAGTGCATGAGTGTGGCGGCGCAGAGGGTGACTTGGCTTGCGGAACATGGAGGCGGCGGTGACGGAAAGGGTGGGGGGCATCAAACTGCAACGATCACCCCGGCTTTGACACTTCGCCCAGAAGAGCACACCGAGAATTCAAACATCGTCTCTCAGATGTCCCACTTCCTCTTGTAAATTGCAGGAATTCTTTCATGTTACAAGTGCTTTTGTTTTATGGCCGCGGCGCTGGAGAGTGGCTCTGCAGAGCCCCACAGCTCGCAAATTTCTCCACTCACCCCAGGATTCGAGACCGACGTGTATGTGAATTCATTGAGGGCGTAAAGGGAAAGAGAAGGAGGGGAGGAGGTGAGTGTGTGGGCATGTCCCTTCCTCACTAGCCACTCCATTCATCACTTTGTTGTCCCAGCTGCAGACTAAACCACAGTGTGGTGCATCCCTTTTGAAAAGTCAACATGATAAGAATTCCTGAATTGAAGTGGCACAGCCCACACTTCCTTGGCACATGGGCTACTTCCTCCTAAACCTGGTCTGCCTGCTGGACTGGGACTGTGACAGGACTTTGAGGTTGGCTCAGTCACTCCCTAAGCACATCATGTCCTCCCTGATCACACCAATGATAGGGTGTCCAGCGCCCAGACTGTGATGTCACTGTTGCACATAGGAAAAGGGAAGAACCCCGTCTGGCCTTGGCAAGCAATCGTCTGGGTCCCCCAACCATCTAATTAGGAAAGTCTATACATGCGTCAACGTGACGACAACCATGAACCACTAGAAAGGGCGGAGCTGATGCTGGCCAGTCGAGCCCCAAGCGAAAGATACACAAACTCTTGAAAAACAACAGAATGTGATACTGCTTGTGTAATATGAAATACCAAGTTGAAAAGCATCCAAATCCACATGAGGCTAAGATTCAGACAACAAAGATCTGCAGCGCTCTCCCACTTTTGGGATTTCCTAAACTTACTGACCTCAGTCATTTTGTGTTTTGGCATCTTTTCCAGATAAAATCCATCATATGTCCCACAGACAGTAAAGGCCAGACAACTGCCAGATGGCGTATCTATTTGCTCCTCTTTAACTCCGGTCTGTACACCAGATAGATAGAAGCAGGCCAGCAGAAACAGGAACTCTGGCGTGGAACCAAAACGCCTGTGCAGTGAATTTTCTGTCTGAGAGACGCGCTTTGGTTGTGGGAAAAAAAAAAAAGAAAAAGGGGAAGGGGGGGCTTGATTCAGGTCCATGCTGACAGGTGGGACTGTGTCAAAGGCAATCTCAGGGCAGCCTGACTTATTGTCCTCTCTCTTCCACTATTCTCTGCTGGACTGCTCTGTTCCCCCACTCTTGTTTCTTCTTCTGTGTGCCAGTGCACCTGTGCTCCGCGGGGGGAGGTTCTGAGACGAAGGGCATTAACACAGACTTCCAGCAAGTCTGCTTTCATGATTGATCTTTCACCCTAGTCATTTGTAAAACATGTAAGGAGTACGGTGAGTAAGTGTGTGTAGATGCCGAGGCATGAATGTGCACTCTTGTGAGATGTTTATTTGCAGTGTGTGTGTGTGTGTGTATGGCAGAGCGGTGTTGTGGATGTGTGTGTCTACTTCTGCAGTGCATGCTCGAGACGCTGGGTGCTGGAATCCATCCACTGCCAACTACCCAAACACTATAAATCAAAACAGGTGTTTCAATATGTCGACTGCTGTAACATGAAGGCCAGACGCTTGCCAGGCAATACTTTTCCTCTCCCGCTGCTAAATCAAAAAACAGAAGACCAGGATGAAGTCAAGATGTCAAACGCGATGCCTTAAATGGCGACCTCCAGTTCTGACTGTCTCATAAGTTTAAACCGCAGAGTAGAAAATCTGAAATTAAACGTATAAATCAGCAGCTGACTACCCTTTGAACTGAGCTCCGTAGCTACAACTAGATCTGACAGCGCGCTGCCGTTCTTCCAGTGACTGCATATCTGCTCGCCCACCTCCTCGCTAAAACTCACCGAGCATTAAAAAAAAAAAAGTGTTTGTATTTTTGTGGCCGAATGACGAACGGCGGTTGACTCAAGTTTTTTTCCCTGACACCATTTTCACCGTGGAGAGAGACCAAACGGATAAAGAGCGCATATGTCGACCAGGAGAAAAAAAAAAGTTGTGTCTGGTGGAATGACCGTGGTTGTGAACTGTGACCTCGCAGCTGTGTCGTTAGGAAATTTAAACTTCTGGTGGTGGATGAACGGGCACATTTCTTTTATCCTGCAGTTTTAAATAAGTCTGCTGTGGTAGGGTAACCATGGCAACTCCCATAAAAATGAGCTCGCCGCTGAAAACAGCTCTTCCTAGCTAGTTCTTGTCCATGCTAATCTGAGCATTACCCAACTTATCAACATGCTGGCAAGCTTCACTGCAGCCTTTTATTAATACTTAACAGACTGAAAGCATTTATCGTTTAAACTTGTAGCTATTGCATCTATTGTGTGCATATGACCCTGATAAAGAAAAACACCAAGCACCAAGATGCTATTCTCCAGGCCAATTCTGTGCACATGTTCAGTCTTCAATTAGTTATTTGCAATTCTAATAGCTACATGACACATTACAAAAAAGGAGGAGCTAAACTAATTTTAAGGTCCTTGCTGATTCACCTTTAGCTAAGCCACACCCTAGAATGTAGATTGACCAATCACAGCGCAGCCAAGATAGCTCCACCCACACTTTTTCACAGTGCTCCATTGACTTTAATGCAGGCGTCTCATATTTAGACTGAACTGGCGCAGTGTTTATATGTTGTGCCTTGCAGAGATCCAGGGTATGGATAAGCCCAATGATGTGCACGCAAAACCGTGTGGAGCTAACCAAAACATCACCGTTACAGCTTAAGCTGCATAGTTGTTGATACGCTAGCACACGCTGAAGAAATACGTTATACGTGCGTAACGTTAGTCCGTTTGCTTCACAATAACGATTATAGAAGTGAATAGAGACGTACCCAGCTTTGCATGAACAGTGTTGCTCCTTGATATTGTCAGTCCCAGCCTATAGGATATGCGGTGGTTCATTTTTTGACTGTGACCGGTATGCTTTTGCCTCTATTTGGATGCCTTGTTGTTCGTTGCGTTTTGAATATAGCCTTCGAACGCATATTGCAGCCCCCTTTGCCTACTTCTATCAGACACTTTATTTGCTGCTTCATAAAAGTTTGACAAAGGTTCAGCAGGAAGAGCTGTCACAGCATAGGCCATGTTGATACCCAAGCCTTATAGATAACCAGAAAACCAAAGCCCAGAAGAGAATGTCGGACGTAGCAACAGTAACTAAGGGGGGCGGGGCTTAGCCAAAGGTGAATTACCATTCATGCTTTGTGTATGTCAGATGGTTTGCCTTCTACGTATGTTTGGTCATCTAACACTCTTGTACTTTATTATATTGTACGTTGCAACGGTTTCTTTCAGTTTAACTTTCTATGTATGGTCTAGAAAGAATAAGTTCTTTCTATAAAAATGAGTCTAAACCTAAATATAACCAGGGTAAGCAGTAATTTGACGTGGCGCACTGAACTGTGTCATGGTTTTGAGTTCTGATTTTTTTGTGTGACCTTGCTTCTGGTGTTTCCTGTTTTATTCTGTAATGTTTTCTTGTTAGATTTAAGTTTCCCACTCACCTGTCTTGCCTCGTGTCTTCTGTCTGCATGCCCCTCCCCTTTTTGGTCTCACCTGTCTATCGTTATTCCATCAACCCCCACTATGTGTGAGTGTATATATAAAAGCCTGCCTTTCCCTTTGTCCAGTCTACGTCTGCTGTGGCTGGAATCGAAAGCATTGGTCCAGCATGGACACTGTCTACCATCCATCCATCCATCCATCTAATGGAATAATTTTGTTCTGGATCATTCTTTAGCCTTTTTCTTTTCTTTCCCTTTAACCCTCCACCTGTTCCTTTATTTTCCTCCTTTTCACAGCTGTCACCTGCATTTAACAAGCCAAATAATGATTTAACTCTTAATCTAAAACGATCCTCCTTGGACTAACTGTACCAGGAACATTTCATCCAGCTGACATTCAAATACACCACGCTCCTGTGAATATTTCATTAAAAATTTCAAACAAGCTCAAAAAAGCCATTGCAGTCGTCTGAGCCAATTATCTGACACAGGTGTGGTGATTCTTTCTCTTTTTTTTCCTTCTCCTCTCTCTTAGTCTCTCATTGCCTCCTTCTTCCTCTCATCCCGGATTTGATAGCAGCCTCTGCTTGTAAGACTTACAGTACCCAGCCCATAATGCGCTCCAGACGGCTTGACTTCCTAATGACTGGTTGTGCTCCAAGCCTTTCCGGGCACGGCTGTGGCCGCGAGCCTCACACAAACACACGCGGAAACAGAGACGCAGACACACACACACACCACATGTTGACCAGTCAAAGCAGGCCGCTTTAGTCATTTCGTCTGTCGTTATACTTGGGTTACACCGGCAGCAGTGTGGAGCAAATTTATCCGGTCACATCAAAAACTAAAAATCCACCTCTCATCTTTGATGGCAGGTAGCATGAAGTTCGACATGTGGCAGGAGCTCGTGTGAATATGAGGCAACATGAGACATGTGTTCATTCTCTCCAGAACGTAAAGGACAAACAAAATGTTTTGGAAACTCCCTTGCTGCGTCCAACAGAGCAGACCATCCGCAGAGATAGCCTGGAATTCATTAGTACGGTATTCTCCTCTACCTATTCTCAGATTTTTCGCAGGACACCAGAACCACAACAAGAAATAGCCTCTCTTATTCATCTCACGTCTGTCGACTATTTGGACTCATTCCTCCGGCAGGTCTCTGGTTTCTAGATAGAGCTCATTCCGATGTCCCATATGCACCACCTCAGCAGGGGCTTTGTGCATTACCACGGCAACAGGTTTGTTTGTTTGCCGTGACTCTTCCTCTCCTTTTTTTTTATTACCAGCTGAAATGTTTAATTATGTGTTTTCACAGGTTTTTCCTCCTTTCCATGTCTTCACAGGCCGCAGACGTTCACTCCTGAGGCAACTAAACGTAGCAGGAAAGGTAATTCTGCAAAGACGGGGAGGAACTTTGTGGATGCGTCTTTCTTTTTAGGACACTTGCAGTAGCAACTGACTTTTGCTTGTAGTTTAAAAAACAAACAAAAAAAAAAACAGTCAAAGTTTTGGTTTCCAGTCATGCACCGCTTGGAATCTAATCATTTGAGCACTAATCAAACATTGTGGATTTCAAGATAGAGCCTGAAATCTTTTCATTTTCTCAAGAAAACCTCCTAAGAATACAAGTGCATGTCCTTGGATTTGCTTGCTTGTCTATCACTGGCTCAGTTTCTGGATTAAGTACTTAGTGAGCGGGCTTTTTCCACACAGGTCGAGGTAATAATATCTAAAGTATACGATCAGCATACACTTAAACAGCTAGGCCGTCCCCGAGGGGCTCGTGGCCGCGGGCCTTTACTGCTCCGACCATATGTCCATGACCTCACTTTCGAATGCCCCCACGTCCACGACTAAACGCTGTGTATGTTGTGCATGTTCGTGCCAAGAGCAACAAACAGCCTCTTGACAATCGCTCACAAAAGTAGGGAGTGTCAGAATTTATTTTAGCTTAGACCTAAATCTGGGGCTTATTTTCTCTCTATGTTCATATGCATGTGCAAATACACACAGATCTAGCGGTGGATGAAGCCATTCTGGCCCGTTTGAAAGCGCGTACCAGGTGACAATAATAGCCTTTATTATTAATCTTACGGTGACATTTTCCCTCTGACACCATCGCTGTTATTCTTCTCTCTACTTTCCGCTCACCTCTGCCCTCCTTCATCTCCAGGTGGCTCAGAACCCAGCGAGGGCCCCGCTCTCTCTCTGCAACGAATAATGTTGCTTTTGGCTGAAGGGAAAACCTCTAATTGTAAGCCAGGTCTCCTATCTTTGTCGGGATATGCGGCCGATGCTGGGTGGCCTCCCCACACAAACATACAGTATTGTGCTCTCACCTGAGGAAGCACGTTCCTTTGCTGTCTCCAGATTAACACACAGGCGGACAAACGCCCTTTCAGCGTCGACGCGCACACACACACACATGCACAGGCTCAAAGGGCAGGTTGTGCTGTTGCATCCTGCCACCAGAGGGTGCAGACAATGTACCCCCATCACCCCTGGATTCAGCCCAAGATTCCTTCAGGGCCAAAGAATAAACCTCCGGATGCTGGATCGGCACAAATGAGCTTTGATATGATACACACACGTACATTTTCCGCTCATACACAGCCACATGTTTAAAAGATGTGACTGCATATACCTGTGGGAAGATGTGCAGGAAGATACAAGCCTTTTTTTTTTTTCTCCAAACAAGTCTCCTTGTCTGACCTTTTCTTTTTCTCACACGTCATTTCTTTTTTGTTTTTTTTTTCAATCCTGAAACACCTAAAGTATCTGGCATCACTCCCTAAGTCTATTTTTTCTATTTATTTACACTCCTCTTTAATATACTTTTATTATTTTGCTAAAATACTGCAGTGTAATGTTCTGTGCTTTTACTCCATGTCCGCATCACTGTCAGACAGAGAGCCAGTTCTGCAGTGCGTCTTACTTCCCCAGGTCTAGTACAATCAAAGGAAGACTACGTTTAAATTCATGTTTTATTTGTACCTCCTGTGAAATGCAAAGGCAGGAAAAGAACATACGGTTTCATACAATTTCAAAATTAAGACTAAAACTTCGGTTAAATCTTCACTTGTAAGCATAACATCAGGGAATCTAGCAGAGCCTCCAACACTGAGCTAAACTTCCACAGGTCACTTTAGTGAATCACTGAAACTCGCCAACAAACATGGAAAATACATTAGAGCAGTAAATAATGGGCAAATTCAAGGCAGGGAGGTCAGAAATATATTGCGAGATTGAACCACGAACCAGTCTGGCTTTTTCTTTTTGCTGAATTGTTTAACCCTGCGCATAAATATGGAAACTGCGCGTGCACCGTGAACGTCTGGGGCAAATTGGAGGCAGGTAGAGCAAAGTGTTGTTGTATTTGTCAGATGAGCAGCAGATTCCAGTTTGAACAAAACAAAGTCGGAACTCACACAGCGAAAAACGATTTGGATGTTGTTCAGCCTAACCAACACATCTGACGTTACGGAATTAAAGATCTGTGGCATTGGCTTAAGGCTGACACTAACAACATTGTGTCTTAATGTGTTTTTATGTTTTGCTGCTGGTGTTTAAATGATCCCAAACTGAGCTTCGCTGATGATGAACATTTTGCTTGCGTGGAAACCTTTTCTAAATCACTGTCTAAAGTCGGGTGTAAACTGTCTCTGAGAAAATTCTGCCCCTTGAACTGATTTTGTTTGGGATTCTTGGCAGCTATCTTGAAAAACCAGCGCCCGTTTCTACCAGTTTTGAGTTTTGGCGCCATTGTAAATCAAAGATGCATCACCAACAGGGTGATGAATGATGATGTCAAGGCTTTAGGTATACGTCTTTCAAACTTGTCAGGTTTGCATTCAGTTTTTTGGGGCAAAAGCTCAGACTTATTCACAATTAAGTGTGTAGAAGACTAAAGGAAGCATAAACAACCTGTGCTGCGGGTTAAATGTATCATCCAGTAGTTGTTGTTTACAAAAATACTGCAGGTGACGCTAGATGTACGAGTAAGTTGTCCTCTGTAAGTTGTACAGGACCATAAATATCTGTACAAATGTTCCTGTCAATCAGCTGTTGATATTTGAATCCAGAAGGGCCGACCGGCTGACAAATAGACCGATCTTAGAGCTAGAAATGGTTGAAACCCTGTGTAGAGATGCACCACTCGTGCCCTTTGTAGCTTCAAGATGTAAATAATCTATGCAAGAAGCTTCACAGCTTTCCCAGACTCAAACTGATCTGCGACACCCGAGGGCTTTTTGAATTTGCTCTCTGCTCACCTTATGTTATTTTTCATTCTTTGTGCACTTTGTCTGCGATGCTTCCCACATTTGTTTCACATTTGACTGTCTGTGACCCATGCAAACATCTGCTCGTAGCCCTAGAGAAAGTTACTGAGGCTGATGTGTCATCGGTTTAGGATTTTACCCCGTGTAGAGCCATACAAACACACATGTGTATACACACACACACACAGACACAAAGAGAGAGAGAGAGAGAGACACATGACTGTTACACATTACCCCTGCCCTGCAGCACATGCGCACATTCTTAGGTACGCACACATGCATGAACACACATGCCGCCCCTCCGCGCTTAGCGCCGCGAAAGCCACGGGGGACCCGAGCGCCGGCCGAGCACCGCACCGTCCCTTTTCCAGCGGTCTCCCTCTCCAGCAAATGTTGATAACCTCTGGAGCTTTTGTTAGCTCGGAGCAGAACCAGACCGCCACTTTAAAACACACACAAGCACGCACACACACCACAAATATCCCACCCCCAGCGTCCCTAACTGTGGCTGACACATCAAAGGGCAGTGTCCGAGGAGGGAAGTTAGGGAGGGTCTGGGGAATCATGGGAGACAAAGGAAGCGATTAAGAGATAAGGATCAGTCTAAGATATGACATTTCATCCTGGGCAGATCCGGTAGACACACTCCATTCAGGGAAGGGTATATAGCAATTGAAGGGAGGAGGGAGAGAGGGAAGGAGGGGGGGGAGGTCCTGCAGGGTCTCTCGCTTCCGGCACCATTCCTGATTCCAGTTTTTGAACACAGGAAAGGGTCCGCCAAAAACAGGTAACCCCCCCTCACCATTGCTCATATGCACAGGACAACAAAGTAGACCGACTTCAAAGCTGGGACGTACTTCAGAGCAACCAGCTGCCGTCACAAATCGCGGCACCAGGAGCGAGCCCCGCCGTCGATTTGCTACCTTGTTGTACATTTTCACCGGCCCCGCTGCCCGAGCACCCAAGGTTCCTCACTTTTATTTGCTCTTAAATAGTATTTAGCAACACAAAAGGAGCGAAGGCGAAAAAAACGTCCTCATTGTGGGCCTAATTGCCTCGGGGTCGCGTTACATCTCCAGTTTCACGTTGTTGCTTTCAAACTGTAGCCCGCAAGCCCGAGGCACAATCCACCTGCCTCTCGGAGAGCCACACAAAGGGTCAGCGTATGAACACAGAGGGAGTCTGTTAGCAAATAAACACTGAGATCTAACTCGGGCCGTGCTCCAGCCAAACACCAATTCTCTTTGCAGATATTTACGCACCTGAAAGGGATTCTGTAACCAACCCGAGCGAGACAATGAGCTGTCACCGGACGACACCGTTCTGTATATCGGCTATTATCCCGCTGAAAGGCAAATTAGTGTTTCATCGGGGAGGGAATGGGAGAATGAAATGGAGCCGTTGTACATAAACAGCTTTGTCTAATTACAGGAAGCTTTTTACAGTTTCCCAGTTTGCCAGAGGTCTCATAGTTGTGGAGGTTGTTAAATGAACTCAGAGATACTCACTGTTTAGCTCACCGTCTTTAATTTCCTGCCATATGTGTACATGTCACTTCATGTTGCTACTTGTTTTAAGTGGAAATGAGAAAACAATCTGTTTGCATGAAATGGATACTAAAGAAATGTATTTATTTGTGAAGATTGTGCTTATTCTGAATCCCAAGAAGCTATTTATACTAAATAAACGCTAAATAACTAAAAGAAAATGTTATTTTTTTGCATATTTGCACCAATAAGTTGATGTTTTTAACCAAGCTAGAGTGAAAAATAGTTGAATTTTAGCCGTTTAGCCGTTGAATTTTCATTTTAAAATGTCGGGACAAAGACAGTAATACATGAAATATCCAAGAAATACACGTGCCAGCTCCCAGAACACTACACTATCAGTGTCACCAATTGTATGCTGTGGTTCAGATTATGTGAAGCTCTAACTTAAAGAAATCTAAATAAAATCGAAACATGTGTTTTTAGTCGCTATTCCTTCCACCAAGAACAGTTAATATGTGTATTTTCTCCAACAGGAAACATAAGGAAACACGTTCTTTTATGTTTAGATGATAAAAAGTTATAAATAGGAAATGGCCTTTAAATGAAGTAAACAAGCTGCTTCAAGTGAAAACAGCAGACTTGTGAAAACCACCCTCCGTAGCCAGTTAAAGGGACGAGGACGAGGAACGAAAAGTGTTCTCAGCGAGTTGGCGCAGCAGCGCTGGAGGGCCGGCCCGGCCCTGCACACCTGTTCAGCGGGAGATGCAAGGCCGGAGCTCTAAATACAGGACAGAGGAGCGTCGGGGGGCCAGGCTGTGGGGGCCAGCCATCTTTTCATTAGCCGTATCTAATGAAACTGCACAGGGCCCGAGGAAGAAAGGCCTACTGCAGGGACACCCTGCCCTGCCCGAAATTACACCAGAGACTCGCCCACAAAAGAAGCATTCCGTCCACACAGCGACACTGGCACTTGACACCAAATTTTAAACCCGCAGGTTGTTTCTCCGACAAGTGGAAATTTCCACTGTGGTCCCTTCCCAGGCGGGAATGCTGGGCGAGAGGAACGACTGTTAGGGGGGTTTAATCACACAGTCAGTGTGCAACGCCCGCTACACACACACACACACACACTTACACTCAATGCCCCGACCCTGCGTTCCTGTTCTCTTTGTTTGGGAACAGTTGTCAAGATGGAAATATCTGACACTCTTTCTAATCACACGGGCAGCAATTACCGTTATTAAGCTTTCTTTTGAGAGGGCTTCATTGTTTTTCTTTTAACACCTCTGACGGACACCAAAGAAGTTAACAGGCCGAAAAGAGCGAGCGAACTGCAAATTTGCGAGCGTGCACACATAATTAAATGCGAACAAGAAGGTGGACGAGCGCGCACGCACACACACACGGGCGGTAGGGCGAGAATTTCCAAATCCCTAGCAACTGTCAGTCAAAATCGCAGTGTTTTTGGTTTACATCTTTTGGTTATAGCAACAGTAGTGTCTGCTTTGTCCTAACTTAACCAAAACTCACCCGAAGAAGCTAAAAAATCTGTTATTTTATTATCGCTGATTGATTTCTGTTAATCATTACCCACTTTTGGGTATATAAAAGCAGAAAAAAGTGCAATATCTGAAATATATATACCTTTATTTAGCGTGGAAACACAAAAATAGTCATTTCAGGTGAAAATAGTTGCATTTTGTGCACAAACCCCAAAAACAATGATCTGAAATATGTGGTTTTTTGTTCTTAAACTCTTCTAGTGGTCTGGTCTTTATTTCTTCAGCCAAAAGAAGCCATCCTAAACAATTTCAGCTCCGTAAGTTGTTTTATTCTCTTTTTTTTTGTGTATTTTTTGGATGAATTCACCTGCGCCTGAACCCTGAAGAGTTAACCGCTCCTCTACTGTTACCAGTTATTAGCTGCACTGTACGCAGCGTGTGTCCGCTGTGTGCACGCCGCTGACCCCGGGGTCAGAGTATTCCGTCGCTGACAGCCTTATCCCCTTAAATGCACCGTGGAGCGTCCCGGCTGCCATGTGCCGGTGCAGAGGTGTGCGTGATGAGTGGAGATGAGCCACAGACAGGGGTGAGAGGAGGTGTCACACAGATAACCCCTACAGATGGACAGCGGGAAGGGTCTAAGGTTTCAAACCTGAATGCGTGTGCGTGTCTTTGTGTAAAAAAATATACCCTGGAAAAGAGTGTAAGAAAAAAAATGCGTGTGCGCTTCCACGCTTGTGTGTGGACGTATGAGTGGGAGAGTGAAACAAGAGGCCCTGACCTCGAGCGGCACTGACATGAGCTATCATCATGATAGCCCCTCCTGATCCAGGAGAACAAGAGAGCATATACTAACTCTTTCCAGGTCGGGACTGTGGCACAATACGAGGACGATAAGCACTTGGATCGTCGCTCCTGTTTTGTTTTTCTTTAAGGGTCAGAGCACACAAATCCACTAAAGCAATACCACGCACCTCTGGCTCTGTCTCTATTCTCAGATAGTTTTGAGATCTCAAAAGTCTGCCGACGCCTCAATAAAACCAAAGAGAGCAAAATCGTCTTTGTGGCGTTCAAGGAATTTAAAATGATATCTGAAATTTTTCAAGAGCAGCATGTGCTTTCAGAAACAATGCCGCGTCTACTAATACCAAGACCTGGCTCTGGACTGTTTTCTTTGGAATTCCTCTGTGGTATCTCAAACCTCTGGCAACCAGCAAAGTTCTGCATTGCCACGATTATCTGGATCGAATAATAAATCTTCCAGGCTTCCCCGCTCTGTGTTTAGACTAAACCTCTATATAATGCCTCCTCAGATCACTTACATCGGTTTTGATTTAGCTGAACGGGAAACGGGTGTTTCGGACGCGTAAAACAGCGACTTTGGAGTTATAATTTTAATTCTTTGACGCGCTTTTGTTAAGTTCTCAGACAGGAAATGAAGGCGACTTTTAGAGAACTTGTGCGCTTGTACGCCATGAGCCACTGTGGCACAAATTTAGCCACTTGCTCCGAACACTAAAGAGTTTAAAGGCCATTGCATTTTTACTGTATTTGCATATGTTAACTATAATCTCCAGGACAGGACATGCTTTTTAAAGGTAACGCCATGTTCTTTTTTTTTTATATTTGATGACTTGAAGAAAGAAAATGTTAATTGGTGGAGCTCAGTGCTTACTTGTGTGAAAACGTTGTCAATGGATCGCATGAAGGCAGCCATTTAGCACGACTAACTTCAGAATGTCAAATGAAAGTGGCAGCTTTCAAGGTCAGAAGCCGTAAACAGTTTCAAGTCGCCACACGTTCCATAATTCGGTTTAAGTATTTTCCTTATGGGACTTTCATTTTTCTTCAAACCTCTCTGGGATTTCAAGGACGCTAGCTTGAGAACGCCGTTCCCAGTCTCACGACTCGCCCGCAAGCCACACAGGCCCGCTTCGTCAGAGGTTACGAAGTGCTCCCACTAAAACAAGGCGACGCAAGCGGGGATCATCTTCCTTTTGTTCCTGCGGGGAGGTTTACTGTCTGTAAACACTTGGCTCACTTTACGGTGGAACGTCTAAATAAAAAGCTTTTTGAAGACTTCTCCCAGTCAATTAGTCGGAGCAGTGTCAATAGACCTGCTGCATAATGACTCACCTGTAATTGCGTGAGAACGGGTGCTTACAGGAGACTGAGTGGCACGTCACATAGGAATGACAAAGCCCTCAATCTCTTTTTAAGGACTCATTCTGTAATTGACCCCCCCACCTCCCCCACTCCACCCAACTTAACCACTTAACACACACACGCTCATTTTTTTATGGAGTTCCTGTAGTTTTTGGGAATCGTGTGGCTGCTTTTGGGATCTAAAAAGACTCAAAGACTCTCTCTGGCCTGTCCTAATAAACACGCATCCTTCTTTTGTGTAGGGCAGTGGGATAATGAACAGGCGGGACAACAACTACCTGATGTTATCTCAACTTTAGGAGGAGGAGATCCGACTGAAACGTTGTAATTGCGCTGTCGAGCTGCCGAAAATGCAGGCCCGTACCTCGCAGCCTCCCGCGGCGGCCCTGTTTCTTTGCCCTCAGCCACTTCAAAATGAAATTCTTCTGTGTCTTCCCCTCCTCTCGGAGTCAACCCTTTTTGATGCTGATATGCAGGCATCAAAGAGAAGTCCGACGGCAATTAGTGGGCCTGAGGGCCCGCTGCACACGCTCTGCTAGGAAAAGACTAACAAACTTGTCCGACTTGTCACATTAAGTGAATGTCATCCCTGATTTACTAAAGAACAATTTACCGGTTGAGAATTTTCCTAGTTAAGTTCAAGGAAAAGTTTTCTTTTACATCATAACAAACCATAAAAAGGCAACTTCATCATATTTAATAGGTCCCGTGGCCGGTGACGGGTTCAGATGATGTGCAGGCCAGCCTCTGCGAGACAATGAGCAGCCAACGTCCCCCGGCAGTTCAAAGGAGACGCCCTCTCTAAACATTATCATATAATTTGGGCCAGCCGTCAGCTTGTAAATAAGTGATGTAGAAGCCTATTGTGTGATGGGGCACAGGTTGGAGACAGGCGTCTTTGCTCTGCCGGCATGAGCCGCCGAAGACAAAGGCAGGAGACAGAGCGTCTAACCTTTGATTCTTCTGAGGACTCAGCCGCCTTGTGTGAGGGCAGGACGCATCAGCCACAATCATGCCCCCGATGTGGGGACGTCAGGAACAATAGAATCACTCTCACACGGCCGGGCTGAGCAACCCACCCCGACTGCAATTGGATTAGCGAGTATCCAACCACCAACATGTAAGCCTAATTGACATAAAAGTGAAATTTGAGAACAATAAGGCTCTAACCCAGAGGCCTTATAGCTTTGAAATGGCATACCACTTCTGTGAAGGCTTGTTATTAAAAATTAGACTACACTGCCAAGAAAAGGCGAAAATAGTGTTAGATACCAGATAATAAATCAAACTTTTTTTTTATTTGGAAAAGGCAGATCACTCTGCTCGTAAAAAGTGATTTGAACACAATTCATATGACTGGTTTCTCTTTAAATCCAAAGTTTGTGAGATTTGCTGTCACCTTTTATTTTTAAAACTCCTTAATGCATGTCGTCATACCGGTATTTTACAATATGTTTGATTCCGGGCCTTATCAATATAATCAGACTGATATTAATGTCAACGGAGTATTAATTAAAGTCCAATGTACAGTTTCATATTATTCCAACTGATTCTTTTCTCTTTCTTTCTTTTTAAATGACAAATTCACGCAGTGCTGTAATTTATGCAAATACACAAAGGGTGCATTCCATGATACGACTGAATGTGTTATTGGAAGCAGTTCGTTTCGTCGTTGTTCTTTTTTTTATTATTTTTTTCCGTATATAATATGAATGCAATAAATATAAACTTTACTTTTTAGAGTGTTTTTATCAATAAAAAAAAACGTATACAATCTACATTATGAAAAGTTGTACAGCTTTTTTATGTTTAAAATAAGGACTCAATTTATTTTTTAATATGTAGATATAAATATATATATTTTGTCAAAATATATGATCATATTGTCAAAGAAACAAAACAAAAAAAAAAAGTGAGACAAACATACACCTCATAAACGTTATAAATAAGGGTCCAAGTGAACATTTTTTTTTTTGGGAGTAAAGACCTTCTGATTTGTTCTGAGCGTCCGTGTTGCTTCGTTAAGTCGCCAGTCCAAGTCCGAGTGTTAGCGAGTTCGTGTGTTAGCGGCAGCCGCAGCCCTCCACTACCATTTCCTGGTAGTTTTTTAGGACCACCTTGTCATGTTCGTCTAGGTAGAGCATGGAGATGGCGCTGAGCTCTGTTGGCACGCAGCAGGCCTTGGGAATGTTGTTGTTCACAGAGTTCACCAGTGTCTGAACAATGGCGTGGTTGGTTGAGTTCAGATGATCTGCCAGGGGAAAGGGGCACTCCCCGTGGCAGTAATAGGCCTGGTAACCAGGTGGCGCCACTATCCAGTCATTCCAGCCTACGTCGCTGAAGTCCACGTACAGCGCGTGGCGCCGGCAGTTGCGGTTGCGCTTGCGACCCCGCTGTTTGGGGCTGCGCTTGGTCCGGCGGGTCAGCGGGTGACCCTTCCCGTCGTGGCCAAAGGTAACGAGGAGAGGGCGTAGCTGCTCCCAGTCCTCGCCGGGCTCTTGGTGTAGCGAGCGGCTAATGCGGACGTGGCGGCCCTGGTGACGCGGAGTCTGGTTGAGGTGCAGGACCTCCACGGCCAGTCCGTGGTTGGGCAGGCGCTCCCGAGTCCAGCGCAGCACGGCGGGGCTGACGTCGAAGCTCTCCCAGCGCGACGCGTTGTGGCGCACGAGCCGCGTGTCCAGGAGCTGCGTGATCAGCTGGCCGGGCCGCGGGGGTTTCAGCACCTCGTACACGTTTATCCGGTGAAGCCCCTGGTCGTCCGAGAAGGCGTCGGCGATGGCCTCGTCAATCTGGTGACGGTAGAGCCTAAGCTCTGCGGATGACAGCAGCTCGTCCTCTGGAATGCTGCTGAGGTTGAAGAGGAAGCGGAGGGGCATAGGTTGTCCATCGTCCACCTCATGAACCCTTTCCATGTGCTCTGAAAATGGGCAAAGAGAAGTTCAGGATGCGGAAAAAGTAACGCAGTGTTTCGGAAGGAAACACAAAACAGGGTTGCTTAAGCCGAACATCTTATCAATTCAAAAATGCTTGGATATTAAAGTAGCGTTGGGAGATATCTCTCATTCATCTGTACACATAAATCCTTCCACACACTTAACAAGGCTTAATTGATTCCAAAGAATGTGCAGTGTTCGAGGCCTCTAGGGTTTTCGAGAATATAAGTATATATCGTCCACGCTTCCGTATCTATCTTTAAGGATTATCCTGCCCTTCTCTCAATGCCTTTCTCTGAGCACTTTGCAGAAACATGCATTACAAGGAGGGTGGTGATTAACGTACCACAGCTACAGTATAAACACAGTGGAGGCTCCCTGTTCCACGCACAGTCTGCAGATTTCTGGCAAGATCACCATTGTTGGGGAAAGGAATGTTGTGTCTACTATTTTCCTGCTCAATCCACCCCTGTTATTTCACACCCAGGCCCTAATCTTACCCAGGTGGTTCTCATTATTAAAACCTGCTGTGTTTTTGATTAGCTCTGCAGTTTGCTCACTTAAGACATTTATCATTTTCATCATGAATAATCATTAAGGAGTCAGACAATACAGTAGAATCGCATTTATCCGAAACCCGTGGGACAGGAGGTATTGCGGTGGAATGCAATGAACTGAGATCCTAACCAAAGTTTATTCATAATTTGAAGTGTGCACGCATGCACCTTCTCATGCACTGGCTGATTTTCCGTCTGAGAAGCCACCTGCTGCAGCCGGTCGACTGAAAGCGCCGTCTTTCTCGCTGGATTTAAGGTGAACGCTTTAACGCTTAACCCTTCCGGTAAACACGTCCTCTCCCCTAACTGTCCATCCGCCGCCGGCTGTAATACCTCCCCGTGTTTTGGACAGATCAGTGAACTGAGTCACACTATCGCACAATGGTGCCTCCGTGAAAGCAAGCACTCCCACTCGAAAGGCTTCAAAGCGTGTTATTAACATAGTTTAGCAGAGGAGAAGGAGGGCAAATGCTCGTAGAGAGGAGTATAAATGCACAATCACACAACTTGTGCACATAGAGTACACATTGCATCACAGGGCAGAAGTTCCTCCTCCAGCGGCAGTGCTCTTTCTTCCCCGCTAGCCTCAGGTTTGCTGCCGCGTTAGCGTACGGTGCGCTGGCGCGTGCTACCGCTAGCTGCGTGTTTGACAAGCCCCATTACGGCCGACTCCTTCCGTCCTCCTTCACTCCTCCCCCCCTAAGGGCGTCTCCTGCTTTTCTTAGTTCTGCCACACAATCAATTCTTCTTGGTGCTTTTTCCTCTGCTGCTAATCCAGAGTCTTGTTCTCAAGCATGTACCAGTGTCAAATTATTTCCAAATTCGATTTATGTTCAACAGATCAGTGAGGAATTTCGCTAGTTAAAACTGCATTTGTTGCTAAAGCCGCTAACAGAAGCCATTCTTCCCGTCTCCACTCTTTCTATCACACCAGCTTCTGAGACTGATTTTCCATCTCCCCAGAGAGCTGCAGTGTCTACTCTCAGCACCCACATTGTTGGCAGTAGGGGCTTTATTTAGAAGACTGCAGAGTAGCATTAAAGATAATTGCACGTTGAGGAAGGTCCTTCTAAAAGAGCCCTCCACATAAACTGGAGACATGAGCGACGAGGACACTCCAATTCCAGGCCAAGAACGGGCTTTTTTAAGCCATGTTCTGCTGGGTGGGGTGAGAAGTGTAAGTCTGTAATATGGAGGTATGCTTTTCCTTCAGCTGCTAACCAAACAGCTTTGTCAAATTAGGCTCTTGAGAGATTGTCTAGCAGATTTTTTTGCCCCTCTGTGGATAGTGTTTGGTGACCACATCCTTAGATTCCTTGGTTATGGTGAGATGGGTGGAGTACCCTTACAATCATGTTTCAAGGGATGTAGGAAATGTTTTTTTTTTGTTTTTTTTTTACACTGAATACTTAGCGATCCTCGCCCATGCTAGTGCACAGCTCTACTACCAAAATCACTGGAATGCTGGCGAGAATGGTGCAATGTTTTTTTTTGTGCTGACATTTGCATTCATCGTCTCTCTTCCTTTCTCTTTTTATCCCTTTTTACTTCAAACAACGCAAACATCTCCTGTTTCCTCTTACCTTCGTGGTGGAAGCCCCTCACAGTGTTGGCCCGGCTGGCTGACCTCTCCGGGTACTCAAAGGCGATGTCGTGCGCTCCGGCCTCCTCGGCCTCCCCCGACTGAAGCCGGTAGAGGTCCAGCAGGTAGCGAGGCACGGTGGCGGAGCGACTGGGTCGCGGCCGCCTCTTGAGGCCGAACATGTGCAGCAGCGTGGCCTCAAAGTCCCGCAACAGTTCATGGCTCTGAGCGGCCGAACGACCCTGCAGGCCAGGTACTTTCTTTTTCCCTTCTTCAGGTATCAGACTAGCATGGTTGCTCTCTCCCAGCAGGACTTGGCATATTAAAATGACCATCAGCATTCGATTACCAGGAATCATGATGTCTCTGGTGGGAACAGCAGATAAAACAGATTAGGAACTTTCTACTATTTTGCACATTTACATTTTAACCAGCAGCAAAACTTCATGTTCACTCTCTTTCAGTCTAACTGCTCCCGCTATAGGGGCAGACTAATTAGTTTCAATGCTTGAGTCTGCCTTGTTTACAGTAAAGAAGTCCTCGATCAGATAGACCACTTGCAGTTTATCTTTGGCGACATCCTCCAAAGGTAAACAGCTGTTTCAAGAACCCATCTTTTTTGAATGGAATCTGAGGGCCATTCCTCCTCGCTCCCTCCCTTCCCCCCTCGTCTCCTCCACTATGATTAGACAAATAAAAGAGGCAGCCCTGGGGTCAGAGCAAATTCTTAACTCGATAAGGAGCCTCAGTCCCTCGCAGTCTGCTCCAACAAGCCATGGGGCAAAGCAGGGACTTTAAACGCCGCACATTTAAAAAACAAAAGCCTCTTCCTCATGCACCCGCCTTACCCAGCACCCCGTAGGACCCCATCACTTCAAGAGTGTGCGAATGCCGCACAAAATGGGTGATTCAGCGGGCGCAGAGGGCGAGACGTTGTCACGCGCCACAAATTGAAACGGCACTCACTTACCGACAGAAAATAAAGCATGGGAAAACAGTCCATGTTTGTTGGGAGCAGGCAATGGACACGTTCTTCCAGGAAATGTTAGGTGGTGCTGGGCGGCTGCAGGAGAACGTTGGAGTGACCCTGTTCCTGAAAGATAGAGTGGAAAACAGAAGGAAATTATAAACTGTACGCGGCAGCAAAACACTTGAGGCTGTTACATGGTATTTACCTAAAGAGAAGCGCGCGGGAATGCGTGTGTATATCTGTGTCAGCTCGAGTGTGTATATGGATAAGAGAGAGACCGGGTGTCTCTTTAAGGCTTATCATTTTGGCTCATGGGTAAGCTAGCTATTTGCTGTAACTGGAATGTAAGGAGGTATGTGCCGCAACACAGACAGCAGATCCCTAACGCCTTACGCTCACCTCAGACAGAAAATACACCGCATTCGGTTATTATTATGTGCAGTCCAGAAACTAGTTTACAAAGATCATTCTTACTCTTTGCATTAGCAGTTAAATTGTCTGGTTCAAATTAAAACACACACACAGACTAAAGAGCAGATAGAATGACTTGGATGAGGAGTGGTACAAATCTATATCCAAAACAAGAGGCCTGTTTGCTTACAAAAACTGTCTCCAAGTGAACTCACTTGGCCTTAATAGCTGCCAGCAACCGAAGGAACTAAATAAATCCATCTCAAAGGGTCTCCTGGTGACGCTCTCCCACTTGAGCTCTCACACAGATTGAAGTGACGCTGATGACAGGCCTTCTGCACTTTGACTTCAGCGTCATCACCAGGAGAGACGTTTGAGAGCGCTTTTATTTATTTTTTATTTTGCCGGCTCCCCATTTTGATGAAACCGCCGCAACGAGAGGATTTTATTAGAATTCGCCCTGTAAGACCACCTCAATAAAATATGGAACTTTTAGGAGCAGCGTCTCCAAATAAAAATAGCCCTTTAAAAAAAAAAAAAAAAAGATTATTCACAGACTTTAACAGTCATCCTTAGTCAGGTTTAACAAGCACAGTAATATGGCTCTAATGATTCAGTTTTTTACACATCATTGGAAGTGTTAAATGCTGCTGAATCACACTCGTAAAATTACTGAGTTTTCGAGTGACCACAACAACGGCACCATTAAACAGACATTTAAACTGCAGCAGCAACGTGGGTCTTTGGTCATCACTTGGAGCTTGTTCCATTGGAGGGCATCCAGACATTACTACACACTGAGAATGCATATTAACAGGACTGTTTTTCTGTGTGTGTGCGTGTGTGTTAGTGGGTCGTACAGCTTGTGGGATTTTCAGGGTGTGCATGCCTGGCTTGGTATCTGCGCGATTATCTCGGCCCCTGCATGGCTCACTGTACGTGCAATCAAGGATCTCTATCCTAACAGCATTAGACTTTGACCTCTGATTGACCCTCCGTTCTCGGTCATGACACTAGATCCAGTGTGTGCGAAGAAAGGGCAATGTGCAACGCGCGTGTGCACGAGCCAAACGGTGTGTGTGTGTGTGTGTGTGAGAGCCTGCATGTGCGCCTGGGTATGCGTGTGTGTGCCACCGCTCGTATGTTTCGTGAGAACTGTGGCGAAGAAGAGAGAGAGGAGGGTTCAGAACATGATCAGCTCTATTACCCATGGGGTGGGTGGGGGGGGGTGAACGTGTGTGTGTGAGTGTGTGCGAGTCCGTGTGTGTGTGTGCACATCTCCGACAACAAACGTTCATTGTACAGAGAGGGCCTCTCCCATGATTACAGGGATTCATAGCACTCAAAAACACTGACCATACAGAACATCTTGTAACTGTAACCAGCCACTGACAAAGCTGCAGGCTAAAACAGACAGACACCCAAAGTGGTGTGATGATGATGAAAGAAGATGTAAGGCAGACAGGGTGTAACTTTCAACTCTAGAAAAAGTCCATGTGTTTGAGCCTGCTGGCTTGTTTTCACCAGAGGTGATTTTGACTCTGCATCCAAATTTAGCTCCTTTTCAATCACTTTTTTTTTCTTCCCTAAATCCTCCTCTGGGTCAAACTCTGGCGAGGTGCGAGTCTCAGATCGTGAAATGTTTAAAGGAGTTTCACACACACAGAAGACGTTTAAACTAAACACTCCTTGCAACAACAAATGCAGACCAGGGTGCAATTAGGCCGCAGCAGTCAACTGCCCTTGGCTTTGCTCGGTCCCCCTTGGCCTCTCTCTCTCTCTCTCTCTCCCTCTCCGCTTCCCTCTGACCAGAGATAATGTGATCAGACTATGCACATGGCTCTTCAGATGTGTTTATTGAGGAATTTGACAATGATGGTGGGAGGGAAGATGGGAATGAGGGAGGACGGGGAGGAGGAGGAGGAGGAGGAGGAGGGCAGCAGGTTACAACGGAACAGATCCACGGCCTGATTTCATCATTTCAGATGCCTGCAATTAGCGTTACACGGTATAGGCTCTAGACTTGTCTTTCTTTCTGGTTAGTCACACTATTCCTTTATACACAGCTCACTGTACAGCAGACATCACATGGGCTCTCTAAATAATGGCCTGCAGTTGCAACGAGCTGCAGTGGTTTGAGGGAGGAAAGGACGTTAAACCAGCAAACTTCAGTACTTGTCTTTAAAGAAACAGAACATTTCTAGGGCTGCTTTTGCTCTTTCAGATGAAAAGCAGAGGTTTGGGGGATTTATATTCGTCCAGAGAACAGATTAAAAAATTAACAGTCAGTGAGATTGATTTCTCATTTTTCATGCGGTTTAATACAAATAAATCAAAAGTACTGGTTAAGTGCCTTCTGATTTCTATGAGGTTTTATTGTGTATAATGTTACAAACAGAAAACATAATTGGCATCAGCAAGAAGTGAACACCTGAGCTGGCCTTTTTTTCTGAGCCACATAAATTAAAGCTCTCTTTGCCACATGATATAGCTGATTTATTTATTTATTTGTAAAATAAATACGTGCACATCTCTGCAGCTATAAATTAAATCCCAGTTTCCCTCCACTACAGCCGGAGAAGAGAAAACTGTGCGCCAAGGACGCCATGCGCCCGCAGGCCGCAAAATGTTTTCTCTGCCGCACCTTCACTGGATTTAAATGACACAATTTCGCTTTATAATGACTTGTTGCGAACAGGTGAAAACATGAGAGTCCTTATGTTACAATGTGCTACAATTATAAACCGGATTCACGCCTGTAACTCTATGCCATCTATGCTGTAATATCTTGGATAGACACTAGTCACCTGGAAGGAAATTAGCTCAACAAACTGGCGCGATCACGCGTGGGTTAGTGCGGAAAATCAATGCGTGAAACTGAAATTGGTTGGAGTTAGAAATAGTTTGAGAAATCATTTTTTCATTTTTTATTAGTTTTTTTTTTTTTACCCCCGTGACTCAAAAAACGGACCCTTCTTTTATTATTACGCATACCTGGATGCACATAGGTGGGCGTCTAATCGGACAAAATCTGTGTCAGACTTCGGGAAAAGTCACAAACCTCCTTAACAAAAATATCCTAAGTGTGCCGATGTGAAGGAAGAGCGAGGAAATCGGACGCTCTGTTTGGAAATGACCTCACTATCTTGGTTTGTCATTGCTCAAGTCTCGGGCACAAAAGGCTTTAACCTGTTGCGTGCTTGACCGAAATGCATTTTTAGAATTTCCATCAACTCGGTTTCTGTTCATAAAACCCACAGTAAGAGCGTATGTGCGTGTATTCGTGTTTATTTCTACCGAGAAAAGCTGCTGAACTCAAAAAAGCGCACGAACACCCCGGACCAAAAGTTAAAGTCACAAAATGTCAACGAGAATCCCTCCTGTGTTATTTAAAAAGTTCAGACTCTAAAGCTCCGTGTCAGCCTCTCAGATGTGTGAATGTGTCAGTGGATGAACGCTTACCATCAGTAGGGGTACAGGTATCCTCGAATGAAGTGAATATGAAAGGGAAGGTGTAAGGCTGTCCAGGCGTAACGCGAAAAAGAAACAAAAAAACGCCGAAATGAGCCTTAAAGGAGAAGCTGGGTGCCTTTTTGGCTCATTAATCCTTTATCGGCACCTCTAAGCGGACAAGAAGGGAGTCGTGGCCGGCGCTCGGGCTCTGCAGCGGGGTTTCCTATCCGTCTCCAGAACGGTTCGTAAGGGCGGGCGGTGCGCAGGACGGGCAGGCTTTCCAAATGATCCAGCATCTATGGCCCCTTGCAGTTTTTATGTGTCCGCCCAATTTACCCTCCCAGCCTCCTCCTCCTCCTCCCTCCCCTCCCTGACCCCCACCTCCCTCATCTGTCTCAAACACCTTGGATAACCCCCCTTCTCTCCTCCTCCACTTTAAATAAAGACAGCTCGTTGCGCGCTGTTTTTTTCTTCTCCTCCTTCTCCTTTTCATTTAACTTGGGTGATTTGACTGTGAATGCCAGCCGACGGGTCACACGCTCAATAATCGCAATATGCATTTAAATGCGGGGATTAAGGCAGACGTGGTACTCTAAATAAAAAAGACCCATGTACCTGCTGAAGTAAACAACTGGTCTGTAGAGAATTTGAGTGGCTTTGCGCAGTTAAGGTGGCCCGACTTTCAGATTTGGGTAGTAGAAAATAAAAATGTAATGAGAAATGATAATCAAACCACCAAACACCTTGCCAGAATTAAAGCCAAAGTCATAAATCTTAGAAACAACAATACAGAAATAAAATATTGTTTTTTAAAAAAGCAAAAATTGTATTTCTCACCATATGAAAGTCTGCTTTGTCTAGGATAATGCCATGATCATAGTGGTGTTATGATATACCTTTTGAAAGGCAGTTTCCCTCTGAACTCCATTTGATAAGATTATTGTTGTTTAGATTTAGCGTAGAGTTAATAGCCACAGCTTCATCTTATCTTCTCGTGTACCATGAAGTTTAAAGAGGGGTCCTGCGGGCCCTCTTGCAGGACCCCCCTAAGCCCCCAGGGAACCAGTATGCCTGAATATTTTTGGAATGACTCCCATTGTACATGTGGAGCTGCGAAACCGCTGCGATTTTATTAGAAACTCCGCTGCGCTGCTCTTTTTGAAAGCTCTCACATATGTACTCTGGTCAGATCATTCAGTGATTATAAATCAGAATGTCACATCCCGAAAAATGCAGACAATCACACATGCACATCAGAATCATTCACATTTACATTTATTAAAGCTTCAATATGCTTCACGCTTCCAAAATATTTCTCAGATGTAACAGTTACTGCTGGAGAGCATTGCTCTGCAAGAAAGCTTCAAATCTGTTTTCCCTCACCATAACTGAAAAGTTTCTGCTTCTATTTATTTCTGACAGCCAAAAGCATTGAACTATTTTAAAACAACCACTGCAGTTTTTGTAGACTTGTAATTTTTGCCTGTTTCAATTCCACACACTTCAGCACCCTTTTTTTTTATTGACTTCGGGAAATGGATTGCTGCTCTGTTGATCATTTTCTCCCACAGGTCAAATGTAATGTGATGTCTAAAGGATTGAAATTAAAAAAAGAAAATGTTACATTTATGAGTTGAATAAATAGACAACCACACTATTAGCAAATATCATTAAGTAATTATCCAAAGCGGAAGATGTATGCTATCAATCTCTTAAAAAAGTAAGAACCCCAGGGTGCCGCCCTGTGGAACCCCACACTGTAAACTTTATTCAGTTTAATGAAACTAGAGCACGTTTCAATTGGCTTAGGCGCATTCTGGTTTTCTTCTTGGAGTTACACCCATGCCAAGAAGAAATTTATTTCTTTGTGTGTGTTTTGAGGTGAAGCGGATCAGCAATATATAGTGTTTTACACAGATTCCGAGATCTGGGATACTGTCGCTATAACACTCTCTTACAATTACACATTATTTCCCCCAGGGCCCCGTCTACAGCAGAGCGTTAATTTTAGTGACTTTTAGTGACTGAGTCATCTCTTGAGTCAACCTGACAAGATTTGGATGCAGAGTCCACCCCCCCACATTTAGCTTTTTACTGCAGGTAGGAAACTGACATGTTGTGAGTATATGCATCTGTGCATTTATGTGTGGCTTTGTGACTCAGGCCACTTACCGATGATTCTTGATGCTGGAACGCAAGCTGTTTCTCATTTCAGCACACTGCTAAAAACCCTTTGTGTCCTTGTCACACACATTTAATTCTTGGTCAGACTTGCAGGTTTCCTTGTGAGGGCCGCGTTTCAAGTATTTCACTTTTAAGTTCTTACGACTCGCATTAATCTCGCTGATGGCCCGATATTGCACGAGTGCATTAAAAAGGCATCAAGCATTGATTTTGGCCAGCCTCGCTGCATGATTTTGTAAGATTGCAAAGGCTACAGCTGTTTACTGAGTCCTGCTGATAGCTCTGGAGCATGTGCACCGACTTCTGCAGGTGACATATAAGCTTACGTCTGTTTGAAGGTGAAGTAACAACAACTGAACAATGCCACGTGTCGCAATAGAAACTTTCGGCGAGATTACCAAGATCCCTGAGATTGCAGCATTACATCAGGATGCACGTAACCTCTGTAGGCGAGTCAGGCGAGACAAGACCGTACCAGCATTACACCGAAAAGATGCAACACATCAGATAAGCTTAAAAGACCGTGGCCACGTAATAACAAACAAAAAACAACAACAAAAATGTTATGGAAAAAAAAGATAAAGACCCACCTGTGCTGTGCATGCACTGGTTATGGAAAAAAGGGAACATTTGTAGAAACAGACAAACAGTTCAGGGCACACGTCACCCGATGTGATGGAGGTGATATACACATAAGGGCTGGGCAAGAATGGCCATCGCACGACACTGATTGGCTCACCCTTTGTACCGATTCCGTGAGGTTATATCAGATGGTACTATCTTACTGCACCACCTTAAATAAATAATTAGTGTAATCTTACTTAAATTATAACAAAAGGGTTAGGGCTAGGGGTTAGGGTTAGAAATCAGGCTGATTGCGTTCCGTTGAGGGCTTGAAGTTATTTACATTTTGAGTATTTTTTGAATATATTTACACATTTAAATACGTTCCCCGTTGAGGGGTCCGTTGCTCATTGAAATACTCACAACTTTATCTCTGTGTTCCGTTTGAATGACAATACAGATGGAAAACTTACAACCAGATTTCAGAGCCTTGCTGAGGTTCTTCTAGAAAGGAGGTTTGAGGTCTTTCTGACTAACTAGACTCTGGACGTCCTCTCCTAGGTGTTGACCAGGCTTAGCCTCTTTGAGCCCCCTCAGTTCCGAAGGAGATTACCAACTGCTGGGTAGCTTAGACCCAAAGGCAGCGAGTGACCGACTTATTTCACTACTTACGATATGAACCTCTGACTCCACAGTCTGGGACTCGGTGTGAAAACAAAATTCCTAGAAGTTGTGATTTAAACGATTGCACGCATCTTACATCTGCATAGTATTCATTTTCTTGTTTTGAAAGTGGGTTCACCTGCCATTACCTTTCCTTTGAGTGCACTGAGCAGTCTCGGAGCTCACTTATCTTCTGACATTTGCCTTTGGCCATTTGGGGTAGAGGTCAGCGGTGCTTAGCTGCTTTGACACTATCTGGGAGAGTGGGGTGATTTCACCTCTGCGCCTGTGTCACTAAATCCTGCTCGGAGCCGCTCACCTGTGAACGCCAGCCCTTAATCAGCAGCAGCTCAAAGGTGACCCAGCAACCTAGACCCCCAGCCCGATGTCATAACACACCTTCGTTCTCTCTTTCTTCTCCTTCAGACGCCCTGTGAAGTGTTCACTAGTGCAGACACGCGCCACGGCCATTGATCAAACCTCAGCTTTCACTAATGCTTGGATTTCTCATTGGAACATTCTTCAACACAGCTGCCTCGTGTTTCTCTGGGCGCTCCGGCTGCAGCGTGCTTGTCCTGTAATCCCTTAACCCAGCCCTGGGACCTGAAAGTCTGTAAGTGGTGTGAGGGGTTAAGGGAGGGAGAAGGACAAGGGAAGCAGAGTTTGAGGATGGATTGGACAAACTATTTTAATCCCTGTAATGGAATTGGCATGTAAACTCATGAACCTAGAAGTAAACAGAAGGAAAATGGAGAGGGATGGATGTTGAACTGGTCTGAGCTTTTCCGGGGGAGCTGTGTTGAAACTTTTTTGCTTTTTGCCCCCAGACCGAACTGCTCGCAGCCCCCCGCCCCCCTTTTCCAGAGCGAAGATAGGTTTTCCGGACCATCTCCTTCAACAGAAATCACAGCTTAGATAAACACTCGTGCAGTTTCCTTTTACAAAGAATGTTTAGGTTGAAAGTTGCAGAATTTCTTGGTTCCCGTTCTGCAGTCTGAGAAAAAAAAGAAACTCTCATGTAGCAAACAGAGTAGCCTCGGTTATTTTAACAGTGAGAGGGGATTTGTGTTCACAATGGAAAGCGGCCATGCCAAGCCACCATCTCATATAACACTCTCGCTGGAGAATATCATCAGACCCATTAGAAAGAGAGATCATCAGTGACACTCCAGCGCATGAGATTGAGGCAGGGACTGTCGAATGAGTTGTGAGTGACAGTGCTTTAATGTCAGTCCATCTCCTGCTGTCACCGGCGCAAACCTGCCTCTGCCAGATGTTATCAAAGGGAGCTGGTCAAGTGAGCAGCAGAGGGGGGCGCGGGGGGGCTTTTTAAACCTTCCTCTCCCTCTGTCAGGGTGCAGGGAGACACACTTGGGCTTCAACACTGTCCAGACGCAGCCTGGAGTGGAGCAACGCCTGATGCCGGGGGACTCTGGGGGGTTACACCGAGAAACTTTCTCAATGGAATAAAAAGCTTTTTTATCACCATTTGGATTGGCACTTGAAGATACTCCTTTAATCTGAGAGGGGGGAATTGACTTCGCCCACGCCGCGGTCCCTAAGAGGCCGCGCTAAGAGGCAGCCAAATAAATGCCCCGGCGGTGGCACTGCTCGGTGATAGAGAACCTCGAGAAGAAGTGTTATGATCTGGAGCTTGAGAGAAAAATAGATTAGACTTGAACAGATGGAAATTGACCAAAATAGAACCTAACTGAAGAACTTGTTGTGCGGTTGACAGATGCAGCATACTGAGAGGTCTTCCAACATGTTCCCAATTTGCACATTTTCCACATCAACTTGGTATCAGCTTCACATAGGTGCTTAACAGGGAAAGTCTCGACCCTCGTTTCCAAAGCTACCACTCCTCTATGTTATATTTTCACCGTATCGCCACTGGCCCATTCAAAACTGTCAAGAAACCCCCCACACCCCCCATCCCCGAGCAACGAGGAGGGTGTCAACAGTGTCTTCTCCTCCGACCATGACATTTAATACAACATGTAAATCATTCCCGGGGACCTGTTATTCCTTCAAGAATGTAATTACATACTTTCAAATAAAACTTGAAAGAGCCCAACAAGTTGTAAAATGCAGTGTGTGCTCCCGAGACGGCAGGAAGGAATTCCAAGCAGTCGGAATATGCTAACATCCCTGTGTGGGCGAACACTGAGCGAGCAGAGTGTTGAAAAAGAGAAAAAAGAAACGAACGGATATGGGGGAGAAAAATCAAAAGTTGCAAAATATTGAATTGAGTCTTGAATCTTTCCTTCTTTCTGTTTTTGGTTTTCTGCTGTCCTGCTTTGGAGTGTTTGCTGTTGCTAAAGATTTCTCTGATGTTTGCAACGATACTAGAGGCTGCTCACTTAAAAAAAAATAAAAATAGGTAGAGGAAATCGGAAAGTTATTTAATGATGTGCACTCGGGTTCAGGAAGTAATGCTTAGCTACCATGGGTGGCTTCTCCATTGGGACGATGGGGCAACGTCCGGATTAAGGGAGAAACAAAGGGGTCAAACACATTATGTGGCTTTCTGTCAGTGACTGTCACTGTTGTAGACCATCTGTGAGCATCTGAACATAGTCCTAGACATGCCTAGTTGATAGACAATGTCAGTATGGCTGCAAATTACCCAGGTGGCACAATGGTGTGGTGGTTAGCTCCCAGCAAAAAGGTTCTGGGATCTGGGTTCGCATCCATCGGCCGACTGGTGCATTTCTGGAGTTTGCATGTTCTCCCTGTGTCTGTGTGGGTTCTCTCCTTGTACTCCAGCTTCCTCCCAATGTCCAAAGACATGCTTGTTGGGTTAATTGGTGATTCTAAATTGGATGTAGGTGCCTTGTGACAGACTGGCGACCTGTCAATGGCGTGCCCTGCCTCGCGCCCAGTTACATCTGGGATAGGCTCCAGCCCCACCCTCCCCGCGACCCTCCAGAGGACAAGCGGTTACAGAAAATGAATGAATGAGTGCAAATTGCCCAGATCACTCTCAGAGACTCTCAAGATAAGGCTGTTCTCCGGTTCTGATCTGCATGGGTAGCTGTTCATCTAGCCGCCGAGACATTCCCCTGCCACTGCTCTTTATTCTGCTTATTCTGCACCTACAGGAAAAAATGCATTTCTATCCAAAGCTGCTGAACTGACAAACTGCAACCATCTGATTACTGGCGGTTACTGGTGGTATTGTTATGCAAAAACCAAATGCTTCGATGCAATGTGACAGCGTCTTGTTAGGCCGCTCTTACTTAACCCACTGAAGCGGCCATAGCAACGCTGTCAGCCTCGCCTCCGCTGAGATTTTTGGCAGGAGCCGCCACCGCCATCTGCTACTTGGGGCTACAACTGTAAGCAAGTTGCCCAGAAATTCTCGTGATTGCAGCTCGCTCCTCAGCAAATAAACACAGTCCAATCCAGTTGGGAGACTTTTGATGTGCTTTTGGCGACACCAACTTCCAGGTGTCAGTCTTACTAGAGTCCCATATTCACCGATTTGGCAAATGCAGAGATTCAAAGCTTGGCAGGTCTGCAGGTTCTTAGCAAATAGTTGATTAGTTGATGGTTAACAAAAATGCAAGCGAGATTTTAATTATATATTTTACAAGTGGAAGTGTTTAGCGGACTACTGGTCAACTGCCATGGCCTTGGTTTGCAACACAAGCTGCGCAGTCAGCTCGTTGACTTATTATGTGCTTGACTGATACGTCAAAACACTAATAAAAGCAGCAAGATTTGATTTATTGGGTGAGACTTTTGTGTTTATCAAACTCGGGGTGCACAGCTTGCATATTTGTCAAAGAGAATTTGTTTGTAATGTCAGCCCTGAACAACAGCTGGATGCAGAAGTGTACTCGTGACTGACTTGAAGGTGTCAGGACGTGTGTTTCTCACGTCATAAAGCGCCAAGTTTGCATCAACGCAGCAAAATGTTGTCGGTTCAAATGCAGTCGGTGGTTATTTGTTATAGGTGTGTGTGAATTCGTTTGCCAAGACATAGATTATACAATTTACACAAGCGTACTTTTGTGCATTTGCCCTTTTTCTTTTGTGAGATGATGCTCAATACACGTACTGTAACAGTACAAACTGATTTGTGTGGTTGCCAGAGATGACAAGTTTCCTTTCAGTGATGTGGTTTATTCATCAGCTTAATCCAGTCTGAGTAAAACTCCCGTGTTTGTGAGTGTGTAAAGCTGTTCTAAGCTAGGCTCAGTATCCAATGACTCACTCCTGACGTAATATTTTATAGTGCAGTCGGATGTTACTCTCAGGGGTGTCTGGACTGCTGCTTGGGATTTGGCATGGAGCAGAAGGTGGCCGGGCGATTAGGTCACCACGCAGCTCAGGGATCCAGGAATGCCGTAACCCAGGTTTTGGGATCTGCTGCTCCTGCTTCCGATCTCTCTGTGGGAACCAACATGTTGCATGTTTGTGCCATGCACTTATGCTGGAGCAGAGCCGCCTCCAGGTTCCACCCAGCCACCACGTGACCTCTTAAAGGAGGGAATTTTACAGACTTGAAAGAGAGAACCTCTCAACATTGCTTTGGGGGCAGCGGCGTGTAATTGCTTCTGCTGGAATGGCTGACGTTTTAGGAGTGGTCGGAATATCTTGGCGAAGCCGGCAGCAACAAAGCTCTCATACTTGGAAGTATCAGCCTGTTGTGGTTGTTTGAGGGGGAAATTCTACAAATATGACCATGACATATCCTCAACCGCAATGTGTCAGTGTGCCATGAAGCTGTATAAATCCTTTCACGTAGATTTAGGACTGCTTTATTCCAAAGGGCATGTTAGCAGATGTGGAGCTCTAAGGGGGGAAAGGAAAGGTACTGGGGAGAAGGGAAGGGCTCCTGAAGAATTCCCTTTTGTAGGATATCCTATGATCTTTTTCTGGATGGCTGACTGAAAACTTAATTTCTAGCTGGGCCTGTAATTGTAGGTCATTTTGCTCTATGAGTGCAATTGCAGATTTGATAAACAAGATCATCTGGCAGTGCAGTGTTTACTTTCAGGGCCTTGATTTGAGAGCTGAAGTTCAGGGGTGGGATACAGTTTACCCCACATACACTCATGCAGACACGCTAACGCAACGTGCTGCACAAGTACGAGCGCGAGGACACATGCATGCAGACTCTGGAGGCTTGGTTGTTGAGACAAAAGGCCATCCTGATCAATGGCAAGCCTTGAAAAAGGGGTGATAATTAATAAAACAGCTTAGCTAGAGTCTGTGGCCTTAGTAAACCGTACCCAAACAGGAATAAATAGAGTATTTATGGGTCTAGCTAGCTGTCATGGTGCTTTTACTCGTCTTCAGACTTTCAGTTGACTTATGTTAAACGAGGCCGGACGTAACCCAAGTTGTTGACCGCTGGGCAGCTCTTAAAAGTACGCGCTTAGTCATACCACTCGTTCCACGTCAATTCGGGAGGCTTGCCGGCGCGCTGGAGCACGAGAGGGAGCTCGGCCGTGTTGCAAAAGATGCTCCGATCTCTACAAACAAACGCCGGTTTAAACAAAAATAAAGCTGCCGACGGGGGAGAAAGAATTTATCTGTTGCAGTTTCAGAGGCATGGCAGAGGATCCAGCTAACTGAAGCCACATTTCCCTCCCCCTCTCCTCCTCCCCCCCGCGCTTCACCCCTGGTCCCCGGGGCCGACTGACATGACACAAATTTTCCGCTGACAATAAAATAAATAAGTAAATAAATAAATAAATAAACAAAAGTTTGGTGATTCCAAAAAACGAATTGAGACTGGTGGTGATTTTTTATTTTTTTGTGTGTGTGTTTTTTCGCTGCTGCAAGGGCAAACTCGGGAGCTGCGGCTGGAGAGTTAGAGCGCCACATGATACGGCTACGTTCTCAGCGTAAAGATTCAAAGCCGTTCCTTCCATTGGAAAAATCTATGTGTTTATGCACACGTCCCTCTATCATCCGGGAAACACAAATATGCCACGTCTCCGCTGATGCGTGCAAACCTTGTATTCTTTTCACGAAAATAAAAAACCTAAATAAAAATGCCACAGTTTTAGTGATATTAGCCAGAATGGTGACGTAAGGGCCCGTGTTGTTCCATATATTGTTGTCTTTGGTGGTTTGGCTCACTTTAAATTGCATCTGAGGGCTCATTTGAAAGGTCCTGTTTATTTATACGTGCGTGGATATCCGGGAGCTGGATCTAAAAAAAAAAAAAAAAAGATAAACATATTATCCAAAATTTGATTTTAAACAGGACACAGCTGCAAATCATGCAAATCAAAAAAAAAAAAGAGAGAAAGAAAGAAACGTGCACTCTCCCCCCATCCTCGTTGTTCCCGCAGCCAACACCTTCCATCCCGAGCTGCTTTCTCTACTCTGTAGGTGTTAAAAAAAAAAAGAAAAAAGTCTGATCTCTGCTGTGGGAGCCTGCTGGTCGCCACGGCAACTCCTCAAACAAGGCAGTGGTTGGTTTTGGGTTGGCTGCCAAATTTGCTGAGCTACTCCTCCGGTTTCCCCTCCAGGAGCCTGGATCGCAGCAGGGGAGAGCAGGTGAGAACACAGAGGAGGGAAGGAGGAGGAGGAGGAGGGATAGAAGGCGAAGAGGGAAAAGGGGGCAACCACGCTCAGAGGTCACGGGAATTACTGGCGAGAAAGAAGAAATGTTTGGATCATTGGCCGTACAAAGAGTACAGCCAATGATCATCTAGCGACTACATGAAAGGAAATAACTCTTAATATCAGCAGGTGGCAGTAGTCTGTGTTCCTCACTTAAAAGGAGAAACCAGCATGGTTTGGACGTGGAGAAATTGTTTATGCATTTAAATGTACACAGATCGGCCACAACATTATGACCATCTTGTGAGAATTCAGTGTTCTGCTGCAAAATGTTTGGACCTGGCATTGGTGCACCCACCTAGATCAGACCAGGCACCCCCACCCCACAGCAATGACACTCCTTGATGGCATCAGCCATCCCCAGCAGGATGCAGTCTGACACAGACACACACTCACAAGAAAACAGCTTAGGAACAACTAAAATAAACATGAAAAAACAGCACAAGGTGTTTACCTGGCCTCCAAATTCACTAGATCCCAAACAGAGCAAGTATCTGTGGGCACTGAGATGCACAGAGGCCCCACCCCTCAACCCACAGGACCCAAAGGCCCCCACTAACATATCCATGTCCATTCTCTGGAGGCATAAGAGAGACCTACCTAGCATTAGTCAAGTGGTCATAATGTTATACCTGATTGTTGTAGAGATGTGATGAAGACACTTCCTGTTCTCTTCTTGCATTGTGAAGGACACACTGACATTCACTCTCATTTTCATGCTTTGTCTGGCGTCAAACAGATCAAGAGACCTCCTGAATCATTTCATTCCCTCCCTCCTCCCGAACACGCCCTCGCGTTTTAGCCAAACGTTTCAGTTACACCGAGGCTTTTGAGGTACACAGAATCCGTGACCTGTAATTGCTTGCTTACACTCGTTTAGCTGGAGGCGCTCACACCTGGAGGTTTTGTGTACTACTGCAGCCTTTCACCGTCGCCCGTCTGAGCTCTTCAGCCGCGGCAGCTGAAGGGCGACAACAGCGAACGTGTCCCCTTTTCTTCTCGGGCCAAAGATGAAACGCTCTCGCCCTGTGTAATCAGCATTACGCACCCTCGGCTGAGTCACTCCCAGATTTAGCTCCTCCACCTTTGCGCCGTTTCGGCGCGATACCAAATTAGCAAACACGTCTGAATGCAGCCTCCTCGAGAGGAGATGTTGACAAAAGGACAACAAACATTTACAGAAGCCGCTGCACCCTCCCTGGCAAGACGAGCAGGAGATGACATCAGAGGAAAACACAGCGATTCACTGTTTACGTGGTTTATTTTGGAGCTTGATTATGTGTAACGCCACAGCATTTCAGAGGCTTTAAGAACACTTTTAACCATCTGGGCTCGGCCAGTCTTATTATTGCCTGCATCTGTTGAAAACCAAATAATGGCGGGTGGTCACCTTTCATCGTGGAATGACGGGAATGGGCTCTGTAAGGTGAAACCGAACAACCCCGGCGCGGCTGTGACATCACTGCTTTTAAATTTCTTTTCTGTCCACTTGTTAGTGGTGACGGGAACCATCTGGGCTGGCCGGTGAGACGACGTTTTTTCTTTTTTTTCTTCTTCTCTTCCCTTTTCCAACTTTTTACGATTGCACAGCTTTTTAACCCGCTTTTAGCTTCAGTTCGCTCGCCGGGGGAACGATAAGCAGGATCGCGAGGAATGTCAGGTTGGGTGAACTCGACATTCGCGCCCAGAAACACCGAGATAACGCTGGGTCTGGAATCAGTGAGCGATGATCCACCTTAAAAACTCCCTGACGCTCTTCCGGTCTCTTCCGCCGAGCTCAAGCTATTTGTGCAACCCTGCCTACATTAAATACACACATGACTGCACTAACACACAACCACAGACACACACACACACACAGCTACCCACTACCGCCACCCTGCCCACACTCTATTTCAGTCTGGACTTTACCGTTCCAGAGACCACAGGCCCCACCACATAGAGAGAGAACTGTGTTGGGCTCTCTAACCCCAGTCAGACCAGGGTAGTCACAAGGGTGGGGTGGGGTGAGGTGGGGCGGCGTCAGAGGGAAGGTGGGGTGAAGGTGGTGGTGGTGGTGGTGGTTGTGGGGGTGTAGTGCTATCTCGCAGCTGTTTTGCTAAGGACGGCGAGGTCTCTCAGCATAAATTTCACTGATATCACCTCCATCAGAGGGCCATAAAGCTGATTTATTATAAATACAGCTCTCGTGTGTTTACTGCGCGCATTCTTGAGCCTGCAACATCTTTCAAAGTGAGCACTTGCAGGTGCTCTGGCTCAGTCTCCGTGGGGCAGACTGGAGGAAATCAAGGCAAAAAAAAAGAAAAAGAGGTGGAAAAAAGGAAAAAAAAAGAAAAAGCCGCCCCGACAACTGAGAGACACAGCGTGAGAGGAGGGGAGGCGATGGGCAGGGAGGAAGAGAGAGGCATGAAGCTGGTGAACCAGGAAAACGTGGCAGCCATTACGGCAGTGATTTAACCGTGTCTTAGGCGATAAGGATAATGCGCTAACGTATTAAGTTACTTTCCGTCGCCTTGTTTTCGGCTCCCAGAGAATAAATCTGCAGGTGAGATTACAGCTAATCGCCCCCCGCCGCAGACGATGCATTCCACCGGGTTTGAGAAGGAACTAACAGCTTTGGCAGATGATGGATAACGCTATGTACCACAGGAGCAGGCTTTACTTGTGATTACAGATGTCAGGGAATTACGCACAGTTAATGAATTTCAAGTTGGGTCATTTTGCAAAACAGATCCACTTGTTTCTGCCTTTTTTAAAAAAGTGTTTTATTTGTTATTATGCAGCATTGTACAATTAGTACGATTAGTATTGAGCATGCAAACGCCACACAGAACACGCAAGAAACCGAGGAAGTGTAGATGTTCAAACTTTATTCTCACTGTCAAAACTTACGACATCTTACTCATGTCGGATTGAATTTGATTGATGCACACTGACCCTTATTTAGCACAAGGCGCCAACACTGTTCAATCGGGAATTCAGCAACACCAGTGTATAGACTGCAATCAGTCCCGTTAGCTAAACATATTTTGTCTTTTATCGTAATCCCTCACAGTCCGCAGGATTATAATGGACTTAATGGTACTTAACTGCAATTAGATCCACGTATATTTGGGCATTGACCCAAATCACAATACAAAAGCAACCCAGGAGTTGTTTAAGGCGAAGGAGCGGCCGAGTCAGTCGCCGGATCTGGACCAGATCGAGCACGCATTTCACTCGCTCGAGGCAGAACAAGCGAGCAACAACTGAAGGCAGCTGCGGTAAAAGCCTGGCGAGGCATCACACAACACAGGGTCAAATATGAGCAGTTTATTTACGGTCATGGTGATTTGTCCAGTTGCGCTTGAGTCACTTCCGTTGCATCTCACTTGTTTCATTTCAAATCCAAATGTGGTGGCATGGAGAGTCCACGCCGTGAAGACTGACTGCATGTCACTGCGTGTCCCAGACTTTAGAATGAATGTCAGTGGTGACAAAAACCAATAAAAGTAAAACTTAATATGGTTTTCATGAATAGAATAAACCTGGACGATAATCTCAGTAAGGAATAAGAGATTTTCTGCACTTTTCTACTTTTAAGTTCTTCTCTTGAACAATCTCAGACAAGTATTTGAGTAAAATCTCAAAAAGAGATACCGGCACTGCCGCGTGGAGTCATGGGAAGCTTAATTCAGCAAGTGGCCTTTAATCTTGTTTGTGAAATAAAGACTTGGCACCGCTGTTTTAGCGCGTCTCATCTTACAGCTTCAGTTTGTTTTAACCTATTTAATCCGCTCGCATAACACGCTTTCTCCTGCTTTGATCCCGCCACTTTATTGTTTTATTGCAAAGCAGTATGACGAACAGATAGCATCTAAAAGCAACAAAGATTCAGTCCAGACGGCCGGGACGGGACCGGGTGTATCCTTCGCCGCGGCTTGGTGGACGTCCTTCTCTCTTATCTCACCTCGGTTTCCAGCGGTGACACGGCAGAAAGGACAAGTCAGAGGGGAGGTTAGGAAAGGAGGAGGAGGGGTAAACATCTTGTCTTTCGGAGCTCGCGAGCGGATCGGCAATAATTAAAAAGAGGACGCAGGGGGAGAGGAGAAATGTGAGTCATTCCAGAAATGCGAGGGAGCTGCTCTCTTTGTGGATTCAACAGGAGATTGACTAAACCTCACACCAGGAACTGCAAACACACCGCTGAGCCACTGAGCTGCATCACTGTGTCCGTCTGACCTCACACACTACTTTTTCTTTTCCCGGTCATATCTGATGCAAGGGTGATGCCAAAGGGTGAAAGAGCTGAAAAAGGTTTGCACGTAGAAACAGAAAAAGAAGAAAAAAAAAACAAAGCAGGAGATTATTTTGAGGATGAAAAAGTAAAAGTAAAACAGCAGTGGGAGATTTTTTGGTTTTTGGCAAGTGAAGAGACAGTGGAGAAATATTTCACCTTCACAGAAGCCTTTTAGAAAGCCTGTCAGTGATGAATGCGTCCACCCCGGGCTTAAACAATCCACCGCCGCCCTTCGCTTCTGACCGGCCCTTTCTCCTTTTATTTTATTTGCGGACCTCTTCAGAGTAAAAGCACGGCCAGCAGCTTCGGTAAACAGCGGCGTTAGGCTTCGATCGCTTCAGAAGCACCTGCTCTGCCCGGCTCCGTGGGGTAGTTAGGGTCGGTATTTATTTGCAAAGGCACACGTACGCGCACACATACGCAGCAACGCGTAAACAAATGCCCACAATCGTCCCACCACCAGTCCACAATCTGGCTTGTGTTTGCTTTCCGGCATTTTTTCGCAGGGTGGAAATATTTAACCCTGATGAAACGTGCATTTATCTAAGGTTTTTTTTTTTTTTTTCCTCCTCCAACCACAGCTCCTAAAATCAAATAAACGAGGGAGCTCTACCCCCCCACCTCCCCCCATAAAACCCCATCAAGAGGAATGCTGGTAATCCATGTCTACTCCTCCATCATGCCTTGTTCCTCTCATTACCAGCCATGTTGTTCCTATTACGCCTCAACATCCTCTACTCTTATCAAGATAAATGCGCTGAGATATCAATTCATGTTCCCCCGTTTTGCTTACCGCCTGCCCAAACACAGGTTCCCTGCCCTGAACCAATTTACTGCACGGCTGTGGTGTGGGCGATTCTTCTTTCTCCCCGGTGAAGCGTTCCCACCGACTTTCCCGGCTGTTCCGCTCGTCTTCCTTTTCTTTTTTCTTCTCTAGTTTAACATAAGGAGCCGTTTAGAGACCCGAGTTAGTTAACGTGATGAAATAAACGGCATAAACATGGAGATGACAGATGTCCACGCAGGGAAAGGGCAGGGGATTACAATGACAGTTGACAGGCTCCACATCAGAGGAAGGATCAGGGGCTTTTCAGAAACCATATTTTGAAAATTCCCTGTTATTTACAGTATTTGATCCTGTGTGTACGTGTACAGGACTCGCACCAAAATACCCAGGAAGGAGTAGCTCAGCATCACCAGATACTGTGGCCGCATTACGCAAAGTTGTGCGTGAGGTTTTTACACGTATATATATCATGTTTTTGTTCTGTTTTATAACAAACAGAATCAAGAACCAGACGTGGGCGCGTGCAGATGTGGACGCCGGCTCGTTAAACTCGAATTTTTTTTATTTCAGCCCCAATCAACATTTCCATACAGTGTTAAAAAATAAAAAAAATATTGAACATAATCCATGAATTAGACTAGAAAGGAAACTGAGGCGTTCTGTCCTACGTGAACAAAAAAATACGTATCTCATGAACTTCTCAGCAGAGCTAAGAGCCTTTTAAAAGTTCATAAAAGTTTTTCTTGACTTTTAGCCTCTAAACTCTGCTATTTAAAGCATCCTGACATTATGTCTACCATATTTGTAATGACTTTCCTTTACTTATATATCTTAAGTTAGAGGAAAACATCAAATTAATTAATAATGGCAAATAAAAGACTTTTATGACAGAGTATCACATTACACTAATGTGGCTTATACGCCCACTCGACACACCCCTGCTTTCCACTTACTTACTGCAAAAATAATAACTTCCTGTACTGATGCATATCCTGATTTGCAGATTCATCCCACAGGAACACGGTACCCAGGGATATTTGCCGATGGTGCAGTGACTGGCACCATGCAGATGTTTTCCCCGGTGATTTCAGCAGGACATTGACTAAACCAGACTCCAGTAAATGTGAACACACACATCCCCTGGAAGTTTCGCTTTTTTACAAACCATACATGATGCGAAGGTGACGCTGAAAGTGACAGTGAATGAGTAACAGAGTGACCGGACTGGAGCGCTGCAATGTTTAACCTGTGACAGCGCCGGGCTTGTGGGAAACCGTGTTTCTTAAAGACTGCTATTACACATTTAAAAATAAATCATAATATTATGTCTAGACGACGATAATGTCTGGACAAATGAAGTGATCCACATAACAGACTGTTAAGTAAGATTATATTGTAGGTGTGTGATTCTAAATGAGGTTTTCCTGCTCCTGAGACGTTCTTTCCCCCTCCAGTCCTCTTTCTCAGAACGTGCAGAGAGACAGATAGAGGCTGAGAGTGGAGCATGAGAGAGAGAAAACAAGGACGAGAACCCGTACAATTAGCCAGTGTGTGAACAAGCTCTTGTTTATTGACTTTCAGGGGGAAACTTTATTAACCTGCCCAGCCTTGAATGGAAGACACCTGCTGTTGGCACTTAGGCTGTCATTACTGCTGTAGAGAGCCACAGGGAGGGTCCTCGCCATGCCCAGCGCTGCCTGCTGTTCCATTGTCCGGCGCCCCATCATCCAGCAATTGAGTGCTACAACGTGTACATTGAGATTGCCCTTTGTCGGGTATCGTCGCTAAGCTGACAGACCTTTTTCCCCTCGCTTGTCAGCAATCAAATTATGGCGGGCAAACCCACCGACTCCGGTTTTGTTCCTTTTGTGTGTCGGTAAAAAATAGACGCGGCCCGTGATTGACTTTTTTTGTTGAGGTTGCCATTGGTGAAGTGGGTGATTGCGAAAGAATTAAATTCACTACAATGCTTACACAAAACAACCTGTTTGGACGGATAAAGAGCCCCAAAATGAGAGACACTGAGTCATTGTGGGCTATAAGTGAGCCGGTGTGGACGCCGCATAAGACCGTCTGATTTCACACACTTCCCTGTCAGCGAAGAAATGAGCTTTCTGACATTTTACGGCTGCTCTGCTGAAAGAAGCTCTACGGTGCCGCTTTATTACAAGCCTGTGAGTGTAATTTTAGCGAGACACGGAAGATAATTATGGCCTTTCGGGCCAAAGAAACATGCAGTCTGAGGAGGAAGACTAATCAAACGTGTAAATATTATTTGAACATGCACCCAAAATGTTGATAATAATATCTCACTGCTCAACAAGATCTACAACAATCCTGGAAAGTCCGACCAGAAATGTGAACAGAAACATGTTGAAAATTGAAAGAATTATAATTTGCCTTTGTTTTCTTCTCTAAACAAGTTCGTCTAAACAGAAACGGTTCCCAAAACTGCAAAATAAGATCCAGATTGTCTGAAATCTGACAATGATAATAGATAATAGAAGTTCAATTCAAGGATTCGAGGAGGCCATGTTTGAGATAACAGCGTGGACCTGCCTTTATCGGTGCGCAAATGCAATTCCGATCTCGCCCCAGAAAGGGGAACTGACTGTCACTGAGGAGATGAGAGGATGGATGGGTCCTCCTACTGAGTGATACTTCCTCTAAAGTGCATGGTGTCAATGGCTGACTTTCAGCAGAACAGATAAAACCCAGCTACTCTGGCTTTTATCGTCTTTCCTGGGCTAGGGGAGCGCTGATACCACCCATTACAAGGACAGCACTAAAGGCGAGCCTGGATGTGTGGGCTTCAGCATGTCTGCAGCTGAAAGGAGGAGGACGTATGTGCGTATTCGTGCGAGCATTCGCCCGTGCGCTGGTGTGTATTCGCTAAAAAAAAGAGGTAGGGGAAAGGAAAATTATGGCGATAAAACCGGAGTGTGCTCAGCCGTCTAAAGTCTCTTTATGTAAGTGTGTATTTATTTATTTGTTCTCATTCAGGAAATTAGGTAACTGGAAACCGAGGGGAGTTTACAACCAAACATCTACAAATATACAAGCTGTGCACATCCAACTTTTAACCTTACCCGGGGCCAACATGTACTCTGCAGACCCCTCAGGCAAACACTATGTTGATGATCACAGCTCAACAAAAATAATGTCGCAAACGCAGCCGCTGGCTTGTCCTTCCGCCCTCCCGGTGCCCAGCAACAAACTATTCATTTGTTTACACGTGGCTGAAAAAGATTTGATACCAGACACTGAGTTTCCTGCTTTTGCGTCTTTGTGTGCAACGTTTGCTCCCATTCCCGTCGGACTTGCCCACAGTTCTGAGCATGGACGAGAGCCGAGGTGATTAGCTGTAGCAAATTCCCAAGGATTACCAGTCAGCTAACAGTTACAGGTCAGCCCCGGCTGCTTTCAGAAATACCAAACGGTAAACAAGTCAAAGCATGACATAAGCACCGATTCTGGTGCAGCTTCGTTCTGCTATTCCCCCTATTAACTAGCTGCTACATGAGTTTATTTAAAAGAAAAAGAAAGTGCATACTGTGTAAATTAAGTGCGTGAATGCCTGTGTGTGGACCGTAGGAGTGTTAATTAGGTGAGGAATGATGACCTTTGCTTGGCCTAAAGGGACCTATATGCGTAGCAGCAATGGGGAGATTAATAGGTATTGCTAGGCGACATGCATGTGGGGTCTGAAAATGCTGCCTCAAGTCATTAAAAACACTTAATTTGGCCAAGTCAAAGTGCACGCAGTGTTTAAATGTGAACCGTAAACCTGTGATTTAACACATATAAATCATCCTCATCAATTTCGCTAATGCTAGGCTACCCGAAATAAGCAACGGAAGGCTCAATTAGCTGCCTGGTGGCTTCTTAGTGACCAATTTGCTGACAAAAAAGTGAACAATGCAAAGATAACAGGGGCTGTTTGTGCAAATGAGGAATGAACAGCATTGTCAAAGGTCTGGTTCATTGTTGTCTCACTCAGCCTCTCGCTAACAATAACGCATATCTCCAGCAGCAGAAGCCACGTTAGACGGATTGATGTCTGTGTAAATATAAATGCATTGTCGCCTCCTGAAGGCATTCATTTCCCGACTCCCACAGCCTCCTTTCCACCCTTCATCTGCTGCTAGTTGGCCAGACTCTGCTAACCAGCCCTCTCAAGAGGAGAAGCAGAGGAGCGAATGCGGTGGATGGACCTGTATAAATAGACGTTCTAATATACAGCCATTGCCGCTCTCTCTCTCTTTCTTTCTTTCCCTTTCTCGCCATTGCTTCCTCTCCGATCCGAGCTGTTCTGTCCGCTCCATTATGTGTTCGAGCGCTGCTGAAGCCACTTTGTGGCGCTTTTCAAGAGGAACCCCTTTGAGAGGCAGTTCCTCAGGGACTGGGGACAGGCAGTCGGCCAGCTTCCAGAGTAAACATATAATCATCCCTCGGACAGCTATAATTATAT
This sequence comes from Planiliza haematocheilus, assembly GCA_005024645.1. NCBI lineage: Eukaryota > Metazoa > Chordata > Actinopteri > Mugiliformes > Mugilidae > Planiliza > Planiliza haematocheilus. The sequence continues at coordinate 1,116,836 of SRSE01000124.1, forward strand.
CTGGGACGTGAAGGAACAGAAGCGAGCGAGGGCCAGGCAGATACACAGCAGAAGAGGTGAAGCAGAGAGACGTGCACTTAATATTTGTTTTCTGCTGTGAAATAAAGCTCAGGTTGTGTTCGGGCAAACACGGAGAAAGAGAGGGTTTGGTGGAAAAGCGCGTGAGCTCACCGCCTGTTGTCGGGGCAGCGGCCGTTTTTTTGCGCGACGTAGGGCGTCCAGACATGTCCACGCGCACACAGAGCCTCACACCTTGCATGCACATCTCCGCCCACATGCAGTCGAACCACACAAGGAACAGTGGGTGGCTTCAGGGACAGTTTGGGGAGCACCCCCGCCCCCCCCCCCCCCCCCCCTCCGGGCCTGTCCTTTTATCCGGCATCTCTCAACAGAACGGCTTTAATGCGGTTAGCTTAACTAGCAGGCTTTGTGGTCAGCTACCATTCCAACAGGCCACGCTGAAGAGAAATTGATTACAGTGCTCGACTGGAAAATCAAATGACTTCCAGGAGGTTTATTTTGTAATTAAAATTGAATTTGCCGCTACTGAGCAGCAAAAAAAAAAAAAAAAAAAAAAAAGGGCCTGGCCTGTGAATACCTGTTTTCCTTTGCATCACCTGACTCCATTCAAAACCAGCCAAGCCTTCGTCTTTTATGTGAAAGTTCCCCTCTAATTTTCCTTGTCTGCGGTGCCCTCGAGCCAGGCTGGATGGGGGTGGGTAAGGGTGACATCACACAATTTAGGCAAATTCCATATGAAGGGGGGGGCGAGGAAAAAAAAAAAAAAAAGGAACAGCCACAGCTATCCTCCATAAAGCAGTGGAAACACTATAAAGTTATCGGAAGCGATTAGCTGATAATTAAGCAACCTAAACAAACCCCCACCGTTCGCACACATCATTACCGCCTCCCTGCATACATACATGTGCGCACAAGACGCACGGCGGCGGAGGCTGGGGGAGAGGGTGTCTCCAGGGCCGCAGGTTGAGGCATCGGGAGCAGCAGGGACCGGGGGAAAGGGAGGGCTGAGGGACCGGGGCTGCAGCTGGGGTCAGGAGAAGGCACGTTAATCACCGCTATCCTGTCAACAACAAAGAGCGGGCCTCACCCAAATGCTTGGCTCGGTAGCCGTAATAATGCCACGTGAGTCAGGCAGAGGTGTCACTAGAGGACCCGAGAAGAAGGAAGTGAAGACACGGTGTGATGATGCAATTACAGGAGTAAAACAGGAGAGGGGAGGAACAGAGAGTGAGACAAAAAAAAAAAACTCTCAAGTGGTTCCTTCTCTTGCTTAACTATCACTTAATTACAACCACAGGGTTTTTTGGAGAGGGATCCCACACACCCACTCCCCCCTCCCCCCAATGAAACTGCTATAAATTACCATCATTGGCTGGTATCTGACATGACTTATTGCTTGTATGCCCCACCCATCCCAGTAATCACAGCTACTCTTTTCATCCGCACCAGACATGCTGGAACTGAATGTCAGACACTGAACTTGAATACAGGCAATTTTCTTTCTCTTTTTTCTTTCTTTCTTTCTTTTTCTCTTTCTTTCTTTCTGCCGTTAGTGCATCTGTACGACCTTCTCTCTAATGATTTTAAGGTAGCCTGCACGCCGCATGAGGCTTATTTACTGCTACCGTCTGCACGCTCCTTCCAGTTTTTCAGCGGTGAAAAACACGAGCCCTTCCTTAGAGTGACCAGGCTGCGACCCCGCATCAGGTCACGTTACCGAGCTAGCGGACGTGTTTAGATGTTTTACCCCGAAAGAAAACATCATCAGGATCTGAGGACGTATTTCACTTTTCCCCCCACCCCGTGTCCGCTCAGAGCTCAGAGGTAACGGTCACCCAATCCCACCTTCCAACCAGGCTCATTCTTCGCAAGGACCGTGGCCTTAGACCTGACCTTCAACCTACTGGCCCTCCGCGGCACACACACACATACATAAACACATGAAGACGACAAACGTCTGCATTGCAATTGTAAAACAGCGTTTGCAGAATTGCAAACTGTTTCGAAGTGGTCATTTTTTCACTCTTCCATCTGGAGTGTCTCTGCTCCAGCAGTTGTCTGATCTGACACAGCCTGATAATAGGGTCGGGCCCAAGTGAAACCAGAAACAATTTGTTTTGGTCTGAGCTATCATTCCATTTCCCATAAGCCATGCCTCTCCCTTCTCTCCTCTCAGCCCCTCTTTGTATCTCTTGCCAAGAATTAAAAGGCATGACTTTAGACACAGTTACAAAAAGCAGCTGCTGAGTAACTTTCCTCTCAGAAACATACTAAAGGCCATTCCAGATTTACATATCTTATTCCAAATCACAAACTGCATGCCTTTTAGAGAGCCCCAAGGCCCTCTGCTCGCTCAAATGGAGAAGCATTTCAGAGCCCACCTCTGGAATGAATAAGGGAGGAAGTGGAGAGGCCGCACTCACCCTAAGGCAGGAAGTGACATACACATGACGCTAGGCAGCAGTTGTTTTGAATCTTGTAAGACAAAAAGAAAGTTCTTAAGAGCAACGTCGGAGTGAAGGGGAGAGGATGAGGGAAGGAAAAAAGTAATTTGATTAAAGCCGTTGCCTACAGCAGCTTTTCCAGTTCCAAACATGTCTGTCCTAAACCCGCTGATGTAAACACAGCATGCTCTTTGACCTTAGTGGTAAACATCTGTTCAAGGATAGGCTTTCACCCTCATTCAAGCACTGCCTGACATGACACTGATGAATACGCTTTTAATCACCAAAAGTAACACATAAAATGAATCTTCATTATCTACTAAAGTAAGCGCGGTGAGCAGCCGCAAGTAAAACTTCACTGACACAAATAAAACGGGTCTAATCTACACCAGCTTACATTTATTTTTATCTGTCTTAAATGTCTTATTAGGTTTTTGTTAAAAGTGTAATCCAGACGCACCTTTACTTTAGCAATTATAGCTAAATCGGCAATAATAGTGGCTGGTATGTTTATGCTTCACGTACCGGTGTGGTAATGCCGGTATCATCTGAACGAAGACGCTCCTCGGAGCCTGGAGACACACCTTGGGAGACGAGGAAGATCCTTGAAAGGGCGAGCAGCAGTCGGTGGGTCCGGGGCCTGGGGCTCGTAAAAGAGCCACCAAAGCCAAGGGGGAGGAAGGAGGCAATTAAAAGACCTGCTCGTGGCCTGAGTGCTGGGCACCAGCTGACTTCTTTCATGGCACGGAATGAGAACAACGCAGAGGTGATGGAAAAAAAAAAGAGAGAGACGGAAAAAGAAAGAGAGAAATTGTAAATGGAGGTATAGTCGGTGGGCGTCGTGACTCCGCTCTGGACCGAGCGGGGGTGAGCCTGGCCGGACCACCACTGAGAAAAAGGGGGCAGACTATCAAGACAGACGACTTCCTACTACTACTGGAGTCTGATTATCCCCTCAAGGCCCAGAGAGAGCCCTATAAAAGCCTCCTCATTAAGACCGGACCATTTATAGATGGCTTAATGAGTCTAGGCCACTAAAAGAATAGAGGGAACGGGGGACTGATAAAGAGAGTGTCCACTTACTACTTTGGGGTTCCTGTCTCTGCACCTCCCTGCCCTCGGAGGTCTGCTCGAAAAATCATAACAATCACAGCCGTGGGTTAAAAATCACACACACGGCCTTGGAAACCGATCCCAACTGAGCAGATTTTAATGGTTTGATATATAGAGTTTAGATTTTATTTTATATTTTAATATTAAATACATGGATTGTAGACTTCTGACACATGTGTGAGTATGTAAACCTGTCCTGAGGGCTGTACCCAAACCGCCATGTGACTGTTAATATGATTAAAGAGCGGGAAAAGTAAATTGCAGGAACTCATAACGAAACCACTGATCGCTTCCTCAAGTTGCCCAACAGGTCTTTCTCCCCAGTTTTCTCTGCTCGCTTGAATCCATCACACCATTAATTTGAGTAAATTACTCCTTGAAGCAAAACAACTCACTTTGTTGCCTCGGAGGCAAAAACCGATCCGCCGACCAGCCAACTGGATGGGCTCACAGAATCTGATAAATCCTACAGTACAAACAGAGCGATAAGCTCCTATAGGTCATTCGTCATCCCGCTTCCCCCCTCCAGCTCCATGCGTCCTGGTCGCCGCCCGCCGTGACTGATAACCCCGCGTTGATCCTATCTGTCCCCGTCAGAACAACAAACGCTGCATCTTGACACCGGCCTCTTTAAAGTCTTACCCCAAACACGTGCACAGGCAATGCGTGCCCACCTGTGGTAAGTGTGCCCAAGTATTTAGATGCACAAATACACACAGTCCCAAACCGCCGTAGTCCTAATTAGGACCAACTGCTCCTTAAAGCGGTGTTTTGAGAATATTTCAAACTCATTCAACAAGTGGTGAGAGAGAGAAAAACTAACAACGTCTTCCTCATTTACACTTTATTCAGCACCAATCTCGAGACCACATTGTAAAATCCCCATTACGCTAATCATGCAATAGTTATAATGATGCAATGCCCATAAATAGTGCAATAAAATGGCTGGCAGTAGTCCTGGAATCCTTTCACAGGGCACTTGTAATGAGTGCAGACGGATAAGTCTCTACCTCCTCGCTCGCTTGCTTGGTGGCACGCTGGGTGCTGCTCTCTTCCTCGCAAATAAAGAGACGTTTTGTTCTGTCGGGGAGAAAGGTGGCATGGGGTGGTATCAGTGCTCCACTTTGTGCCAAGGCGAAGAAAAGGAAAGTGAAAGCGGGCGAGACAAGTTTGAAGAAGAGCCTGAGAACTGTTTAAGGATTAATGATTGGTCTTGCAGGCGGAGGCGAGTCAGGTAGGGACGAGCCGCCACAATAACACAGGGTGATTAAACTCTTACACATTTAATTAGATAGTTCCCCTCCTGCAGATCTCTTTAGCATATGAATTCAGACTGGAGCATAATGCTGCGACACCCCAATGTGAAAGGGATATCATAAAGAGAAGTAGTGTCCGACAATCAAAGAATAGCTGAACCCCAAGGGAACTTTTTTTGCTTTCAGCCAAACCGGGAAGCACCTTGGAGCATGAAATGTGGCTCCAATTGTTTCTCTGTGTGTGTATCCACCCATAGCGCTGGAGAAGGGTTATTGGCAGGCAGGAGGAGGGGAGTTTCGGGAGGGGATGCTGAGCTGAGAATGCCAGGAATGTCCAGCCCTGTTTACAGCCCGGGCTGGTTCACACCTGCAGGTCAGGGTGCTATCACCAGCCCCGGCCCCTCCTCTCCCTTCTGCCCCCCTCATTACAAGGGGGTCAAGCTCAGAGGTGACCTAATTAGAAGCTCATTACATCACAGACAATCTCCATTAGCATGCCAAGCTGGCCTGTTAATCCATTAGCACCACAGAGGCCCCCAGTGCAGCCTTTACATTCCTGCCCCTGTGGCCCTCACTCAGGGCCCCCGCCACACACAAACACACAGACACGAAGAGTTTATGATGAGAGACACCGGAATAATGTGAGTTTACAACAATAATGCTAATGCAGTGCTAACTATAACTGTATACACAGCACCTTTACATACATCTGTGGTTTTGTTTCCATTCACAGAAATCAGTTTGCATTTTCGGTGGGCCAACGTGAGAGTTAGCCATTTCTGATGAGGCGGTGATGTCCTGACACTTACAGATGTTTAGGCACAGTGGGGCAGGCAGCAGAGGTGAGGGTGTGTGTGTGTGTGTGTGTCAGCTACTTCTCTGGGCTTTTATACGACTGTGGTCCCGGAGCAGGGCTACACCTGAGCGTTTTGGCTCGCAAACGCAAACTCAGAACATGTTAGCTCTTTCTACATCTGCTGAAGGGCATGTGCCGTTCCAAGATAAATCCCCTCCTCCCTGCCTTTTGACCATTAGAGAGAAATGAAAAGGAGAAAAAAAAACAACCCGAAAGTCATATTTCAGCGAGCTGTTTTTGGCACTCGGGGCTGCAAAGTTACAACCCTCTAAATACTTTTGTGTATTTGCCCCGCCAGGTCTGCTTGTCATTACCGTATACTTCCAAGTGAAGTTTTAAAAAAGTAACATATTGCAGATCCTCTCACAGTAAGGTGAGCGAGCCGGTAGTCAAGCATGTGTCAACGTATTTCCCTGCTCCTTTTATTCACTGTTTACCCCCTTAAATGAACTTCCCTCGCTGTGTCTTTGTTTGATAAGGCTTCTAAAGTGCCGGGTGCAGCTGTGGGGTTGCAGCCCAGTGCTGTGGACTGAAAGAATCAGTATCCATCTCCTCACTGGGGACCTGGGAGACACTGAGCCCCACTAGCTTCCCTTTGAAACCTCTCCCTTCTGGTGACTGGCAGACCATACAACGCACAGAGCTTTGTAAGTGACTCCATTGTCGGGGGCAGATTGAGAGGAAAAAAGGGGACTAGCCCTAGGGATAGAAAAGCAAGGTGAAACAAAAAGGTCTGGCTCTGTGGTCTGAAGAGGGCAGGAACGGATCAAAGGACTAGGTGCTGACCTGCGGCCTTTGTCCGTCAGACAGCCCTGGCTTCATTTAACCTCTCTCTGGAGGTCGGCAAAGCCCATTGGGATATCGAGCTACACAGAAGCCATGCCCTATGGGGACATCTCAGTGCCTCCTCTACAGCCCCTCCACCTGGGACAATATCACAGGTGAAAGTGGATGGGAGGGGTTGATCTGTGCATCGCCCCAACCTGTCAGGGATCCACCACAAAGGGAGCTGAGCCCTCTCTCCGGATGCCCGCCGGCCAAGTCTTACCTTACTATACAGCATTCACATGGCCTTGCTGCCTCCCTGCCCCGGCTCCACTGGGAGAGCCACAAGCATGGAGGGAATCAGAACAGAGAGGAGCTCTCAGTGGCTCACCTGGGGATGGTAAACCTCAGCTATGTGGCAAACAAAGGTGAACTTAGTGGATCTCTGCTTCATTGTTTAGTTGTGGAAACTTAAATCTTCTAGCCTTAATGAACTGTTGAATAGGGAGGATTTTCTATAGTTCAAGGGGCCATGTGTGACTTTTAAAAACCTGTCCATCATGGTTTCTATAGAAGGAGACCTAACAAACAGGCTGCGCACAGTACATGCTAGGGTCTCTCTAGCTGACACGGACAAATTACTTTTTCAGCATTTGCGCTAAATGTACACGATTTACCGCACACAGTGAGGCCTGCTATCACGTGAACTGACACTGGTCAAGTCTTCACACTGAAAAATAATCAGTATAAGTGAAGCCCTAGTTCATCCTTCTAGTCATGAAATTCACAAATCAGTGTCTTATTAGAGATCTGTCATTACAGCAAAAGGTAAAAATGTCCCAAAACATTTACCACACAAAAGAAATTTGCACGATTGATCGATTGGGTTGATCATCCCCAAAAAGAGGACCAGAGGTCAAGGTGTAGAGCAGGGGAAGAGGAAGAAGGAAGCTGGGGATGGGAGGCACATGGATTCAGGAGTACCTGTACTCAAATGGGGATGGGGGGTCTAACTAGGTTGGGAACGAAAGCAGCCAAATTGTCCTGCTTTCATTAGTGCGCTGAGTGAAGCCTCTACCAAGGCCTCGATTCCCAAGACTCTCAGATAACAAGTGGCTTCCCACACTGAGGCTTTCTGTTTTCTGTTTCCTCTCCAATAAAACCAGCCACAGAGAGGGAGAGAGACGGGGGAGCAAGAGTGATAGACGGGTGGGGAAAGGGGAAGGGGGACCCCCGTAGTCTGCTGTTATCTGTCTAAGTCAGTCATTTGGAGGAGGAGGGGGGGGGGGGCAGTTTGGTTTATTTTCCCTAAGCCCAATGAATGGCTGCCGACAAGGCATTTCTGATGGCCATGATAAGATATCCCACCCCCGGTGTCCCACCTCTATAGCCCTCACCAGACCTCCAGCTCCAGTCTTTCAAGCAACCAGGTTAACTGCTCCTCCAAGAGCCGGTACTGAAAGACAAAGTAAGGTGGTCTTGTGCTGAAATGCACAAATGTAGCAGACTGAGTGAAAGCGGAAGGCAACGAGTGGAGGTCACTAACATGACCTCCCACACACAGCAACGCACAGACCAAGACGAAAGCATTCCATAGGCAATACCGGCCATCCTGTTAGTGATAGGCTCTAGATAGGGTCCGCGGAGGACTATACTCTTTGCAGCTGTATGCAGAGAATGTTATGTTTGTCTGAGGCCCAGCCACGCTCATAGATGCAGACATATTGGACGTACAGAGGTCAGTGCTGTTGACTGTTTAACCAGCTGCCAGCTGCTATAATACTGTACCTTCAACATGTATGCTGTAGATACAAAGGAATTAAGTTTCCTTGTAGTACAATCAAACAGCGTAAAATAACTATGCAAAGAAAAGAAAGCACTGAATGTTAAAAATACAGTATATGTGGTATATGTTCTGTCACATGAGGCATGTCTTTGTGACAACATGGATGAACAGTTTCCCCTACTCTATACAGGACCTTTTTAATGCCACATAAAAAAAAACAGAAGTTAGCTGGAGGCCATGTAGGAACAGGAGAAATAAAATCCAGCAATGGACTTCTTTATTACTTCCTGTCACATAATCTATCATCTCTTCACCCCCCCACCCCACAAACGTCATGTCAGGAACTGATTCAAATGTAAGTTCAATTTCACAAGCCACATACAAATATGCCAATAAACCAGGCTGCAAGCAGGACCTCACAATGTTTTCTTGTCATCGCTGGCAACGCGGAGGAAGGAATTCAAACTGGGACACGGTAAGATGAGAGTATGCGTGGGCACAGAAGCTAAACACATGTACACTAATACTTACAAACACACGGCCGCAGCACGCTGAGCCAACCTGATTCTAATTTAGAGGTTCCATGACGGAGCTCTCACACGTGTACACCAACAAATGGTCCTAATCGGACGCTCCTGCTCGACCCCGTCCGCCCAACCACAACCAATAGCAACTGGAGGACTCTGAGCGAGCAGGCTGAACCGATGGTGAGAGGTGGAAGTAGGGACGGAGAGCAGAGCAAGAGGGTGTCTGTGTTGGAGAGGTAGGGTGGCAGGGGTGATAAACTGTGACCTTCTCCTCATACTGCAACATGCCTAATGGCCGCTCTGAGTGCTCCAGCTCAAGGTGTCTGAGCCTCTAAATGGAGGGGTATTTTTATCCTCCTCACACACACACTCACATATTAACAAACACTGCAAACAGTGTATATAGCCACAGCTGACGTCCGGGTGCACCACAGGGTGAGCGAGGACTGGCGAGTTGGCACGCAGCGCTGGCAGTACTCAAGTTCCTGATAGCTTTCAGGGGCCTTTGATGTTCTTTGCATCCCCCGGCCCCCTAACCGCTCCATCCCCCCTGGCCTCCCCCTCGCAGGAAATTGCATTCTGTCCGCTGCCATAGCAGATAAATGAGGCAGGAGAGGGGCTGCACACTGTCACCAGCCGATCTGGCCTGTCTCACGCCGCAACCTGCAGTGTGTTAGCCGCGTGTGCTCCTATCCAGCACCCACGGCTGGCCTCGGGGACAGAGAACGCATACACGCAGCGACATATGAACTGTAGACAAGCTAACGCTGCTAACAAGTGATACACACATGTATTAATTAAACAATACTACAGGTATATGCAGCAATCACCCAACTGACTGTGTCACTCTGTTTCTGACTTTGGCTTTAGCATCAGACAAGGATAACAACACTCTTCACGCTTGCAGCTAGCGTGTCACGTTTGATTACATCACCGCGAGATCCCTGCAATCCCTCCATAGACATTGTCTGGGAATGTCGAGAAATAATACGGCTAAAAAGCGCTGCTCACGCAACGGGGACCCCAGTGGTACTCACGGGCACAGAGGCGACTAGAACATTTACGGGAAGTTGCCTATGGACACATGTGTACGTACGTGTGTGAGATCATGCTTTTCGTCGTACAGTATGCGTGCACATGTTGAACATAGGTGCACGTCTGACATCATGGGTGCATGTACAAGCCGCTAGCCTCAGCCAGCAAGTATGTTTGATTAGTGTTTCACCACATGCAACAGGGTCCTCTGCAACAAAATGAGTTACAGCTACGAAGTGATGTCAGTCCTATTGGAACCCTGTGGTACAACCCCACCCAGCAAGATATAGGTTTGGAGCCCTTATACTAAGCGAGCACTATATGTCACAAGGATGAAAACTGAACTGGTTCACTCTAAAGCTTATGTTTATCACATGCAGGACTCTAGAAAAGCTCTTATGTGAGGAGGCTTTCGGAAATCGTTGCATGCATACTTTTGATTTAGCTAAATCAAATCAATCACTCGTAACAGCACCACGTCTCTTCGTGCAACCCGAGACCAACTGGATGCTGTCGAAATCAGAACTCCTTCTTCATCTTGTCACTGGAGGTTGTCGTCATGCTGCAAAAGGAGCCTAGGATCAGTCAGACACCTCCTTTAAGTCGCTAATTGATTTAAAACTTGTCGGTTGTTTTTGCACAGTTCTGCACAGTCGACAAATATTTTAGCCAATGCCTGAGTTTGAGTAATGATACAGTGGCGCTGACTTTGACTGTTATCTTTCTGAGGTTTTATCACAACGTTTCAAGTTGAGTTATTTCGGGAACTTTCGGGTGCGACGCCGCATTCCAAAGTGGGATTTTTTTTTGCCGCGTACGACTCGCGGTTCGCGCTCGTTATACGCTCAAGGCCTCAGCGCTTACCACTTTGTTATATTGTAGTTCGTCTTCCCACTCAGCACGCCTCCTCTTTTCCTCAGTTTGATGATTGAAGATGTTTGGCTTAGGCTGAAGGTAAGCTGCTCGGTGTGTGGCCTGAATCAAGACGGGATCTATCGGCCTGGCTAGGGATATCTTTCTCTTCTGTTTGTAGATCATGTCCACGCATAAGACGTATGAAACAGTCTGGTCACAGGTGTATTTGGAAATGATTTGGAATCGGGAACATTGCTGATAGAGGTGCTACACCAAAAGGACATCTACAAAAGTATATCACTTGTGTTGGCGTATAGTATCACCTCTAGTTTCTCAGCTAAGAGATTTGTCGTTGCTAAAATATAGGGTTTAAAACATTAATTCATGAAAGAATTTGATCATGCCAGGGACAGTTATCTTCATCTTATTAAACATGTCCCCCGTGGACAATCAGAATAAATTAAAAAGCAAAAAATGGAGAGAAAAATCTGACTTTGTAACAGCTCCCTCAGCCCTAGTCATTCCCTCCTCTGTGCAACCGGCAACACTCTCCTGTTGACGAGAGCGATCCTGCATGTGGTGAGTGAGGAGAGCAAGGGCACCATGTGGTTCTCTACCGTGCAACACACACGCCGCATGCACGCACACACACTTGTGTACACACAGACCCCATTACCCACCACCACCACCACCTCCGCGACTGCCCCATGTGACCCTTCATCTTCTCCTGAGCTGTAGCAGAGTCCCTCTACACATCAGCAGGCTTCTGATTGACAGGCCGTGAAGATACACCAACATGGTCTCCATTTAGCTCAAGTACCGCACCGCCATCACCTCAGACACCCCCCGCCCGTCCTCCTCTTCATGTCCCAGGAGAAAACACACTTGAGCCAAAGTGTTTCAGAGCAGGATGTTTCCTGGGGAGAAAAGGTTTCGTCTCGGGTCAGTGTGCACCGCTGTGATGGAGGGTGCTTTTTCACGAGGGTGTGGGAGGGGGAGGGGAGGGTTTGGTGGTGGTGGTGGGGGCGGTTGTTCAGTTAGCTTATGGTGAGAGGATGAGAGGGAAAACGAGGAAGAGGAGGGGTACTGAGAAATGGAAACAAAGCATGTGGATGTTTGAAGAGGCGAACCATGGTATAGGCTGCAGAAGTACGTGTGTGTGTGTGAGGGGCTAGAAGTGGAAGTTAGGTGAGTGTGTGACGGGGTAACAGGGTGTCCGGGGGTTAGAGAGTTTGGAGGGATGGGGTGGCGGGGGGTGCTGAGGGTGTTTAGTCCTGAGAGGAAACATTAGCAAAGCGAGGAGGAAAAGCTGCCAAATTAACTTCTCACCCTTTCAATCACACCCCTGAGAGTTCCTGCCCCACTTTACCTCTGCCGATCTGGCTCCACTTTTTGGATGAAGGAGTTGTTGCTTTTTTACCCCTTTTCCTTTTTTTTTCTTTTTTTTTTCTGGGCCCCGCACTGTAGAGAAACATCACACCCTCACACCAACCCAACCGCAACCTTACAACCCCGTACACCCCTCCCCACACATCTTGTCTTGCTCCCCCAGTTGCACCCCCATTTCACCCTAGTTCCGCAGCCAGTTGGCTCGCAGGACCTCCCCTCTTCCCAAATCCGCAGCGGCAAGAGCACTTCAAACATGTCCGTCAAAAAATAACTGTAATGTGCTATGAATCAAACCCATACCTTGTTAAATGCATCCACTCCTAAACACTGGCCAACTGAATGAAATAAACCCCAGAAGAAAAAGAAAAAAAAAAGAGTCACTCAATGTATCACATCGTTCCAAGAAGAAGAAGGGAAAAAAAACTGCATTAATGTGGGTTTAAAAGATCACTAGAGGAGTGGAGCAGATGGTCTGTCATGACTGGTGCTTTTGTAAAGCCATCCATGTGCATTCAGCTCAACCCGCTCCAGCCTGTGCAGCATGGTCTGGAGCGCGGTAATACAGTTCAGATCTCTGTCCTCCTCTCTTGTCATTCCCTCCCGCCCTCCCTGACATTCCTACACAGAGCCATTCTGCCCTAATTTGTTTGTATTTGTGCATTTTTTCTTTTTTTCTTTTTTCTCCAAACCTTCCCTGCCTTCTGTTTTTGCCTCTTTCCTTTCCTCGCTCCCTCTCTATCATGTTGCAGATTAGGTGGTTGGTTCCTCCTCTTCGGGTCCCTTCAATCTAAAATAGATGATTAGAGTCATTCTGCAAGACAAATGTAACTTTTCTGGACGCTCTAAATCTGTTTAGGCACATTTAATAGTGTCAATTATTGTGGGGCCAGACAGGGGACTCGGGCCTTTCTGTAGTCAGGGCCCTTAATAACATTGGCTACAATGAGAAGCAGATGCTGACCCGCTTGGTCCCTTTGAAAAAAGACATTTGAGTAGCTCTGCTTCTAATTTATGAGCCCCCCTCCACATCTGGAATTCTTTATAATTAAAACATAAACCCCAAAGTTCTACTTCCACCTGTCAAATGTTGAGAAGATGAACATAGTAATGGGCTTCTCCTGCATTGGTGGAGAGATGGAAAGACTGGTTTTGCTTGTTCCTTTTTTTTTTTAAGAAGGGGAAAGGGGCAATAAGGGGGTGCAAAGAGAGGCCTTCTTTTGTGATTGTTTTGCTTTATGGCCAGGTCTGGTGTGCTGCATGATTCTCAGCTCTGCACGTTTAACCTAAGCCGCTGCCAATACATCCGCAAGTGAGACAGAAGGAAAAATGGTGGAAATGTGCAAATTCACGTTAGCCAAATCCCCTCTTTCGGTCAGTAATGATGACTTTGATGTCTTTTTTTCTTCCTAAGAATCAGATTTAACGTGAGACAAAAGCATTACGGCGGAGACGGAAGCGCGGGTTTCCGATCTCACACCCAACGCGAACAGGAAGCGTCACGTTCAAGCTTAATAGATTTCCTTTCCGTGTATTAGCAAGTAATGAAAGCAAAGGAATGGATTTGTCATGCCGGTTGAATAACATAATTGCCCGTAATAGGGTTTGTTCCAACAGATCAATAGGACCTACACGAGTGGGTCCTGAGTGTGTGTGCATGTGTACGTGTCAGCGGAGGTGTGCGAGCGCAAAGCCTCTCAGACTTCAAGCTCCCTTCGTTAAATCGAATTAAGATCCTGCACCCAGCAGATTAATTTTCTTTGTCTTTTCCTTCTCTTTTCTTCCTCTCCTCCCTCCTCCTCCACCTCACACCCTCCTCCTTTCTGGGAGAGCAAGACAAAAGCAGCTGTGAGAGGGGCTGTCAAGCTTGTGGAGGTTGGAGAGTGCAGCTCGTGCAGTTAATCCTGCTGTGAGTATGGCCATGAGGACGGCATTCCTTCCATTTTCTCCGCTATTACCAGATCACCATAATTAAGTCTTCAGTGTTAAAGGGGCAACCAGGCCCTAAACAGAGAGCTGATCCCCACTGGCTTCTTGCGGCTGCTGCTGGGATACGTATTTGTCTGAAAAATCCCAAACCCACACCTGTAACCAACGCTGCATCCTGTAGGCATCGTGCTCCTAACAGGATCCCTGCAAATCTTCCACACCACCCTCCTAGCGTTAACTTATACTGTCAGCTGTCATGAGGATACTCAACAGTGTCTGCAGGTGTGAGGCAGTTAAAACCAGACTTTCCCAACGACAGCATAAAACGCACAGCCTCAAAGGACGCGGAGGCGGGTATTTTCTTAAAAGGAAGGAGGTTACGCCGCTGTCCTGGGGAAATGAAAAAGAGCCCAGTGGGTGACAGGTTTGGGAAAAGAGCGGGTCAGCAGGGAGGAGAAAACGAGCACAAACAAGGTGAGCGCAGGAAGGCTGCAGTATAGACTGGGAGCTGCGCGCAGGCAAAACAAGGGGATAAGTGGCGCAAAAATAGGGTGAGAGGGAGAGCGAGAGGGGGCGAGCTACTACACAGGGAGGAAGAGGGCGAGGGAGCGAGCGAGCGAGAGGAGGGCCTCTTTGTGGATCATTGGCAGATAATGGGCTCATTAGGCCAAACGTAGCTTTAAAAGGCTCTGGCTCTCTAAACAAATAGAACAGGCGCTGAGGAGACGGACTTAAGGGCCCGACATGGAGAGAGATATAATGAGGCCCTCCGCCCCCATCCAGCGGAGCAAAGGAAAGCCTACCAACTGGCTGCCCGCTCAAATTCCCCAATGATCAAGCGACCTGTTTCAACCCCAGATGCCCTCACATCCCTCACAAATGAACCCGATTCTCTACCCCACTTCGTCTCATGCTTCTTTGTGCTTTCCTCTTTTTATGCTTTGGATGGTGTGCTTTGAAAATATGCATACACTCGGAAGCATAAGTCTTTGCATACTAAGCTTTCCGTGATGAGCAATGGCTGGAGTTAAGATAAGGTTGGATTGAGGATAATGACTAATTGTTAAGCGGGGAAAGGGATTTCTAACAAAAAACCTCATACTTTAAGGGATGTGGGGCTCTTTCTTTAACATGTCATGGCCATTGAACCGCGTTTGAACTGTTTTTCACCTCTCTCTCTTAAGTTATTGAGTCACTACAATGTTCTCCCAATCAACAGGTACTGAAATGTGGCAAAAGCACAATTTAATACTTAAAAATATAGGATGAATGGGAATGTTTTTGTCTGTCTCACTCATGAACTCTCTATAAAGATTTTTAAAGATTGATTTTGAAGCTCAGTGTTGGGGCTCTGGCCAGACTCATCTAAGCATTGTCTGACTCCACCTAAATCCCACCCAGTCCGCAACAATCCACAACAATCCATAACAATCCACAACAAAACCGGCCTCTAAACACGTTTTATTCCGGCGTAAAGTCAGGCTTTCTATCGCGGTGTCATTGGACCGCATATTCCCAAGTGGCCGTTTGAGGAACTTCAGTTTTTTTGGCACTTCACGCACTGGCTTCATTTTGAAGTCCTCCGACTTTCTGCTTTATCCCACTCCATACCATTTTGAAAAAATCAGTCCAGATGTGGCTCATTTTCCAACATAAATGCTGTTTTGAGATACGTCCCGCTCGGTGTAGACCCAGTCACAATCTCGCGCACGAGTATAAACACTCATCTCCCCTTGCTCCACTCGGCGGTTTGGCGCACGCACGGATGCCACCACCGCACCCCCTCCCACCATACGTCTTACTCACTGTAAGCAGCTCTGTTTGTTCATGAGTAGGAAACACTCATGTTGACTCACGCATTAGATCTGTTTCACCTTTGCAGAACACGTGCAATCAGTCATAAATGCTGCATAATACTCATTAGGTTAATTAACTTTGTCCTTATCCGAGCTCTCCCCTAGGAAAAACACTGCAGAGAAAAACCATTGAGTGATGCAAATAATATGTTACTGAGAAGTCAGAAGAAATGTGAGCTCGAGTGTTTAATGCTTGTGGTAAAAGGGTGCTGTTCCAACAAAGAAGTCTGTGGGAAACTTGAATTCCTATTAAGCAACTGGGATGTGAGCTACGCTGCCAGAAGGGGGATAGGCCTTCGGTTGTGTTCACTCAGATGCCACTTAAAGTAAAGAATTATCTTTATTCAGCAATAGCTTTGGTAAATAACATATTCCTTCAGAGAGCCGACTGACATTGTGTGACAGCACATGCGATTGAAGTGCTCTACTGTAGCATGCTATTAGGTACCATGGCCGTAAGCAATAACAGAGCAGTTTGCCTTGAACTCCTTTGTAATCAACTCAGGGAAACGCTAACACAGAGCATGGCCATCCAACCATTGAAACTGCCTCGAGATTTATAGTGAGAAGAAGTAAAGAGGCTGCCGTCTGGTTCTCCAGGAAACCAAAACATCTTCCTGTCCCATTACAGAATGTTTGCCTTTGTTTGCCTTTATTAATGCCAATATATTACACTGGGAAAAAAACAGGAGAGCATTACTTGGAAGCACAGAAGAGGGGATAAAAAATGGAGGTATTGTGAGGGGGGCCGAGGCGGTTTCTGTTCATCTCCAGCTGCTACACTGCTCATCACGCTGAGAACTAACATGAAACACACTCACGCTACGGCCTCCTCTCACACACATCTGACATCCATTAAGGATACTGATGGAGGACCGAGCCTCTGAGGGGACTTGTGGTCCCATCTCTCAGCTCCTCGCATAGAAAAGAAAGGAATGGGGGAAGACGAAAGAGATTGAAAGAAGGGGATATTTCTAGCAACTAGAAACTGGTCCAAATTTTGACTACAATGCACGTTTTTTATTTTTTCTGCTCTAGATGGGAATCCAACCGCTTCAACATGTGCGTGTATTTTTTTTTTTAAACTAAGCTCATGCAACATGTACAAAGTGTTCAATCTGGACACCTTCTTCACAAAAACAACTTATTTTACCTATTGTACTTAAAACTTTAGCAACTTTGATGACTCCCAAAGACGTTCCTACAACATCTAATAATGCCAGTGCAGAATGAAACACTTTCAAGGCACAGGACGAAGCACAAACAAATTTTGAATTGGTACTGGAGCAGCACACCACAGGAGCAGCAACATAAGTTTAGTGCCACTGGGTTTTTGTGGTACGTCTTCTGCTTCATCAACCATCATCACATGAACTGGTGGCTTCTTCTACTTGAGGATATTGGGTGAAATGTTTAAACAGGCCGAATAGTTTTAACACAGAACCTCCTCGTATCTTCAAACAGACCCGGTGAGCGGCAGTTTTGCACACTCTGGACCACAACCATATTTGAGGGTCTCCAGGCCGTTCTGTAAAAACATTCCAAACTGTCTGTGGGATACGTGTTTTCCCTGGGTACTTTTTTTCCCCGCTCGGATAAGTCAACCCTGACAGTGTGAAACATCATTTTAAAAACACTGCGGATTGGCTAAACACATGTAGGTCCTCATGCAGGCCCAAGAAGGTCCTAAGGGCAGAGCACTCACCTCGTAAATGACAGCCAGATCTAAAGAGAAACTAAACTAGTGGACAGTATATTAGGCATCACCTTCGTGCTTATGCAGGGATTGTCATGCTGCCTGAGAGAGGTAATAGAAGTCAGTTGCTCTGAAAGCAGCACAGCCGAGACTTGAACGCAGGTACAGACAATTTGATCATGTAAACAGTATATTCCAATGCTTTTTTTCAAGCAGCAGCATTAGCATCTCACGATCAAAATGTGAGATTTGTGAATGCTAGTCGGGTTGTACGTAGTGCCTTCAAAGTGCCGTAGGTTGTTTTTTTTACGGTAGTTCGGTTGCACATAGACACCTTGCTTCGCAGTGCTACACATTGTACACAAACCAGATAGCTTGGCATGGACATCCACACCCAAAAGGAAAGTCCACATTTCCTGTTGGAAGGGGAAACAGACCAATTTTGGAACATTCTTGCATATCCAAAGGTCAGCGTGCAAATATAACAGTAATGACCTCTTCCAGAAGGTGGCTGAAGGATGAAAACCGAGTTTGCACACTTAAACAGGTCCTGCAAAAATGTGATTATTACTAAATGTAGTGAGCGATGAGCAAAGAAAACAGAAATACATCATTATCTGCATTTCTTTTGTGTAATGGTAACAGAATTTGCTGATTTCATGCAAAAAACATACACAAATGGCGCCGTTTAATGGTGTTTGTGTGCTGGGCGGTGCTTGTCAACCTTAAAAAAGTGCAAAGCATGTGCATGGGGACCAATAAATAGACCACCTGCACCCAGCCTTTGCTGTTCATCTTGGCTTCTCGCTGTTTCCTTTGTATTACCAGACATGCACTGTACATGCCAATGATATCAATCTTGCTACTTAACTCTCAGCAAGAAAACAAAATGTTTTCAAAAATGAGCCCCCTCCACCCCAAGTGTGTGTCTTTTGGCAAGGAAACAAGTTTAGCTTTGGAAGAAGAAGAATATACAGGAAGTGTGTTGATTGAAGATGTTAGCATTGGGAAAGAATAACCCATAGAAGGTGTTTGTCTAAACAAGGTAACACTAGCTCCTCATTTGAAGTGTATGAAGCTGAGTGAGGAGGACATCACCCTGCTGTCTCTTCTGCTTGTTTACTTCTGCATGTTACCCCATCGGGCCGCCCCACACGGACCCCCACACACATCGACCCGCAGCCCGCACAATCAAACAGAGGGATAAAGAGAGGGATAGTGTGAAAGAGAGGAAAGGCACACCTCATTAATCTTCCTGGCACTTTCCTCTCTGTGGCTGTCCGTTTCGCCGGCAAGTTTACTTTTGCGTGGAGGTGAAAGTGACAGACACTCAAACGGCTGCCTTAAAATGCAAAATGTTCAGCGTCACCCACAAGTAATCACTTACACGGTTTGAAATTTCCTCGCTCGTCCTATTTTCCGGGCTCTTCGCCGTCCTCTGCGTCGTTCTCTGCTCTTTAGATGGAATTCTCGGTATGTTTGCGCGCATACTCTTTATTCTCCCGGCTGGCATGTTAAAGTGTTGGGCCATTCTATTATGACATGCAGAGGAGAGCACATCAAAACTTTTCCTGACAGGTTTCGCCGTCCAAAAATGGCCTTCGCTCACACCAAGTTATTTTACACGAGTGAAAGAGTTCTGACTGCAGACACAAACCAGGCAAGTGGACTTGTCTACCAAGCTGTACCATGTCTTTTTGTTTGGTTGGATTTGATTGGAGTTGAGAGAATATTCTGGCTCATAACTTTTATACAGAGTTTTTTATTTTTTAACAGATTAAACACACAAGATAGACTGTGCTAATTTCTGAACTTCAGAGGGGCTAACCTTAGCATTGCATTAGCATTAACCATAGCCATTTCTCTTACACTGAGCAAACCATCTCCAGGCCCCAGACTCAAACATAGGGGATTCACATCTACATAAATCCCAGCCCGAAAGCCAATTCCCAAACTGTATGCAACTCCCACCCACTTATGTTGTGCGCCGTCTTCTTTAGTTTGTTTTCCAAGTCGGATAACAAAAGAGACACCAACACAGACACGAGAACAAACAACAGACTTGATTATTAAGAGCTCTCTCCAGTAGGAACGCATTGTAATTAAAATACCACACCATATAAAGACTTATTATTCCTGACAAGCTCGAGTTCGTTCACAAAAACAACAGCGGTGACAGCAGTCAGGCAGCCCATCCCGCGTCAGGCTCCAGCGCGGAGGGATATCAGACTTGTGAATTGTAGCGGGGAGCCTGAATGACAATGGTAGCCCTGGAGGAGATCGTTAGGGGCAGCAGGACCAGGCAATGGCAGCCGTGTGCTGGAGTCTACAGCCCCAATCACCCCACCTGAAACCTGGAAACCCAGACAGCTGGGGGGTAGGTGGAGCCGCTGGCCTGACCTCGGCTACGGGCTGCAGGGACGGAGGATCCCCCAGCCCAGACGGATGTGGTGTCTCTGCTTGAAGTCCCGCCCTGTTGTTGACCTGCATGCACCCCTCCTTTCCATTATGTTTGCCCAAAACCAGGCTTGTTAAATCCCCCTCCATTTTCCTGCCTTACAAGCCGCTCCTTTTCTGGACCCTGTTGACCGCACCCCACCAATCCCCACCTAAAACTGCTGGGCTCCAGTTTAATCACCTCTGGATGTGGGTGGAGGAGGGTGGGGGTGGCAAAAACCACACATTACATCATCTATTTACTTATCCAGGGTAGCTAGCGAGTGACATGGAGAGTGGAGCTGGGGGTGAAAGGTGAAGGATTCGGGAGTAAATGAGTCATGACCAAAAC
The DNA here is from genome assembly GCA_005024645.1 of Planiliza haematocheilus. Taxonomy (NCBI): domain Eukaryota; kingdom Metazoa; phylum Chordata; class Actinopteri; order Mugiliformes; family Mugilidae; genus Planiliza; species Planiliza haematocheilus. The sequence continues at coordinate 1,137,149 of SRSE01000124.1, forward strand.
CAAAGAGTTGGATTCTGGGGACAAGGTTGCTTAAACACCAAAAGGTACACAACACCTCTGCAAAGACACTGACATATCTGTGGACGGGGCCTCAAACTTTTCACCTGAGGTTCATGTGATTGCTACAGACAAATTTCTCAACTAATCCTCAGAGACATCCCAGATGTACACGTCTTGAACATAACACCATAATGTTTCCCAGAATACAGAGTAAGCACTTTGAGATTATTTGCTATTAATGACAACAATTAGGGGCTCAGGCTTTTGGTAGCCTGCCAACTACTGTTTCAACATTTTTTCCTTCCTTGCAAGTGGAATTTGAGCTCTCTAAATTGCTTCCCTTAAGTAACAATGCAGTAAACACCCTCCAATCCCCTCTCAACCATCTGCGCATGGTCAACATCACCTCAGTAACTGCTAGTGACATGTGCCGCAGATTGGCCTTGTAGTGCATCCAACTGCTCCACCTTGGCGAGGTGGGGAGGTTCAGAGAGACCAAACAGACCCCGAGAAGGCAATCTGCACACTGTTCCAGCTATTGTGAGTGTGGCATTTCTTTATATCATTTTTTTTTTTTTTAAATAGGTGGCGAGGAGAGGGTGAAACAGAAGTTAAACGGATTACAGTCAAGACAAGGAAGAGAAGGAAAAGTAAATGACAAAAATATGGATGAGCTGGTGGATTTCCGCTCATTTGTCAGCCATGTCCCGGCAACTCTTGTCTGTCTGTTTGAGCGGCAACGGCCTGCGCGGAGACATCAAGCACATTCCAAGAGTCGGCCCAATTACGGGCAGATGAGGGGCAGTTCTCTTTGTTTAAGAACAAAGCCAGAAGTGACACAACTGGTCTTTAAAGGGAGCTCTCTCTCTCTCTCTCTCTCTCTCTCTCTCTCTCACAGCCACGGCCCGAGTAGAGGTGGGGGCCCAGTGGGTAGGGGAGGTGACCAGCTGGTTATAAATATCTATTTGGTCAGTTACTGGAAGGAAAATTTGCAGTTTGTTTGTCATCCACTCATCCAGGTGGTGGGACTGGTGGTTGCAAAACATCAGAGCACAGACAGACAGAGAGAGAAAGAGAGAAAGAGAAAGAGAGGCCAACCTGTTTGAGTCTGACTGCCTGAAAAAAAAAAAAAGGAATCTGACTAATTCTTCTATGAAAGCCACATGTCATCCTCTAGCGTAAACCTGCAGTAAGAGAAAGCACTTGGCAGGATTGAATCACATATTTAAGAAAGTAATTATTCTGGCCATTCACATTAGATGCTGCACCCATGTGAATCCGTCTAGTACTTACAATTACTCAGTGTTATAGTGAGCAAAATATCCATAAATTCACGTTGATTTGAATGGGATTATTGACAAGTTCCCATAAAGCAACTTATAAGTCACGAAAAGAAGGCAATTTAAGTGTGTAGACATTTTGGTTTTGGTTTTAGACTCACGTGTTTCTATAAAAGCTATAAAAACCTCAGTGATAAACTTCTGTGTGGTATGGATTGTCAAACGTTCTGGTGTTGTTTAGCGTGTCTTACATCTATGTTCTGAGCAACACTTCTCACAAAATGGGCTAAAGGGGCGTTCTAAACAAAGTTTCCTTGTTGAAAGTTCAGTCTGTAACAATGGTTTATCAGGATTTACAAAAAGTATCAAAGCATCCACAGAAACATCCCAAACATTTATGCAGAATAACACTCTAATCTAAAGCCCATTCATAAATTCAGTATCAGGCATCATTTGTGCAAAACAAACTGCTTCCACCGTGACCCTGATGCCTTCAAAACACCCAAAGCTACTCTGGAAGCCGAGTTTTCGTCAAAGATTTTTTTTTACAACCACCTTTCAAGCCTACAGGGGGTGTGAATTTGATACTAAAAAGACAGAGTTTGGGTGGAGAAACACTTTAATAACGCACATTGTGCAAGTAGTTGTTCCTGGCCAGAAGCATCGAGCATTGGCCTGCAGAGGGGTGGGACGAGCTTAAACTTTAATTCCCACTCTGCAGTAAATTAGAACACAGCAGGGTAATGTCTGTTTATTCCAAATACAGCTGCCTGGGCCTCTCTGCTATCTCTCTCTTTTTTCCCTTACGCACAGACCACGCCACAACCACCACCACCAGCACCACCACCGCGGCCCCAGAATCACCTGGACCAGCAGTATACACACGATCACAGCAACACAAAACACACACTGTGCAAACACGCGCACTTTGCGTAAACAAACAAACAGGCACACGCATGCATATCCAGAGATACAAAGTCACACTGTACTGATGCACTCACACGCAGAGATATAAACATACTGGCCAGCATTGCAACAGATTACAAATAGATTTTGGAGTTCAACGACACCAGTGACCTTTGCGCGGAAAAATTCAGAGCTACAACATGACGTTTCTGTCTAGATTTTATCTCACCTATATTAGTTTCCATGATTTTGCCCGCTCCTGTGCTTAAAAATGTGTTTTTTTAAAAGTAAACTTGCTCACCCAAAAGTAGCAGGCCAGCTGGGTTGTTTGCGCTTTGAAATAAAAAGGTGTTTGCTGCCCTCTTGTGTAAAGTTAAGTCAACGCACGTTGCGAGCAATTACAGGGAGGTCGACAGCCATTAATAGTTGTTTATCTCCATCTAGTGTACAACAGGAAAAATGCACTGCAGCGAGAAAAAGGAAAACAGCGTAGTCCAGCTCGCGCACATTTTACGTGCGCGCTCACGAGCGAATCCTGTGATCTATGCGTCAGCTGTCAAGCCGGACACACGCATACTACAGTTCTGTCTCTATGCAAGATTTGTTTGGACAACGAGTCTGAAATTCCACAGAGACCCGGAAAACACAAAGTATGGTGGCTGTAGTATTACTCCTGTAAAGCCGGAGTAGATCGACTGGATGGCAGGAAAGTGATTTGACACGGGTTTGTGTTACTTAGAAGCTGGGGAAAGAGTGAATAGGTTTTTCCGTTTTGCCGTCGCTAGCCTCATAGTTCGCCAACCGGCTTCATTAGCTTAGCCTCGCTAGCTAGCATGCTAACAAACTGATGTAGCGACAACTGCGATGCGTTCAAGGAAATGCGACGGGAGGTTCTTAGAGAAGGTGTTTAATTTTTATATGTGCATTTTAATGTTGACTAATATGAACTGTGGTGATAGCTGTCGCGAAGCAGAGATGGTGGCGTTATGGTGAAGTGAGGTACCAGTGAGGTGCCCATACAGTTATGAGCAGTTTCAGTATTACAACCAATACCTCCAGCTCTTCTTTGAGCACAGATAATAAAGGTTCCGCGGTCAGCATTGACAGCACTAACAACAACAAGGAGTGGGGTTTCGGGGAAGATGTGTTTTCGTGCTGTCACGAGATGAGCCTCATGGACGACGCGGTGCAGGCAGGGATGTCCTCGGTCCAGGCGGGACTGGACGGACACCTGCCGCTTCTACACCCCAGACACCACGGCGCACAGGGCGGGTTGTTGTTGGACCTGAGCTCCCCGGGGACGTACCTCGACAGTGGGTCTCTGGAGTACAGCGACAACGATGGGAACAACGCTGGACCGTTGTTCGAGAGGAGAAAGAGGTCTCGGTCCAACAGCTCCAGACACAGATACAACGAGGTGGTCACGGAGCTCGGTCCGGAGGAGGTGCGGTGGTTTTACAAAGAGGACAAGAAAACTTGGAAGCCCTTCGTCGGGCATGACTCGCTTAACATTGAGCTGATGTTTCGGAAATACTGCGAACTGAACCCTGCTGCAGCAGCCTCCAGGGTTAGCGACAGAGAGGAGGAGAGCGCCAGCAAAGGGCTGAACGGCGCAGTGCCGGTGGAGACGAGGACCAGCAGTGTGCACGGAGGCCGGGGGTCCCTGGAAACATCCACCGTGTCCTCTGATGAGCGGGACCTTGACAGCATTGAAATCAACGTGGAGCATGTTTGTGTGCGGGGGGGCCTCTATGAGGTCGATGTTAAAGCGCAAGAATGCTATCCTGTCTACTGGATGGGTGAGTACACGTTTGTGAAACCACATTCCTTCTCTGCACCGGTGACAAATTGTGGAGATGCCGTTGACAAGTCCCAAAAGTATCATTCAAACTAACTTTATGTGCTTAGACATAAAATCATATCCTCCTATGGGCATACTGTTTACAGCTTAATAACTCATAATCACTTATATTTCCCTGTGCAAGCACCGTCCATCCCTTATTTCATAAAAGTTTAAAATTTCAAAGCTGATCATGCATTTAGTTTAGTCCTGCATTTTTCTTTACTAATCACTCGGCCTGGTCCTTTGGGGACAGCTCAGGATGTCAGTGTATTGTGCTCAGCTGATCTGTACTAACTAATTCATGGATATTTCCTGGAAAAGGCAGGGAACAAATGAAGGCGGGCGCTGTAGAGCCTCGGAAAACCTGACCCTCTGTGAAAGGGTTCATGGGTAGCTGGTTCTTTTGAAAGTTGATGTCAAGTGGCGTTCAGAGACGCACTTGTGTTCCTGAATGTTCGTGGTGTGGATGTAATTCCTTTGTAGTCATATCAGACCCTCTCTAAAGTTTCAGCTTGGCCCAAGCCCCCGCTAACATGCATGCTATGTTCACACTCAAACTATGACCAACCAGGTGGAAAGTTTATTTCTGTAATCCTCGAATGTAAGGTTTTGCTTTGCTTTGGCATGTGTGCATGTTAGTGAACAACGGTAAAAGTTCATATTTCCATTTAACTTGAAGCATCATGTTATCTGAGGAGCCCTGCAAGCTTATCTTCTCTAACCCAGACAGTAACCACCTTATCAAATGAGTGAATAGTATCTACTGAGTGAGGCTGTATCACTGGCTTTCTTGTGTTTCTCAGCTAGCCTTACGTGTTGCTTCTTTTTATGTATATTTGCCCTGATGAACAGCTTCACTCTGTACTGAAAGGCCCCATCTTCTGCTGAGTGTGCCTAATTTAAGATCTGCAATTACACTCTTATTCGCCACGAGAGAATTTGTAAAAAATGTCACTCAAGACAGTAATCAAACGTGGCCCCGCTCCATTAACCACAGAGACAGGCCCTCCTGGATTTGCAATACTTGTTGAGTGAGAAATCAGTTTACGTCATCCCAAACACATTTAGAAAACATTTAAGAGTCAGTTCCTAGCAACTCAGTAAGACTTCTACATCATTCTAACAGATAGGGTTCAATTTATTGTTTCCATCTCTGACTGAACTACTGCTGTCGCTGTATCTTGCAGCACAAGACCAAATTCCCGTCATGAGAGGCCAGTGGTTCATTGATGGTACCTGGCTTCCTTTGGAGGAGGAGGAGAGCGACCTCATTGAACGGGAGCACCTGAGCCATTTCCGCGGCCAACAGATGCAGGACACCTTTGAGACCGATTTGTTGGCCAGGACCGTTGACAGCAAAGACGGTGAGCGCTGGAGAAGGGCATGGGTAGATGAGTTTTATTTTAAGTGTGGTAAGATGCAGAAAGCTGCAAACAGTATCAGATTTGTAGATGATAACATACAGGTTTGACTGTTGAGGAGTCAGAATTCAGGATTTGTTTTTGGGTTGAAACAAAGGCCATACCCTCCTAGTGGTAACCATTAATATGATAGTTACTGCAGGATTCACTGAGCTGCCTTTTATTGCAAGCAGTATCTTGTAAAAAAAAACTTTTATAGGACTTTGTAAGAGCAGTGAGAAGATGAAATGTACCCACAGGCTTTATTAGTTATAAATTCCATTATAAAGTAAGTCAGTCAAAAACCCATCGTCTGCAACACAACCAGAAGAAAAGCATCGCGAGTCATAAACGAAGAGTTATGTGACAGCCCTGCCTGCTGTATTATCGACTCACGGTTGAGAGAAATGAATGAGGCAGGTGCCTCCATTCGTGTGTGCGTAGGTTTTGTCATGTCGTCCGTCCAATGTAAAGCAGGTGCAGCTCGTACATTCTGGCAACGTCCCTCGCCGAGTGCTGGCTCAAGCGAAATGTAGCAGGCTTTAGCTGTGAAAGGCAATAAGAAAGGCTCTTTGATTCAGCAGTCTCCTGAGGGCAGCCAGATCTACAGGACCTTCACTTGTGATGAATGTGTGGGTGCGTGAATGTGGCAGATAAATGGAGCAAAGTCAAGTGAAAAAGATGCACGAGCTGTTAATGACAGTGGAAAATGTTATTTTAAATCTAAATTATCTAATTACACTTGATTTAAAACGTTAATTAACTGTCTGTGTACAGCACTTTGGCCAACTTTGTTGTTCAGAACGTGCTTTATAAAGAAAGATTGATTGATAATGATGCAGTCTTAAATTGCTCTGACTCAAACAAAAGAACTCAGTCAGGCCATTAAGAGGTCAGTGATGTATATTAAGATCAAATCTTTTATTTTATTTTATCACCTAAGGTTTCATCTAGCCTCACGCCTTTGAAGTCACCCTTACTCTGTGCACACTCAAACATCTAGATTTATATGGGTGCACACTTATAGAGTCACAGAGGACAGAGGTTTCATAGTCAACGTTATCTGCAAGGTGTTGAAATATAGTGCAGGGGCACATAAATCAGTTGGGCGACACTTGAAGGACCCTCCATTGCACATCACAAAGATCATTTAATGACCTTTACTTGTCCTGTGGGTGAGCTGTATTACTGCAAGTGGGAAATAGGCCAGTAGAATTTGCACTCACCTTGTAATGGTAAACGCAAACATGCTAAAAGACAATGCAAATGTTTGCATGTTAATATGTGATGTATGGAGCGGAAAGATCCAGCATGTGCTTGGAAAACGTCCTGCTGCCTTTGTTGGCAGATTGTGTTCCACGTCTATATTTAGCAGCATAAAAGCATGAGCTTAAAAGCAAAGTGATTGATAGATCCTGTTAATTCACCTGGTTTGGGGTTGTTGTTACAGGCAGCCTTTACAGGAGACTATTTTATCTTGGATCTAATAATTTGAAGCGCTCTGAGCCATAAGGAGGCTACCTCGAACTGCATTACAATTGATAAATGGATCATAGAGCGAGCGAGGGAGCGAGCGAGCGAGGGAGCGAGCTGCACGCTGAAAGTACTGCAGCACATACATTTCCCCCTGCTATCTCTCGCTGTCTCCCCTACCTAATGCTTGTCCCTACTCTCGTGTCACAGCAGCAAGCTGAGTCTAAAGGTTAGTGAAGCAGAAGACATGGTATGCATACCAGTGTGCTATGCAGGCAAAACATCACAATGTGGGACTGCTGTTAGGTACAGAATGTGCATGAATGTCCTGTTTCTTCTGATTCTTGTGAGGGAGTGGGGGGAAATCTGAAATGTTTCCAGTGCATGATACATCCAAAAAAACAAACAAAGCTTAAACAAGAGCAAGTGGACTTGAATGGTTTTCTTGAAGACAGTCACCACTCATACAAGAAGCGTCTTCAGTTGTAAATGACTGTTGGGGAGTTTAGATTTGTATTACTGGATTTACAGACGTCAGTGTCTGGTTATATGAGTGTGTCCTTTGAGCCATATGATATTGCATCATGGATGGTGAACGTGTGGCATCAGAGGAGCCGCAACTCATGTTTTCATATCCGCTGGGCAGCTGTCATCGGCAGAAATACAGTATTAACCAGCGTAACGGTGTCAGTGTTATTTTCCAAGTCACCCTGTTGAAAATGTTGTTTGTAACTTTCAGCGCACGCCACCCCATCGCTTTAAGGTTTAACCGCTTGCACCGGTGGTGGAAATTATAGGGCGCGTCCAGATTTGTTGGCTTGCATGACGTCAAGGAAAAATAAAGGCAGCACGCTGAGCGCTACGTCATCTCTCAGCATTGTATGTGTGAGGTAGACGAGGTTATCGTTGCATATTTAGCTGCATGTTTATTTAGACAACACATAAGAGCGGGGGACAGACTGAGTGAGTGATGACTAACACTTGCTTAAAATAATTGGAAAATACCCACCTATGACTAACACCTATGGTTAAAATGAGACAGCAAGCGTGGGTGTCTGCACAATCAATATTTGATCATCTCAATCTGCTGCTTACTGTGACAGTAGATTGGTAATGACGTGCGCCTAGTGGTTAGCTCTAAATCCAAATAAAGTCATATGGTGCATTGTAAGATATCAGGTTATATGTTCTCTGTGGCCTCCATTTACTGACTCTGTGAATCCTGGACGCCCCGGCCATTAGGGAGCACCTCTTTATCAATGGATCCATCAGTGCAGTAATGCCCACATGGACATTACTTTCTCAGCAAACAAGCCTCTCGTACACTCAGCAGTTGCCTCCTCCTCCGCAAAGGCTTTCACCTCTGCCGAGGAGAAGCACTGCTGACATTTGCAAGTCCGATGTCTGTGTTATCGCGGACTGGATGACTTACGTAGTCAAATCTGAGACTTGTGGACTTCATTGATTTGATTAACAAACTGCGAGGAAGCATTTTTTTAAATGTCAAATCCGACCATCCACCTGAACCAGATTCAGCAGTTTAATTTATATCAGGCTGAAGATCACTTCACGATTAATGTGTATTATAAATGTATACTGTAACTTGGGTTTAGTGGACACACTTGTGTGGTTTGAAGAGTTTAACACACCAAGTGGTTTGCCAGTTGTAGGTATTTTTATAGAAAAGAGAAATGAAAATCCTGCTGTCATTGTTAAACAGAACAAAAACAAAAAAGAAACCCCACTTCTAATAAGTTGAAAATTTTCCTTTACTTATCTGACATTTCTCCCTACAGAAAGACTTTGAATCATTGTGTTATTTGTATATAAAGGTACAGGTCCTTTGTGTGAACCTAGTCAGCATGTTTCTTCCATTATAAGTGGAATTCAGTCTCAGATTTTAGATAGATGCAACGCTATAAATTATTCATGAAGCCAATGGAAACACAAGTACTGCTACAGGCTGTCAGTAGGGGTGAGCCAGTTTATTGGTTGTATATTCAGTCACAATAATGACTTCTGTTGCAGTTCTATGAACTCCTGTGATAAGTGAAAAACACACACTACCTCAGTCATTTATGTCAGACAGTGCTGCATGTTGTGCCGTGGGCTCATCCTGGCTGAGGTTATTTCCTGCAGTCACCAGGTCCCTTCTGCAACCAAGAGAGTTTGTTCGTCTCTCCTGGTTGAAACGGCAACCTGATTGCAGCACTACTTGATAGACTCCTTGATAGATTGACCCATTAAAGAGTGATGACTGGGGTAGTCTGTGTGTCTGACACCAGGGTAATGGCCGTTACTCACTCTCTGTTGGTTGTTAGTTCTCTCCCACCTGCCCCCTTTCTACCTCCCCTTTCTGTTCAAATGGAGTGGATATCAGACGAGTGCTAGAACTACATGTCACAAGCGCAAACGCTGCCAAGGTACTGTAAAATACCACGTTTTTTTTTCTTTTGTACTAGATCTTCTAGCTTGTTCCCCTCTCCTCGTAGATCCTAGGTTTTTGTGGAAGTAGATTTTCCTTTCTTTTGTGGGTCAGACTTTTAAAATCTACTTTTTAAGAGCTAGACCTAGGCTCAGTTAGAAGCGGTTGTATTAAAATGGATTAAGGCTGTTCTCTCAGTTCTCCATTGCAGCCTTAACTGGGCCTAGTTGCTAGAACCTTTCCCTTTGTGCTGTGGCCCAGAGTTTGCTGGGTATTACTGTTGCTGCTTTTTTTGTAGGAATCCTGTGTATCATTCCCGTCTTCTTGCTGGAGTAGCTAGTAACATGGTTCATTCAACTGCTATGGCAAGTCCCCTTAAACCCATGGATCCGGGCACCCTGCTTTTTCCACTTATTTAATCCACCTAATCCTGCCTCATACTTTCTCTCTCATTTCTTTCCTCCACTCATTCCTTCCGGCAGTATGACTGTAGCGTTAATGAACTACCATCTCCAGCTCCCTCTGAGGGCAGTGAATAAAGCTCTCTGTTTAGAGGCGAACACAGTGGACGAGCCACACAGAGGAGCCATTGTGGCCCTTTACTGTTATAGCCCTTAACATGTCGAGTAGAGTCGCCTTCTTACAGGTCCGTCACTGTCCAACTTCTGAGTGTATTGAATAGCAATGTGAATTCTAGCAAAGACAGGCCTGTGTCCTCATCTTGAAGCAAATCCAAGCAGTCATTAACCTAAAGCTGTAACCTAGACCTGTGCAGAATTAAGAGTATTACAGTACAGTAGTGCTGTAATACTGACATTACACTGTCTTGACCCGAGGCAGACAATTAGGTTTGTCTCACCATAGCCAAGAAAAAGTTTATTATTAATACCGACTTTTTCCCCTGCCTTTGTCTCTTCAGCAGTTTACACAGTCCCGTTCTCTTCTTTGTCACATCCACCACTCCCTGCCCCTTTCTTTTTTCACACCCTCCATCGTCCTGTGTCCCCCAGCAAATTATCCGTAGCCATGTTAGAGAACCAGCTCAGTAATCCGTTTCTTTGGTGACTGCCAACCTCTCTGTACACTCCTCCAAATTTCCCCTGCCTTACACTCCACTGCCTTTCATTGTAAAACAGGAAGTATTTTTGTACAGCCCTTGAGAATCATTCCATCTGAGTGACCACATTTTCACTCGAACCTACATTCGATATTAATAAAACCAGCTGAACGAAGAAGCGGTTTAGTTTCTGTTTCGGCTTTGCGAATGCCTCCTGTTTTACGGCGGACCACAGCTGCATCTCGACAGTATAAAGTGGCTTCATCCAATTTTGTTTAACAGTTCAGGTCTAATGGAAGATGTTGGATACCTTTTCTCCCACATCTTCGCTCCTGAGTGCGAGAGGAATTTGAGGAGAGGCGGCCACTTTAAACTGTTAGAGATGAAGTCAGACTGGATGGTGAAAGGTTCCGACTCTTCCCCTTTTGCTCCTGTTTAGTGCAATTTCATGTGACGGTAAAGTTCGAGCCTATGTTTCCTTTCCTGTTGTGTGGTTTCTGAGGATCTGCAGAGATAAATGGAAGTGCGTAACAAAAGAAACTGTCTGTGTTACTCAATACCCCATCTGGCAAGTTCATAAGGGCCACGCGGGCCTCATTGTTTTATCAGGCCTGCAAAAACAATGTATCTTCCTTCTGTTAATCCAAATTCATGGGGAACTCCTCTTCTTCCAGACACCGCTTGCCCACGTCTTTCAGAGTCATTCATTTTTAAAGTGGTAGCTCTCAGAGCGAGCATGTCTCAGCTAAGATGCAATAAGTGCTTGGCTTATTACCCACTAGTCATGCTTGTTCAGTGAGGATGTTCATCTGCCGGGAAACAGAGAAGCAGGTTTACTCCACCATGTGACCCATAAACACACATGTTCTGTTAATGTCTTACTTACGCTGTAGGCCTGGTCACCGTGTAATCAGGGATGTCTAATAAATTATACAATTTTAAAGATGAACTAGAAGAAGAATCTGTGGAAAGGATGCACATGACACATAATAGCTATAATAGTAATATAGCTTTTATACTTGCATCGGTTGTGCAACTGTTTGTTCCATTATTCAGGCTAGCAAAAGCATAACCTGCACAAACACTGCACTTCTCCCAGTGCTTTACATCTGTAAATAGGCAGTTTGGTTCAGAGCAGCGCAAAGAGCCATGACTGTGCACTGGACCAATGCCAGAGGCTCCCACCAATCTCATCCAAATGAACTTGACTGAACAGGGCATTGCAAGGACACCCAGCAGAGGCGTAAATAACTCCTAAATCAACCAGTTTCATTTGTTGCTCTTAGCTTCTACAGCAAGTGGTGCCTTTTCTCTTCGAGCCATATCTCTGCTCTTACTTGCCCTTGTCACTGCACTGCATCCTGGTAAAAATCAACAAATTGAACTGAATTTAGATGACATAAAGCACATTCTATTTGACTGTATGTAAGCAGGGCGACAAGCAAGAGCTGAATTATGTAGTTATGCTGTGATGGTTTGATGTGGGTTTTTTTTTTTCTGCAGATCAATGCTCCAGGCTGCATTTGATTGAGCTGTTTTGGTTATAGTGATTCTAGACTTTTGTGCCACAGCCAAGATGGATTAATTCTCATGTCTTCAATTTCTCCGCTTTCCCTTAACTCCTAACCCTGGATTGACCTTTTCTTGGTTCCCAAATTTCCAATGTCGTCTCCCTCCTCTCTTTCCTCTGTCCATTCATTCACTCACTCCTCTCTCGGTGCCCTCCTGCAGCCATCCACTGTCTGAAGCTGAGCCGCACACACGTGGATTGGCACAGCGTGGATGAGGTGTACCTCTACAGCGATGCCACCACTTCCAAAATTGCGCGCACCGTCACCCAGAAACTGGGCTTCTCCAAAGGTCTGTACTCAGTCTCAGTAATCACCTTTCATGACAAAATACCAGACATTGTGACAAGTGACATTGCCATCAGCCTTTAATGTGCTTTGTATTTAGTGCCAAAACAAATGCTAGCTTGCTAACACGCTTAATAAGATTGTAAACTCCGCTATTTAATGCTAAAGCGACATTACAGGTGTTGCAGTGTGCAGCCATTTGCTAGCATTAGCTACCGTTTGCTAACTGTTATTGAAACACTGCAAGGTGCCGTTCAGTCTCTTAACTGGATTAGCCCAGAAAATCACTGGACGTCCATCTGCCATTTTCACGGGCTAGGTCTGACCAAATATCCCCAGTTTAAGTGAGGCGACAGCAACTTGGCTTGACCCCAGCTTTTTGTTCTGACTCTAATTTGAACTCTCCAAGCTTTACCGAAGATTTTCATCTTCTGCTTTCAGAGCAAGATTATCGATTCTAAATAAGGACACGCATGCAGCCTTATAGGCCGTGTGATGTCTCAGGTCACAGTGATTGTAGGACTCGCTGTCTCACCTACTGCCCTCGTTGGACTCGGCACAGCACGTTAATTTAACACCATCACTCTGCTATTTATAGCCGCCTTCTAGTGAACCAAGTGGCCTTTGATTGTGCAAAAATGACAACTGAACGGCTTCACCACTGTAAATTAAAGCTCCAACCCTGTCCTCATTCATTTTTCAGCTTCAAGCAGCGGGACAAAACTCCATCGTGGTTATGTCGAGGAGGCCTCCCCTGAGGACAGACCCCCTCAGACCACACATGTCGTCTTTGTGGTTCATGGGATTGGACAGAAGATGGACCAGGGGCGCATTATTAAAAACACTGGAATGTGAGTTGATATTTTAATTTAGTAACAGTATTGGCCCAATTCTTAGGCTCTGTCATCAGGCTGAGGCGGGTTTAAAAAAGGACATCTTCAGATGCTGTGTTGTCTGTTCTTTTCCTGTTCTTTTCCAGATACAATCTGTCTCACACTTCTCATTCTGTTGCTTTGTTTTTCTATATCTATTAGCAGCACAGCTCACTACTTCCTTATTTTTTCACATAGTAATGCATTGTCTTTTTTCGCAATGCATTACTCTGTTATCATAGAGTTATGCATTGTCAGGCAGGTTTATGTTTGAAGCCATTACCAGTTGTGTAGCAGTGTCTTTACAGAAGATAACAACAAACAGCAAATAGCTTGCATAACATTGTTAACGCCGCCCATTACATGTTAGCTGCTGTTTCTTAAGTATTAAGGCTTACAGGTGTCATATTAGTGCATTAACTGAAGCAGGATTGCCACTTTTGTTTTCCCTCTTTTGTTCATCCATAGCTGCCTACGGTTAAACCGATAATAACTCAGCACCTGCAGCCTGTGTTGGTTCTCCTCCCCTCCTTTGCCTATCATTCTCACGCCCTCTGTCTACTCCTACTGTTCTCTTACTTTATCCTTTGTATTGTTGACGTGTCTGTATTACAGTGGCCAAGAAAGCACAGTGTTCCAACACTTCAGAAAACACAAGGGAACAGGGAAATGCACTGCAACAGAAGCAAAAAATAGAAACACAAGAAACCACAGCTGCAGCGTAGTGCAAATCTTGCAAAGCTGGAAAAGTTCTTATATATGGGTAAAAACATAACTATGAAGTATGTGTCTAATCTACAAACATTGCATAATATTGATATTATCAATTCAAATTTCAAGCCTGAGCTTGTAGCTATGCCAAATGTGAATGTTCAAATGCTTGGATCTGCGCAAAGAAAATTCTGTATATTCCCATTTTATTCGGGTGCTAGCTCAGGGAATGATATCGCATTGCTTTGACACGTATACAAAGCTATCAGCTTGGATCAGTGCTGCTAGCTTACTCTTTAATCAGCTTTGTGAGTTCCTTTTCCTTCAAATGCATTATATGTTGATGAGGAACTCTTCCTGTAATATATATTTGGTAGAGTTTGAAAGCCGCCTATGAGGAAGTTAAGGCACTATGCTTACTTCCCTGTAGAAATTACAAAGATCTATTGGTTTGCAGATTTTGGTATGCAGTATTACAGTAGGACATAGTACAGACTGTAGACACCACAGCCATGTATATTGGACCACTGCCCCAGCTAAGGCCGACTAAGCAGGTAAAGTAGAACAAGTCAAGCTGCGGCGCACTATAAGCCTGACTCCGATCTCCCTGTGGATTACAGCACACGTTCCTCAGCCAAGAGGAAAGATCAGCCTGACATGTCTAGCCAGTTACTTACTTGTTTGCTTGTTGGGCCTTTATCTTGATTCTGCCCCGCCCCTTTCATAGGTTCATCCTCAGCAGTGAAAGCGGTAATTGTGGAGAGTTATTGTGATTGAATTCTTGTGACCTGGTTACCGTAAGTTGTGCTGAAGGATTCCTTGGAGGCACGGAAGTCTTACACAGAAATATTTAACGTGACATTGCTGTACAGGTTTACATTGCCACCATAACTCTGTGTCTCACTTTGGTGAGCTGCTTCTGGCCTGTACCTTTCCTTATAGTGAAGACAGTTTCCCACGAAGTCACTCGGGACCAGCATTGAGTTCATCTAAACGTGGAGTTCCAAAGCTCACTGCCCAATTATGCCAACCTAAATTCAATTGAGTCCTTTAGGGCGCGGCTCCAAAAGCTCTCTAATGAAGCACTCAGACCTCTTAGCATTTAACTTCCCCTGCAGACAACACACTAGCTAGTCCTGTCAAAACCTGCATTAGGTGCCCCATTCACAGGCCAGCCACCTAAAAGCCTCTCTCAGCCTCCATTTACCCGTGTCAACAGCTACCTCGCCTGCTCTCTCTCTCTTTGTGTATTTAGTGTATCCTGTAAGCTAATGCTTCCCCATATAAGGCCAGCTACGGTGTAGTCATTGTGACTGTGCGGCACGAGGGAAGCTGCTGCATCAGTGGGCAGTAAAATGGACGCCGTTCGTCTGTTCCCGACAGTCGTTTAAGAGAGGGGAAAGAGCGTAAACACAGACTCCCTCATCAGTCTGCAGCAAAGCGGGATATACACAGAAAATGTTACTCATCCACTTGGAGCTGTCATTACAAAGCACCAGAATACACACTGAAGTAATGCAATTGTCAGTTTGTCAGATCTCCTTCTGCTTGTGTCCTTTTAGGCTGAGGGAGGGTGTGAGGAAGATGGAGGAGAAACACTTTTCGGAGCACAACGAGGAACATGTGGAGTTCCTGCCGGTCGAGTGGCGCTCGAAACTTGCGCTGGATGGAGGTGTGTGTTTTTCACTGAGTGTATTCTGTTTTGTTTGTGCATCAGCGGGAACCTTGTGAAGCAGTGAGGGTGTGGTCACAGCATATTTTAATCTGTCTTGTGCTCACGTTTCTGTAGATACGGTGGACTCGATAACACCCGACAAGGTGAGAGGACTGAGGGACCTTCTCAACAGCAGTGCCATGGACATCATGTACTACAACAGCCCTCTATATCGGGATGAAGTGAGTGTAACCCACTTTAAGTCACTACCAGTCATGTCTCGTACGCTCTCTCCTCGTCCTTAAATCAAGTCCTCTCCCTCCAGATCACCAAGGGGCTAACGCAGGAGCTGAACAGACTGTACTCCCTTTTCTGCTCCCGGAACCCAGAGTTTGAGGAACGGGGCGGCAAAGTGTCCATCGTGTCTCACTCCCTCGGCTGCGTCATCACCTACGACATCATGACGGGGTGGGATCCCGTGCGTTTCTGTCTGCAGGAAGCGCACCCCGTGGAGGAGGGACTGGACTTGAACTGGATGTCCTATGAGGAGAGGCACCTTTTAGACCAGCTGAGGCACACGAGGAATAGGTGAGGCTTGTTGATGGAAACTAGCGACTCAGGTGGACTGTTTGCAAATACTTGGAGGAAGATTTCAGAGAGGCCTGTGACTAAACTTTTATTAAACAGATTATGAAACAGTAATCAGGTGGCTTATATAGTATGATTAAACAGTGCAGTTGGTAGTTTTCCAGGTGTTCCAGGTCCAAATTCACATCTTAGTATTTATCTTTTTTGGGCACCTACAATACAGTTTGTGCTGCTTTTCTCATGCCCTAGTTTCAGCAGGGGCATGTTTTTACTCGTTGCACCAGTACCTTGGTGAGACGAGACGAACTGCTGGAGTAAAGGTTATTGATCTGAGTGGTGCGGGAATTGTTTGTTGACAGGTTAGAAGATAAAAGGTCTCTAGTTGTTAATGGGTGCTATTCTAGGTGACCCCAGCTGATCTAAATGGGGTAATAATGATAATTGTATTCTGTCAGGCTGGAGTCAGGTTTTTATTTTGCTTTTGTTTTTGACAGGATGCGAGAGCTGGAAAATCAACTTGTCACACTGGAAGCCTCTAAGCCGTCAACGCCTCCAGCTCTTAAATTTAAGGTACAGTCATCACACTGCATCTGTACTGTTATGAAATTGGAAAATAGTAGTGTTTTTATTTGTGGCATACTTTTAAGTGTTCAAAGGTACTCAAACATTGCACGGAACAGAAAGACACAATTGTAACCGTGGCTTCTGGAACATGCAGTTCTGTGCAGTGTTGTTCACACTGTTGAACAATTCGCTATCTATGTCAGTAGCAAAGTCCACTTGTATTTATCATCTTTGCACATTTTGTCTCTCAGGTAGAGAACTTCTTCTGCATGGGTTCTCCTCTGGCAGTGTTCTTGGCCCTGAGAGGGATCCGTCCTGGTACCAGCTGCCACCAGGACCACATCTTACCCACCTCCATCTGTAGCAGGCTCTTCAATGTCTTCCATCCGACGGACCCTGTGGTCAGTGTCCCTTGATTTCCCCAGCAATCACACATGTTCTCTTGTTCAGGGTTGTGAGACAGTCAAGTCAAGATAGTCACTTCTTTATATCTTAAAAAAAGCCATTTAACTTACACACACACGTTTAGCATGTGCTTTACTTGGAGGAATTCACTCCAATGTCTGTGTTTTACTGCTCTGTTTAGGCCTACAGACTGGAGCCCCTCCTCCTCAAACACTACAGCAACGTTGCTCCTGTTCAGATACACTGGTAAGAACATATAACATTTTATATTATCCCTTGTTTGCGTGTATAAGTTTTTATCACATGCTCTCAATATTTGGCTTTGTTTCATTCATCAGGTGTAGCGCCACTAACCCTACCCCGTACGATGAGATCGGGCCTACCTTCCTCAACCCCGTCAAAGATCCGACATCTGACACTGAGAGCATCCCCAGCCCGAGCACTTCTCCCGTCCTTCCCCGCAGGCACTACGGGGAGTCCATCACCAGTCTGGGCAAAGCTAGCATACTGGGTAAAGCATGCATTTTTTAAATTCTAGTGTCAGATCATTCACAATCTTGGAAAGATCTTAGGGGTAATTTATGAGCTCGTACACGCCTGATGGTTGTGAAACAAAGAAGAACAATTAATATGTGTATAAAAAAATATAATCTTCACCCCAATATTGCTCATTCAGTTTGATGAACATCGTTTTAATTCCATGTGTTTGTTTTTTCTAATTTACTTTTAAAATTTTCATTGGATTTCACATACTTTGTTGTTTTTACAACTTGTGACATTTTAAAGCTCAACGAAAGAGAGCTGAGCTCATTTATATTCTCTTTGGTGAGAATCCGTGCTGCATAATTAAAATTGCATTTTATCCCGTGGGCAAGATGCGCCTCTCTGATCTCTGTTTTAACAGTGCCTCCTAGTGGAAGTGAGGGGAATAGGCTGCGTTTGCTGACTGCATAATAAATAATAAATTAGAACATACAATGAATGCGTTAATACTTTGTTCTGTTGCTAAACCATATTTCTGCATATTTAACTTTAATTTCATTAAAACTGTTCCACTATCCCTCTCTGTAGGTGCAGCAAGCATAGGAAAGGGCATCGGAGGAATCCTCTTCTCACGTTTCTCCCGCTCCAACAGCCAGCCCTCGGTTTCCTTAGGACTTGAGGGTGTAGCAAACCCTGAAGAAGAGGAGCAGAAGCGCACAGAAAGCCAGTCGGCGTACGGCCTCTCCACCATGATTCGACCCACCTCACCCACCGCTGACACATCATGTAAGTTCACCAACCTGTCGAGCGCTAGAAAACATCGTTTACACTTTTGAAGAGAGCTACTTGGGTGTTATTTGTTTTATTTTTATGGCTGTATTCATTTTTTTCTGCCTTGCAGTGGAGCTGGAGAGGCGGATCGACTTCGAGCTCAGGGAGGGCCTGGTGGAGAGCCGCTATTGGTCAGCGGTGACCTCACACACAGGCTACTGGTGCTCGCATGACATCGCTCTTTTCTTGTTGACATTCATATACAAGCAGAAGACGACAGCCTCCGACCCAGCGGAAGACACGGCGGAGCCTGACTGAGGCAGCACACTTGTTACGACGGACACGCACACTTGAATGGTGTGTTGCATCACTGAAGGCATTTTTCATCTAAAGAAAAAGTGACTTTCTTTAATGCATTTTTAATGCAGAAAAACTCTTCAGATTCACTAATAATCCTCTTTATCTCCTAGCGATTCAGCTCTTTTAACACTTGGGAACCATCACTAACACACTGACTCCAAACTTCATTCCAATACGTGCATTTTCTTTGTTTCTTTGTGTAGTTTGTGTACAATTGCGCACCCTAAGGGTGACAGCGCTGGACCATGAACCCCTAAGGAGGTGTACTTTTTGCCAGTATGACCACAAGCGTGGAAACACGGAGTAATAGGACGACAGCGAGTTCTTTGCACCCAGTGGACACGAGTTACAACTTCATCCCCGACCTTAAGTCAGACAGCCGTAGCCTGGTGTCCATACGTTTCCTGTCAGTCGATGTAAAATCCAGCCGCCCTCCCAGAGACTCGGTCTGGAGCCTTGTGACACATTTGCCTGACTCGGCTTCGAGCTCCGTGTCTGACACAAAATACAAAGATACACATGTGTTTTTCCTTTCAGACTGAACATTCAGCTACGTAAAATAACACTGACGAGCAAACACAATGCCTTTCAGAATCAGCCAAATGTTACTCATTTAGAATATGTCTATGGTTTGACCGCACAAACTCAAAAAGAAAAAACACACAGGGCATTATCCCTTTAAGAATGTTTTGGCAATATGAAGAAAGACACAACAGACGTGCTACTTTTAGGTTGTTTTTCATATTTTTTTTTTATATATTCAACTATTTAAGGTCGTCCGATGAAATGGATGCATGTGAGCAAAACACTGGTTTTACGTACAATCAACTAAGGTCAGAAGTTTAATAACTTAACATTATTTTTTTTTTCCTTGGTATGAAAACTAAAACTGTTCTGATAACGGTTACAGCTAAATACACTCACTGAGTCCCATGTGACATTCACGCACAGAGGTTTACAGCCACATGGAGCTTGTATTGTAACAGGCATATCCTCGCCCTTCAATGAGGGCCAGACATGTAGAGTTATTTTCTTACAGTTTAAGAATCCAGTTCTTGATGTCACTTACAGGATAAGAGTTATAACTATAAAAAACAATCACGCTCATTCAACCTCAATCCATGCTTTATATTAATCTTACTTTATAAAGGCATTTTCTTTTGTCCTCATATCTTTATATTGATATCCAAGTGCTACTAGATGTATTTTTTCTTAAAAACAAACAAAACTAAAAAAGACATATTTTTTCTAGCGATTTTCAGGCTCTTGGGATTTAAACTTGTGGCCAAATAACATTTACGTTTCTATCTATGCTCAACTTTACTAACGCTAAGGCGAATACATAGTCCATGAATATGTAATTGGCCGAAGAAGTTAACAAAAGCAGATTTTTATTGTCGAGTCTTTTGCAACATGTTGCGTACAAAAGTCAACTGTATCTTGTTTGCCTTTTATTTTTTTTGCATCCAAGTCACACGTTCCCCTTTTGAACAATGATACGTCAGCTTGTCCTTTTATTTGTGGGAAGGTAGAGTTCCTTTATTTCAAAAAAAAAAAAAAAAAAAAAGCATTTGAATGTGCGATTGCCTGACTTTTATTGAACGCGTCGCCACTTTCTCTAGAAATATATTTGTCAAGGTGCCACTGATGTCGGTAACAACCCACACATGCAAAGAAACGAAACCTTAGATGTCCAGAGTTAAGTTACGTGTTAAAAGTTTATTTAATAATAATGGAGAAACTAGTTGCATGCTTTGCTCAAGGGTGATTTTAGCTCAAATCTTGACGTTCCTATGGGCCTCTTCATCTATGAACTCTGACCTCTGGATAGATTTTTTATTGGATTCCAGTCAGGTGATTGGCTGGGCCGTTCTAGCAGCTTTATTTTTTCTTTCTCTGAAACCAAGTGAGAGTTTCCTTGGCTGTGTGTTTGGGATCACAGTCCTCTTTTCATCTTCATCGTCCTGGTAGATAGCAGGACATTTTTTATCAAGAATGTCTCGGTTTATTTTTCCATTCACCCTTTCCTTCATTTATTTGAAGTTTTCCGGCGCCGTATGCTGAAAAACAGCTCCACGCCATCATGTCCCCACCTCCAGACGTCACTGTTGGCATGGTGTTTTTGGGGTGACGTCCAGTGCCATTTGACCTCCAAGCATGCCGTGTATTACGGCATCCAAAGAGTTAAATTTTCGCTCTCATCTGACCAGACTATGTTCTCCTAGTATTTCAAACCTTAAGCTCCAACGTGTTCTTATTGGACCTCTCCTTGGCTCTTAGTCAACTCTTCTAATCATTCTTTTAACTCCTCCGTCAGAAATCTTGCGGCCGGTTTATGGTGAAATCATGTTGTCTCCACTTCTGGATCATGGCCCCAACAGTGCTCACTGGAACATTCAGAAGTTTAGAAATCCTTCTGTAACCAAAACCGTGTTTTGCAACAGTAAGGCTGCGGTGCCGTTCCATTTTTAAACGCGTAATTTACGGACATCTAAGGTTTGATTTCTTTGCATGTGTGGGTTTAGAAATATATTCGCTGAGAAAAATGTTGACCTGCTTTATTCTTAAATAAGTTCAGAAAGCAAATTGTGATTAGCTTGCTTTAGGTTTCGCCAGATGGATCTTATGTTAGCCATCAGTCCCAGCAATAATCCTGCACAAATTTGAATGCTTGCTCACTTTGCATGGTGTCGTATTCATAGTAAATGGATGTCAGAACAAGGAATCAGTGCAGAGAGTGCCAACGCATATCTGAGACACTTTTTCTTTTTTTTTTATGACTAGAAAACCACTCGTGATCGTGTGTTTTCTAGTCATGCGTTTCGACGGATGAAGAACTGACAGCGTGGCACTGTCCTGTGTTTATAGGCTTCCATGTGACGGACTTTATGACTGTGTCAAATTTAATTTTATGTAACACCGTAGCTGTCGACGAAACTGATTTTTATTTTGTTATGGTGCAAGCTGCAGCTTAAGTGTACCACACCGCCACCGAATGGAATGAGTTTATTGGTGTCTAATGTCTTCTTATGTGTGTGCAAAGGCCTACTGACTTAATACCAGGCTGCCTCGATGAGATGATTGGCTAACCAGGAAGTAGCACCGGGATCGAATGAGGGAGCATGATATGAAAGAAGGGTTGCTGTATTTGATCTGATGGATCTAGCACATTCATTGGCTATGAATTGCACAGAAGCTGAAAACAGCCTGTTTTATTTTTATTTTATTTATTTTTTTACTGAATCATGTTTCTCTGAGCATGCGTTACACCGCAGCAACAGATGAGCAACTTCAACATTTTACTTGGGACAGTAGTAGGCATGCAGTTAATCTCTTGAGACCTTAGGTATGTAATGCAAAACATAGTTCCACCGTTGCCTCTGCATCTTCAGATCCCTCTGTGTGGATTCAGACGCAGCGAATACCGTTTGGGAAGGTGGACAAACGGTAGCAGCCATGCTCGTGTCTGCGTTTTGTGATTTGACCACGTTTTAAGAAAACCTTTGTGAAGTTTGCACACTTTCCACTCGAGCAATTTCTAGTCCAAGCACACACACACACGTTGAAGCTGACTAGAGAGCATCAAAGGCCATTTTTGACCTAATGGGCATTTAATGTACAGCATTCAGAACGGCGACCGTGCATTTATTTTTATCTTTTTCTCGTCACTGGACCCACAATCATCAGGGAAGTGTCTGCTGTTAGCACCGTTTTGTAGATCCAGCGCCCTGGTTTTTGACGCCAGATTTAAGCCATCACTTGAGAAAACAGAAGAAAACGATGATTCCGCACATACGTGTCGTCACTTTAAAAAAAAAAAAACGTCCACAACTCAATAAAGGATTCACACGTGGCCGGCAGCCATGTGTAGTCAGGACGCGGGGCGAGGAAGAGATATACAGTCAAGACTTGCTGTGTGGAATAAAATGTGTTAAACAGCTGTTGCTGGAAAAGTATTTTATGTCTTGTCCCCAGAGCTGTGCAATAACCCATGCCTGTAATGGATTCTAACTGCCATCCAAAGCACTGTATTTATTTCCTTTTATTAAAGCATTTCTTTTGGGATACAATCATTATTTCTTGCTCTTGTCGTGTTTCGCACATAATACTTGCTAGCAGATATTGGGTTTGGAGCCCGTGTTGTCAAGAAAGAGGAGGAGGAGGAGGAGGAGGAGGAAGAGGAAGATGGTCTCTTTGCTGATTTCCAGACCAGTTTTCGTGAGGACAATAGAGCTTTTTGTTCATCTGTAACTCAGATCAGATTCTTTCCGAGGCCAGCCCCCCCGGAGTGAATAACAAAGCTGACTTACAGATGATGAATGGGCCGCATTGTAATCCATAAGCAGCCGTGGCTTCCACATGAGGGATTTTAATGCAGTTTAGCAACATCTGCACAGGCGAGGCCCACAGATGGGACCGGTTAGTTCAGAGAGCGCTCATGAATAAAAGATAAGGCCCTGCTGTTCTGTGTTCGGCCAGAAGAGGTCAGTCATCTATAGCTAATGCTGGAACAAAGAGCCACAGTGACCATCTGTGCAGTGCCCTCTTCCCTTATCCTGTTTCCATTTATTGCCCTTAACTAATTGAGCTATTTTGACAGATGTTGACTCACTCGAATATGATCATGATTGAATACGACGGTGTTTAACTGAAATAAAATACAAAAAAAAAAAAAATCTACTATCCGAATGTTAAAAACTATGTAAACCTCCGAGTCTCCTCTTTATCCCCTTCACCTCCTCCATCCTCATCCACACCGTCAGCAGCGGCGGCCAAGCCTGCACTCACCCGCCCCGACTCCCTTCTGCTCTGCATCTGACTGACTCCAGTGTTTACTCTGCAATTAAAACACAGCCTATAAAAGGCAATGGGTCTGCTGCCAGACACTGACGAGGGGGTCAGAGCTGCAGGGAGAGAGACGTTATAAATCGACTTTGATGCCGACCGTAGTCTGAAGGCCCAGATTCCTGAGCTGGAGGATTGGAGCTGAGTGAGTTCACCGGGGGACCGAGCCAGAAAGCGTGATGATTCATGTTTTTTTTTTTTTACTGCAGATGACTTGGAGAGAGCGCGCCGGAGAGTGTGTTTCCCCCTGCTTTCTCACTCTCAGACTTATCATTTGTGTGATCGCTTGATTGAACGTGTGCATAAAAGCTTACATTTGCAGTGTGGACGTGAGCAGCAGCTTGCAGACAGTATTACCTCCAATCAGTATGCAACTTGGTGCACAGGAAAGAAAATCTAACCTCCACATTTCCTCATAGTTACTGGACTATATCTGTAATTTAACAAGTTACTTATACTGTGTAATGACTCACCTAGCCTGAGACTATATAAGTGCAGGCTAAATGTGTCTCATATGTGAAATGTGATCGCGTAATTAAGTATATTTATTCATTTGGAAGCATTTGAGATGCTGTATTTTAACTCCACAATACATGTCAGAGGTATTACAGCTCTTTTAATGATCTATCTGCAGCTGCACATACTTCTTATGCTCCAGTGTGTGATCTGTTTTTATTTTTTCATCTGACAAAATGATGAAATGTATTGAATTTATTACCTTTAAACCTCTAAAGAGTATGCGAAGAACTTTGACATGCGGCCACCTGGACCGGCTACAAGACTACACTAAGATATTCCTTGAGTGCGAGATGAAATGTCAGGAATAAAAGCAAACGTCTGCATACCTTGGATAATTTCAACACTGCGTCCAGGCATGCAGTTAATGAAAATATAGAACGGATAAACACTTTGGAATATTTAGAGCTGTAAGTAAAGGGACATTTTAAGAAGAAACGTCTTCTGTTATCGTATCTGCAGAAGTCCCTGTTATTTGCGCAGTTACTCCGAAAGAACTAAAGGTTCTTGGATGCTGATGCAAGGCTCAAGGCAGCACTATTGCCATAAAAGGCAGCTCCAGATCTTAACCGCACGTCTGTTAGGCCTGACACAAACTGGTGAATTTTCTACCGGGGAGGGTTTCACGTCATTAGAACCTGATAAAAAAGAAGTTGATTTGGAAATTTGACTCTTACACGGATGAGATGGGATTGATATTGGTTGATATTGTGGGTTCTAAACAATGTCTGCGCTTGTTTTATGGATTTCTATGTTTATTAATATGTGAAGTAGTTAGAGATGAGCGTGGAGAGCTACTTGTTTTTCTCTTAAGGTAAATACAGATGTGTTATTTTTGTCAGATAGCAGTAGTAGAGAGGAACTAGGTAACCCAAATGTACTCAAATGCTGTATTTAAGTACAGATTTGAGGTATTTGTACTTAAAAACATCCAGTATATACTACTGTGTATGTACTTTTAAGCTTGAATCCCTTTGAATATGTGGACTATGTACCTATCAGCCACAACATTAAAACCACTGACACGAAAAGTAAATAACATTGACCATCTTGTGACAATACAGTGATCTGCTGGAAAACTTTTGGACCTGGCGTTCATTCGTGTGGATGTTTCTTAGACATGTAGCACCCATCTAGACCAGACCAGGCACCCCCACCCCATATGATCGACACCCTAACAGGATACAGACTAGGAAAAACTCATAAAATACATGACAAACAGCACAAGGTGTTGACCTGGCCTCAGAATTCACCACTAGACCCCAAACCGATCAAGTGTCTGTGGGATGATCCACAGAGGCCCCTCCCCTCCACCCATAGTCCCCCGCAAACTAGACACCACGGGACGCTCTCAGAGGGCCCGTGTCCATTCTCTGATCAGAACTGTTGGAGGACCTACACAATATTAGGACATAGGCCAAAGGTCATAATGTTATGCCTGATCTGTGTAAATTAAATGGATGAAAAATAAATGAACTAAAAGGGTTTTCAGCGCCCCCTATTGGTGTGTTCACTTCATATTAGAATTGATTATAAAATAAATCACAGCTAGTTGGTTTATTCTATTATTTTTTATTTTATTTTATTTTATTTATTTATTTTACAGGGTCCTTAATCATCTAAGGTATTTGTGTTCAGACAACTTTGCCCAAACATGATCAAATAAGCTTTAAACTCATTAAATGTGTCTCTTTTTTTCTTTAATTCATACACCTGAGGAATAACGCCACAGCTCTGCGAGCCTGAGCTCGTGTGAAAGCCTCGTGTCTATAAATGCGAGTGGGAGAGGTGACAGTGGGACCAGTGGGCGACCGGCGGAGCCTCCAGCCTGAAAGGAAAAGTGGGACTGGAAGCACGAGTGACGTTATTGCTGCTGGAAAGAGGGAGGGAGAAAGAGGGACGGCTGGACTCCATTAAGCCGAAGCCTGCGGGGGAAAAAACTGTTTGGGATACTTCTCCGGCGAGTTCTTCGGGGGATATCTTTCCGTTTTTACCAGCTTTTAAAAAAGAGAAAAAAAAGCACCTTCTACATGATTTAAAAGGAGGGGGGCTTGCTCTGTACCGCGTAGTCGACTGCTCGAGTGTTTTTCGTCTTTGTGAAGGTGAGTGGACAGATTTAAATGTTCCGTCTTCAAAGCTTGGCTCGCTCGCCGCTGCTGTGGAATATAAAAATGTGGCGTTAGCGCACAACTTGTACGTATCTTTTTTTTTTTTTTTTTTTTTTTAAAGAACTAATTTTATAACTGTTTCCAGACTATTTTTGAAAGCTGGTTTGCCTTTAGAGGTACTTTTTAAACTCTTTTTTTTTCTTGACGAAGAGCTCACAGAGAGTGAGTGCGCATGCAGCCGCAGCAGCGGCGGCAGGAGCAGCAGCCGGGGAGTTGTTGTACGGGCTCTGCTTACATAATTAACCCCTCCGCCTATTTGTGAGAGCGCCTTTACCGTTATTTTTTAACAGGTGAACCGCCACGTTTCGCGGAGATAACGGCAGCCAAAGGTCTTTGTTGAACTTGTAGCCGCGGGCTCGCGAAGCCTTTGTTCCGCCGTGTTTTATTGATCAGACGGCTGTTTTGATCGCCAGGCCGCTCTCTCTCTCTCTCCCTCTCTCTTTCAGTGTCTCTCTCCACCAGACAGAGATCAGAGGATGACAGATTAGATAGATTGTAACTTTTTTTTTTTCTGTGCCAGCGACCTGACGCAACAGAGGGCGTCTTGTTCCCAGAGTGGACGCGAAGAGGGGCACGGTTGATCGAGGGGGAACTGCTCCTTTTAGTTCCCTTCATGCTTTCCTTCATTAATCTTTTTTTCCCCCCAAACGTTCAGTCAATCTGTGGGACCACAACTGTCACTGCCAACACAGTGTACCAGTGTTTTAGGCTACACTATACTGCAATACTTTTTATTAAAAGTGGCAATTTAGGATGGGAAAAGTACTCAGTTGAGAGCACGGATACCGTCCTCTTTCAGAATTGTACTGAATCTACAGCAAAGCGTGTTGAAATGCACACAACTATAAAAAAAGACGAAGTTAAGGGTTCGCCCTTTAAGTTGTTATCACTGTCTACACTGTCAACCAGTGCTGGAGGCAACATTATACTACTATCTTCTTTAATAGTGGCAACGTAGAATGGAAAAATGCTTAATTGTTAGCTTTACATCCAATCTGCAGCAAAGCATCTTTAAGTGCACGTACGTATTCGCTGTAGGATCAGTCACAGTTATGGATGCCCCCTTTAAGAAGTTACGCATCCTTAGTGTGTCACCATTCCATGCACAGTGTACCGGTGTTTTAGGCTACACTGTACTGCAATACTTTTTATTAAAAGTGCCAGTTCAGAATGAAAAGGTACTCGGTTGCGAGCGTACATACTGTCTTCTTTCAGAACTTTACTGGCTGTGCAGCAAACCATATTTAAATACACGCAAATTAGCCACAGTTAAGGATTCACCCATGTGGAAGTCGTACACATTTCCCTTGTGTTACTGTTGCCTTTGCTGTTAACCAGTGCTGTAGGCTAGATTCTACTCAAATACCTTCTACAATGGTGGCAAATTAGAATGAAAAAATACTCGCGTATCAAGAGTAAAATTAGTCAAAGTTACAGATCGACCCTTTTAGAAGTGGTATGCGCATCCTTTCCTAGTGTGTCACCATTCCCAACACCATGAACCAGCGTTGTATTCTAGGCTGTACTTTAATACCAGCACTAAAAGCTGTGGAATGGAAAAAATGCTCAGTTGTTAGCATGGTTACTAATATTCTTTCAAAATGATCCAAGGGTGCACTCTCTAAGAAGTGGTGTATGCATCCTTTCCTAGTGTGTCACCATTGCCTGCACTGTGGACCAGTCTTGTAGGTTATATTATACTCTGATATCTTCTTTAAAAGTGGTAAATTAGAATGGAAAAATCCTCAAATGTTAGCTTTTTTTCATTCAGTTACACCGAATCTGCCTCAAAACATATTTAAATGCGCATATGAAGAGTAAAATGAGTCACAGTTACAGATGCACCCTTTAAAAAGTGGTATGTGCATCCTTTCCTAGTGTGTCACCATTGCCAGGACTGTGAACCAGAGTTGTAGGAAGACTATACTTTAATACCTGCACTAAAAGTGGCAATCCAGAATGGGAAAAATACTCAGTTGTTTTTTTCTTTTAGAGTTATGTCTAATCTGCAGCAAAGCATGTTTAAGTACACATACGTATCGGCAGCAAGATTACTCACAGTTACGTAAGCGCCCTTGAAGAAGCGGTATATGCATCCTTACCCAGTGTGCCAGTGTTTTAGGTGAATACTTTTATTAAATAAAAGTGGCATTTCAGAGTGTAAAAATACTCAGTTGTGAGCATAAATACTGTCTTCTTTCAGAATTTTACTGTATCTGCAGCAAAACACATTAAATTGCCTGTATTTGTTCAGTCTTGTCTCATGGAGAACTAATGCAACACTAATACTGAAGGTTCACATTTTGGATTTGAAGCACTGTCTTAAAAATATTCAGCAATATGGCTAGTAAACCGTACTTTGATGTGTGACATTGTTTTATTGCTGTGTTGGATAGAATCCCAGATGATGTGAGGACGTACGTTTTTGTATCATCCGCCATTCTTTAAAATGTCTAGACTAAATGTCAGAATGCATTCTCACTGTATCCAAGTACTTCTTTCCTCCCCCGTGCTAAGTTTGCATGCTCAGAGATATCAGGCTGCAGCTCCTTTTCACTCCCTTGAATGCATGCATGGACTTTGCATCATGTACATTTGTGCACAGGCAGGGTCAAACGTTTCCCTTTCATTCCAGTGCGACGAGAAGTTAAACCGTAACCGTTCTGCTCCGTTTGGCAGGATGGCGCTGGACGGGATCCGGATGCCCGATGGCTGCTACGCCGATGGGACGTGGGAGTTGAAGATGCATGTCACCGACCTCCACAGGGACGTGTCGCTGAGGGTCACCGGGGAAATCCACATCGGTGGCGTCATGCTCAAGCTCGTGGAGAAGTTAGGTACGTGTGCACGCTGCTGACATGAGAATTGCTTGAGAGCTGACATACTTCAACTTTGTCGTGGTTCAAATCTAGGAAACGCCTTTTGAAAGACCACAAAGACAAAATGCGTGAAACCAGCAGAATTGGGTCAGTTTGGGAGAAGTTACAATATGCTATTGTTTCTGGACACAAAGCCTGTTTGATATGTTTTCTGAATGTGCATATCAATGTGCAGCTTTCTTGCATTCAACTGGGTTTAACGTTCCTCTTTGTTACCCTGCAGCATATATGGGTCAGTAACTCAAGGTATGAAGAAACCATACACAGCCCCCCCCCTTCACTGCACCACGCACTGTTCCGTAGCTGCGGTTGTGCACTTGACAAGTTCGGGTGCAACTAAGCATAAGAGTCCTCTGTTCCAGCTACTTGAACACTGCCCCGTTTCATGGAGCCCGGAGAAAGGTCAGCGGTGGTGGCAGCGCAATTTGGAAGTGACACTTTGTTGTGTGTCGATGGTGCCCGGATGCTCTGAATTCCTGCAGCGCTCCAAGGTCTTATTCCCTGCCCATGGTCCCGTTTTTAGCTCTCCTGTTAGCGCTCCACATAATTGAGGTCTTTGTTCTCTGTGGTCGTGTGGTGAGTAGCATCCATGCTAGGCGAGTTCAGTGTTGCTGGCGTGTGTGGGACAACGTGAATTCATTGGTTCACCAGCCCAGGCTCTACTCAAGGCATGGCCTTATTCTTTGTTTGAGTTGTGTTCTTGCATTGTGTTAAAGGGTAGAACTGGTAGGACTCTAGTTGGTCACAACAGATAACGGCGTAGATATTTAATGGAACACGTCAATTATATCAAGCCTTATTTTGGACATCTTTGTGCGTGTGATGGATCAGTCTGCTTTTCCTTTGCTTTCACCGTTCCTAATTTCAGTTTTCCTTCTTGTCGAGGATGTTGCTGTTACACTGATGACCTCCTTTATCTCTTCGGGATTCCGGTGGCTTGAGGGCTTCACGTCCACATGACAATACTTTTAATTTGTTGGGCTTGGTTGGTTGTTGCTGCATCCAAGTCGAATAACAGGATGTGGTTGTACGCAGTAGTTAATGCCACTGTTTTGTAACAGAAAATGTGCTAGGTTACTATTCATAGACGCATTTAAATTCCCTCTGTGTTGCCGTACTACTGCCCTTGCTCCTGCATTTAACTTAATAGATGCACTGACTAAAAAAAAAAAAATATTTGTGGCTTTTATACTGGTTTCACAATGAGTGTGGGGATATTTCTCCTACCTTGAGTCAACAGGTTGTTTTGCATTGTAATCATTAACCCACAATATGGTTCGTCCACATGGCCGCAGCTTACTTTGCAGGGGACTGTGCACTGTTCACGCCACACGTGGTGCTTATTTCTTCTTGGAATTCACCATGCAGGCATGTTTTTAATAGTCACTTGACATTGTTAAGATCAAGCTCTTTCTTGTAAAATCAGCTCCATGCAATGTGCATGCAGCTGAGAGGAAACGGTGTGGAAATTAATATTAGTTACATTAGGCAGCTTCGAAATTGTTTACAGTACTTTTCCATAGTCGGTGTATTACTGAGAGTAGATGGTGGTCAGGCTTTTGGAGAAGTAGGCTGACCAGGGATCCCAAGCAACGGACTGATTTGAATGAGTTCAGGAAGTTGTATTTCAGCCTCTCCTACTCAGAATGAATAAATAAATCTATATATCAGTTAAAGGAAATGTGGACACATTTAGAATATTATCAGCGCACCTGGACCAGAGATAATTTCTGTTCTATCTCCGTGGGACTTTTGTGTTTGCACATGCTAACTCGCATCCAAACTAATCCAAAGTCAAACAAAATATCCAATGGAGGCGGCGGTAAGGTCAGTGACTCTTGCGCACTGCCAGGTAAAATTCCAGTTTTGCTCCATGGCTGAGGTGCGGACAGTTTTCTGTGACATCCCTTCCTGGGAAAACTCCTCCCGTCGTCTCACCTCCCAGCTCAATTAGCACAATTCCCACTCGACGCCTCTTAAGTGCTGTCACATGCTCGCTGTTGATTTTGCCGATTGCTGACCTGTGGTGGGAATACACAGCACGCATACACGGCGCTGTGAGAAAGGACACGTAGATACCGTGGAGCTTTGGCAAGCAGCGCCTCAGTCTCACTTTGAAAGGACGTCAGGGTTCAATGACAACCCCTCCTCCTTCTCTTCCAACGTGTACCTCTTGTGATTCACTTTTGTTTCCCGTTTGCTTTCCACTAGTCTGACTAGGCTTTTTTTAATTATTTATATTGTTATCGGGAACATTTGCTGCTCTGTGTAGCAGCTTTCAGAAAGTGTGTGTTCGCCCGGTATGTGTCGTATGTGTGTGAAAATGTCTTGCACTCAGCTGTCTCCCGTGTGATGGACGGCGTTCCCGTCGCTAGTATTTGCGCATGTGTTTCCACACGTGTGCGCGGTCGTGCGGGTTGGTGGGTGTGTCCCGTCCACATGTATCCTGCTTTCGTTCAACTCTTCCTGTGAGCTGCAGCTCTGCCGTCCGTGCAGCAGGCTCAGATGGCCTTCGATAATGGATTAAATAGACAAATGCCAGGAAGGCACTTAGCTATTGATCACAGCGGCCGACGCTGCTTCCATTTCCCTGCAAACCTCCAAGAGAGCAGTATTTAAAGCCAGCTGATTAACCACCTCCTCGTTCCCTCGCTCCCGTAATCCGTTCATCCTGCCATTGCTTTCAATCATTGCTGCTTTCTCTGACTTTGTTGATGTATTCCAAAAGAGCTGCACCCCTCTCTGAAAGCTAATATTGTGCCATTTAGGAGGGAAAACAAATATTGTACCAACAACATTAGCCTGGAAAGGGTTTGATTGGATTTAGCGTCCCCGTGTTACGTAGCCTTTAAGTCTGGCAAACTGCGGCTTACAGTAAGTGCTTCGGCTATTAATGTTTCACGCAAATGCATTGCTGCTTTGCACACGCTGGAGGTGGAGAGGCTAGTGGTTTAAAAACACTGAGTTACAGATTACCGTACTAACCGCCAAAGAAGAAAGGCTTTAAATGAACATGACAGATGAGAATGTTATTGTGCCCACATTTGTGAATGTGTAATGTTTGTGTTGACTCCGCTTAAGACTAAATTATGGCTCTGCGTCAGATCTGTGTTGTTGGTACACCTAAGCCTAAGACGAGGACAAACTACGAGGTACTTTGCCAGATTTTAACGACGAATCCCATTTGGACGCAGTCTGTTGGCGACAGTAAAATCTATGTAAGTATGTGTGAGGCAACCCAACTGCATGGCAACGAGAGCGCGCACCTGGACCAGAGAAATGGAGCAGAGATTTGTTGAGTTGTAGGTGCATGAGTGCCTACATAATGTTGCATACCACAACTGTGACAGCTGTGATTTGATGCATTTAGCGGGTTTTACAAATCATTTAGATCCCTCATCAGGCGCAGTTGTTACGTGTGTGATCCCCAGTCCTTCAGTTGTCTCTTAGTGTGTACTCCTAGTCTTTTCAGAATCTGTAAAGACACTGAAAGTTGTGTAGTGTCTCCCCAGCTTCAGATATGGCAAAGACCCTACAACGTAAACTGATGTGCCACACCCCAGAAACTTCTTCTCGTACGTCTTCTCTCTTCAATAAAACAGTTTTTCAGTATTTATTAATCTCAAGTCCACAGAAAAACTGAACACAGCTGACCAGCCAGCCGCCCACTTTTTGTGACAGAGCGATGCTGACACACCAGCATAGTACGTGCTCACACCGGGCCCTGCGTAGATGCCTTGCAAAAGTATTAAGTAAGCTCTGGTCTTGAGGGCTGAATGGAGAAAAAACAGGAGGGAGGGTGGGAGGGAAGTGGACCTGATCTTTCTCTGTTCTTGCTGTCTCTCCTTCTCATCGTGACGTTTGCCACGCCGCTAGAATTCCATAAAAGTCTTCGATGAAGCAGGAAATGACTTCCAGGGTTTGGCATGCCGTTCTCTGGTCTCTGCCGTCATCGCTGGAGTCTGCGCTCCCCTGCTCCGTCCACCTCCCACTCTCCCCGTCAGCCCCTCCCTCTTTTCCTTTCCCGCTGCCTCAACCCTCCTTCCCCCGCTGAATTTAGATGCATTTTGTCGGAAATACTTTAAGTATTTCGGCCTTTACGTTCTTTGCCGTGTAAGTTGTTGGAAGCGTCCGCCTCTCCAGCCACACGGCAGGGCTTAATGATCAAAAGGGAACGCAGACGCTGTTGATTTTCTCATGGTTTCTGAGTCGGCTTCGCGTACGCTGACTGTTCAGTGTTCCAGAAATAGAACTTGAGCAAACTAATTGGCCTGGTGTGACTCTTTATAGTTCATGTGGTTGTTTCCAGTGAGAGGCCTGTTTTTGGCCGCTGTAGCCTCAGCTCACAATGGAGAACTTTGCCTGTGTGTCAGAGAAAACGTGTGTTCTGTGTTTACAGCGGCCTACGAGCTCACACGCAGTTTGCCGATTGTCTTTATCGCGCCGTAATTTTTAAGATAATACTTAGTTGTCTGTTGTAATTCTGCATCCGTTTACAATGCCAAGATGCCGTTTGGTGAAGGTTGTTCTGACCTGAGGGAGATGACTTCAGTTTGACAATGGAGCGCAGGTTTCATTAGGAAACAGACGCTATTTAACACAGGATGCTGAACTTCCTCTGGGCTTTTTTTATGCAACTTCTCCCTTCTCCCTGCGTTGCATTCCTGCCTTCTCAGTGTTGGTGTGGCATTTTTTTTTGAAGGATATGGTTCTGAAGAGCTAAGAGGAGAGATGGGACAAAAGATAGCACGGCCATATCTTTCCTGGCGACGTGGACAGGTCTCACATCTCTTACTTTAATTGGCGTACACAAGGAGAGCGCTGATAGGGGTCTGAAACCCTTATTTCATCCCGCCGTGACACGCGGTTCAGACAAATCACTATGTGTAATGAGACTCATTGATTGGGAACCGTGGAGCCGCCCTAAGTGTCTGGCATTATGAAGTGAGAAATGGCCTTGCAGCCCGTGTGATCATCTTGCTGTCTAATCTCTCTGACAGGAAGTAGTTAGCCTAAGTGGTGGTCCTGCCCAGGCCAGAGCTTTCCTGTTTCACTAGCAAGATGTTGCAGTGATTGTGCTGCTCCTATGTAGTAGATCGTTGGCCTGTATAATTGCGTGCATGCTCGAGTTTGTTTCCCATATATAGACAGCTTTGGCAGCCCGTCTAGATTTGTTTTTATCTGTCAGTATTCTGCTCAATTCAGATGAAAGTTGGCCAGAATGAAAGTCGTTTGATTGATTGATCAGTGCAGTTTTGATCAGTGATTTGCGATTTGCCATTTAATTTAATTTTAAATTTAAAAAATGTGTCTATAGTGGCAGCAGTGACTGGTGAGTTTGCTGTTTTGTGTTACATTAAATTAAAGACTTATTGATCGAGGCAGTCGAGCTATTTCAAGACATCGACTTGGCTTACGGAACATGGGCATCATCATAAACCATTTTCTGACCTCTCGTAGCCAAAATAATTAATTACTGAAAAATTTATGAGAAAGAAAATTCCTGCGAGAGAGGATGCAAAAGAGAGAGAGAGAGAGAGAATGAGAGAGAGGGAAATCCTGACACCAGTAGTTGTGAATCTGTGCTATGCTGCTGGGTTAATCATATACACATTACACAAGGAAGAGTTTCTGTTGAAACTAGCTAAACTTTACTGTTGGTTTTGATGTGCCGTAGAGAAGACGGGTTCTTTGGTAATAAAAAGCCACTTTGATATGATCAAATTGTCATATTAGACGTATGCTCCTTCTTCACTCAGTCATAGAGGAGGAACTGCGGTGCTAGTTAGGCCTGATTTAATTATGTTATGTTTGGCATCTGGACCTACGGCAGATTTTCATTGGCTTCTCTTTTTGTCCTTCTCACCTTCCTGTAGAACAAACATTACAGTGGATCCAGTGGAAGGAAATGTTAGAGCGCCGCATTGTTGTTGCTGTAACGCCACACACCTGCGTGTCAGTGGAGTAAACCGATCTGGCTTTTTTTGTTTAGCTCCTCAGCCAACATTTCATTCATTTTAAACCTGTCCCCGCCTCTCGCTGTGTCTCTCCGTCCTCTCCCTTTCACCGTGGTTAGGATTAGCCCGGTCCGGTTTACAATCCGGTCCAGAAAACACTTTATTTAAAGGAAGGCCCACTTAGCAGCTCCAAGTGTAAGGGTTTCGAGTGATGTCGCGCTGCAGCTTCCTGTTGTCCGTCTCGCAGCGGTGTCAGTGGGCCTACTCATCAGACCTGGAGGGACGCCTGGCAGGATGCTTACGTGGATAGAAGGACAGATGAATATTGTATATCTGCTCCATTGATCTTACGCCCAGAGTTTCTTTGTAATGTCATTACTCCACCAGGGCCCTGAACACTTAATTGTATAAAGCTGTGTCAGGGCGGAGGGGCAGCACCCCCTCTGTTTTGCTGTGTTTGGAAAATGACACAAATGGATACAAACTATCTGTCTCTAAGGAGGTTTCTTTTATAGCCCTCTGGCCTTTTCTAATGCATCAAAACCAGCACAGTTGCACCCTTTTTACTCCGGCAGGAGGGCTGGACGCTCCTAAATTTCCCATTAAGATTTCAGATTCACTCCCGGCAAAAGTGCGTATTAGCTTTTAGTGGTAAAAAGATCGACCGCCATCTTACATATACTCCTCCGTATTTTTATCTAGCTCGCCGCCATTTGATATAACCCTGTAGCTGCCAGGTGATCTTGGACTGTAAAGCGCCACTACTCAGATATCGTGCCAGTCTCTGATAGAAACCCTGAGGGGCCTGTTTGTGCTCGAAAAGGTGCAGTTTATCGGACGTGATATGTGTCTGTGCAAAGGCAGGGGTGAAACGGTGACCGCCTTTAAGATTGCAAGTTATTTGTTTCATAAGAATTGCAAATAAAAAGTTTGAGATGAAAGTTCATACACTGCATATTCGTTTAGCAGAGTGGGTAGGAAATTGTAGTAGTGGTGTACTCGATCAATAACGGCACGCTCCCCGTTTCCTTTTCGGTGGCTGTGAGTAGCGCATATTTAATGTCTGTGATAAATGGCGTCTTTGATGGATGGGCTATTGGCAGGAGGCTGAGCTGTTGTATAATAACGGGCTGAAATAATCACAAGTTAACCTCATTCAACTTAGCCTGTCAATGGGAAGCACTTGAGGTATTGGTTTGTGAACACTCGAGGGAGGTGGCTGGAACAGGCCAACACCTTTGTCAATAAGTTCACCTTCGCTGGTGTTGGACAACATGATGAGTCCTACTATGTCCAGAAACGTGTCCGTCTGCTCTTCTACTGTCATATCAGTCTCTGACGTGCGGTGATTGTGTCTATTCGGAGCTCCATTGTCCTTTACACGAGCCCAGCTGTTGTTGAAATCATCCTATCACTTAAATCTTCCACGGTCGTCTATTGTGACTCTCGATCTCGTGTCTGACATAGATATTGTCATCACCTGTTGCTGCGGAACATGTTGTACACACGTCGGGTATCTGATGCTGATACAATCAAGCGTGACTGCACGAGCTACAAAGTGCTTAAAAGCCATTTACAGTGGCTCTAATTTAAGGACGGTGCAGGACAGTTGCTTGGCTGATCGTTGCTCGTCAATACCGACCTTCTCCTTGCCTCAGACGTGGAATATATTTAGAAAGAGAGGGGCTTTCGTGTTGAGTGTAGAGGGGATAATAAGTGTGTGCACGTCAGAGAGAGATAATAAGTCCGACAAACCTGCCGCCCTTTGTCTTTGTTGTGTGTGAAAACAAGTTGCCGCCTCGCGCCGCTGCCCCTGCGGCGTCAGGCAGGAGTCGCCAGGGAAACGGCATTACCAGCCTCCCTCGGCCGTAATGTTTTTATCAGCTGATGGTAAAACTGACAAAACCTCGCACTGGCTTACCACTGACAGCGAGCAGACTGGGTGCAATGGCTGACGAAAAAACATATTTTTGAGAGTAGCTTGCTGTGCGGACGGACACAGCCCAGATCTGGACGTGCATCCTCTCTTAAATCATATCAGTGATGCTATAAATGAGCCTGGATTTAGGCATCCGGTGACCGTCACTGCTATGCTGGTTGAGGCGTAATAAAGAGTTGGCATGAGCCACTGAGTGCACATGGAAGAGGGAGGGTTTATTTCTCCCTAATAAGCCCAAACCCTCCGTATCACATCTACTGTAGAGCTCCAGCATTAAGTTTGTTATCAGAGTAGTCAATCAGCAGAAACATTATCAGCTATTTACGAGTCAATTTAGGTTTTTAGAGCAAAAAGAGCCTAACATTGTTCAGTTCTACTTTCTTATTTGCAGGAATTTGTTGGCATTTTTAGTTGTATTAGTCGAGACATCAAGACAGGACTGCAAGGTGTCTAATTTTTAATCGCTTATTATGACAGTGAAATATGCTTAATCACCAAATGAAAGCATGTCTCTACATTACGTGATTGCACAAAAAATCATCCGACAAAAGCGAGTATGTATCTTCTTGTGTCAACAAGTGGAAATCCCTACTTCCTGTTTGCGTGCAGGCAGTTTTAAAAAATGTTTCGTGGAGATGCTATTTGTATTTGTAACACGAACTGTCATCTTTCCACACTAGCTGTCGCTTCCCGTGTCTCCTCTGTCATTCAGCTCCTCCCCCGTCCTCTGCCCGTCGTCCTCGTCTCTCCTTTTCGTGTCCTTTCTCTCATTCCTGTTGTCCCTGCCCCCTCCCCCTTTGCAGACAGTCCTCCATAAACATAGCTGCCTCCTAATGTAAACACCACAGATACTGACTAGGAAGGGATGGAGTGATGGGAAGGAGGGGAGGAAAGGAGTATTGCAGTGAAAGCCCTTCAGACTTCTGTGTCTACGGAGAAAAGTACTGATTTAGTGTTTCCCAGCAAGGATACATGTCGCAGTATTAATCCATGTGTACTTTTTTTTTGTAAAGCAGAACGTCTGGTTGTGGTATCTGGTGCACAAGGCAACGGAAGCGGCCTTGGTGGAAAGTCGCTGCGGCGGTGATGGTGGTGAATGAAAAGAACTCGGTTAGGCAGGATTTATGAATTAATTTAAGCCTCTGACTCACACAACATGGAGAGCTAATGTAGTTAATGGATGCATGTGAAGAACAACCCCCCCACCACCCTCCCCTTAACAAATACCCAAACCCACACACACACACAATCTCTGTATCATCTTTCACGTCCTGCAGAGGTCATAAAACATGGTTTTCCCATTCTGTTTCTCCTCCCCTTGTCTTTCAGTCCTCACACACACACACACACATCACTCCACGGAGGGGCTGTGGGGCCGCATTTAATGCACCCAATTACTTAGGCCCCCCGCTCCTCTGGCTGCTGCATTACGTCAGGTTTGGCAGGCTGTATTTTTAGATGGTAAATGCCATTGGCCCTCTCTCTCCCTCTCTCTGTGGATGGAGTTACCACCTTACTGCTAAGAGAGCCCAATGGAAGTCTACCCGGGCCGCTTTCACCCAATCAGGGCGCATCGAACCACTGCGTAATGACACAAGCAAGGAGAGGGGAAGGATGTGTCCAGTGAGGTTTTGGCGGTGGGCAGCGACAAGGAAACGGAGAAGCAGGGGCCACGGGGACCGTGTTGAGGGTAACGGAGACCAGCCAAGACATGCATTCATGTCTTGCCGCAGATTGTATGGTGGTCCTGCATGCTGAGTATGGACGTTTCTATAGAATGTGGTCTGTGGGGGAAAGACCCGAGTGCCAGACGTTAATGCTAGCTGCTCTGCATGTCTCCCTGGCCCCAGAAATTACAAGGTTGTGAGAGGAAAAACTGTGAGGCAGAAGTTATGAAAATACATTCAGGATTATTTTCTCTCCGTACTCCCTCTCATTATTCCAGCCTTTAATAGCTGCAGAAAACTTAAGGGAGCAGCTTCTCTGATGGCAGCAATGAAGCTGTGTTCTGCACAGCTGAGGCATCAGATCGGAGCGATGACAGCCCGACCCCATGCTGCTAGAGTAACTCACACAGGGTCTCAGAAAGCTTGGAATGTTTTCACTCTGGTACCAAGTGTTTGCCCATTGGAGTAAACAGTATAAA
Organism: Planiliza haematocheilus; assembly: GCA_005024645.1. Classification (NCBI taxonomy): domain Eukaryota; kingdom Metazoa; phylum Chordata; class Actinopteri; order Mugiliformes; family Mugilidae; genus Planiliza; species Planiliza haematocheilus. The sequence continues at coordinate 1,176,247 of SRSE01000124.1, forward strand.
TCCCAACAGCTTGACAAACAACCCCTCCCCAAGACAATTCACAAAGCCCTCTGGTTCCTCTACATTGAGAACTCGTCTCCTTAAAATGTGTGCTCCCCATCTTAACCATGATTGTAATCTTTCACTCAGCCCGCTTTGCTTTCCTCACATCACAGCGGCCTTGTTTCCTCGGCCCTGTCGTTTCACCAACTCAGCCGCTAATCCTATTCATTCGGCTTTTGGACGGGGTCAGCGGGAGAGTGTCAGCAATGCATGTGGATGCCCCTATACACAAAGTAAAGGTCAGGGAAAACAAGAGCAGCCGCGGGAAAAACAGAAGGCCACTCAAGGTTTAGGTTACCATGGCACCAAGCTGTTTGATTGACAGACGGAGCCGGCCCCGTGTGGGTCAACGTTCAACATCGCGTCCGGTGTCATTAACGCTGGCGTATTAAAACATTTGTAGAACGAGTTATGAGAATCATCAGTGTTTGATTATGATGGAGAAAAAATCCAAACTGCTGTGTTGATGTGACGTTTATGCTCAGTATCCACCATAAAGTAATCCATTATGTCTCCAGTTTGTCCATTAGCAGCTGTGTCCTTCCTCATGTAATAAGCACATTATCTAATGTGCTACAAGCCTTGACTGACTGATAGGATGATTCATTGATTAGCGATTACTCGCAGCACTATAGTAAAGTACAAATTAGCATTATTAAGACACGTGGCGGTAAAGTATTTTAAATTCACATTAAAGTAAATACTTTTCCTTATTTACATTCTTATATTCTTATCATCCAGATGACTGGTTTGTTTTATTATCTTTCTTTTTGGCTGATGGCATGTCCTCCCCGATGCCTTTTAAATCCTCCCACTGACACGGTGAGACATTCTGAGATCAAATGCTTCGGTTAAAGCGTGACCAAGCAAATGGGGGGTCTCTTTGCGGCTACGGTGACTCAGTGAGAGTGGATAGAGAACCAGAGAGAGACAGAAGGACAAACTGGAGAAGCAATGAAGGGGCTATGTGGGTGGAGGGAAATGAGACACCACTCTGGGAAGTGCCTTCCTGGAATAATGCCGAAGTAATGATATCACTGCTCGGGGGATATCTGAAAGTTATATAATAGGTTAAAAGATACAGGCCAGCTCACCCCATCTCAGCTGTATTAGTAAGAAGTTGAACAAAAGGTAACTTGTGCACAGTTAAACACTCCTTCGACTGTTTTTGCTTTTTATTTATTGAATATATCCCTTTTTTACCTTTACCTGCCTCTTTAAAGTGATTTGCAATTCAGACGGATCCTAAGTCCGCTACCACTGTGACGCCTGTAAAGCAACCAGAACATGGTGATCTGCAAGCCAGATGCTTTGAGTTCCCCCCTATCCCTGCGGCTTTCACCTTCCCCTTGAAGTCGGACACATACACCATGAGAGCATAGGTCTGTCCCCATTGTGCCGAGCCCCTGCGGAGCAAAACCCTGGGAGCTATGTGGGGTTTTGGGTGCCTTGTGTCTGCTTAAAGGGATCACGGTGTGACTCTGGAACAAAGAGGGAGGCATGAACCTGATATTCCTGCAGTGTCACGCCAACAGCCGCGTCTTTCACACACTCTGTCCTCTCCTCCCTCTCACTTTGACTTTGCCGCACCTTTTCTGGATCCCAGCTCTGACCCCTTACCCTTCAGGAGATGCATTTAGTGAGGTCGATATGGCGTGTTTGATGCAGACAAGTCTTTCCTTTGCTGCCAATGAAATTCCTTTAGGGAAAGGTACATTGTCTCTGTAATAATGCATGTAAAACACTCATCTGCACACTAAAACTCATCTGCTGCCATCCTCTCTGTGTCTTTAGATGTGAAGAAGGACTGGTCGGACCATGCCCTGTGGTGGGAGAAGAAGAAGACATGGCTGCTGAAAACCCACTGGACGTTGGACAAGTACGGCATCCAGGCCGACGCCAGGCTGCTCTTCACGCCACAACACAAGCTGCTGCGCCTCCAGCTGCCCAACATGAAGCACATGAAGGTCAAGGTCAACTTCTCGGACCGGGTCTTCAAGGCCGTGTCGGACATCTGCAAAACTTTCAGTGAGTTGGAACGCTATCTTATTTACAAAAGACACACTGGGATTATTATCATGGAGTGAAGGATGGTGGTCCCAAAAACTTCCCCTGGTAGTGGTATTTTTAGAAAGGTTTCAGAAATGCTCTGCGGGAAGCTAATCATGTCCTTCCTCTCTCCCTGTCTCTCCCTGTCTTTCTCTGCGTCTCTCGTTGTTTTTCCTTGGCAATTTGTTGTGTTTATTAAACACGCTCTAAGCCCTGCATGCTGGAGTCATGTCTCCTGACTGGTCGTCCAGTCTCAAGTCAGGGCTCCATCGGTCTCGCAGTTATGTTTAGTAAACAGGGATTATCAATCTGCCTCAGGTTTAAAACACAGACACTCTCACACTCATGCACACTGTCTTGCTTATGTGCGATCGGGTCCAAATTTAAGTGTCCCCCACCTTAAAAGAACTGCAAAAGGTTCTCACACACACTCACTATGGGTATCTTCTATCACTGGCTCCACACTGTCTTGTCAGAGACCTGTCCGAGGTCACATGCTGGACCCCAACAACCCCTGACCTGCTGCTCTTCCACTCACACCCTCTCCCCTTGCCTCTACTTCTTAGACACCATCTCTAGTAGAGTTTGCAGTTTTAGGAGAACCCCCGCCCATTTAAAGTCCCTTCATGAGACAGGGTCACAGCACACCTGTTGTGTCTTTGTCACTGGACCATGTCCAGCAGGCAAGAACGCTGGCTCCAGCGCAGCTTTCCGTGTTTTTATTGGCGTCTACAGGTAGCACCTTGTTTTTAATTTGGGCTCCAGAGAGGCGTGCTATGAAAGAACAAATGGCACATTTTATTGAGTGTAGATGTACAAAGAGGCTCTGATAGGGGGAGGAACAGGCCTGTAGCCTTTCTACTGGCCAGATGTGATTAGGAATGCTGCTTCTGTCATAAATCAGCCACACAGAAATCCTGGACAAAACTTTCAACTGACTTGGAACATGTTAAAATGGTGGCAAAGTATTTTATGGTGCCTGCGAAGGGCCCTCTTGATAACATCGACAGTGAGAAAGTTCCTTCCCGTAGCTGTACGAGAGCTGACTTAACTTACAGCTGGCCTGGAAGCATTTTTGTTATCTGGGCAACATTGAGTTTGACAATTTCCTGTGCACATTTTCTGCTGACTGCCTGTGAGCTGCAAACTGTAGAGAATCAGAGGGGACAGGAAGAGACGAGACCTGTCCAACTGGCCTTCGCTCCAGACAGCAGCACGGGAGGGGTAGTGATACTGGCAGATAGAAACGGAGAGAGACAGACAGTGGAGACTTTTTTTTTCAATGATGAGCAGCTTGCCATTGGCTCTCGTTCATGTGCTCATACTAATTTTTGTGGACGGGGTTAGCTCTGCTCTTGTCTGGTCACTTGGCCACACAGCAGCTATTTTCCTGTTCCGAAACTATTTCCAAGTCCTCTGGTGTAGTATTTGACGTATCACCTTATTCAGTTTTGCAGTGGAAATTTATTTTATTTTCTAAGAATAACACCCTTATTCACTCTTTAACACAATCAAACTCTGGCAGTGAACATCCCACACAGTCGCAGCACAGAAAATCACGTACCACACCAAGTTAACACTCTTGTACTTTTCCCACGTCCAAGGCAGCTGTTATCCGACAAAGACACGTTCCATCTGTGCTGACTGGTAAAAAGAGGACGCAGCAGAAGGCTGATGCACTGTAACACACTGAAGTCACTCAGTCCTCCTCCTGTTTTGACCTCTAACTCCAGTTGGCTGCCCTCACATCCTGTGCTCCACTGTTTACTTGATAGTGAATGAAAGGCATTTGGGGTTTTCCACTTTAAGTTGCAAGATAACATTTTGTTTTTAATTCCGCCAACATTTCTGAGAATTCTTTGAAACCTTGTTAGATGTTGGATGGTCTCAGATCTTGTGTTCCTTCGTTAATGTGTAGGGACGCAGCTAACAATTATAGCAAATGATTTTCTGGGACCCCAACATCCAATGGCTGTTTGAAAACCAAAAAAATACTCAGTTTGAGATGCTGCAAATGACATACACTAATCAGCCACAACATTAAAACCATAATGACAAGGCAGTATTCTGCTGCAAAACTTTAATGTGGATGTTGCTGAGACATGTAGCACCAACATAGACCAGAGCAGTCACCTCCATCCCATAGTAATGACACTCCTTGATGGCGGCAGCCATCCGCAGCAGGATGCAGCCTGGCACATGGACACATACAAAGGTGTTAACCTGTCCTCCAAATTCACTTGATCCCAAACTGAAAGTATCTGTGGGATGATCCACAGAGGCCCCTCCCCTCAACCCACAGGACCTCCCACTAACCACATCCTGTTGCCAGACACCACAGGACACCCTCAGAAAGCCCTTGTCTATTCTCTGATCACTCTGTTTTGGAGTCAACAAGAAAGACCTACGCAACATTAGGCTGGTGGTCATAATGTTATGCCTGCTTGTCTGAACTAATTGCGCTAAAAGGCTGCTTTTTTATTCCGAACTTTTGCTTATTCTGTCTAGACAACTTAGACTCATCTCACTGACTTAAACCACATTAAATACACACATTCACCTCCTTCCTCTGACTAGAGGCTGTTTAACTCTTCCTGTGAAACTGCACACAAAATGCATCTTTACAACTGACTAACACATGACTGGACCTGGGAGCCTGAGGTGGCATTAAATAAAATAAAATGAGGCTGCTTCTCTCAGCAGAGTGTCACTTCAGGGTAACCAGAGTCAGGCTGCACCACTTAAGCTCAGTGTGTAAGCACTCTTTTACTTCCATGTGTGGGAAAGCAGACACACAGTAGCATTCACTGGAACAACGTTACGAGTCAAATAAAAGGCCGGGGGGATGGATGACCAGGCAGGGAAGGAAAGAGAGACCTAGACATTGTGCGTGTTTGGAGCAGAACTGCAACAGTTGAGAAGGTCCCAAATGCAGAAAAAGCATTCGGTCAGGTCGCTTTGTCCTATGGAAACCCTTTCTGGATTTTATTTTATTTATTTTATAACCTTTATTTAACCAGATAAAAACCCCATTGAGATCAAGACCTTGAGATTGTAGGTACAGTAAAAGTTTAAGAACATAGGCATTGTTCGAACGATTTCCATTGAGTTTTTTTTAAAATAGAGCGGAATGCTTCCATCGAAACAAGTTCTGACATTTTCAGATTGAAGGGCATTCCAAGCAGAGGGGGCAGAGAAACTGAATGCTTTTTTACCCGTTTCAGTTCGTACACGAGGAGCAGAAAAATGCAGAATGTCATTTGATCTTAGGGCATAACGGCCTCTAGTTCTCTGAAGAAAAGTGAATAAATATATGGGAACCAAGCCAAGAAGAGCCTTATAAACTAGAGTCATCCAGTGTGTATATCGTCTTATATCCAAGGAAGGCATGCCAGCTTTCGCATACAATTCACAGTGGTGGGTGAGGCGGCTACAACAAGTGATGTTAGCACAATGATAGACGGGAGTCAAGGACTGAAGGCAGCTGGTTGAAGCTAGCATATACACAACATCTCCATAATCAAGCACAGCCAAGAAAGTAGCTGACATCAGAAACTTCCGAGCTCTAAGGGAAAAAAACATGATTTGTTTCTGTAATAGAAACCAAGCTTCACCCTTAATTTGGAGATCAAATTTTTAACATGCAATTTCAATGAAAGCTCCTCATCAATAATGAATCCCAGGTACTTATAGTTGGTAACCAGCTCTAGAGTTTCATCCTGGGCAGTACTGATTTTGGGGATATTCTCCATGGGAACAGATGAATTTGAAAAAATCATTAGTTTGGATTTATCAGCATTTAAAACCAGCTTCAATTTCTCCAAACAAATCTGCACTTCATCAAAGGCGGACTGCAAAAATTCAAATGCCTGAGCGATCGAATGTGAGCAGCAGTAAATTATAGTGTCATCCGCATAAAGATGGTATGAGGCATTTGACATGTTTGCACAGAGATCATGTAAATTGTGAACAGAATGGGTCCTAGGAGTGAGCCTTGAGGTACACCTTTTGTGACCTCAAGAAAGGTGCAGCTAACTCCAGCCATCTGAACACATTGTGTTCTATTTGCCAAATAATTAGCAAACCAAGAGGTAGCTTGTTTGGAGATGCCATTCTTGAAGAGAGGAGTAAAATGGATCCAAACTATCTAGACAAGCTGATTTTTTGAAGTCCAGTTTTTTTAGCGCACTATGGACCTCAGAAATGGACTCAGGTTCAAAATGAAAATAACAATCTACAGGGAGACGGCTTTCAACAGAAGTTTCATCAGATTTGTGTAGACTGTTACTCTATCGTTCTGGTCCAGCAGAGTTATGGCCCATCAGCCCTGTGGGCTGCTTGACTGGGCCCAAACGGGCTGGCTGCTGTTGTCATAACACAGGAGCGTTGAGGTTTTGGCCTCATCTCTAAATCCTGAATTAAAGTGAATTATTATCTTTTTTTGAGCGTCCTTTTAGCACCCTTTTAGCCATGTGTCTGATGGATGAAAAGAACTACCTTCTCTTTTTTATATATATATTATTGAATGACCTTCTATCATCGTTTCACTTGTTATAAATGCCAAAACAATAAGAGGGTCACTGTAGCTGTCATGAGCTAAATTCCTAAAACTATCTACATCCAACATTTGATCTGTTTCCCCTCAGACTGACTGTGTTAGTAACCTTTTATGTATTTAGTCTTCCATTGATTAAATATTTGATTTATTGCCTCTGCGTATTGATCGCTCAGCCTTGCCACGCACCAATCAAAACATTCAGAAGTATGCAAAGTTGGGAAAACAAAGATGAAATCAGTCCTGTTTTGATTTTTTTTTTGTCCATGTAGGGTCTCTAGCTGTTAAACGGTAAACTTTGGTGAGGTAAAATTAGACTGTGACGTTGTTTGTGATTCTTCCGCGGCTGGTCTTACTCACTTCGGTGAATCATCTGTTCCAAGGAGTAAATCTTCTGAGCCGCTCTCCCCTGGCTTCAGGCCTGCTCGCTGCCACAAGTCTGCAGGATGGAATTTTTTGGGTTCTCATCGTCGAGGTGTCATCTCTGCTAATGGAAATCAGCCGAGCTCTTGTGAAGCACTCTTGACCATCACTCAGCCCCTCTCTCCTCCTCTTGACACAAGCCAAAAGCATGCGGTGAGCGTAGGAGCAAATCATTCCTATATCATACAATTTAGCACTCAACTGAGGATGTCAGCAGAAATAAACTAAAAGGCCTGCACGTCTGACAAATACTACTTTTTAGTATTTTCCCATTAACCTGCTTTAGTTATGCCGTGTCTAAAACTCCATAGATGCATGCACCCCTCATGGAGCTGCTGTTCTGTTTGCATATTAATATTTCAAGGAGCCATTCGTGTCATGCACATGCTATATTATTTTGTTTTGGAGGTCTGGGAGAGTTAAAGCAATCCAGGAGCCTTTTGTTGATACTTAAGCAGACATACAATCTCAATCATATTGACTACTACTCCACCACCGCCTTAGTGGGAGTAACGGAAAATGCATATCTGTCAGTTTATTTACGCCACCCACCCATTCCCCTCTTCCGGGGAATACAATAGAGCTGCTTTAAACATTACTTTCACTGGAGCTCTTGAAATTACATTATTCTTTTTCTGAAAATTTATCCTGAAGCGACTCTGAACGGCCACAGGTTTAATGTTGAGATATACAAAATATCAAACATCTGATCAATGTTTATTGAGTAAAATGACTTATCCCGTGTCAGATTTGTCTCAAAAGGCTAACCTGTCTTTACACTGAGATCATAATCAATTAGTGACGTTGTAGTAACATGCCACATGCCTGTGCAGTGCCTCACCGAGACACCACGTCCTCACATTTGTGCTTCACTGTGTGTCCTGGCCTCCTCGCATAGCTCGCTGCAGCTAAAGCTCAGCAGCAGCAGCAGCAGCCGCAGCAGCACACCAGAAACTCGCATGGCTGTATAAGGGCACAGGGACTGTGCTCCACTGCTACAGCAGAGCGAGAATGGTGGTGGGAGGGAGGGAGGGAGGCAGGGAGAGAGAGAGGGTGAGCTCCCATCTGGTAGTTCTTAAAACTCCTGGAATGCTTTTGCTTTAGTTACACAAACCAAACAAGATTTCTCACCAAGCCAAGACGTTCCCTCAACTCTTGAGCCTGTGCTTTCCTCAACACCATCGGCAATCTCTTCGATCAGTCTGCAAACGCCTTCATCTTTGAGAAGACGAGCGGCTGAAACGAGGACGACAAAGTGAAAATAACGACGCGGCGGCGGCGCTCTCAAATATTAGCTCGCGGCTTAACTTATACGGAATTCTCGAGAAAACCAAATGCAGCTGAGCGTCCAGATGTGTGCACTTCTCGACTAGCTCCATCTATTCTGGTCCTGACACATTCTGGCTCTCTGGCCCCCCCTTTCCCTCCCCTTACACCATCCCGATCCCATCTTAAAACGTCATTGCTGCTGCTGAGTGATGGCTCCCCGGCCTCCAGACCCAAGGGAAGCAGAGCAAAGAGGAAGAAGAAGCCAGGGGATGGAGACAGATCTGTTTTAGTCATTATATGCAGTGTGGTGTCTTACTGTCTGAGTGGGAACACGCACACATCTCTTCCACTTCCACGCACACACACCTGTAATGTGGTTCTTGCTTTCATTTACGGCGGCTGTTTGTTGTCAAAATGAGTTTCTAGTCTTGTGATAAATGCTGTGATGTCCTGCTACTGACCAAAAGCAACTGAGGTCTAGTCACAGGAGGAATGGTTAGAGGGAGATAGAGGCTGGATCCTCCTTGTCTCAGTTGGGGATTACATTTAAAGCGAGATTTGCAGGGGCCCTGAGAAAAGGGATTTGCAATTTTCCACCCCTCATGTGCACAGCTGTCTGCAGTTCTTACCCATCGACTTTCCCTTTGCCGTCTGTTGCTCCATCTCCCTCTCTGGCTCAGATTTTTTTTTTATATTCAACTACTATGCAGCCTTTCCTCATTGTTTGTGTGCTCTGCAAGAGGTCATGTGGTTTATCCTAAGCCTGTAGTTTAAAAAAACACAAATTGCTGTATATGTTTACTGACTCTGTGACCTCAGACCCTGCCTATCCTATTGTCCGGACTGGGGTGGCTTTGTTGCTGGTAAAGGGTTTCAAAATTAACTTTCTCGTTGACCTCCCCCCTCACCCAGATATCCGCCACCCAGAGGAACTGTCTTTACTGCGCAAGCCCCGTGACCCCAAGAAGAAGAAGAAAAAGCTGGAAGAGGCAGAGGAGGACGATCTGGAGCTAGAGGGTCCGCTGTTAACCCCCGGATCAGGTGAGCCGCATTAACAGTTCGTTATGTTGTTTGTGCCGTGAATTGCAAGGAATTTTCAGCTGATGCAGGAAATCATCTTCCTTAAAATAGAAAGTTTTGTTTTTCTCTAAATCTACACGTTATCTCTTTAAGGTTCTGGTCTACATTTTTTACATATTTTGGGTTTTGATTTTGTTGTAAAAAGCAAAACTCATTTCCTTCCAGCAGCAGGTTGAATAGCAGGTTCTGCTGGCTCCCGTGGAGCATCCCCCAACGTTTTGTGTGTCTGATTACACTTGTGGTTCGAAAACCACTAAGAAAACTCCAGATTGCTGCACTCTGCGTCTAGTGACCAAATATGAATGTGTGAGTTTGAGGCCTGCCTGCATGGGATCTACAGCCATGACTCCCAATTCCTTGGCAGGGAGGACTAAGGATGGTTGAGATTCCACACATAGTTGGTCACGCTGCCATTTTAAACCCAAACCAGGCTACACGAGTGCAGTTATAATGGCCCTCCTCCCTCCTTTCCGACGGGAGAGTGACAGCAACCGTACAAGCAGGGAGGAGCAGAACAAAACAGGCCGGGCCGCTGTCACAGAGTTAGCGTTGAGCAAAAAATGCTAACGCTATAAGACGGGGTGAATGACGCTCTTTGTGTCCAGAGTCTCTTCTTCCCTGCAGAGTTAGCCGCTACACGGCTATACGTGGGCGGAAAAACAATAACTTTGAACGTTAACCATCATTTTTGGCAGTCAACAACTTTACCTGAAATATAAATTTGGGTGACAGCGATTCAACCCACAGATGATGCAACTATTTCACCATATATTGGGAAAAAAAAGCAGCCTGTTGACAACAACATGTGATGATCACACCCAGAGTTGCATCATTACATTTTAAGGGTGTACCAAAGTGATGCCTCTGGTACAGACGCATTTTGTTCCCAGTGGGTGAATGTAGTCACACTTTTAGATGCTGCAGTGAGATTCAAGAGGAATGTGCGGAATCTGTTTACTGTCACCAACTCCCTCTGGGTTTTGTGTGTGTGCTCACCGTTACACACACACAAGAAGGTGCTTCCTGCTGTCCCCTATCTATCAGATCACATGCTACACCCAGAGAGCGTACTCCATGGCCAAGTTGTAAGACCTTTTTTTGTCCCTTGTGGGGAAGAGCTGGCATCTGAGCCCTGGTCTCCTGATGGAAATCACAAGGCTTTGCACAGAGGCAAAGATGCAATCGGCATCATAGCCTTCTCTCCCCAGCGCCTCTAACTCCTTCACAATGACTAATCCTGTTTAGAGCTGCACTGATTTGTCAGTCAGCAGGAAAAATGTGCCTGCAACAGCTTGAAAATGTGATAATTATTTGTGTTTGAATAACACATTTAAATCTATTAAACATATTTGTATATAGTCCCTGAAATGCATACAGTGCAGAATATGTCTGCTGCACAGTGTGCACCTTAGAAGCAAATAGCAGGGAAAGATGATAACGTTAAATGAGGTACATTACGTGACCGTTCATTTCCACTTACAGACTGGCAATCCTTTTCCAAAACCTCAATCTCTATCTTTAAACACAGTTTTTAGGAAACTTCATGTCCCCTGTCTGTCTGCTCACTTATGCCAAGTGCTCCACAGAATTGGCCATTTTGGTAGAAAACCCATGTTACTAATCCTCAGCTGTTGCCCGTGACTCATACTTAGAGCCGTGATGTTGCCCAAGATGCCAGTCCATCAAATCCGTCTGGTGGACCGCATCTTGACGCACCTAATTGCCTTTCCTCACGGCGCGCTGGAGTGGCCTAACCTCGTAGAGCCGGTACTTGAAAAAAAATCTGTGATGCAGTTTATATACGCGCAGGGCTGGGTCATGCTGACCAACGCCCTGCCTGCGTTTTCAATCACTCACGTTGGGTGCTTCTAGATGGGTGGATGGAAATGAGTGAACCTTGCTTGTCATGCCAGGGTGATCTCCGTCTGCAAAGAGGGTAAACTGAGTCATCCACTGCGAGGCGAGCGGTTGGCAGTGTCTGTGGAAATGCCACCGGTCTCCTCGTTCTTGTGTTCCTTAGCTTTTGTCTTTCCTCCTCTTTTCCCTTCTTTTCCCGTAGAGTTTTCTAAATCTCAAACCTCTTGATGATGTTTCCATTCTATTCCTTCCCTCCCACGTCTTCCTTCCTGTCTTTCCTCTCCTTACTCTCTCTTTTTTCATCCTAGCCTGTGAGATAATATACATCGGACCTGTCAAAGGTAAGCTTTCCCCCTCCTCTGTCCTGTTCTCTTCAGCACTGCTTCCTCACCCCCCCTGCCTCCTTGTCCTTACCCTCCTGCCCGCCCGCCTCCCCCTCCCCACAGCTGGAGTGTTGAGGTCACATGACATCTGTAACCTTTGGGACTAGCAGCCGGGTCACCTGACTGCTCCTTCAGAGAAAGTCAGTTGATTCGGGTTGTCTCATGACGCAGGCTTTGCGTCCTATTAGAAATTAGCTCCAAGCTCACATTTCTTTAAGCTACTCCTGCTCACTATGCCTGCTGACTGATGTGCAGGATAGCCAATCACTTTCTTAGCCCTTTGAAAGTTTCTCTTTAGGAAACAGTGGGTGGTTATAAGTAGTAAAGTTATATGTAGGACAAAACTGTACTTCTGCTTAGAAAATCACATGCACATACCACACAGAAGCTCTGTGTAACAGAAACAAATCCACAAGAGACGCTTTCATTTATTGACAACCCTCTCATGGTTTACTTCTAGTCTTAACAGCTGACGGTGGTCCAGCTCCTTCCTTCTAAGCCCTTTGCGAATCCCCAGTGTGGGAGCATCAGGGAGTAAAGTCATGTTAACATTCTTTGTGCCTTCTCGCCGCCATTGGAGAGTCAGTAAACAGGATGGAGGAGGCCTAGTTGTGTTAATGGACTGTCAGCTTTCCCCTTATGCATGGGTTTCTCTGGATATTTGGCATTCCTCAAGAGACCCTATGGGAGCTGGGAGTACTCTCACTGACCTGATGAACTCAGCATCAGGGGGAAAGCCTTGAAAGAACCACTGAATAACACCCTCCCCCCCCAGCAAGGGATGGGTGGCCATAGCCTGCACCCTGTTCTCATGACCTCAGCTCGCAAACACAAACACACACGTGCACACTCACAAACACGAACGAAGCCCACTTCCTGGTTTCAAAAGGGATTTGGTGGTTTAGTGTTGCCTCTTGACCTAGGCCCTAAAGAGGGAGAGAGGGAATGGAGGGGAATGTGTCCAAAAATACTCCAGAGGACAGTCAACAGGAAATGCGAACGGCCCTCGATTTGGTAGCTTGTGTCAAATATGCACGTAAATCAACATTTAAATTGTACTTCTATCTGGACCTACTATTGGAATATTAAGAGCTAATGCGTGTTTATGTCTTAATCAGTGTATTCTCCTCCCGTATATTCGCACTCCCCCTCTCCTGTGGGCGATCTGTGCTATAGTTTGCCGTGTGCAGTGCATTCCTGCAGGTTTTTTGACTGTGAGTAAGTGGGTGACGCTGATCATGTTGTGCATCATCTGCATGCTGATCCACATCAGTCCAGCCGTCAGCAGGAGGACGTTGCTGAAGTCACTCTGCTGCAAAGTATGGGCCGGTAGTCACATGGTGTTGTTGACCGCTAGCTGATCTGGCTAGGCTGCAAGTGTGTGTGCTTTTTGAGGAGTGTTTTCACCCTTCTGTTATGTATTTGGATTGTGAGTGGCAATACTATATATATATCAACAAATAATGATTATTCAATTAATTCATTGTTGGTGTGTTCCTATTTTCGACTATGTGGGACTGACTGATGGTTTTGTTCGTTTCAGGGAGCATCTACTCTAGTCCAGGCTTATACAGCAAGACTATGACACCCACCTATGACTCCAGGGACGGCAGCCCTCTGTCACCCACCTCCGCCTGGTTCGGAGACAGCCCCCTGTCAGAGGGCAATCCCAGCATCCTCGCAGTCAGCCAGCCAATCTCCTCACCCGACATCCTGGTCAAACTCTACAAGCCCCAGTCCCTGTTGGACAAAGCCAAAATCAATCAGGGGTGAGATAAATAAGCTTTGGTCACTAATACAGCTTTCTGTGTACAGCAGCAAGAACGCAGACGTTATTTCTAACTGGCCATATCTGAATTATCTGCGCAGGTGGTTGGACTCATCCAGGTCTCTCATGGAGCAGGATGTGAAGGAGAATGAGGTGCTGCTGCTGAGGTTTAAATACCACAGCTTCTTTGACCTCAACCCTAAGGTACACCTTCACTGACAAAGCAGTAGCTTCAGTTGATCTCTTTATCTTTGACATATGTTGAATCATTTGAAGAAAATTGTCTGAGTGTATTAAAAAGTTCTGCTAATAACGTAATTGTGAGCGAAAATTGGCAGCTTGAGTTGACATTTGGACTGCTCCTTCACAGTATGATGCCATCCGAGTGAACCAGCTCTATGAACAGTCCAAGTGGGCCATCCTGCTGGAGGAAATTGAGTGCACGGAGGAGGAAATGATGATGTTTGCAGCCCTGCAGGTAAGCTCATGCACTTGCGCTGATCTTAATTTTCCCCGTTTCAGCATTATTTTGTCAGAATTTAAAAGCCCGCAGTCCGCTTTCAACTGGCCAGTGGCCATTTTTTCCTTCTCGATTACAAGCTAATGAATTGGACTGCATTGCATCGTAGAGATGAGCCACCTGGCTGCAAATTCTGCTGTGGTATTCATGATAAAACTTGGCTGTTGTGTAACACTGCAGAGTGAGTTAACGATGGCATCGTCACAACTATTCCCACTGGGTCTCTCATGATCTTTTAATATTAGTCATTTCCGTTTATGTTTGACTCAGTTCAGAGAAGGTAAGTGAGCCATTAGGCTTCATGAATAATTAACAGCAATTACCTTTAAATACGTTAATGGCCTTATCTCACACAGAGAAACAGAATCAAGTGTCACCTTGATTGCCCGGTAAACAGGCGTAGTGAGTCATTATGACTAAGTCTCCCACGTATAATCCAGTGTATAATTGTGTAGGGATGTCCCCCAATCTGATACCGATCTTTTGATAGTCAGTCTCGGCCGACCCAAGTTCCGATCCAATGTTAAATAAACAAAATGACCTCTCCTGGAGATTCCTTCTTTTATTCTTAATGATCACATGTGCACCGTGCGACTGTATTAGCCCAATGGACAGGGCTATCAGAGCTAAGGTAGCAAGGAAAGGCTAGCTCATACTTTAGCTCCAGAAGCTCCAACAGTCTTGTTTTTTTGGTGGCGAATCAAGTTGGTAGTACTGAATGACAATCTCCTACTACCTCCTACCAATCGGAGCATCCCCACTTCAAAGAAAATCAGAAAAAATCAAACTGTGGACCTAAAGGGGCGCAGTGGAAGTCATGTACAGATGTGAACCCCTTTTGCTCCCTCAGGTTACCGCATGTAGTCTTGGGGGGTGGTGCCCCTGCTATTTCGGACTCCCATAAACTATGGGTGCCAAGACCTGAGGACGCCACTCTGTCCTCACCCCGGGGGTAATTATAGTGCATCTTGGGCCACAGGACCCCATGCCACAGTCCAGACCACCCACCCCAGCATGATACAGTCTCGCAGAGCAGCTCACATTCCTCTAAAAGCCCTCTTAACACTCTGAGGTGTGTTTTATCAGACCGGTTATAATTACTTCTAACTGGTTTCTTGTTGCTCTTCCCTGAGAGGAATGCTAATCCAAGTAGGGTGTTTAGACTGGTGACTGCTCTGTTGCTACCTGTCTGTTAGCACGTTAGAAGCTACTACTATGTTTCAGCTGGGTAGTATGAGCTCAGAGTTTTTGGCTAAGGTTTCACTGCTGAGGGACGTTGGAGTCTAAATAAAGAGCAGTGATTGTCCAGATTCCGTATGCTGCTCGCTGGTGTTGGTATGCTATCACCTGGATGTTTCACAGAAATGACGTAATCGAGAGCCAAAGCAGTAACTGACCTCACAGATATGGACTCGACAGATTGTGCTCTGCACCTCGGCAATACATGAACCAGTCCGCCGATCTCGCGAACAAACACGAAACACCCCTCCAAGTTCATAGATTTGAACCTCTGGCCGAGTGCTTTGTTCGACATTCTGTAACCTTAGCCAGCTAAAGCCTCCCATGTCCCTCTCAAACTCTGCTCTGTATCTCTCGCGCTCTTGACAGCTGTTCATTCATATATTGGTGGGGGGTTGGTGATGGGTTGACATTATAAATACCATTTGTCAACAAGCTGTATTTAGTGTCCGTGACTCACAGTCAGGTTTCCGTAATGGCCTCGTCCTGATGAATTAGTGTTTCTATTGTACAGTAGCGCGGCCTCTCACACCATACTCCAGTCTCACGTATGTACCCAATAAAAAAACGGCTTTATTGCGTGTTAGAAACTCAGAGAGATGTGCTATGAAGCACACTGTCCTGCGCTCATTTACACCGTCAGTGGCTTATTATCGCTTCATCCTACCCTCTACCTGAAACCAGTCTCCGCATCTTCGTCTCCTTTCGCAAAAACTACACGGCTGGTAAACTCAATGGTGCGTACTGGCAGCTCTTGCTAACATAAATGCCGACACATCTTAAAGCATTTATATGGCAATTATCACGCACCAATTCTGCTTTTATAAGATGATGCTGGAGCCTTTATGCACCGGTAGCACGCAGCGGGAAACTTTATAGAAATCAGCAAAACTGTTGCTAACGCTCACGCTTTCTTTGGACAAATTAGTGGGGGCCTTTGGGTCCTATGGGTTGAGTGGAGGGGCCTCTGTGGATCAGGCTTGTTCCAGTGCATCCCACAGATACTTAATCAGTTTGGGATGTAGGGAATTTGGAGGCCAGCTCAACACTTTGTGCTGTTCTTCATGTTTTTTTGAGTTGTTCCTATACTGTGCCCATGTCAGGCTGCCATCAAGGAGTGTCATTGCTATGGGGTGGGGGTGCCTGGTCTGGTCTGGTCTAGGTGGGTGCTACATGTCTAAGTAAGATCCACATGAATGCCAGGTCCAAAAGTTTCCCAGCAGATCATTGTATTGTCACAAGATGGTCAATGTTATTCACTTCCCCTGTCCGTGGTTTTAATGTTTTGGCTGATCAGTGTATGTAGTTAATCTTCAGTTCTCCATTAAAAAAAAACAAAAAAAACAGACCTAACTGGACGTATGTCTTTCTTGTTCCTCAGTACCACATCAACAAGTTGTCGATCATGTCGTCAGACAACCACATGAACAACAGCGAGAAAGAGGTGGATGAGGTGGATGCAGCCCTCTCAGACCTGGAGATCACTTTGGAGGGAGGGAAGACGTCCAACACACTGGTATGACGACACTTAACACCATCATCGATTGTGAGGGCTATGCGTTGGTTTTGGAGTCACCTTTCATCAGCTGCATTAAACAGGAGAGGAAACCCACACAAACCATGCACACGTCAGTTCCCTGGAAGTGGAGCTTCACACAGTCATTTATAAGACCTGCATCCGACAAAGACCCGGGGGTAGTAAGATACTTGACACCTCGGCCCTCATGAAGGCTGCAGTCCATATAGTTACAGTGAAAATATGTGTCTCCTGTTACAGCAGCCCTACCGTGAAAATTTGCTAAGTTTATACAGCTTATCAGAGGAAACGGAGCTTGGAGGTGTTATGTAAGAAGTATTGTCTTTAGCGCAGTATGTTGAGAGGCGACATTGAAAGTGTATTAAGTCGAGTGTGAAGTTATTGTTGTTCTTTTCTTGTGAAATTACAGTCTTCCAGGATTATACTAACAATGGGTCTTTCCCCTTCCCCCTCAGGGTGATATCACATCTATTCCGGAGCTAGCGGACTACGTCAAAGTCTTCAAGTAAGTCCATTTTCAGAACCATAAGGTCCCGCTGGACCTTCTGCTTTTTTCACAAAAACTTCCATAATGAGAAATTGTGCAAAGATTGCATTGTTCCTTAAAAGATGTTTAGACTATCTGAGAACTGTGGAGCAACGTTTTCTGGCTAAATAGGAGACCTGTTGCCTGTTTCACATCAGTATAATAGGTTGGATTGTCTGCCAAAGGCTGAGCTTTCAGTTTGGCTTTTCCCAGTGATTATACTTGGATCAGGCTCATTTTGACTCATATTCATTTTTGGCTTGAAGCCTTTGCTGACAGGCAGGTGGCCCCCTGGGTTGGTTGTCTCATAAAATGTACAATCTTGAGGGGGGGTGGTATGATATCAGGGGGCATTTCCTCTTAAATGGTTTTCCACAGTACTGGCTGCTTTCCTGTACACCTCGCTGACTCCTTCTTTCTCTCTCTCTCCTTTGTACTAATTTGTAATCTCCCCTCCCCCACACTTCCTCTTGACCACCGATAAAGAAAATGAAAGCTTTTTTTTTTCTTTCCCATCTGACCTGTCCGCCTCAATCTCTTTTATATTTTCTAGACCCAAGAAACTGACGCTGAAGGGCTATAAGCAGTACTGGTGCACATTCAAGGATATCACGATTTCCTGTTACAAGAGTAAAGAGGAGTCACACGGGACACCTGCACACCAAATGAATCTCAGAGGTGCAGAAACACTCATTTACACACAAACACAAGACAAAAAAATATGTAACTTCATGCCCGTGCCACAATGTGATGCTTTATTTTTCTGCTGCGAGCGTGTTATCTTAGGTGGTGGCTCTGAGAAATGGGTATGACCTTTGACCTCTTTTCTTCCGTGCAGGCTGTGAGGTGACGCCAGATGTTAACATCTCGGGTCAGAAATTCAACATCAAGTTGCTAATCCCTGTGGCCGATGGCATGAACGAGATCTGGCTCCGGTGCGACACGGTAGGAGCGACCCCGGCGAACCCTTCACTGTGACTTCCTTGTCTTCCTTGTGTGTGTCTGTGTTAATTGTGTTTGTTAATACTTCCAGGAGAAACAGTACGCCCACTGGATGGCTGCTTGTCGCTTGGCCTCCAAGGGGAAGACCATGGCCGACAGCTCGTACAACCTGGAGGTCCAGAACATTCTGTCCTTCCTTAAGATGCAGCACATGAACCCGGACCCTCAGTTCATTGAACCCATCACCACCGACATCAACCCAGAATGCCTGGTGTCCCCGCGCTATCTGAAGAAGTACAAGAACAAGCAGGTAAACCAGGCATGTTTTAATGCTCTTCAACAGACTCACGAAAGGTTTAAAGAAAAAAAAAAGAAAGCTAGAAAGTTGCCCAACAGATGGGCGCCTCCTGGCATCACAGCTATCCTGCTTTGGAATGTACCCTGCCTCTACTCCCCCTCCCTCCTTTGCTTCTCCTCCTAAACTCCCCACTCCATTTCTTCTCCCTGACTCCTTCTGTCCGAGGGGAAACCAGGACAACACTCGCCATGCTTCAAACACTATACCTGATAGAACGCCAAAAGGGCAAAGACCAGATGCAGCAAATAAGGACATGTTGAGAAACAGCAGCAAGCCACAAGCAAACATCTCTATGCTTGTGTAACATTTTAGTTACTGAGAGTGTTTTTATTTCAGCTTTAGGGCGACACTACAGTGTGCCCAGCTGATCTGCTTGTAAGCAACAGGCATCTGTGTGTGCGCCTGTGTGTGTGTGTGTACACTGGAACAGCTGAGCACACGGCTGCCATGGCTATTTTAGTTGGGGATGGGTGAGCAAGCTGGTTGCCCTCACCAAAGCTTACTCAATCTGGATTTGTTTAAAGTGTAGTAGAAAGGGGGAATGTCGCTGGGGGGGTGCAGGCTGGAAGGATGTTGGGAGGCTGCTGGTACAGTAAATGATGACTCGCATACGGTGGTCTGGACCATGGCCCGAAACATCATGGATGTCTAGAACATGATGTAGACGGGGCTGAGGGATTAGACGAGTGGGAATGGCTTTTTAAGGAGAAGTGATGCACCACAAAAAAAAAAAAAAAAGGAGGATGTGTTGTACAAGTGGAGCAGGAAAGAAAAGAGGATTTAGATGTGTATACAGCAGGCACAGTGTTTCTTTGATGCCGCTTCCATACAGGAAACGTATGTGACGTAATTCTGCTGAACAAATATCGCACGGTCAGTTGATACAGAATAAAGAATGAGGTTTCAGTTCAGCTTTCTCTCGTTTTTAGATAAACGACAGCTATGAATCCAGGTCGTATGATATAAATGTACCCGAATGAACTGTCCAGGGTTTAAGCTGTGTCACTCTACAGAAGAAGCCCTTTGTCAGCTTTTGTTTGTCAGCTACGACTTGCTCTCAAAAATTAACCGTCTCTCTGTCTTAATCTCTTCTGGGCCAAAGGTCTTTCCCTGTTACAGAGGCTAACTATAACACAAGGCAGTTTTTTTTTTTAGCATTGGCTGTATGAGCCCAGCAGGATGTCTGTCTGTCTGTCTGTGGTTCACTCTGGCTCGGCTCCAGTCTCTCATTCAGACCCGCTCTGATAGATGCTCACCCCAGGCGCACCATTAAAGACTAAACGGCGTACGTACAGTACAGCGTGTGTCTGCGGACATGCACTCGCGCACACATGTGTACTCATGGAGTGGGCGTGGGGCATCAGGAAATGAGCCGTGCCTGGGAATGCTGCGCGGGAAAACTGCCTGGGAAAAGCCCGTTAACTCTCCAGTCAGCTGCGGCCCCTCCCCGACTCCCCTCAAACTGGACTTCCTGTTGCGAGATTTGTCCGAGGCGACTTCCGCGCTGCAGCTCCGAGCGGATACACACGCAGGAATTTTTAGATTACACGGACCGGAGTGGTTTCTCACCAAACTTATACATTTACACAGAAAATAAACATTTGAGACTAAAGACTGATCTCCAGGAGGTCAGAGGCGCCTCAGTCTGCTTCTACTGCTGCTGGTGCATGTCGCCACCTTGTGGATGAAACAGGAATCACACATGAAACCGATTGTCTCATTGTGGGCGTTGGTAAAGAATAAAAAGATACCATCTAGACCCAAGATACACATCCAGTGCCCACTTCCTTAGTGTAACCACACAAATGTTGCGTAACCCTTCCTCTGTCCTTTTATAAATTAAACACGTCCGGATTGCTGCTCTTCTCTTCTTCTTATGGCTGAACAGTGCATGACCCTCCAGCTCCACAGCCCCTCTCCCCACTTTGATTCATTTATTACAGTTCAAATCTCTTTCATTGCTGTTTTTAATTTTTCCTCCCTCAGCAGTGATCTTACATGCGTGTTCTCTTTGTCCAAACTTTCTTTTCTCCTCCTTCCTGTATGCATCTCTTTTATTCCTCCCATTCCCACCTCCCATCTTCAGCCAGGCTATATAAGGGACATGGTAAGTTATGCTGTGTGTCCACTGGGTGCCTTTAGGTCTTAGACACGTGCATGACCATGTAAAGTCTAAACACTTTTTTTGTGTGTCTGGGTTGTCTCACTTTAGTACGTCACAGTAGAGTAGATAGCATCCTTCATGATAGCTTCTGAGCGTTGCTAGTCATTAGCGCTAATGTGTTTCTAGGGGCGTAAGACTAGAAAATAACACATAGTTGTAATAATAATTGATGCAACACCATGCAGCCCTGTTGTATGCATAAACAGACAAACAAAGCAAACAATTGTTTTCTAGCCTTGTGATTTCTTTAATGTCTTAACAATAATTTGTGGTTATGGGCATGCAAACTGACACAGTTTGAACGCTCCTCTTGGCTCATTAACCTTCTGCCTTCTCACGGGGCTCATAGTTTTATATTTGTCTATTTTCTAGCTGTGTGAAGTAGACTTTTATTGTGAAAGTCCTCTGTTTATTTACTGGCTGACACAGGGATGGCTTTATGGAGTTAGCCGCAGCTTTATAACATACTGGGTGTGTGTGGACTTGGCTGCAGTCGGGTGTTTTAAGTGTGGTGACGGGAAACCTTCGTTTTTACGAGCGTGCTGTGATTATTGAAATATTAAAAATCCACGTGTTAAGTGTGTGCAATTTCGTTTTCGGTAGATTTCAGCCCGGATTCTTGAAGCCCACCAGAACGTGGCTCAGATGAGTCTCATCGAGGCCAAGATGCGCTTCATCCAGGCATGGCAGTCCCTGCCCGAGTTTGGAATCACTCATTTCCTCGCCAAGTACGTTCTGTCGCTGATGGATCTTTACACTTGCCTCTCCATCACACGCTCTCCATCTCAGGTTTGTGTGCTGACAGTGACTCATTTGCTCATTTGATCTAAACACTTTCAACCGGCAGGTTTCAGGGTGGAAAGCGGGAGGAGCTGATCGGTATCACGTACAATCGTCTCATCCGGATGGATGCCAGCACCGGGGATGCTATCAAGACCTGGCGCTTCAGCAACATGAAACAGTGGAACGTCAACTGGGAGATCAAGATGGTAGGGAACCCATAGCTTCTTCTTAAACATTTCTTTCTTTAAAAGTTACCTGCTTCTACAGTGGCATGCCAGATTGTAGGATAGCGCTGTGTCTAGAGCTGAAACAGGAACTTGGAGGACTGAATAAGTTAAAAAATAAAGTTGATTTTCCTCTTAAAGGCAGGGACTAAAAGAATCTGAAAGCTGCACTGTTGCTTGGAGGAATGTGCAGTATTCATAACAATTCAAACTGTTACATTTACTCTCAATAAAAGTGCTGCTGTACGGAAAGTTTTAGGGGAAACGTCTTTGGAAAATCTTTCAAATCAGTTTTTTGTTTGTCGCTATGGAGACATATAAACAGTTGGTCTCTTATTTTATGGCTAACTGGCAGTATGTGAGGGTTAGGTAAGTCCTAAGTCTTTATGTGGGTCTGAACCTGATCTCAGGCCATTATTAAAAGTCATACAGGGAAATAGACCGATCAGCCACAACATTATAACCACTGACAGGAGAAGTGGATAGCTTTTGGACATGGTATTTGGAAGCTTTTGGACCTGGCATTCCTGTGGATGTTTCTTAGACAAGTACCAGTCACCTAGACCAGACACCCCCACCCCATAGCAATGACACTCCTTGATGGCAGCAGCCATCCCCAGCAGGATGTAGCCTGACACAGACACACACAAAAATGCTTTAGGAACAACTAAAAAACATGAAAAACAGAACAAAGTGTTGACCTGGCCTTCAATTCACTAGATCCCAAACTAATCAGGTATCTGTGGGATGATCCACAGAGGCCCCTGCCCTCAAATCAAAGGCCCCCCACTACCACAGGACACCCTCCCATGTCCCATGTCCATTTTCTAATGAGTCACAACTGTTTTGGAGGAACAAGAGAGACATACACAATATTAGGAAAGTGGTCATAAAGCTGTGGCTGATCGGTTTATAGAATACCAGTAATACCCAAATAGAATTACTTTGCTTCATGTTGCCTGCAGTTCATCATCAGAAGACATCATCTGATTTGGCCCGCTATTATCAGATCATGACTCATGCGCTGTCCTGTGTGCCTCAGGTGACCGTGGAGTTTGCAGACGAGCCCAGCCTGTCGTTCATCTGCGCCGAGGTGGACTGTAAGGTGGTCCACGAGTTCATCGGCGGCTACATCTTCCTGTCCACGCGCGCCAAGGACCAGAACGAGTCTCTAGACGAGGAAATGTTCTATAAGCTGACCAGCGGCTGGGTCTGAGCTTGTCCTGGGCCCACAGGGGTCAGCGATTGCAGGTCAGGGGGCCAGGAGGGGAGCGGCTGGGGGTGTGGGGGAGTGGAACCATGTTGTATGGGTTAATTTTACTATATCTCAGTCTTTTTAATTGTTTGGAGCTGCGCTGAAGGAATCCAGAGCAGCATGACTATTGCCATGGCTGACACCGTTTTTATTGTTATTGGGGTTTATTTTTATTTTTTTTGCATTAATGCTGACATTTACTACACTAATGTTCTGGTGGTGCAGTCCAGACGAACCCCTGACCACAAACCTGAACCAGGAGGTTTGTCTGTTTGTCCTACAACCACCTGTCTCCTCTCCTCCTGGACTGATGGCCACCAATTTACGTCCATGACAAACCCTTTAAAACCAATCAGTAATCCCAAAGAGTCTTTATCTTCGCTGTCCTCTCTCTCTCTCTCTCTTTCTCTTTCCTCTGGACTAAAAGAACTGACATTTTCCTTTATATCTAATTATTTATCCTTCATCAAAGAGTCAAAAGAACTAGAAGCAGGTCTGTAACAGCAGCGGCCAATCACTGCAGCTCTACGTGCCCATCTTATCCTCTCTATGAAATGTGTAACCTCTTTGAAGTTGTAAGCACTTCTACAGTCCTGGTTATGAATAAGCTGTTGTTACATTTTCTTTTTTACTTTTTCTTTTTTTGCTTGTCTTTGTTTCTGACTCCCTCGGTCGAGTCTCCCCGTTGAGTTAGCCGACGGTCGTGACTCGCTTTGCATTTAACTGACCGCTAATGGCGAGCATGTCTGAAAACACACTACACGCGGTGTGCTGGGACGA